>CM074489.1:16271146-16871146 GCA_037389245.1 Oryzias sinensis | reverse complement strand
TCTATTCTATTCTATTCTATTTTAATTCAAGGAAGTGCCAACCATCAGAAAATGTATCGTGGAGGAGAAATTATTAATTGTGGTTTGTGCCTGGCCAAAATCATGACTCCAAGTCTTTCATATATCTGAATAGAGCTGTGAAAGAAAAAGTCTGGAGCAAAATTCACCAGATTTGCACCACCATTTTGCACCAAGCCTGTTCCAACTGTAGGTGGCAGACATGCGCCAGTACACAGTAAAAAAAGACAAATAAGAAGAAGTCCCTCTGTTCTTGTACTATGTGAACACCATGTGTTTAATGCTCGTCACCCGAGGCAAACATAACGTGGATCCAAAAACCAAGTGAGGAAAAAAGAAGGTATGATTGATCCAGAATAACATTTCAGACAACATCTCCAAGGGCAGCATGTTGAGCTTGAGTCCAAGCCAGAGTTCTTTGGTCATCTTTTAATCTATGGTTTTAATTAGTAATTATAATTGTTTGTACTGTGCACTCTTGTTTGGTATTTCAGTGATGTTTTTGGTTATTTTTTTCCTTTGAGTTGTCCACTGTCTCTCACTCCAGGTTGGTGTTCATAATCTTCCACAGCTGTTTTTATGTCCGTTAATTTACCTCACCAAATACAAGTGTCTGGTTTTCAGTTCCTTCAGGTTAAATCCTACTGTCAGGAACTGGTGGTGTAGAATGCAGCGTGCAGGACACCATGCTTGATTGTAAGGAAACATTGACATTTAAATATTTAAATAAACTTTGATGTGACAAAATGAGGAAAGCAAGAAAATGAAAAACTAGATGACCTGACAACACAGAAGGGTAAACCAGACACTTAGAGACACTGAGGGCAATTAACAGAAACAGAAGACAGCTGTGGATAATCTTCAACATGACTTTCCTGTGACTAAGAGGTTATGTCCAAATTATCTCCCTACTCCCTCACTAAAAATTCAAATTAGTTCAAGACTGTCCATTTTCCTGGATTTTAAAAGCAATTTGGACACCCTGCTCACTACTTTCTTCTTTTTAAACAGCAAATATCTCACCAATTTACAAAAGTAAGAACCAAATGAAATAAACATTTCACGAAGACAATTTATGAATCCAATGATGCTCTGAAGCTGAAAATGTGGATTTTAGATAAATAATATATTAAAATACATATTTTTTTCCTAGAAAAATTGTTAGAGTGCAATGCATTGTGGTCTATATTTGCCAATCTAGTGAACCCTGATGAAAGTTCTGGGAAGTTTCTAGTACTCTGGACTCTGTAAACGTAGATTCAAACAGCTGTACAAAATGGCAAACTCCCTATAAAGTGCACTAACTGGTGACTAGTGAAAAAAAATTAACAGAATAAGGGGGACAAAGAACATAAACACTAAGAAATATCACTACAAAAAGAGCAAACCAAAGTCCACAATCCTAAAAGGCACTTCTACGTTTATAGACTGGTATGGCTTAAATAAATCTATTAAATCAATTATTAGAACTAAATGTGGTTACAAGAGAGTTTTTTTTTGTGTGTGCTTGTTTGTATCTTGTATCTTATAAGAACATAAGAGAGTTATTTTTAGGTCATGCTAAGTGTTTTCTCCTCCCTGACCCACTCACCTTTGTCGTATTGATTTGTCCTTTTTTTTGGCTCGCCCACAGTCCCACATTTAGTTTGCTTAATGAAGAGTGAGTTTCCATCACCTGTGTGTGTGTGTGGGTGGGTGGGTGTGTGTGCTTTTTTTGGGCCATCTCCAGCTAGCCTACCATGAAAGTTGACCTTGATGGAAATAATACAGTTACCTACTCTGGCTTTAAACATCTGAGTGTGTCAATAGGGACAACAAGCACAGTTCCTTTGATGTGTCAAAGGGTTCCTGATTCCACCGCAACGTTTTGCAGGTTATCACTGGGACCCAAGAAGATGGTTAAAAAAAAAAGAAAATAGGGCCAGGTTGAGTGAGTCCTTCTCCTGCGCGGACTGTGAAATCTAAACACATAAAATGAGATGTGGCGTGACACATATTTTCCTGTGGTGCCACTTTCCCTGATGTCCAAACTTGGAATGGAAATTTCGAGATGACGTCCAGAGTTTTTTGACACCTGATTTTGAGGGCGAAGAGTCCAACTTTGGTGAGCACTGAAGTGGATGGCAAACACAAACCCCAGCTGTACCCGTCCCACTGCGATGTGTGATAGAATAAGGTCACCAGCGGGATGAAAATCAATGTTACGCAGTTGCACGGAGTGTTCCGTGTCTGTTGGACCGTACGTACCGGCTGACCACTGCACATTGCATGTGTCATGAAAGCTCCAGCTGAGTGTATTTAAAGTGAAAGTACTGCTGTGTGTTTGAGGCAGATTGCTTTTTGCTCCACTAGTATTGCTTGTCAGTATTGAGTGCTCCAATCTGAGTGACAATGCAAGCCTTGGCCTCCACCGTGTCTTTAAAAAATACGGAATGACTACAAGGAAATGATTTTCTATCCATGCTGGAGATGAACTGTCTTGTTTTGTTAAAATAATCCTGACTGAATTCAGCTGCATCAGCTCGCCTCAGACAAGCAGGTATTGGACTTTATTGATAATGTTGGCAGATTTACGAGAAACACAAGAACAGGAAGCTGAAGGCTGAAAGTTCTCTGCTTTTTTGCAACTCTGATGCAGAGGCGAGCTCATTTATGAAAGGGTGTCAAGCATTTAGAAAGAAAGAGAGCTAAAGTTAAGTGAATTATTTCATCCGGAAGCTCGTCTTCTTACACTGAAAAGCTCTGACCTTGGATGCAGAATTTCCTCGTGCGTTTTTCATCACAAACTGTTTTATACGATAAGTTGGGAAATCCTAATCTTCCGTTCTCCTTCAGAGCAGACTGCAGTGCTATCTCACTGTAAACGGTGTTTTTTTTCTTTTTTTTGTTGACTTCCTCAACTTATGGTTGCATCCCCACCACCCAGGCAGAATGCCTTGGACTAATCCCCCAGGCTTCCTTATCAAAAGTGATTGAATAGTGCCCTCGGTCCGCACAAGACACACTAGCCTTTATCTCCCTATTTTTCTATTTCTGTGTTTTTCTCTCCTCCATGTGTCTGGTGGAAAGGGAGACCTGTTACTGTTTAACCCCCAGCAGCAAACACATCCTATCCCCAGTGGGCGTGCGTTTGAAACATGAAAGGCTCTGTACAAAATGGAAAATTTCCACTCCATTTGCCATGCAGCCAATCAGTGCTCGGTGACCCAGATAAGGAGTGTGATATTGATGATGACAGCAATGAAGACGTATTTTCACCACAAACCTTCTCTCTAATTAGGCTGATCCCCGGAAAAAAATAAATGAATTTTGACACAAAATGCAAAAGAAGTGTTGGGGGGATTATACAAGCCAGTGTGACGGAGAGAGAGGTGCAGGATCAGGGGGGATTTGGAGGGTTTCTCAGGGTTAAGTGACTCCACTAGTGGGGAATGGGACACAATTACCAATGAAATGAGATTTTGTGGCAGCAGGTGCCTCCCAAATACGGTGCTTGGTCAAAGTAATTGTTCAGGGTCAAGTGGGTGATACTTTGATGATGCCTTGGCTTTTTCTGCATCTCTTGACAAGACCTTGACTGTACACACACACACACACACACACACACACACACACACACACACACACACACACGAAGAGCCCAGCACAAATCTTGGCGGTGTACAGAGTGCATGCTGAGTTTGTTTAAAAGTGTTTTATTACTCTGAGATTTGGGGGTTAAATACAGACAATTACCACCCTGCACTTCCCTCGTTTGCTTGTAATTATTTGAGCATTTTCTCTTTTTTTTATTGCTGTTTTTATAACTTTGGTTTTATTGAATTTCAAAATGACTTTGCTGTTCTTTGAGTTTAATGATGTCTGAGTGGGTGGAATACTTTTTTTCTTTATTAAACTTGCAAAAATAAATATTAACTAATTTATTTAAAATAAATATAAATAATAATGATAATAATTTCATCTAAAGTTATATTTACTGTAAATCAATTATCTTAGTTTTTCAGCAGGACTTATTAACAAATGTTAAGCCAAAGGTAACAAAAAGGCAAAACAGTTTCATTTTTCCAATGGTTTCTTTTAAAAACAAAACATTAGTACTAAACGGGGATTAGAATTGCCACTTGATTGTATTGGTGATGTTGATCAAGAAAAATTGATACTACTTATAAAAAATTATACTAATAAATCAACAAAGGATTGCATCACATTTGATAAAATATCCTTAATTATGCCAGACGTTCCCTAAGGAATGCATTTTGCCATGAAGGGCAGTTTAGTATTTCCCTCTCCCCACTTAAGAATCAAACAGGAAAACATGGTGGTGGTAGTGTAATAGTTTATCGTTTTGGTTTTCACACCTTCAAACAATAAATCTGTTGATTTTCCAAAAGAAGTATCAGAATTTGGTTTGTGAAATTTGTGTCGTTTTATGATCTTCATATTCATTTTAGAACAATGGTGTTAGAAAAAGATTTTCAAAGATGAGTAAAATAAAATCTAATCTAAAAAGACTTACTGAGACTTTCTAGTTACTACAAAAAATGGCTTACTTCTGTTTTAAATAGACCCAACGACAATTTTAGGGATACGAATTTCTTCATAAAATAAATTAATTCATTAATTTAGCGAGCTGCGAGCCTCAGCCGCAGCACGCAAAGAAAAAAACTTTTGCTACAGGTCTACCTTTTAATCATAACTGATGATCACTAAATTTGAATTGCTCTTTTTCACTCAGCCAAGACACCTTTTATTTTTACAGTTAGTCTTAACATGTTTAAAAGCCCTTTACAAGCACCTATTCTTCTGGAATAAGGCAACCATAAAACTATAATAACCTTCACTTGCATTCTAACTTTTATGCCGTCCCAACGAGATTTTGGTTCTAGTTTATTTTCCTTTATGTCTGTTGTAACCTGCAGAAAGCGAGGACGAGGAAGAGGCTATTTAAAAAAAAAAAGGTCTGTGAAGACTGTTTTAATGATGGCCACTTGGGCATCAGAATGGCTGTAATCCTTTCAAACCATAAAGCTGTAATCCTGAAGGCTTTCATTATATCAGAGCCACTTTTATCACCACTCAACTCTGCCATTGATTCTGCTTCAGCAGGCTGCACATCTATATAATACACGTGCAGAGTAAGCCTGATATTGATAAGGCCCCTCAGTGGCATACAAATGAAAGGTGTTTTGTTTATCTTTTTCTTTTTTTGTTGAAGGAAGGGGGCTAAAAATGAATGTATCCTAGCCTATAATTGTGTAAATGCAAACATTGCATTTTTTCTTAATTTTATACAATCAGGATACCCCATCTTTCCAATCATTATCTTATGCCTGCTTTTGACCCCTGCCTGTCTGACCCTGATTTAGCTTTGTGGACTTTTAGCTAAAGAGAGCATTTCCTTATTGTCTTGGAACTAAAGAATTTTTGTGTACGTGTTACTAATCATGATCAGTGCATGTTTTATTTATTCATGACAGACTCATTCACATGTGTAATGTCAGTCATAGCTGGTGATTGCTTCAAATAGGACATTTGAAAACATGGGTAAAGATCAAGTGACAGCCTGGAAAGACAGCTAGCAGGAGGAATTTGGCCCCAGTTGAGGCCTTCACAGACTAGTAATTCAAGATGACGTGACCTTACAGCATTAGGTTATGCCATTAAAGCTACAGATTAATTTAGATCAATACCAGAGTCGGCGAGGGCAGCGGGTGGAAGATGGCTCAAAGGACGGACATGTAAACAACCTCAGAACAGACTGGACTCTAAGCAGGACGAGCTCTTCAGAGGAAACACAAATATAGACATGTCTTTGTGGACAGAAGAAGGCAACTTTTGAAAAAGATATTTAAATAAACCGAGGATTAAAAAGGTTGCCTAAAAGTAAAAAACAAGTACCTGGCATCAAAATGTATTTTTTACTATTCATCAATGAAATCCAGCAGCAGTCTGGTAACCAAATTTGCATGATATCAGTATCTCAACCAGCAACAAGGAAATTAGAAGCTTGTAAATAGACAGGAAGGAACAAGATGGGCGCTGGGCCAAAAGAAAGTGGTCATTACAACCATACTGTAGTCACAACTGCCCTTACTGGTGGGAACACCTGTTAAGGTGGCCCACACAAAATATCAAGAACGTAGACCGCTCAGTGAGCCCGCAGAGCAAAGATGGTCATGCACTTTTTTTTTACAGGTATGCAGCAATGGGCTGTAGCAAACAGTTAAACAACTTGCAAAGGTAAATAAGGATGAAGTAGGTGAGATGCAGGAATGTGGTTTGGAGATTACTTTTTCTTAATCCCCCCAAATCCTGCACAAGGAGCCCAATAGTGCTGTTAAGGGGATGCTCCTTGTGTTCAGCTTGACATTTGGAAATGAGGAAATTAGACAATTAAAGCGTAGTTTGTGTGGACATCCTATGGCTGTCTTGCACTTGCATATCACGTGCATACCCTGTACATGCAGCAGTTAGTAGGGACTACACTTCTTTAGCGATGGTTTCCCATTACTTCTCCATAACCTTTTTATAGAATTTCCAAACTTAAACACTTTTCCGGGACAAAAGACCTTCAGAAAACTGAATCTGTTCTATTTATTGTTCATACAAAAAAAGATTTTGATTTTCATGATTGATTTGATATATTTTCACAATTCTAAATCTGTATTTTACATGTTTGTGGAGCTAATTGCGTTTTGGAGTCGTTTATAGCCACCGCTGATGCCTTTCCTTGCTAAACTATCTTTCCCCTGCATTTTGTAGCATTTCACAATAGCAAGCTGAAAGCACCAACTCAACTGCTTTGCGGCAATGTAAACACCCATCATCGATAGTGTGACATTGAACTTTTGCCACTTTTTAAATGCGAATCTCATGTTTAAAAAAAAACAAAGATCTACAAACCCTGTAAGGAGCCGTATTTACACCTTACTATATCAACTAGAGTGTGGTATAAGCACAACGTACTACAGCATCGGGAATGGTACATTCCATTTTCATGATGTTCCTTGAGGTGGCCATACAAGCCTGATGGGACTTGCTAGTCAAGCCTGCACTTCCCTTAGGATGAGGTTACAGCACTTCATGACCCTCCATGAGCCCGTAGAACAAAACATGCAGCACCCCTACGTGTCCTTGTCATTAACCAATAGTCAATGAGAAGAATAAATGGACTTCAGTTAGCAGATGCTATTGCCATGTTTGAGGAACTGAGAGAAAAAGTTGAGAAAAGGTTAGACAAAGTAGAATGATAAATGATTACGGAGCTAAACACATCTACATTTTGCAGAAAAAAAGGCCCAAGTTAAAATAAATAAATACAAATAAATAAAAAGTCAAGGAGGCAGCTAGAGAGAGAGGCTGGTTCTGTCACAAAGATAGCTTAAAAAATAGCGAAAAGCTGCAGATGAAGATAAAGAGAAGATCAATGTGTTTCAGTATGAGCTCAGAGCTAGACTGACAATTTTGAGAAGAGCAAAGAATCTCAGAAAAGAAGGACGGAAAAGCGAGAAAACTGAAGTTCTTTGGGGATCCTCACAAATTCACCAAAGCCTGCTTCAACATGGAGGAAGGTGAAACAGTAAATGTGTCCAAAAGTGAATTTGAGGTTTACTAAGATGCACCTGTAAATAAAGAAAGAAGAAAGGAAGCTGGGTATGCCCCCTATTGGATTGGTGGATCATCTGATGAATGTCAAACCGCCAGCTCTTACAGATGTGGGAATAATAGTTCCAGCCAGCAGGTCAGCCTCACACTTAAAGGCCTAATGTCGTTTTTTACAAGCTTTCTAAGAATGCAGCAGATGTGCTGAGGTTTTTAGAGGTCTATGAGACTGTTCTGAAGTCCTGGAGAAGAATAGGAGGAATAGATACATTCCAAAAGAAAAGTTTTGCCAATTTAGAGCATTTTGTTGTTGAATGTTGAAGAAAAGATTTCCTTCAGCAGAGTAGGTCCATCTGACTTTCTAGGAAACGATAAGCACATTGATGCATCCATTGAAAAGCTCCAGGCTTTTCAGGGTTTCTTAAACATGCAAGTGAAAGCTCAATGTTATGTTTGCCAGTTAAGTGCTGAATAGCCATACATCGCATCAAACCACAACATGATAGAAAAATCTGTCAAAGGTTCTTGAGAATAAAATGAGTAATTTATCAATTATACAAGGTTAAATAACCTTGAAGGCATCAAGACACACAGCCAATCTTGAAATGGTTACTTTAACTTTTAAGAAGTAAGACAATTAGGGTATACATTTAGCATACATGGGTTCTCATGAGTCCAAGAAAGCACTTTGTGAAGACATGACATTGTAAATGTTTAATAAGGGGAAGTAATTCATATTTTGAGAGCAATCTTGATCCACGGAATCTTGATCCTGTGAAAACATTGATATTCAGAAAACCTTGTGGGACTCAGCATGTGACCAATTTCACTTTTCTCAGAGTTAAAACAGTCTTGTGAAAAATATATTTGTTCCATGAGCTGAGAAATTCCGTGCACACTTTATTCAAGGAGGAGAAATAGAGGAGTCTTTCTTCCCTCTAATGAAATTGTTGTATTTTATATTTGTTTAGTTTTTTGTTACTGTAAACAATCACAGCTTCTTTATTTGATTTTTCACTTAATTAAAGCAGATCTGACTAAATGCTGGTGTTACGCTTAGCCAGCCACTGATGACAGGTAATAAGGTTTGCATGACAGCTTTAAGATTGGACTTGTATTACTTATTTAAGATTTATTCATACCGGAAAAATAGGTTGGTATGAATCGAGGGTGAACCTTGGGTTTTTGGGTTTGGACTGTATTCCTACTGCTTTCAACTCGACATTTCCGTTTCAAACAAAAGCTTCTAAACAAAACCATGTGACTAAAGATCTCTTCAGTCATAGGCCAGCAACTACAAGGACAATGCAAAGAGAGGAGAGAAAGAATAATGAAAGTCCTGCACTTTGCAATGTTTGTCGTACGACGGAGTTTTAGGGCCACGGTGAGGAAAAAAAATTTTGGCCAACATGACGAGATTAAAGTCGTCATGTCTTTCAGGAGTCTTTCAGGAGTATTCAGTGTTATGGCTAATGTTAGTGAGCTAGTGGCTTTTGTATTTAAGAGTTTACGACAGAGTTTTATGGCCCCCCAAAAAAAAGTAATTTTATTAGGAGATAACAACTCGTAAATTTACGGCAAAAAATTCATAGATTAACAAGGAGAAAACACCGAAGTTGTCTGTTTATCGGAGCCTAGCTTGAAGATGAAATATGTGGAGACTTTTGTGAAGCTTTATTTCCGGATTATAGGTTTAAAACAAAGAGATTCTGAACCTTTTGGCGATTCAAAATCAGATTATTGTCATTGGAGCCGTCTTTCCGGGGTTCTGTGTCAGTAAAGCGGAATTTTCATCTGTAAAATAAGGAGCTCAGAGACACGTTTGGGTGTAGAGGATCGCTGCAGCCTTTATTCTCCTTTTCATTCACGTTACCTTTTAGTTCATCTGTCACATTACGTCATGAACCTGT
Source organism: Oryzias sinensis (assembly GCA_037389245.1). Lineage (NCBI taxonomy): Eukaryota > Metazoa > Chordata > Actinopteri > Beloniformes > Adrianichthyidae > Oryzias > Oryzias sinensis. The sequence continues at coordinate 16,861,616 of CM074489.1, read as the reverse complement.
CATCCGATCACCAATGCGGAAGTAAACAGTGTTACATACGCCCACTGCTGCTGACGAAGCGTCCCGTCTGATCATTAAAAAACAAAGATGAATGAAAATAGTCTGTTATATTAGCATTACAACGTTGAAAAAGGCAAAAAGTGCTCCTCCTCCTCAGACGGAAGCATCACGCAAACGTAGAGATCTTGTCTTTGGTGGAGGAAAAAAGGATTCAAGTGGACAGCTGCAGGGACGCCGATGGCATCATCGGGCTGCAGAGATCCTGCAAACCAACCATCAATAAATAAATCCATCCATCCATCCATTTTCTGTACCGCTTTGTCCCTTTCGGGGTCACGGGGCTGCCGGAGCCTATCCCGGCTACTTGGGCGTAGGCAGGGGATGCCCTGGACAGGTCGCCAGTCTGTCGCAGGGTAGAACTTCCACAATCACACACCCATTTACTCTCACACTCACACCTAGGGACAATTTAGAGTTGCCAATTAACCTATGAAGCATGTTTTTGGACAGTGGGAGGAAGCCGGAGATCCCGGAGAAAACCCACGCATGCACGGGGAGAACATGCAAACTCCACACAGAAAGGTCCCCCATTGATGTATTTTTCATGTCCCCCAGCCGGGACTTGAACCAGGGGCCTTCTTGCTGTGAGGCAAGAGCGCTAACCACTGCGCCACCGTGCAGCCCTTTTTTATTTATTTATTTAAATAAATAAAACTTTAATGAATCGTAAATCAATCAAATGAGCCTCCAGACATTTGGAACATTATCAATAAACATCCAGCTCACCTGTTCAACTACGTTTAGTCGGTCTGCTCTGCTGCTGCACGGTGTTCACCTGCTGCTCTGCATGATGTTCACTTCCACCATAATCTCGTAAATTTACGAGTTTTACGAGCAACATTGCGACTTTAATCTCGAAACTTTATTTCGACTTTTATCTCGACAAGACGAGTTTTTCCTCGAAACTTTGTGTCGAGTTTTTTCTCGTCATGACAAGATTAAAGTCGACATGACGACTTTTATCTCGTCACGTTGGCGAGAATTTTTTTTCCTCACCGTGGCCCTAAAACTCTGTCGTATTGTCGGGATAGTTCACTTATGTAAACTTTATATTTTGCTGACCAATTTTGAACATCTGCATCGACGTCGGGTACAACACTTTTTACTTTGGTTTGGCGGAGTCAGGCTGCAAGGCAGTTACTGAAGAGAGGACAGCTAAGAAGGTACGCTAATAAGAGTTTATGACAGTATGACATATAGATTGTGTGGAAAACGGCGTGAGAAGCAAATTACATCATGTTAAAAGTTGTTTTGATGTGTCTGCATTCATCCGACCTCATTTTAATGAGCTGCATATTATAGAGAAATCCATCTTCAGATGCCGCTTTCCGAGGTAATAAAGCTGCTGGAGCCAACCCAGCTACTGTTGGGAGAAGGCGGGGCACACCCTGAGCAGGTCACTAGTCTATTGCTGGGCCACACACTCACATGCAGTCACCAATTAACTGTTATGACGTATGTTTTTGGACTGTAGGAGGAAACCGAAGAACCCGGAAATAACTTACCAATACACGGGAAGAACATGCAAACTCCACACAGAAAGGTCCCAGCCATGATTTGAACCAAGGCCTTTGCTGTGAAGCCAGAGCATGAACCACTACACCACCATGCAACCCCAATGGAAAAATTGTGTTTTAATTGCCATTAACTAGCGTCTTTTTTCATCACACATATGTAAGTAAGATATTCGAGTGCTGATGAATAATCAGAGGGTGGTGGTGTGGGCGTTTTATTCCTGACTTGTTTCTTTTATGTTTACTTAATGTACTTGATTATATCTAATAACCTTATTCGGATAATATAGAAGAATATTTGCTGCATAATTTATGGAGGAGTTTGAATGTGAACATAGTGGATCAAAGTTAATCACAGCACCAAGTAAGCGAGTCAGCAGCCGGAATCTCAGCAGAAATGTGGTTGCTTGGAGGGCAGAAATAACCAGCACATACATTTCTTCCTGTAGGTAGAGAGTAAGCAGACGCCACTATAAGTTTTCACAGCAAAGAGGAAGATGGGAGACGTCACCCCCACAGCAATCTGCCTCACACACAGTAGGTGTCGACATCTAGATTAACCCTGGTCTGCTGGGTGGGATTGCTCTTGAAGGCAGTGTCTTATTAAAATGCACGCTGAGAGCTGGTATCCAATCCCAGGCTTCTATGCACTGCTCTTCATTTTCTGCTCTGTCAGTCAAAGGGACATCAGAGCAGACAGAAGCTGTGAGGAAGTCAGGAACTTGGCTGGAACTTTTAATTCAGCAGTCACTGATTCATATTTATTTAAGTTCATTGTGGGGAAACTGTATTTTTAATAAACTTTCTATATCTGCTGCTTTCTTTTTGCATTTATACTAAATATGCTTCAGTTGCCTGTTCGGTCCATTTTTTTCTGATTACCAGAACAGAAAATGACAGGAAAGCCTGTTTCTGGAGGTCTGTTCCTGTTGTTCCGACACAGACCTCCTGCATCTCAACAATTTTTGTTTCATGACATATGAGTGTGTTTTTAGATGTTGTAAAGGTCCAACGCCAAACAGATAATTGACAACATTTGCTCCAACTTCACAAAAAAGTATTCAGGTGTCTGGCCAAAATTTGAAGCCAACGACACAGATTGGGAGCACCGGAGAGGCCGGACCAAACTGGATGCCGTGCAAGAACTTTTTTGTGAAGTTGGAGCAACTTAAAACGACCTAAACTAAAAATCATGCAAGAGTGTAAAGTACATCCGGTTCTTTTTCAAAATAAAATCTATTTTCCGCTGTATTCGCTGTGTTTTCACCGTGGTGTAAGTCATATCCGCTTACCCATTGTGTGAAGACGAGCCACACAAAACACAAGTGTTGTGAATGTAATCCAAAATCACAGTGGTGTAGGTACCAAGAGTATTTTCCCTCATAACTAATAATGCCATTTTGAATTTTAAGGAGTGTCTGACATAATTGTTTGTTACAGCAAATGTATAATAGGGAGACAGGTTAGCTATATAAACTTATTTTTCCAACGTGAGTAAATGAATGACTCACGTATCTGTATCAGAAACAATATTTAATTATGGTGTTCAGTCTGGTTTAATTGGCCCAAATGTCAGTTTCCAACAGTTCTGATTGCAAAGTTTTTATTTCCTTTTTAAAACATGTTGAAAGCATTAATATATTAATTAAAGAAAGAAAAGAAAAAAACGGCTCACATTTTATTTTTTTGTTCAATTATTATCTATTATTCAAGTTATTAAAACAACCAACCAAAAAGCCATAGAGTTAGCCCTAAAACAGATGCTAAATGTCTTGAATCAAAATTTCTGCATGTCTCCACAGCTGGCCACAGATGATATGCTGAAAGGAGAGTTGAAATAAACACAAATCTAGTTTGTAAAAATTGCAATCCATGTTTCTCACGAAGAATTGTATTAGCTCCCAACGGTATTAGCTTGTAAACAATTTTCTCACGAAAAACGGTGTTGGCACGTAAACATGCGGACCAATTGCTATCCTAAACATCATCAGACCAACGTATAGCTCAGGGGTCGGGAACCTTTTTGGCCAAGAGAGCCATAAACAGCACATATTTTTAAATGTAATTTCAAAAGAGCCATACAATACTGTAGTGTCCCTTTCCCACACTGAGCCACGGAGGCTTAACCTCTTTTAAGGTTCTTTATTCTGGTTACTGTAGACCGCAACAAACGCCGTACAATCAATTCAGCAACTCCTAAATCTCTCCCACTGACGAGACGAGAACGCTTCTCCCAACTTTATATTCCCCCCCCCCCCCCCTCCCGCTCCAGCCCTCCCATTTCGCTTATTCGGCCCATAGCTGAACCCCATTGGTCCAAACTACCTAACAACAGGCTGAGCGACAGAACTGAGGGCCAATCAGATCTCTGCTTGATGCGTTCCTTGAACTCCAGAACTTTAAACGCGGCCCAACAGCCAAGTTAAACTCAGACTGCGACAATATGTTTAAAACTAAAAATACAAGTGAATGTGTGCATTTGATGTAATTTCAACATTTTTAAAGTACAATAAGTCTGTGGATTTTTTTTAGTAACATTGTTATGCTGTTGCTGATAAATGATGAGTATTTCCCGTAGTAGTTTTGCTGATTGTCTAGTCTGGTTGATACAGGTGAGTTTCTGCTTCATGCAGGCGTTGAGACTTTAAACGTGATCTTAGGTCTGACTCTTCTTTAGATGTGAGACAGATATGGAACCAAACACACACTCACACCCTGCAGTGAGTGACGGGCAGTGGGTTTTACGCTTTACAATCCCTACACGATTCACCTGCTGCCTGTCCCCCCCACCCTCTGCTTTCTTCCTCTAACATCCCGTCTCCGCAACTGCGCGCTCTTCCTCAGAGACGCGCAGTTTTAGGCACGGCAATTCACAGGTTTCCGGGTGGTACAAACTCTGTGAAATAATGGATAACAGTAAACTGATAGTTTTCTCTCCAAGCACCGCTACTACTGCGCACCTCTGGCATCGCATCGCGCCCGAGAAGGACTGGTCTAATGAAAAAAAGAAAGTATAATTAAGGATTTGTCTGCGAGCCACATGTGACCATCAAAAGAGCCATATATGGCTCGCGAGCCATAGGTTCCCGACCCCTGGTATAGCTAATCGCATAATGTGACATCATCCTTAGTCGTAGGACCCCAAACAGTTATTGCAGGTCGAATACTTTTGATCCCTAGAGCGGGATGAAAGTTTGTTTACTAGTACCTCCTATAGAAATGGCGGGTTATCGCGTGAACCTATGTGAGTTCGGAGTCTTGGGAGGTCGGCAGCATAGCCTTTGGCTGTGGCAGGACGGCAGCCATCCGTATCCAATGCGAGTCTGTTATAGATAGAACGTTCCGGTGGCTGCACCGGAGCTGGACTGGATGCAGTGTGAGCCCAGGGTCAAGCTTTAGCTTTGTGTGTGGTACTATTTCATGAGCAAAAGAACATCTTAACTTGTAATAGGTTAATTCTGATTTTTGTTCCTGGTTTTCTGAGGATTCATAAATGACTTTACAGAATTAATATCTTGTAATTCTATGTCTTGATTAAAAGAAATCGTCTGTTTTATAGTTTAACATGATGTGCATCGGATTATTATGCACAAGAAGAACACAGGGCACCAGGGTTTAGAGTAAGTGGGAAGTAGGGAGCATTGCCATGAATAGTGAAATTCTCTCATCAAATGCTGATTCTCAAACCCAACTCCTCTTATTTGTTAGTTGTATATTAATCAAATACTTATCAAGATTTAGTTATTGATCATAAAATAATCTTTGGTTTGGAAAAGTGAAGTTATAGACCCCTGTTAACCCCAAAAAAAGTGATGCAAAAATAGAAATGAAGATAATCTCATTTAACAGGAAGCAAAAATCTTTCTTTAACATAGAGCAAAAGGTGAGTTTGTTATGAATGAACAAGCTCCTCATATCAAAGTAGTATAGAAAGTGATAGACAATAACGATAGTGTAATGTTGCCTGCAAGACTTTATATTAAATTCCCTTCAGGTTACTCCATCTCCGTTTTATTACACTGCTCAGCCCCCTGATGGCCCCGGCTTTCATCTGTTTCTCATCAGTTTTACAGCGATCAAAGACAAACTTTGGAGGAAGAATTAACCTTGAAGAATCAGATACTTGAAACACTCAAGTTGCAAAAGAACTAAAGAAATGTAAATGTTTGACGAGAATTTTTTAAACCGAATTTACATGGACGCTGTCACTGCTGATAGATCAATGTGGGGAAAGTCTTTCATGATCAGCGGTTTAACATAAAAACCTGCATATGAACAGTCATGTTTCTCTTTTAAGCCTCCTTTTATTAATACAGTACCATGTGTTCCTGTTCTGTAATGTTATAAAGGCATGTTCTCAGAAGATCCTTTAACTCCTTGTCAGGTTTTTATCAATCAACCTTTTTCAAGATCAGGCAGACGATATTATCCCCAATGTAGTCCCTCTGCTTCATTCCCAATAGCACTTGTTTTAAACTGTATGTGGATGGTGCAGGGATTTGTATGTATTTATTTATTTTCAAGCTCTTTTAATGATCTATTTTATTTCATTTTGATGTCTGCTGCTATGTGAAAGATGAATTTCTAATTAAGTGAACATGCAAGTTTATCTATCTAAATCACCGCAAAAATAGTTTAAAAATACACTGCATAAAAAAATACAGTAATAAAACTTGTTTCTTCATTTTAGGTATAATTTACTTTTATCACACATATAAGACAAACCTTGCCAGTGTCTGAGATATGCTGGGTTATTTTAAGCACTCTACTTTAAAATAAACCACAAACATACTATTTGCAGCAATTTATATATTTATATATATATTTTAAAAAATGCCCCTCTCATCCTTCCACAGGTGGTTTCTCACCCAAGCTCAGGTCCTCTACCAGAGGCCTGGGAGCTTGAGGGTCCAGCAGTATCTTAGCTGTTCCTAGAACTGCGCTTTTCTGGACTGAGAGGTCTGAGGTCTTTCCAGGTATCTGTTGTAGCCACTCCTCCAGCTTGGGGGTTACTGCCCCGAGTGCTCCAATTACCACAGGCACCACTGTCACCTTCATTTTCCATGCTTTCTCCAGTTCTTCTCTGAGTCCCTGGTATTTCTCCAGTTTCTCATGTTCCTTCTTCCTGATGTTTCCATCGCTTGGCACTGCCACATCCACCACAACGGCTTTCCTCTGTTCTTTATCCACCACTACAATGTCTGGTTGGTTCACCATTACCATCCTATCAGTCTGGATCTGGAAGTCCCACAGGATCTTTGCTCTCTCATTCTCTACCACCTTCGGAGGCGTTTCCCATTTTGACCTTGGGGTTTCCAGTCCATATTCTGCACACATGTTCCTGTATATTATTCCAGCCACTTGATTGTGGCGCTCCATGTATGCTTTCCCTGCCAGCATCTTACATCCTGCAGTTATGTGCTGGATTGTTTCAGGTGCCTCTTTGCACAGCCTACACCTTGGGTCTTGTCTGGTGTGGTAGATCTGAGCCTCTATTGCTCTGGTGCTCAGGGCTTGTTCCTGAGCTGCCAGGATGAGTGCCTCAGTGCTGTCCTGTAGGCCAGCCCTCTCTAGCCATTGGTAGGACTTCTTGATATCAGCCACTTCAGTTATGGTCCGGTGGTACATCCCATGCAGGGGTTTGTCCTCCCATGAGGATCTGTCCTCCAGCACTGTATCCTCTGCTCTCCATTGCCTGAGACATTCACTGAGCACACTGTCAGTTGGGGCCTTGAGCTTGATGTACTGTATATATACAAATGCATATATAGATGTACATGCATATATGTGCTTTTTTTACTGTAGAATGTGTTTATCCACAACATGTAACGGGCCCGATAACCAAGTTTTTGTGTTTTCTTCACTTTCATTTGCCCCTGTATTATTAGATCTTTTGTTTTTGTTGATTTGTAGAAATTCAAATTGGAAAAAAAAATGTGATCACAGCAGATTTGTCTTGAACACAGTTTTATCTTTAGTTTTTTTTCTTTTAAAGAACATATAAAAATTGAAGATTTGTCTGTGTTTTTCAGTTTTGCCCGTAAAGAATCTTAACTAAACTAAAGAGATTGATTTGAAATTTCAATACAATTAGAGTTAAAATGTGAAGGCTGTCCATACAACAACTGAAGCTGAATGTGGGGCCACTTTCACCCAGCAGGTTTAAGTAAAGGCTTTGTAGGCTTGAACTAGTAAAAGAGGAGAAGCTGAGATGACTGAGAGCCACTCATAATGGCTTCAAGGGTCAAGTGACGGCTCACAACACAGTTATAGAATCCCATTTTCACATGCATACATGTATTTCAGGCTTTTAAGATACGCTTTTATTGATGCAGCTCAAGACTGACTCCATTAAGCTCGAACGGCCAGGCTACATAAAAAGCCTTTTGGCTGTTTCAGGCTTACATCCTACACACCTGAAGGAGCAGACGTATCGCTTTGACCTCACAACCTGCAGGAAGTCTTCTCTTTTATTTCTTTATTTGAGGTTGTTGCCAAAATATCAGTAAGTCTACGAATTTTTCAAAACCCAAGAAAATGTTGCAGATGTAGTAGTGCTTTACCACAAATGTTCAAAGATAGGAGCTCTTGTGGTTTGTGATGAAGAAAATCAAAGACACAAAGGTCAAATTTATAAAATATTAAAGGCAGTTTTTATCAACAACATGAGTAAAAATAGAAAAATGAAGTGGTATGCAGGCGCTACCCATCCTCACCCTCGCCGCCCCCTTTTGACCCGCCCACACTGGCTAAGCAGCTGCTGCACGCCTCTCACTTTCCACCTCTATCCCTGCCATCCTCCTCAAAGCTGCATGTGAAAAATTCATGAAAAAAGGTGGGTTTTCCGTTGGTTTTATCTCCATAGCAACCGTTTTTTTTTTTTTATGTGATGGAAATCTCAATACAATTTTTTAGAAGAATTGGCAACGGTAAATGTCTAGATCTTTGGCAAATTAGGGCTTTTTTTATAACCATGCCCACATTCCTAATATGTGACATTTTGTTTCGTTCAGCTTGAGCCAACAAAGAAAGTATTAGATTTTCACAATATTCCCGTTAAAAAAATGTGCTAGTGTTGAGCCCTGCTTCGGGCCCTCCCGGCACGGCGGGGGGCTGCTCTCCTGGTTGGGCTGGAGCTTGTACTCTCTGTACCCCCCATGCCCCCCTGCTCTCTGGCTTTGGGGGCGTCCGTGGCGGTCCTGCTGGCCCTGGCCTGGGTGGCGGATGTTATCGCCCGGGGGGCGGTTGTTCTCTATCCGCTGCCGTGCGGGTGTTGGGGGGGGTTCTGGCTGCTGCTGCTCCTGCGGCGGGGGTCTTGGTGTGGAGATGGCTGGGCACTCTCCGTCCTTCTTTTCACATTCCATCATTCACTTTAGAAGATATAATCACTCACCTGGGGCCTCATTTATAAACATTGCGTACGCACAAAAGAAGGCGTACGCCACTCTCTACGCAATAGTTGATATTTATAAAAAGCAAACTTGACGGGAAAATGTGCGGTCCTTCATGCAAGCTCTGACCCAGGCGTACGCACAAAAACGGGTCAAATGAGAAACGGCGACACCGTCGGCAGATGGAAGAAACACGTGAAAGTGAAAATGACAATGATGCCTCTCATAAAGAACATGAAGACTTCACAAAGCAAGTCTTACAATTAACAGCCTACACGAACACCCGTTTGATCGATCAGCAGTGAAACAAACAAAAAAGATCAAACAAAAATTACAACAGAAATTCAAATGAACACATATTTGCAAAAAGAAAAGTGAAATATGTTCTGCAATATTGGCATGTTGTGCAATTCATCCTCATAAATAATATAGTTAACAGAACGAAATAATGTACAAAACTGATATTCTCGTTAATGTGTCCGTCTGGCGGAGCGGATAGGTGCGGGCGTACGGATGGACGGACAGATGTAATAATTGTCCACTGGGGAAAGTTGTTTTCATAATAAAACATTTCTTCATAAGCTATGGAATTATGGTATTCATGCATATGCATTTAGTTTGTTTTATTTTTGACAAAACAATATATGGCGTATGTCTCAACCATTCAGAAAGCAAGAAGAAATTACATTTACGCGGAACAATTTCCCATTTCCACGTGGATTATTAGTAGCTTATCAGATGGAATTAAATGGAGGGAAATAAAATGCTCCATCACAATGCGTAATGACGCACAATGGCTGATGATGCGCTCTTAGAAGATGTGGCAAATGGAAGAATCTGGAGTGAACGCATCTTTAGAGAAGACTTGCTTGCTGACAAATGTGGATGAGTGGCTTATGATCCTTTTGAACCTCTGCGGGCTTTTGGGCGCGGCGTTACAGAGGAGCATTCGGAGGAACCACGCGTGTCACCCGGTACATGCATCTGGTGCACCGGTACACCCCCCCCCCCCCTGTAGCCTCACAACCTCGGACCGGCCACGGTCGCATTTACGGCGTCTGCCACCGTTTGCCGCTCACGTGCCTTTTTGGCATTAGTAATGCCCACACTGTTCCTCCAAACAACATTTTTCTCCTCTTTTCCACCTCACCAACGATAACTTCTACTTCACATTGGGTAAAGTTCATTTTTTTTCATTTCCTCTCTGTGTTTGCCATGGTTTTGCAATCAATGAATATTCATTTGTGGGCGTTTCACGGACTATTTATGGGCAACTATGGGCGTGTCATGACGCCGCAAAAGCTGCGCTGCATTTAGAATTGGTTGTGATTTATTAAGGGAAAGATGCGTAGGATGTGCGTGCGCACGGTTTTATAAATCCGAATATTTCTGTGCGTACGCACGTCCTATGTTTCATCCGTACGCCACTTCTGACGCAAATCCTACGCAAAGTTTTATAAATAAGGCCCCTGAGCACAAGTGTTAGCTCACCTTTGCACTAATATTTTGCGTGATTGAATGAAATATTTTACACTTTTTGTTTGAATGCATAAGTATGCGTGTGGGAACATTATTTGTATTGTGTACATGTTGACATGTGACCATTTTTGGAGCCAACAGGTATGTTTATAACATTTGAGTGTGTGTGGACAGGCCCCGCTCTTATAGACTTGTATTACATCTGAACCTCACTGTAATGAGTATAACCATCCAGAAACTTGTTGCTTTATGCTGCTTCATGGTTTTACCCCCCCCCCTTTTTTTAATCACCCTCCTACCCCCCCCTCTCTCTCTAAGGTCCCTCTCTCTTCTTCACTTCTTTCTTTTTCCGTCCGGTCTAACACAAAAGATTTTCAAATATGATTAAAATGAATAAAGTTTGGCCTCGATTACAAAAGGGGTTTATTCAGACATACCTCTGGTTTGTCAGAAGATTCATAACCCCTGTTGTTAAAATAAAATATGTCCACGCAAGAGGCTTTCAGCTCTCATCTGTGACCTTTTTCCACTCTAACACCATTAACAATCTGCAAATTTAAAACTTTTTTTCTCAATGAGCCTCGAGGACTTAAGAGGCAATAGATTAAGATCCTTAAGAGTTTTACTTTGTAGAAGATGCTAAAGGGAGTTTTCAATATGATTGCCACCTCGAGAGGTCAAAGGTCATTGAAACTTTGGTCGTTGTTGCAGACTTAATCTGGTGTTGTGTGTGAAATTTTTGTAGACTAAAGTCACTTTTTCTTATATTATGTAAAAATAGCTAAATTTCCCACTTTGCAAGAAAATGGCCACCAAGTCCTGGGTCCTGTAGCCATCCCATAATAATTTCAAAACAACCTATGGATGCTAAGGGTGTATATTAGCAAAAGTATGGCCATATGTATCTTAATCCCCTGGCATTAAAAGAAAGAAATGATAAAGACATGAACAATACAACAAATTCTCAACAGAGAACAGTAAGGAGAAATGTCAGTAGAGTGCTTCTTACTTAAGGAAGAAACACGTTAGAACTCGAGCTTCACTTGCTCACAATATTAACAAGTTTAAAGCCTAAAAAGGATATAGAAAACTAATAGACGTGAACTGTTACATTTTAACAACCAAGAACAAGATAGAAAGATTTTAACTAAGTTTTGTAGACTCCTTGAAGTTAAATTCTCTACCAGAAAGGAGACAGAGTGACGTTCCTACATCATTCTCAGGATGTTAACATGGTGACGGTTAGGTGGAAGGAGGCAGAAAATACTCTGTGCCATTGGCGAAGGCGCGTCCAGCAATGAAGTACGCCATTTTGCCTTCAGCCCAAGCATCTCTCACCAGCGGCCAAAGTAGGCGTCGCTTCTCCCAGTCGGAGAAAATCGCATGTTGTTTTCTTTCAGGTATCTTGACTTTTTGGCTGCATCTCTCAGGGCACGGGAGGAAAATTGGATGATGGTGTTTCCTGGCGTGGTCTTATTAATGTCTCTCTTCCCAAGTCTGTGCCAATGTCAATTCCTTCTTTTACTTTAATGTTTTCAGCCAGGTTTTCTGGCAGATGGTGATAACTTTAGCTTTCACATGCTCTGTGTTGTTGTCTGGAACCCCGGTCAGCCTCGAGTTCCATCTTCGAGAATAACGCTCCAGCTCTTCAATGCGACTTTCACAGGACCCCACGCGCTGTTCCCCCCTTTTAACCTTTATGTCAACCTCCTTCATTTTAGTTTTCATTTCCTTCAGCTCCTCCAAAACCAAGTCAATGGTTTTTTTCAGACCTTCGATTCTCATACAGTTCTCCCCCACCATCTTTTCAAGGGATTCAGATCTTGAATTAATTAGGCAAGAAAGTTTGGTAACAATACCTCTTTTCAGTTGTGGGACTTAAGCGGCGTATCAGGAAGAGGGGACAGAGTGAAATCGTTAGCTTCCATTGAGTCATCTGTTGCAGCCGTTTGGTTAGCATAGTTTTGTGCATCTATAACACAGTCTTTTGTAGGCACACATTCTTGCTCTTTTCTTTTATTTTCGGGTTTTGGCATGGTGGTGACATAGAAATAAGATTGTTGTTGTCACAGTCTTTTTTAATTGTGGCTTTAACGAGGCTTACTAAGCGGAGCTCGAGCGCGAATGTCTTACCGAGACGCCATCTTGGCCGACCCTTTTCTTAGCTTTAATGTAAGATGTTTTGTTTACATGACAGTGTGCACTGCAGCTGCAGATCAGCCTTTTTACATGCAGAAATAAACACGTATTTCAGCGCTCATCGCCACGACGTCGGCCTTTTTTCAGAGCGTTGTACACATCACTCTGATCTATCAGGCCGCTGAACTAGAATCAATTGCTGGGAGGTTCTGCAGAACTTTGGCCCGCCTTGCTGACAGCATTTTGGCTGATGCTCCGTGTATGACTGAGTGCTTCACGCGCTCTTATCTGAGTCTACTAAAAAGCACCGCAATCTGCGTTTTTATGTGATACTGGCAGCAACATGGCACAGAGTTTTGGTTCGGTATGCATGCCAGGTAAAAACTAAGTGGTGCATTTATTATAACAAAACAAGCTTTTGATTTGACAAGATTTTGTAGTTGTTTTATGCGGTGTAGAGCTGCTCAAAGAGGCTCAGTGTGCGACGCTGCCATCTAGTGTTCGGGGTAGTAAAGTAGAAAACAAGAGTCAGACACTGAAAGACGCTCACAAAAAATTAATTATTGTCCTGACGGCATTTTAAATTGGTACAATTATCGCTAAATTAACTATCGCAATATATCACTGAAACAGTTTTTTCCTACACCTTTAATGGATACCCCTGACATGTTTGTTTTGCTTTTGTTTGTGGATTTTCTTTAATAAAAATTTTGGTGAAGAAAAAAAAAAAGTGCTCTAATGTATATTGTTGATAAACCGTGAACATTTTCACCATCAGAAAACAGTGGATTCATAAACAGTGTTTGTAAAATGCTCGTATTTATTAGGTTTTAACTTTGTTTAATCTGTGAAGTCATATAGTGAGCACGGTGACCAAATTGCTTTTAGAATCCAGGGCACTACACAGACTTTTTAGTAAATAAAGCATTAGGGAGGGAATTATTTCTTTGTTTTTTTTAGATGACTTTATTAGTCCCACAATGGGGAAATTCATTTTATCTCATTATCATTATCATTATCTTCATTCCTCTGTGGCAGCAACAACGACATTCAGAAATAACATCAAAAAAGGACATCAAAAATGACATTCATATTAAATAAATATATAAACATTAAATAAATACAGCTGCGAAAGTGTACAAAACATGTGATCCTCTGCAAACATGTGATCAACTGTAAAAAACACGTAAAACTTTTGTTTTTAACTCAAAAATAAGTAACTAATAAAGTACACACCAAAACCGTTCAGGAACAAAACTGTTTGAAAACACCAACAACTGCAACAAAAGTAAATGAATAAATGAGTGAAAGAAAGAAAAACTTTAACTTTAACACAGTGTTGTACAGTCTGATGGCCGTGGGGATGAATGACATGCGGTGGCGTTCCATCTTGAACTGTGTGCAACAGTCTCGTGCTGAAGGAGGGAGGGGTTATCCATGATGGATATTAGCTTAGCCAACATCCTCCTGTCCCCCACCTCCTCCATGGGCTCTAGTGTGCAGCCTAGGACAGAGCCGGCCTTCCTAACCAGTTTGTTAAGCCTCCTCATATCTCTGCCTGTACTGCCCCCCGCCCAGCACAAAACTTCATAAAGGACCACTAAGGCCACCACAGTGTCATAAAAGGTCCTGAGCAGCTGTCTGCACACGCCAAACGACCTGAGTCTCCTCAGCAGGTGAAGGCGACTCTGGCCCTTCCTGTACAGAGCATCCGTGTGATTGGACCAGTCCAGTCTGTTGTTCAGGTGAACACCCAGATATTTAAGTGTCCACAAACTCAATGTCTGAACCCTGGATGTTGGTGAGTGAGGTGGTGAGAATTCGGACATAGTCTGAGAGTTGTTAGTCATCAGTGAATGGTTTAAAGCAAGCGTGTCCAAAGTCTGACCCGCATTCAAATTCAAATAGGCGCGCAGCCTACTCTCACAGATAATTTCAAGAAATATGACACCTGGATTCATTGCCTTCTGCAAAAGTCTGAAGTGACCCTGATTTTCAGCAAAGTTCTGACCTGCAGACAACTTGACCTCAACTTTCAGAGCTGCTGATATCAGCTGAAGAAGGATACAGACCTTGATCTAATGTCTGCAGACAAAACAAAGAATAGATCTATAAGCTCTCTTTCAAGAAGAATGGCTGGTTAATCTATATATATATATATATATATATATATATATATATATATATATATATATATATATATAAATAAATAATTGATCATTTGCAGCAGCCCCCATTTTCTAAAAGCTCTGTGTATGATTTCTTGATTGTGGTGTGCTAACTTAAGTTTTAAGGTTGTGTAAACACTGCCGTGTTTATACAAAATATTTTCACTTCACCAGATTTCCTCTTTGCTAAAAGTTTTGACACCCATGCATGGTTTACAGATTACAGCTCTGATTGTTTTGATGGATTTTTACCTTTCCAGTTTATTTATGTTGACTGAAGCTCATTTCCTGGTTAAAAAAAAAAAATCTTTTTCCTTTTTTCTCTCTTCAATTTTTGAAAAATTGACAACTAAATTCCTGATGATTTGGTTAGCATTTCCTTTCCATGCCAGAGTGCTCGTGTTCCTGTAATTGCACTCATCCATAAAAACAGCGATCCACAGGGCTAAAACAAAAATCTGATGCAAAAAAAAAAATCTCCTATCTTTCATCACAAATTGAAACTCTGCTGAAGCCGCGCGCTCCACTCTGGGCTCCTGCATTTCACTGGGGCTCCGCTCAGATTCATATTCAGAATCTGGGTTGAATTTACTCAGCTGAAAACCCGCTGACTGGTTGCTCACACAGCGTGAACGACATGATGTTTCAAACTAAATCCCTGCAGCAACACCACACCCGTCTTATGCTAAAAATTGCTCAAAGTCTGACGGAGCATTTCTTTCTCTGCGCCTCGTGAGGAAGCAGAGATTCACACAGTTTGGAGGCGACTCTCCAGTGGCCTCTGAGTTTTGCAGCAGCGTGCTCGATGTTTTAGAGATGAAATGGCTTACTTGTAGCTTTCAGGTCAGCACTCCTTAAACCAATTTGTTAGCAAATGCAATAGTTTTCCTGCATATTTTTTAAAGCAGCATAGACTTTGTGATTACCCCCTCTTTTTTCAAAGGCCATAAAAAAGAACATTTGGTGATGCTGGATCCACAGATATGCAGGTCGCTCAGGCCTCTGACCAACAACAGCAATTAAAAGTGCGATTCTGAACGTGTGAAGAAAAGATTAGAGCCATATTAACTTGAGGGCTTTAAGTAGCGTCTCTTCTTATTTATGCAGCTTTTATGACATATATTGGTCCTCTGGATTTTTTGTGCATTCCGAATTGACGCTTGAATATTTATTCACATTCTGTGTTTATAAAATGTGTGTTTGTGTGCTTGTTTGTAATCCTGCTTCGCCTGATGATATAAAGATGTGCATTGTTTCATAGGACTTTATATTAGGAATATTTCACCTGTAAATGAATGTAAACCCTTCAGCATCCCCATCCTAAAAGGCACAGACTCCTAATCTTTTGACTCTCGGATCCCCTCTTTGTTTGTTATAAGTTAACTACTAAATTTAGCCTTTGTTGGAAACTGGAAACTTCCTGTTGACATTTAATAAAATGTGCAACAACCTTAAGAGCCTCCTGCTGAGGAGAAAGCCTCCTTTTCCAACCTAAATTATGTATTGGGCCATGAAGTGCTCTCCCTGGCCACACTGGTGTTGCTTACCCCGTATTACTTATTCAACACGTCTAACCTTAGCCCCCCCCCCCATTACAGATGGAGAACTACAGCTATGCTCCTCCTGTGTACCTCTTCTCCAGCTCAGGATTAACATAAAAAGAGAAGCTCTAAACAGACTGACTCTTACAGTACGATTTCCCTTGGATGTGCTCTGCCCCGCATTGGCAGGATTTCACAGCGTTAAGATGCAGAGGAAGTGGAGTGCCACCGGCAGCAGAGTCCCTGGCTTCTCCATATTTGTCAGAAAGATGTGACACGGCTGCTTTTGCTGCCCTTTGATCAGCAGCGTCTTTGGAGGACATGTTTTTATTTTGTCTTTGAAATGTGGGCCACTCAAGCCTTCACCTGGATGAGATGATTAGTATGTACTCCCGGTTGGAGTATAATGCCTGGAGTGGTCATTTCACATAAGCTGTGCAGCGGGCTGAATGTGGACGTTTATGATTCCTTTGTGTTTCTTCTCCTTTGACATGTTGTCAGGCTGGAAATTCACAGCAGCCTGCCACTTTTCCTTGCTGCAAGGCTTCTGATGTGCCACAAAACGAGTCGTGCCATGAATAAACATGCCGGCGTGAAAAGGGATGAGTGTTGTTGGAGATGAGATAGACAGTTTACATGTGTTTGAAAGAGGGGGTCAGCAGAGAGGAGACTGACAGGGTCAGAGAGGCCAGAAAAACAAATGAACCAAAAGAGCAAAATTGAGCAAACGACATCCAACAAATTTGTCTGAGTGTTTGAAAGGTGTTTGCAGTATGTGTTGCTCTATACTGCTCGATTACTTACAGACTCAAGAATTGCCAGAAACAATCAATAAGAGGCAGCTTTGGAAATGTTTGTGAATTAATCAAAAAAAGTAAGCTTGGGCTTTAACCCTTATGCTATCTTAGATGATCCCAGCCTTACATTGACGTGTTCTCCCTACCATGACAAAGGTGGATAGAGGTGGAAAGATTTCATGTAATCTGGACACCAGTGAAGATCAGAGCACTGTCTAGTGGGTCTACATGACTTTAACTCCCAATCTTAAAGTGCCTAGGATAGCACAAGGGTTACACTGATACATTTCTCAGGCTCTGGCAGCATTTGAAAAGCTCCTGCTGATCATTGAAAAACCTGAATGTTAAATTGCAAGGACTGAATAGTGCTTTTTTCTTTATTTGTGTTATTTATTTATTTTTGAATGGCTGGTTGTACCCAAACACAGTTACCTTTTTATGTTTTTTTTGTAGCCTGTATTTTATTTTGAAACCAGTTTAATTTTTTCTCTTTTTTTTTCTTGCTGGTTTTATTTGCTCATTTTGTGCAATGAGTTCCCCTCTTTCTGAAACAGAAAATCCAAAATATTAGAATACCAGTTCAATAAATCACATCAAAAAAATAATTGTTTGGGAAAGAGTTTTGATTAAAGTTAATGATTTTTTTAACCAGTGCAGTCGATGTGACCGAAATAGTCAATAAGTTTGTTTTTACTGCTGCTTTAACCAAATGAAGCCTCAACACCCACTCTGATCATGGTTTGATCTATTCTAAAAGCGTTCCCGGTGGTCTTTTACCTTTGATTATGCCATTTTTGGCGAAAATGAAACAAACTGTGTTGTTTAGAATGTAGTTTCTGCAGAGCAGCAGTATTTCAATAGAATTTTGTCTCTGAGTTGTGGGCATTGGTGAAGCTTCTGGCCATCCCAGCGTACTTTCAATGTCATGCATAAGCTCTTTTTAACTGCTTTTTTTTCCGCCTGCTGCTGATTCACAAATCTTTGACTAAACACACACTCAGAAATGCAATTTTGAGCTTAATTTTCTTTATATATGTCCTCCATTTTTAGAAAAATGCCACATGTTAAAAAAAAAACGTGATTTTTTTGGTTTTTTGTTTTTTTTTAGAAAGGGGCTTTAAAATCTCTTTGACAAGCTAGTAGAGTTTGTAGGATCATTACAGTAGGATCACATATTGAAGGCAGGGGTTAAGGTGTTTCCATTCGTAACCCAAGATCTAATAATTATTTTGACTTGTGGAGTGCCACAGGGTTCTATTCTTGGGCTTCTGCTGTTTAGTCCATATTTCTGGCTCAGATTATCCAAACGTCATTTCTCATTTCTGCAGACAGTTCTGTTTTTGTAGCTTTGTCACTGAAACACTTCTGTCCATTAGACTCTATGCTGCTGCACATAGAGCAGCTAAAGTCCTGTACACAGTCCAACCGCCATCAGGTAAAAACAACAAAAAGGCAAGTTTATGGTTTTGAAAGCAAAAAAAGTAAAGAGGGTTAGGCTTATTTATGGGCAAAAAGATAAAAGTAAATTTAGACATTTTGGTGACATATTACACTCAGACTGTTCGCATCAGCCTTTTACCATCCCCAGAAATCTGATGATTCCAAAAATAGATTCACTCTTTCACCTCTAGAACTACTGTAACAGACTTCTGTCTGTTCTGTTAGAGTCTAACAGTTAGACCATTACCACCAGAGATGTATTTAAAACCTGGAGAAGTGATCACTATTGTTTTTAGAATTGATCTCAATATATGACTGTGCTGCGGTGCAGTGGTTAGTACTCTTGTCTCACAGCGAGAAGGTCCTGGTTTGATTCCTTCAGCTCTAAAACCCCTTAAATTAGAATTATGATGAAGAAACGTGTTTTTGTTTTATAGCTGGAAATGAAATGGTTGTCAAGAAACAAACATTTAATGGGACAGGCAGTAAAATCCAGTTTCTTGTATTGCAACAAAGCATAATATCAGGGTCCTTTCAACATTCCAGAGTAATTATATATCTGTACAAATAATGATCTATGAAGATAACTTTTACAAAAATACAGCTACAAAAATAGCCTATTAACATGTTTATGAATCATCAAAAGGCAAAAATTTAGTTATAGAGAGTAGTTATTTCTATTTCATTGTTGCTAAATATAGCCATGATTTGTTGATAATTGGTCATGCTACAACGTAGTTTAGATTATGAAGATGTTCAGTATCATTTGTTCCTTCGTGCTTAACCTCATACCTAAGGATTAAAACAGTGACATGTTTTAAACATTTCTGTTAGCTCACTACCATTTATATAAATGGTAAATATGCAGTTGGTCAGATTACTCTTTCACTGTTGCCACATGTGTGCTTTTTCTCAAGTTTTGTCCAGATTGAATAATAAGCAGAATAAAATTACAAGAACAGACACATCCCTCAGCATTTTCAGAGTATTATTGGCTAAATTTGTCATTCATCTGCTTTCACATGCATGTGGGACACAGTCTGTCTGCCTCTTATCCTCGTGGGCAGTGGATGAATGGGATGAGGTGTTCAATAGCGGCTATAGCAGCAAGGAAGGCAGCAGGAGCAGCAGTGGGTAGATATCATCTGTGGGCAAAGAACTCTGTCCTGGTTGATTTTCTGGTCATGTCGCGTGCTAGACTGACTGCAGGATAGCAGATAGTGCCAGAAAACCATCAGACCAGACCGCAGGGTTTGTCCACTAGCCAATCCAGCAGTACAACACATACCCAGTGAGAAGCTGACTGACCATGTGCAAATGCCGACTTTCCGCAACATCCACAGGAATTACTGAATATTCCCACTAAAGGTGATGCACAGATACGGTGGGGAGGCAGCCATGTTTTGGCCTGAAATTTTCCAATAAGTCTAGCTGAGATACCATTGACCTTCCCGGTATGGATAAAACGATTCAAGTGCAAGCACTGATGAAGAAAGAAATATGCTTTCTAGAGGCAGAGATATTTAATAATTAATTAAAATACAAACCCTTTTTTTAGTACATGCTATGAGACGTCATCTTATCTGACCATTTTTTGTATACTTTATCAGTCTTCTTTTGTTTTCTGCAGAGAAATGCTGTTTTCTTGGTGTTTTCCTTTATTTTTTTAAAGAACTAAAAGATGAGCATTTTATAGCTGTCAGATGTCTTGATTAAGCTCTTGCTTCAAAACCCTGCTACGGCTTCAAAAGATCACGTGTGTTTAGTTCCAGTGAGAATAACAAATTAAATAAAGTATACTTTTGCAGACACTGTGAATTGACAGATGTCTGAAACATGATGCTCCAAGTGAAGGAGAAAACTTGTGTGAAAGCAGCTGCTTGGAAACAAAACCTATCATCACCTTAATGGAACATTTACCACAGGCATTAAGCTGTCAGCTTCGAAACAAATTGCTGCTCAAAAATATCCTTATGTTAAAAAATTAGAGACGTATTTCCAACCGTTTTGTGCTCCACTAAAAATATTGTTTCAATTTTGATTTGGACAACACAGTCACTTTAAAGGTAATGAAGAGGCCAGATAATATTGTTTGAGGTTCATAATGATCATATCTACCTTTACTGATATTATTTTTGCTTAAGTTAGTTTTCATTAAAATGCATTCTTTTTTTTGCTTCTCTTGTTACTAGTTAAACATGAGAAGTTTTATGTTATTCTTCTGTGGTTAAGCTAGATAGATGTCTTGTAACAAGTAACTCAATGTTGTTTAGTTGAGTTTTTTAACTCTGTTCCACTGTATTTTTATACAGAGGAAAGCAGATTGAAGATTTGCAAACAATCAGAAAGGAAATTGATGTGCTCTGCAGCTAAAGGTGAAGCTATTTTATCACAGCACCTATTAAGTGTGATTGGGTTAATGTACTGTATGCACACAATTGAAAAGAAGCACACTTTTCTACATAAGTTGCTAGAACTGTCCATACTTTTTATTTTCTTTTATATATATATATATATATATATATATATATATATATATATATATATATATATATATATATATATATATATATATATATCAATCTAAACATGACATTCCTTCACTTACATTTTTCTTTGCAAAAGCAGCCTGAACAATCAGGCAAGGAATGACAAACTGCACCCACTGCTATTAGCTGTAGTGTTACCTAAGCTATATCTGTCTTGCTATTTTTTGTAATTTTTTTTTTTTTAACAGCTCACTGTTTATTTCCAGACCATGCCTATCCAGTCTCCTCGGGCCTTGTTCTCACTAAAAGTCAATGTTTGATTGCGATTAGGAACTTTCTTTTCTTTTTTATTATACTGGACTTCTTTTCTATAAAAGACTTGAACTTTAAGAGGTTTAAACAAGGCAGAAAAATGTAAAATGTTCATGTCTGTTGGAAATAAATATAAGTGTGTGGTGAGGTTTACAGCCTAAACATCTTTAATCCTATACTTTGTGAATTTTAGCTTTTTATTTTTTGACGTGTCCCGAGATTAACAAAGTTGTACATTGCTTTTGTTCTGGCTAAAGACTCTGATATTTTTTTTTAGTGGGAGCATAATTCTGGAGCATGTTGACAAATTGAGGCACTTCTAAATGTCAAAAGCCCGACATGAATTTTGAATAAAATAATGTGACATCAAAGAGGCCTGGTGCACTTCCCTGTGGCTTTCTTGGCTCGATGAATTGAAAACTTTCCACCATCAGGATTTGGAACTGTCTCCCAGAGGAAAACAAATAAACCCAGATGCTTTTGAGACATGGCAGAAACTGCTGTACAGTCCCACTTAAACATTTGTCAATGCTTTGTAAGCCATGCTTGTATACCTTTGTTTACCCTTTTCTTAACCCTTGTGCTTAACTATCCTATATTACATCCTTAAATTGACATGTTCTCCCTACCTTGATAAGGTGGAATTTCATCAAATCCGCCAGACACCAGTAAGGATCACAAATCAGAAGAAGAAGAAAAAGGTTCAGCTTTGCTGTCTGAGTGGTCTAGATGACCCAACTCCCAATGTTAAGAAGTGCTAGAGATAGCACAAAGGTCACAACCAGACCTTTGTCTTTCTGTGTAGGGTTGTATTCACGGACTGGGTGCAGTCCACAGTTGGAATAAGAGTGTAAGTTCTGAGATGACAGCAATTTTCACTTGAGCTCAGAGGCTGAATCCAGAGGAATGTGAGAGACCTGTAATTTCCCATGACTGTTCTGAAAAATAATACACATATTGTTCAAAGATTTCCATATTTTTGTAAAACAGCTAGCATGAGGAAACTCTTTGAGTAACTGCAGTGATCCTATGCGCAGCCTAAAATTGATCCAGGACATCCTTGGCGAAGATTGTCAGTGTGACTCAGAGAGATAAATGCAGGAACTGAACAGTGGAGATGAAATTTTCTAGATTCTTGTTACTTCCCAGTTAATCAAGTGTAAAATCAAAATATGTCTACAAACAAACCTGTAAACGGGATTGATGGTAGAGATTCATTTACATTTTGGTCTCCTAAGTTCAGTCACTGTTGTTTTCACATGAAAATAATCTAAAGCTAACATTCTTAGAACATTCTTGCACACTGCATGGTCACATGTCTTTGCAAAGTTTAAAGTCTTTCCACACATTGGACTGGAATGATGAACTGAACAGTTTTTGCTGAAATCACATGC
Organism: Oryzias sinensis; assembly: GCA_037389245.1. Lineage (NCBI taxonomy): Eukaryota > Metazoa > Chordata > Actinopteri > Beloniformes > Adrianichthyidae > Oryzias > Oryzias sinensis. The sequence continues at coordinate 16,838,892 of CM074489.1, read as the reverse complement.
ATCTTCCAAAATCAATTATAATTGATTTGTTCCATTTTAAAACTATTTTATAATGGTATAGGTGGATTTGATTTGATCAACAACTTTCCTCAAACAGATTGATTTGGTTGGATCGTAGGAATATAAACCGATTAATCGTTACACCCACGACATTTTAGACGTTCCCATTGAAAGACGATCACCAACAGTAGACACCCTGCCTTACAATCAACTGGCAACATGGATGGATGGATGGATGGATGGATGGATGGATGGATGGATGGATGGATGGATGGATGGATGGATGGATGGATGGATGGATGGATGGATGGATGGATGGATGGATGGATGGAATTGACACTAAGTGATATACCATACTTTTAAACCCCTAAGTGCAGCATACCATAACTAACCCTCCAATGCAACACCATGGACAGAAATATCTAAATTGATTCCAGTTTCTTTAGCTTTGTTCTACTTAAATCCCAAAGTTTGATACAATGATTGAGCATGCTTCTGGAATATGACAGATATGAATTTTAATGAAATAAAAAAAAAAATCCAGCAGAACTACTACCAGAGAAATTGGATTTTTTTTTCTCCCCCATAAAATCCTGCAACAGACCCCACTTTTCCAAATAGCTATGTTTAGCTGAAAAAAAGTCAAATGTAAACCTGTTAACTGTAATGAAGAGTGTCACTTTCAAAAAAGTTGAAAATTACTTGGTGTAGAAAAAAAGTGGACAAGCCCTTTGAGCAAAACATTGGCACACAATGAAGTAAACGCCGAGAACGTGCTGTAGCTGTGATAACAAATGTCTCCATGAGGCTGCAAGTGTCCTCAAATAAAAGGAAGCTGCCTTATCTGTCTGCCACAATGAACGTTTACAGGAGCTACACAAAGGGAAATGTTTGCAGACCGGAAACTGGGCCTTCAGAGTCTTTGAAATGCAGACTGTGTTTTATGGTCTTACATTGCTGTTTCTCCTCTCCCTGCTGCAGTTTCATCCCTCACCAGGGAGTGCTGTTAAGAATCTGCAGCGCTGTTTCTTCTCATCTTTCTTTTCTCTCTTTAATCTCAACCCGTGTTTGGTTTTACATCGAGTGAAGCGTATCTTCTAAGCCTCGGTAAAGAAAAGTTATTTTGATTCCCAGCAGGTCTGCAGCACCTCACTGAAGAACATCTAGAGCTCCTTTTGTTTGTTTGTTTATTACATCAAGTTTTCTTCATTATCTTTAGAAGAGGAGACAGGTGGGGAATATAAGAAATTGTGGGCGGGGTGGAATCCTTGCAGAAATTATTTTTCATAAATTAAAAATGATAGAATTTTTCAAAAAGAAGAAAAAAAACTATTAGACATCTTTTCTACCCGGTGGCTCATTTCTGTCATTTCTGAAAGAGTTGTTTTTAGATTAATGAGATCTGTGTACCCAGAATGCTTCAGGCCACCATTGACTTTTAGCTGTTTACTTGACTGTCTTCCCCAAGAGCTGCTGGGCCAGACAAGACTTTATGATGCCATTAAGCATTACCATCAGCCTGCTGAAAGACTGGCTCTGGCCAGTGAGTGAGAAGCAAATTAGAAAAGACTCAGACAATATGACTGCTGACAAGCATGGAGCTGTGGCAGAAGGTGAGACAGAGTCCAGACTTTTCTTAAAATAGACCGAGGAAAAAGACTGCAGACATCGCTTCTCCTCTTCAGGGACAGAAGACCTGGTCACCCACGCAATCAGATTGATTCTGACATTTATAAACGGATGGCTAACAGTATGTGTCGCCAGGAAGCAAACTGATGGACAAAACTAATCACCTATGTTTACAGTAGCTGAGCAATTGAAATAAAATAAAAAAGAAAGAAAGAAGCTTTAGGTAGATTGTGACCTTCTACCTGGTCATGTTTGACATCCTTTTGATCGCAAAACCTTTAAGGAATAGTTTCAGCACAGTCCTTGTTTACACATTAAATTTTAAACTATGAATGAATCTGAAGCTATTTTATGTCTAAATGGTATCTTGACTTTGTGCCTGCTTGGTACTCTTTGAATTTTTCTACTTTCTTTTCTTTGTCTTAGAAAAAACAAAGATAACATGTTTATCAAAGAGACCGTACCGAGCCAGTTTCCAAGCAGCTTCAGGAATAGGTTCTTTTCTGTTTGATAAATACTTTCCTGAGAAGAGAAAGGAAATTATGAAGGAAAAAAAGAAGCTGTTTTTGATTGGCCGATCACGTCAAGCTAGATTAATTCTCAGTACAATCATTCTCAATATTAAGTTAACCTATTGGAAAAAAATAAAAAGGGTAGGAATCATATATTCAGTTAGTTTTCTTGCCAAGTTAAAGATTTTATATTGAGACTGATCTAATTCTATAAGTAGAGACTTTGTGATTATACTGTGAACTGCACTGGCTCCACTTTTGGCTTCAACTCATCCTTTAGAAAGAAGAAAGTGTTGCTCTTTGCATTCCTTTTTCTGTCTTATGGCTCCTGTGCATCGATGAGCCAAACTTTAGTCAACGTCTTATTACTACTTGATCTGTTTTTTTGTTGTTTTTTAAGTTTTTAAAGAAAGATGCAAAAACCATAATAGGTTGTTTTATTTCAACCAATTTCTGCAATAAAAACAACAGAAATGACACAAAGTAAATATATATAGATTTATCCAATCTATTAAAGAATTTAATTTATAAATTGATTAGAAAATAAAAGAAAAAGTTATATTTTTTTGACATTAGGGTTGCTTCTAATCATAAGTAGACATATTTCAATTTACATTGAATTCATTAAACATAATTATTGTCATAAAGAGCTTAATTAATAGCTTGACAGGGAAAAAATAAAATGTATAGAATTCCAGATTTTGTTTTACTTAAACATTGTTTTTTTTACATAGTTGCCATCATGTTGTCCTTAACATGTATTATAGCTTTGAATAGAGCTGTGAACAAGTTAACTGAGGTAGGGGTCTTAGGTTTTAGGGAATTGATGACCACTTTAAGAACAATGTATGGTGTTCCTGTGGAGAAACCCAAGCAGCACCTCATACTCCATTCCGTTGTCTGTTTCGATAAGACACTGATCAGAAAAGATCTAATAATAAGAGAAGAAGTTACAGGAAACAGACATAAACAAATGCAATAACACATGTCTGAAATAAATTACATTTTTCTTCAACATAATCACTAAGACACCTTTTACAATTATTTTTGAAAAAAGATTGTTCCCATCTTCCAGTCTCAGGCTGCAGCAGACTACAAGGACAGAGAACCTAATGAGGATTTCTAATTAAGGACTGTTGGCAAGATCAGTTAGAAAGTTTGTTTTATGTTTTTTTTCTTACCAAAAAACCTCAGATAAAGGCTTAACAAGGTAGATATGAGTACAATTGTCTTTCTTCTTTATGGTATCTGTGAGGGCTTCCACTTAAACCCCCGCTCAGGAGTCGTACTTATTAGGCAGCTGTAAATCATGAATGTCGTTTAATGTAACGTAGATGTTGGGGTCTTCATTAATGTGGACACCTAATTGACTGTATGTGAGTTAAGTGGGAAGTCTTTGTCTTCTTACATTTGTTAAGCTTGTCTGCTGTTACTAATTGCAATTTCACCAGTCAGGCTCCCCTGGTGTGAAACTACCAAGTCCAACAGCACAATGAAGTCCTGACGCCAAAATAACGACATCTGCAGTTAGTCCCAAATGGAGACGCTTCCAGGCTGAGACAAATGAATCCAGACACAGAGAAAACTGGGAGCTCCCTCAGTAAAAAGTGGCCTACTGATTCTTTTTTTTTTACTCATAAGTATAAAAGCAGCAACCTTCGTTTTATTTATTTTTTATGCTTTTATCCTCAGTTGACTGGGAGCAGGTACAAATAGAAGAATATTATTAGATCTTGTCTGATCAGTGTCTTATCGAAACAGACAACGGAATGGAGTATAAGGTGCTGCTTGGTTTCCTTCTGTTTTACTTGCTGGCAGAAAATGCACAATTTCATTTATTTGTTTTTTTGATATAAACATTTTTGTGTTCTGAAAAATGCATGAACCAAAGCAGAAACCAGCCGAGGTAGCACATTGGCATAAAAGTGCAATAACTGATGACCTAAGTGCACACTGGGACAAAGACCTGGTCGGCCAAGAACAGCGTCTGAGGACACCGAACCATTTCAGCGAAACAGAAGCAGCTCTGGAAGATTTGCACAGGTGTGAAAACTGGTCCACACAGGTGACAGAGAAAATGCAGCGTCTGCTGTGCTCCCATCATGTTTAATTCATGACTGCAGGGGAACTTATCCATCAACATGATCCTCTTTTGGGTTCCTTCACTTGCAGAGCTTTTATTTTCATATTGTGGAGTTGCAGCCGTGTGAAAACGTAAACCGACTCCAAAGGAGTGACTGCAGAATCCGCGTTTGATCTGAGAGATCTCCGAGGCGTCCATGACTGTTAAAACACTGGTGAGGATTCAGACGTGAAATGCTTTAGACAGAAATCATCTCCCATCCATCAACACGCAAAGCCCTGCAATACACGTGAAGGCTGGCGCTGCTTCATCAGCCTTGCATGCCCCATCCACGTCTGGTTTGATGGATAACTCTGTGACACCTCAGTAGATTTCAGAGAAGCGCTTGACCTTTATCTGCATGGCCCACTTCAATATACCGAGCAATGAAAGACTCCGTCTCTTTAATACACGATTGCTTTCGTCAAAGCACCGGGGACGAGGATCTGTAGCTGGAATCAGCAGATTCTGGAAAAAAATCAGATCCAACGACCCTGTACGATTGAAGCTTCAAAGGACAATAATAGGATTAGCATTTGATTAGTCTGTTGTCTTCACAATTAATTCAGGTCAAAGGTTTTAATCCGCTTCATTGTTTATGAAACGTTTGATTTCAAATAAACGTGCATAATGGTATGAAAATACCTGGGAAGCAACACGAGTAACACTGATGTTACTGTCATCCAGTGCAGAGCATCTTTGATCTCTGATCCTGACAGGAGGCTGCAGTGATCCGTCCCAGGAGAGGCCTCCTCTACAGGCTGCCATCTGCCCTGAAACCTCCCAAATCCCAACGTTTCTCTGACCTCAAACGGCAGCGAAACCCACAACTCTGACAGAAGCGCTGCTCTGTAAACTGATGTTTCAGGACCTGCTATTTCTTACTTGTAGCTTAAAAGTTACCAGGCCTTGTTTGAAAATACCTGATAAGAAGATACAAATAGGTGCTATTTACATTTTTTTTTATACATAAACTGTGCAAGTACCTCAGTTTTCCAGTAGCTTGTCCTCAAAATATAATATCTTTTTTTTCCAATAACATAAACAGATCCCAAAGAGGCTTGGAATGATCTCTGTAAATCTTTTTTAACACGTTAACAGGTTTCTCCATTAAATTGATGAAGTGGAGCAGCGTCTTTGTTTTTGTGCTAAACGCACAGCTGTTCCAGAAAAGGACTAGTTTTTTTATGATAATGCGCTTTCCCTTAAAGGTCAATTGCCACTTGACATGCTCATTCCTAGCAATAGCTCTCTAAAAGTGACTTTTCATGTTTTTAACGGAATCAGTTCATGATTCATTCTGGAGATAAATATCTGTCTGGATAAAATGTTGTTTAAGTGTGGTCTGAGGATCACTTGACTGTGGTCTGAGGATCAAAATTGCTTAGCCGTTGTTACACCTTCCCCTGTGAAATTGCTTATTTGGCTTTAGACTAAAAATGATGTAAAAAGGTAGTAAAAAAAAAATCCCCTGTTTATCTGCTATGCTACTTAGAAGACATTTTCCTTAACAATCAATGTCTAATATTTATGAGACAGAACTTTTTTGCCAATCTTGAAGGATTATTATGTCAAAAATCACTAAATCTTCTGCGTTTTTTTTTTTATTAAAATGATTGCAATGTTTTGGGAGGTTTTGATGCTCCTTTGTGTACATTTATAAATGATTATAGAGTAAATGGTGTGTTCTACCTTTAAACAGTGAGCCAGTTATAAAGTCGTAGGAAGCTTAGTTATATTTTAGATTGTTTTTCTTAAAAAGAAATTTTGAATCAGTGACAACTCTCATCTAAAACATTGTGTTGAAAGGCAAGATTGAAGGAGGATAAAAAAAGAATAAATCAATTTGTGATTTCTTTTATTGGTTGGGAACGATTTTTAGTTTGAAGTGTTTGCAGTTAACACCCTTGTGAGCCAGCATTAGATGCTGTGTTTGTTGTTTTTTAATTTCAGCTGCTTGCTGTCATTGAATTCTCCTCAGAGTTCAAGTGCTTTGCGTTCAGCTTGTTTGTTGTTTCATTAGTCATTTTTCATGTTTTTTTGTTTATCGTGTTAAAGTGTAACTTTTGTGTTTTTTTTTCTTTTCTTTTTTAAGTCTTCATTTTTCTGAAATAAAATCATGTACATAAGTTGATCTGCATGAACTCCCCTCTATAAGCACAATTTATTATTTCACGGATCGCATCTTTATTGTCCATAAAATAGGATTGTTTGAATTAAGAAATATTTATGTCAGAGAAGTTTCTTTTTAAAGTACAATGTCCCTGTCAAATACACCACGAAATAATCATTGAAATAATAAATCCGTGGTTGACAAATCTGCAATTCTCAAGTCAAGACGAATTTACACACATTTGCACTAACGCGGTGGAATAAAAGCGATATATTTTTTTAAATGTTACTCCCAAAAAATATATTTACTCTAAAAAATTGTCAGTACATGACAGTTTTTTTGTTCATATTCAGACAGGTGTCCATCATAAGTATCTTTATGTTTGTAAAGCTTGATCTTTCGCCTTAAAGGTGAAGAAAAACTTAACTCACTGATCCTGATTTATTGTAGGTTTATGTGTTAGACCGGTTAAACTGTACGCACAGTACATCTGACACTTATGTCTTTGATGAAAAGATAAAGTAAATGCGTTTGGTAATATATTTCCAACTGCTTTATGAATAATAGATGCAAATACATCATGGTAGCGCTCTCTGTGATATAACTAACATGAAACAGGAAAACAGCGGCTGTTTTGGCATCAATAACGGTGTGAACAACTTCAATGAGCTTGTGGACGGGTTGAGGGCTGATCAGGAGGGATGGTTCTAAACCGTACATGGCAAAACTTGTAGCAATGTTGTGTCTGGATCCTTACAGAGCACAACTGCAAAAGTCAAAGGTCTCCAAGTTTTTCAGAGGTTTCTTTGAGTGTAGAATACTGAGATTTAAAACGTTTCAGTCCCAGACCCTTTGATGATTTAAGTGACACCAAAATTAGATTTATGCAGCAGCTGGCTCTCCTAGAGTTTTCTTTAGCTAATCAGTGATTAAAAACCCTCTCTAATAATCTTTTTATCTATATAAAAAGCATTTCCAGTGTTCTTTTAATTATAAATATTTTGCTGTTTTAAGCCAAATTTTAACCAAAAAAAATGTTTTTTGTTTTTTTTAAAGTAGGCTTTGTCCGTGTTCCCACCCTAATCCCTGACTACTAACTACTATAAAACTATTTAGTGCGGGACTATGTAGTGTCTTGGATTTTAAAAGTAACTCGGACACCATGCTTGGCTACATCTTTTTTTTTTTTTATATGACGTCATCGATTTCACAAAGTTAAAACCTAATCGATATGAGCGTTTTGCAACAATTATTTATGAATCCACTGTGTTCTAAAGATAGAAACATTGATGGTTTATTTAAAAGATACATTTAAAAACTTTTTTTTTTGGCAAAAATTGTGTAGATGCAATGCATTGTGGTCTATTTTAGGCAATCTAGTGAGCATTGATACACACTGGTTTTTAGCAGAGACTTCTGGGTAATTTCTGTGGCACGAGATTTTAGAATTGTAAATTCGGACAGCACTATGAAATGGAGAACGCACTATATAGTGCGTAGTGAAGGAATTCGGACATAGCAATAGCTTCTGCAGAGCAGCAGTTAACTAGAAATTCACCTCTAAGTTTTGGGCAGACCATTGGCGTGGAGAAGCCCCGCCTCCCCCCCCTTTTCCATCAAACTGAGAGCTCTCTTTTTACACTTTCTCCCACATGCTTACACCATTTCACACCCCCAACCTAACATTAGCTGTGCAACAAAACTAGTGAGCAACATTGAAGCTCTCCAGCTGTATAGTGTTGATCAGATTCCAGCTCAGATGAGGACAATAAAGACGTGCATGGATCTATTTGTCTGCAAGTGCACGTTTCAGAAGCAAAGCAGGGAGCTTGTGGCCCGGCCGTCATATTTTCTGTTCAATAAATAAGCTACCTTTCCAACATCATTGTCTTTGGTCTGCTCCTTATTGACCAAAACTTGGATAAAGAAATACTCAGAAATGCAATTTTAAGCTTACTTTTCTTTCTTTATGTCCTCCATCATCAGAACCTCCACCTCAAGAACGTGTTAAATACACCATTAGAGTGGGTCTTTAAAGCTGACATAATTTCCCTATATTACCAAAATTATGTTTTGATTTTGTTTCTTTTGGTTACTTTTACAAAAGTAAAAGGAGTGGGAGGCACTTCTTCCCCCTAACAGTTTGTTGTGTATTAATGTGAAATTATTTGTTTCCTCATGTCTTGCCGCATGACTTTAACCTTAAATCTTACTTGAAGTTGAAAGAGTAGTTTCATCTGCCTTTTCCCCTTCTATCCCTTTCCCGTGGTGCATTGGGTGAGGAGGATACGGATGGAAGTGGCTGATTCCCTGTGGTGACCCCTGAGGGGAGCAGTAGAAAGCATAAGAAGAAGATTAGGTCAGATTTAGTTTTGCGTTTCCAACCTGCCTGCTCTCTTTCTGAACTCTCTCTGGTGAAACCACAGCATGAGCTGAACCTCCTAACTTCAATGTTTCTACAGGAGCCATTGTTTGTGGTTGACAGCACGCCTTCTGATAGTTTTTATTTGCATAAGCATTCAAGTTTTGCCTTTTTTATTTATTATTTTGTGGTCTAAGTAAATCAGACTCTTTGTTCTAAATTTAATGAGCACACTGATCACTTTAAACAGGCTCTGATAAATCTTTATAGTCTGATGATCCAAAGACGAGGATGTGTGTTTTATTCTGAAGAAGAGCACAAAATCAGATGAATTAAAAATGTAAAGAGAAACTGTAGCTGAAAGCTACAAAAATGGAAAACTTAGAAACGACTCAGGACAGAGCGAGGAAATACGAAAGATTTTGACATAATTGCTTTAAAGTGTAAACAAAGAAGTTGGTGGTAAAGAGACTGGGTGGATGGAGAGGGAATTCTGGTTGATGGTTGGTGACCCAAGCTTGGTCAAGTGACGGCGGCGTTCACAGGAACTCGATCGAAGATAGGTTGATAGTGTGGGCCAGGAAGAGACGTGGTCGGGGACATATCTGAGTCCGAATCTTGGATTTTGTGTGGCGTGAAGAATGATGAGACGTGTAGGCAAACTACTAAGATCTGGCAACAAGAGTTTGAAGTGAAGGACTATAAAGAGTAACACAGATGAGAGTTTGATTCCACTAGAGGACAAAATAGAACAGAGGAAAACAGAGGCAGAATTGAGGCAAAGCTGGTCTGCATGACCAAAAGATTTAGCAACATAAAGGGATTAAAACTAACATTTGTCCAAAAAAAAAAAACCTAAATAGGTTTACCACTGAATGCACATGAAAACTGGACAGAGTGAGTGTGACGTCACCCATAGAAAACAGTTTACTCAGGTTCCAATGAAAACAAGTAAATTGATTCGCCATTTTTTGGCGGTATGGACGTTGCCATGCTGGAACAAGAAATCATCAGTAAGCTATGATTGGTCCAAGCTGACAATCAGTCTCACCAATCAGAAGTGACCTTCTTGGAAGTCCACACCCCCTTCCACTTCAAAGAGGGCATGCAATAATCTGTCAATCAAACATTTGAATGTTTCACGTAAGATCACCTACTTTTATTGATCCGTCTGTTCGGTCAGTTTATAATTTAAATAACTTCCAATAAATAAGTAAAAAATCTATATGAAAGAAATGCAGAGCAAGAACATGTTTGAAAAGTAGCAGAGCAAGAATGTTATAGCTGTTTATCTGGATTTTAGCATCTTTGAGTCAGCAGGTACTTCCTGTTGGGAATGCCAGGGAGGAGGGATCGCTCAGTCCAATTATCATATGCAGTCGATGGGTTTTACTGAGAATTTGTGGTTCGTCAGTCGTAGTCAGAAACCTCATGGTCTGGCTAAACAATTTTCTACTAAAAAATTAGTTTGGTGGCCTTTCCACACCAGCCTACAGAATATTACTTGAAGAAGTAAATTTTTAATTTACAGAGTAAAACGTTTGACCTTAAAAACATGTTGTTTTTGTAGTTAACACTGGGATTTTTTTGTTTTGTTTTGTTCACCTGAAATCTAAGTATTTTTTTAGTTTAAAAAAAGAAAAGAACATCACTACGTAAATATACTCATTGCTGTGTTAATGACATAGTAATAACACCCAGGGAACCTTCGTTTTCTCTGCTCTTGGCAGCAAAAATTGTTCCTTCTATGTCACCAGGATTTAGTTCTGTGAAGCTGCTCTGCTGTTAGTCTGCACCCCTGAGAGAGAGTCTGTCATTCATAGCCACACTGTTTATTTTTTGACCTTTGCATTTGTTGTATCCGTTTGTCCTTTAGCCAGCTTTGCAATTGGAGCCGAGTCCTCCGAGGCGAAGCGAGGCGGGTGAGATGAAAGATTCATACGGGCACGCTGCATGAGGGAGGTAGCAGGAGATCTCCACCAGGGAGAGTTAATTAGGATCTCCCTTTCCCAAGCAATCAGTCTGTTCTTGACATTTCATCTCACTTTTTCCCAACAAATCTCCCAACGACTTGCAGAGACAGGCAGAGAGGAAGTGCTTGACCTTGGCTCACTGTTGTGCTGCTTTTAGCCCACATTAGTCTGTGAGCCCACGATCGCTTTCCAGACTGGAAGTACCCGTCTCTTCTAAAGACGACTTGCTTCTCCTTAACAGTCGTGAAAAAGTAATAAAATAGTTTTATAAAACTGAAACTAGTCCACAAATACTTCATTTTTGTAAATAACTGACTTTTTAACATGGGAGTCAACAGATCATTGCTCCCTTTGCAACCTGCCTCTAGTGGACTTTGGTGGAACTGCAACATGAGTGACTTCCCGGTTCCCACATTCAGAAATGGATGATGAGAACCAGATAGGAGCAAATTACAGAAATTTACAACGTCACTACCTACGGACAAAATGTCAGACTTTTGGGGATTAGTATCTTAATTGATTCATGACAACTAAAGGACTGTGGAGATCCACTTTTCAAAGATTCGATCGGAGATCTAAGTCATGTTATGAAGTTACTTAAAAACATATTCAAAAACATCCAAGACCCAAGTCCCAATGTTAAAGTGCCTAGGATAGCACAAGGGTTAAAACAGGATACATGGGGTATTTCCCAAACAAAAGTATTTTGATGTGTCATGTAATTACTAAAATAAATACTAAAATAATATCAATGGTATTCTCCACACAAGTGATGAAGATGGCCTCATTAGTTGTAACATAATCTCTTAAGTCTTCCTTGTTTTGATCGGCGGGGGTCCTGTGGTAGTGTCTTTTGTAAATATTACTGGTTGCCGGTCAAGGTTATAATAGTTTCGGATTTTTTAATAGTTTTAGTTTTTATTTCGTTTTGAATTTTTGTTTTTAAATTTATTTAGTTTTAATTAGTTTTTAGAGGCTGCTTTAGTAGTTTTTATTAGTTTTTATTTTTTGAAATTGCTTCGTTTTAGTTTAGTTTTTATTAGTTTTAGTGTTAGTTTTAGTTTTTTCTTCTTTTTTTTTGTAAATTAGGATATTTGTCAGGTGCATGATTCAAAATCACCAGAATAAGTATTGTATGATAAAAACTAAATCAAAGATACATTTTGAAACACTTATTATTCAGAGGACTCAAAGACAACCAACAGCCGATAACAGCATTACGTTATCTGCTCTCGCTTCTTTTTCGGGGGAGGGCGGGCGACAGGCTAGCCTGTCTAGGTACTGTTGATTTGCGTTGTTGTGTGCGCTTTTTAAATGTACTTTTAGATTCGTAGGGTTTTTCCCTTTGAGGAGCGTTCCACAAATGTTGTCTCCTGCTTCGACAAGGCACTTACTTTAGTTTTCGACGCTGTTATAGTCAAAAAAGTCCCAAATAGGACTCTCCCGCTTTCTCCCAACTTTTAATGCAGCCATCACGCTCATGTAAATGTCTATGACAACGCTAGCCGGCAGTGTCCGACAGACATCACGTGACGTCACAGACAACGTCATGCCGTAAGGTTCAGATACACAGTAAAACTAGCAGCGTGAAGTAAATAGACTTTATTTCAACCCCAAAGACTTATGTATTAACAAAGACGAAAACGAAGTATTTTTTGGGGTTAATATTAGTTAGTTTCAGATCGTTTTATACACACAACAAACAGTTTTAGTTAGTTTTCGTTTTTTCAAAAACTCTCGTTTTTATTTTTATTTCAGTTAACGAAAATGTTTTTTCAGTTCTAGTTTTAGTTTTTTCGTTCGTTTTCGTTAACTATAATAACCTTGTTGCCGTTGTGACAGGCCACCAAAGTATCAATTTCCCACCAGTTGTCAACTTTACTCCACGTTGATAACTTGTTTTATGCCTCAATATGTTGTGTGTGGGGTAGTTGGGGGGGGGGGGTACTTTGTACGCATAACATTTTTTTGTTTGTCTGTATTTTTGCTTTTGACATTTTTTTTCTTTTTTTATTACCATGTAAAGCTATTTGAGTTACATGATTGAGAAAAGTGTTTTATAAATAAAGTTTGATTTGCTGATTTGATTTGCCGATTCAAATGTGTGAGTTTGTATTTAACACAGAGGACATGGTGGTAGAGTTTTTCCCTGGGAAATGCATTTTAAAAGAGAAACACCAAATTTGAACCAAGTTATAAAAACTGAAGCTCGTTTTTGAAAATTTTTAGTTGCGGGTTTAGTAAAGATTCAACCCAGAATTGTGATTCTGAAACTGTTTGGCACCAGGATTGGTTTTTTTTTTGTGGTTAAAACGGTTTTTTGTTGGTATTTCCTGGAGTGGTTTTAGTTTTTTGGACATTGTCACTTTTACTCCAAGTGTCCGAAATGTGTTTTCCCTATAAATAAACCACCTTTTCCTGGTTCTTTAGAGCGCTTTACCTTCTATCACACTGCCGAGTGTGCTTTTCAGGAAAATAAATATACTTAGTAAAATTCCACACATATTGATGTTTTCTTTGCGAATGCTGTACTCCAATAACTAAACATAACAGACAGAAAACACAATTTAATGTGACCAAATTCAAAAGCTTCATTCTTTGTCTTATGAGAATGTGAAGCAAAGTGTGTGGATAAGCCACAGAAATGTCTTTATTGTCTGCTCAGCTTCCTGTCTGTCATTTGAAATTGGGCGAGGCAGGCTGTATTACTGGACAGCAGTGCGAGTCTGAGCCAATGATGTTAGTCTATGATGGATCTCTTTAATGCACACTTTATGGTGAGCAATCCCCTGCAGGGGATTTTTCAAAAAGCTGACAGGGTGGTTATGGGTAACCTGCTGGCAGAGAAAGGAGAAAATTGGTGTTCAGAAATGACTTCAGACCGCAGCTTTACAGCCGCTTTCAGCCCTCAGCTGCGTGTCTTTTGACCGAGCAGAAACAGATGACAGAATTTCCTCACCGTTCAAAGATTCCATCATGATGGGAACAACAAAAAAAATGGAAGACACGCTGGAGTGTTTGTGACAATAAAGGTGAAGAGTGACAGTCTGTGGCCCCCTGACACCGGGACTTTAAACCCATTCGTCCCCCTGTCTGTACACGCTCAAACCCAGTCTATTTTATTACACTGCTGTTGACAGAAGGCGAGCTTCTTTGATGACTGTTGTGAGCCCCACATCACATGACAGCTGATCTAAGGGGTCGCTCGCTGCTGGAGTTTGGCAGTGGTTCATTAAATTCATTATAGGTGTGGTGAATTTCACATCTCACACTCCTTTGTTTGATTGAAGTTATGCATTTTTGTTGTGATAATCTTTAAAGCACACTGGATTTAAGTCATATTAACCCTATATTTAAAATGTCTCTATGAATTTTATCATATTTTTGTCAAATCTTTCCCTTACACGAAACGGTTTCTTTAATTTTGGAATGATAGCTGTTTAGATTCTCCACAGGAAAAGAAAGAAATATAGACTTTTTACAGTCAAACATAGAATTTCTCATTTTTAAATAAAAGTTGTTTTAATAAACTCAATTCAAACAATTTTTTATAGTTTCAAATGTCATATTTTTTATTTTATTTTATTGTGTTGATTTGTTTTATTACTGGACACATTTCATCTTTATTTTGGTGATTTTTGTCTGTGAGGTAATGAGTTGTACCAGAATGCAGCAAAATATAAAAAAAATACAAAAATATAGATCCTAATATGGTCTAAATTATAAAACATGTCTCTCATCGTCTATGGATTCCAAGAAAAAGAAAAACTTCAACTAAATTAAACTGGCAAAGAAAAAAGATGAAACCACACATCAATGTGTGATTAGATAATTAAGCTTTTGTGATAACATTATTTGATAAACCAATCTGTTTATCAAGGGATTAAAGTCAGACTTTTTGATATTATTTAGGAAATTGAAACCAGGCTTCAGTGGTCATTTGGCATCAAAATTGGCAACAGAATTTGATTGCGTAATGGGAAATTATTGAAAAGAAATCAGTGAACTAGTACATTTTTTTATTTTGGTGTCCTCTCACTATTGTGGTTCAATTTAGGCCTTCTTGCTGTTTCGTGGATCTATTTCTTTTATTGCTATTTTCTTTAAAGCAGAACAAAGAGCAGCTCAGTTGCATGTTCTCAGGTTCTTCAGGCTCAACTGTGATGTTGGAACACTACGACACTCGTATTGGTCGACCTTCACCTGTGATTTGATAGATTTGTAGGTGTAATTCTTCCTGCAACTCTCTCACACATGCTGGGCTTGTTCTGAGAGCAGATCAGGACAAAATAAACTAATATCCCATCTGTGCACACTGGCATGAATTATTAAGCACAGAAGTGTACACGAACGTACAGTCCAGATTTATGGGCAGCTCCTCTGTTTTCCCTGTGATTGGAGATGAGCTCCGTGGTACTCTGTTGTCATGCTAACACTGGAAATGATGCCAAATGTTTATGTACTGAAAGCTGTTCCATTTTCACAGAGACTTTAAGCACACACTGAGGGAAAATGCATCCTGCCTTGGTGTCACCGCATCTTCACAATGAATTGCAAAGAAAACATCTGGCCCTCCATAAATTAAAGCAAATACTGTCAAGTATGGAAAAACACACAGAAGAACAGAGCCCAGGCATATATCTTCACTGAAGGCATGTTGCACTTATTAAACAGTGTTGACAGAAGTGGAGGGAAAAAAGGTGAGGCTATCACCACACAAACTTGCTATAACCCGAAGGAAACTGCAATTAAAAACATTTACTTTTGAAAGTTGATGTCATTTTTCCCTGACACACCCAAACTGTCAGGCCTGCTGAAGCAGTGATTCTAACAGATTATAAAGGCTTTTGGTCTCCAGAGAACCAAACTGAGAACTGTTCTTCAGAACCTTCCCACTAAGATGACTTCAGAAAGAAAAAGGACTCATCCAGGAGGTCAAAAACGTCTGGATTTTCCTCAAAACGTCTAGAGTTGTGAGAATCGGAGTCAGAATCAATTTTACTGCCATCGCAATAGTGAACTTTGCAAAATAAGAGCAGCTCAAGACTGAGAAATACAAGGAATGGAAAAGATGCTAGATATAAATAAAAAAGTGTGAGTAAAAATGTCTAAAAAATAACTATGAACAAAAAAGATGTAAAAAAAATAAAATAAGAACTCATTTCTAGACAAGGGCAGAGGTTGTGTGGCCATCCCATAATCATTTCTAAACTTCCTTTGGATATCCCCAACACGGTTGGGTTGGTTCTATCAGTGGATTTGGATGATTTCTCCTGCTGTGATGTCATCTTTTTTATTTCGGGGGTTGTGGTAGTTCACAATGTCAGAAGTTCATTTTAAGCGGGTACTAGGTTGGTTTATATTTGTGCATCCATTTGGTATCCAATTGGATAAAAACCCTCTTATAGTCACCTGTTTAACAAATCTGGAGGCCAGCAATCCCCATAACAAGCTCCACTAACAAACCTCAGACTGAGCCCACCATCCTCGCATTTTAAATGAGATGTTTCTGTTTTAAAAAGCCATCAAGGCATGAAAACATCTTTTTTTTAGTAACACAAATTACTTTAGCCATTTAAATTCTGCACGCAGTGTTTGGAGCTGTGTTTACTTTAGCCCTTTGAAGCCACCCACTGCAGACCTGCAAAAGCTCCTCTGAGACCAACTCATTCTGTCGTGCTTGTTGATTCAGGGTCGTGCACCTGTCTGCGAGTGGCAGAAACACCCCAAAATGAGCTAAAGGACGAGGAGTGTTTGTGGAAATACCAAGCTCTGACCTGTGCCGCACCACTCTTTTAAAAACTCACTGTCAGCTCGCTCAATAAGATGTTCACAAACCCTCCTGGACTCAACACACAGGTGGTGATATTAAGGGAAAAAGGTGAAGAGAGGATTTTTTTTTTCAAAAGGAAGCAGTCTGTGTGCAGACATGAACTTTTCACAGATCATAAAAAAAAAGTTGGAGACGAGTAAAGAACCAGGTTAATGTGAGCGAACGAGAATTTTCAAAAAGAAAAACTGAGTGTCTTTTCAAAGTCCACAGTTCTTCTGGAAGTTAAGATTATAGTCATTCAACACAATCATTCTAATATGAAAACCATTAATTAAAGATCCCACTCTTTTTCCCACTTTCCCATCATTCCTTTGGTCTGCAGCTTTAGCCGCTCTTTCATCGGAGCACGTCGGATTACTTTCAGCCGTGAAGCTCGATAAGCCATCAAACATCTCTCCACAGACATTTCAAACAATCCCCATCTTGAAGGACAGAAACCATTATTGTTAATACTATCAGCTTGCCTGCAATTAATTTGGACTTCGTTCTTGGCTAAAAAAAAATTAAACTCCAAAAGAAGTAAGGAACCCTTTATGAATCTAATTTAAATGTTTTCGTGTCCCTAATGTGTTTCCTGTCTTAGTCTGTCAGCGGCTTCCTTTGAAATCCTCTTCAGGTACATTTTAAAAGAAATTGGACTTTACAATATTGGAAGATATGAAAACGAATGGATCTGATTGCATTTTTGCGATAGCAGACTTGTCCAACACCACTTTGGTCATTCTCCTGGGAAAACATCAGATTTCCAGATTTGTTTCTACTCCAGGCACTCGTCCCGTTTAACTGCAGTTCTTCAGTTTGGCAGTTCATCAGCTCGTCTGATCACCTGGGACTGAAGCAATGATGGGGTCGTTTGCGGTCAAGCAGAAACAGCAGTCTGACTGTCATTATGTGGGGCGCCAGGGAGACGAACACAGACTCTTGCTGAGAGGCTCTCAGTGCACACGTTTGCTCACATTTTACCACATTTAGTTGGATGTTCATGGAGTCTGTTGCTGGGAGCTGCAGACTCAAAAACTGGAGGCTAAAGCAAAGAGGTGGAAAACAAAGAAAATGATCATGAAGCTGTAAAAATCTTGTGCCTTGAGGCTGATTTCCATTGGTCCGTCTGTGGTGTGTCTCTGTTGCGTTGCGTTGACACAAGAAGATAAAACGTCAATTAATCTATCAGGATATTAACATCACCTCCATCATGTCGGCATCAGACATTGCTTCCTTCGCGACACAAGCTTCACGCAGGGGTTCTATTTCCAAACCCTGATGGGTCAATGGTATGGCAAAAAAACGGTAGAAACAGGAAATGGGTTCAGGTTTTAAAATAAAAACTTCCTTTGTACTTTTAAAATACAATTTTACCATATATTTAAAGGTGACTCCGCCGTCCATTTATTTCCCTGGAAAACAAAAGTTTAATTTTTCCATTAAAAAAAGAAAAAATCATTTATGACACAAAACATGGATTTGACCAGGACTCAGGGAGGAAGGAGAGGGCATGGGGCCATGTTGCTTATATTTTTGATGAGCGAAAAGAGCAAGATGCACTACCCGACACAGGATTGGCAGAACAAACTACTCCTCCGAGAGCCAGGGGGGCAGGGGGGACAGACCAGAGACACAATGGAGGCGATGTAAACAAACTGACTGTCGTGAGATGAACTAACTATATAACACAACGGAGGTGCACCGTAGATGAACCAGTGTGAAATCAGGGTTAGTCACAACTGCCCTTTTGGGTGATTACAGGCCCCCTTCAGGTTAAAGATTGGCAAACCTGTGTGGGAAACGCAGGTGTCTTGTGCATAATTTTAAGAATGTAGACTCTGTGAGTCTGTAGTGCAAAAATGTTCATGCAAATCTTTTCCTCCAGGGTACGCTGTGAGCCACAGCTCATAGCAAACATTTATAAAACATGTAGGGGTTCATAAGAGTGAATGGCGTGAAGGAGGTCTAAGGGCAGGAATGCATAGTTTATCCTAGCCTGTTTAGTTTAGTCATTACCTATTGAGTTCTACGACTTCGTGTTCTTTATCATTTCATGTTTATCATACAGTTACTGCTATAAAGCCCATTGAGATGGCTATTGTTGTAATATTGGGCAATGTAAATCTTCTTCTTTCTCTTTCGGCTTTTTCCCCATCAGGTGTCGCCACAGTGAACAAGTCGCATGGTTTACTTGGCAATGTTTCACGCCGGATGCCCTTCCTGACGCAACCTTCTCAAAGCAACCGGGCTTGGGACCGGCAGAGAAGTAGAGAAGGGAACAGGGAGCAGCCCGGATTCGAACCCAGGTTTCACGGACGGAAGGCGCCGCAAACCAGCACGAGCTAAACCGGCTCCCAATATTGGGCAATGTAAATAAAATTGGTTTAATTTAAACTGGAGTGTAGCATATGGGCACCATATGACAGCATCATCCACATAAGTCATAAGTGCTTTTAATTTACAATATCCCTACAAGTACTTCACAACACACTTACCACACACACGACAAAGTTTTTAATGTCCCTTAAGGGGACATCAAAACAGCACCTGTACAGGTCCACCCCCGTACAGGTGGATATGACTATAGATTCACATTTCTCTCTTGTCAGACTCAGAAATATGCTCAGCAGTTAGAAGTAGAAATGTGTTGTCTTAAAAGTCACTGGAAGATGACATCATCTCATAATTTGCATAAGCTGTGAAGATAGAATACTATTGTGGAAAAGAAAAAGGGTAAAACGCATTTTCTCTATCTGAATTTTTTACTGTCTCCTTGATGTATTGATTTGTTTTTTTTACTCCAGCATTTTTTTTTGATTGAAATTATTTTCTTTTGACTCGCTCTTAGTTTGTGATTTTCTGTATTTGGCTTCTCTGCTACGTGTTTGCCAACACTTAAAATGTGCTGCTCATGTACATAATTACATCCCATTCAAATGATCAGCCTGCAAAGCGTGTATGAGCAATTCTAAGGATACATCTGTAACTTGACATCAAAAGTCCCTAAATTAACAAGAAAAAAAAGCCATGATGTGTGCTGCTCATGTAGTTTAGTTTAACCTTACTATGAAAAAAGGCCTCTTATATCAAAGGCATCCTTACTGTTGCATTTGTGCAGATTCAATACAGATCTCAAGTCGGATTTTTCTTTTGGGATCCCTCTCTGCAGTTTAGCTCCTCAACTTTGTTGTTTATTATTACATCAGTTTGTCAGCAAATAATTCAATTCCATTATTTTGAAATGAGTGCTGATAAATTGTATTCACTGCAGAAGTCAGCCAATAGGGAGAGACTGAAGGGCATCAGACAGCTGCTTTGCATTCCCAAAGTGCCTTGGGAAAGTTGGACTACAGCTTTATTTTTAAACAGGAAGTTTGGACTCAGCACTTCGGCTTTAGTGGGCTTTGACTCTTTCCCGCCCTGTTAAACTCACCTGCATCCACCATCAGCTTCACTTCTTTGGACCAAGTGGCTCTGCTTTGCTTCTTAACTGTTCCAAACAATTATTTTTTCTCTCTTTTATCTCTTCATCCTCTAGGTTGGATTGTGGGAATTATGTTTCTCTCTGTTGTCTCCCTCTCCTAAGATTTTATCACACATCATCTTCCTCGGAACAACCCCCCAGGAACTTTGGCTTTTTCACACTTTCCATGTCTGCTATTTTTTGATCTAATAAAAATAGTTCATTTTGGGGGAAAACTCATTAAAAAAAATTAACCAATTTTAGATTATACTGAAATATTACATCCTAAACACCTACAGTTCCTAATTCAACAACTATAAAACCGATGGCATCAATTGTTCATTTGAAAATTGATTTTCAAATAAAATTGAAATTTTTACTTTAAAACATGTATTTTTGTAAGAAAATAAAGAAATTTATATTAATACCAAAATGCATTTTGTTTTTAACTTCTGTATTCTCTTCAACAACTGCTGCAGGTTTTTTGGGATTTCCAGGCCCGTGAAGGATTGTAGACAGGAGCAGTCACATCTTAAAGGGACCACAGGCATCACTCGCTATTGTGGTTGTCTTGTCACCTACTCAGGGACCTCATGAAAACAGAGTGTACCATTGTCGTGCATGTGGCAAGTGTATCGTGAATTAATTATTAGGATATTGTAAGTTAAACTTACTTATGATGTATGGGTGACACTTTTCACAAGAATAGGTTCATCCCCTGAGTGGGCGATCCTGCACAGCTGTTGTCGTTTTGCAGATCCGTTTATGTTTTGTTTGTTTTTCCACAAAGGCTTTGTAAATTTATTTTGTGTAAAAGTTTTTGCAACTTTTACATATTATACTGCTAATGATCATTGAGTTTCCCCGTGTGGGATGAATAAAATTTATCTTTAAGCTAACTAAATCATCACAACTTTTACGTCTCCATAAACCAAATAAACATTAGTGCAAGAACTACATTTTTATAGTTAGAAAAACAATGTTCACAGGTGCCCTGAAAGAATTAATCAATAATTTCCTGATGGAGTTTTTCCATCAGCCAGAGGGATCTGCGTCTGAACAGAAAGCCAGTTTATGTTTTGTATCTAAGAACAGAGTTTAATGACATTTGGTATCTGGCCCGCAGCGCCAAGCCTAATGGGCTCCTTCCTGTTCAATTTCAAGCACACTAAGCACATTTCTTGATTGTTTTCTATGATAATACACACATGTAATGATTAGGACATTTTCCACAGCTGAAACTGCAGAAAAAGTCAGTCTTTTTCTTTTTTCAAGTCTATGGCTTTTCTAAGAAAAAATACCTTTTGATTGCTCACAGGTCCTCTAATGGTTCAATTAAGAAGGTTTAGGGTTTTGGTCATGGCCCACAACAGCACAACAGCAAAGATTTTGCACCCGCCACTCACTCAAAACTCACAGAATTATGCACAAGCCTATTACCCGGTGAAAAGACATTTTTGGACATAGTGTACAACCCCCATTGAAAATATAACATCAAACCTTAAAGAAACGGATGGGGTAAAATTATTAAAATCCACTAATGAAAAAAGGTTGGGGATATACAAAGGGAGTTTTTTTTATTATTATTATGGGATTGCCACAGGACCTTCAACTTGGCAGTTGGCACTTTTGTGGCAAAGTGGGAAATTTGGCGATTTTTTGCAAAGTATGGAAAGTATTGGAGTAATTCTCACAAAATTTCCCACATAAAACTACTATCACAACCAAACTTTTGTTGACTTTTGACCTTGGGAAGAGGTCACCATCTTGAAGTTTAAAAAAAAAAAATCACCTTTAGTAGCAGCTACAAATGTATACACTTTCTAGGGATTTTAATGTTTTATGCCCTAACTCGTCAAGTGTCTCTGGAAGGCTAATTAGAAAGAAATGTTGCAATTAGAGGTTTTATATTTTAAACAGCATAAGTGTGGCTATCTCACAAAAGTGGTATTTCCCTGTTGCTAAGACACTTTTTACCGGGATATTGTGAAAATTGTGTTCATGACTTATTGGCTCATTGTAGTAGGTTTAGGGGCTGTCATCTGGACTTGGTTTTAAAGTTGGAAGACGTTTCGCCTCTTATCCAAGAGGCTTTGTCAATTCTGAAATAGCTGGTCTAAGAGCTGGTATATATGCACTCATGGGGGAGGAGTCAGACCTGAAACTGGAGGTGTTGTCCACTTAGCCTACATGGTTTCGGGTCGTTAAATAGTCCTTTGTCCTCAGCTGGGGGTTGGGGAGTCAGTGACTCCCTCTCCAAATTGGTCGTCTCTTTCAGCGGTTAACGACTCAGGTGGAACTGGTTTGGTTTGTTTAGGTTTCAAAACACTGCCGTAGATGGATGGAAGAATAAACCTGAGACCACCATTCTTATTAAGAGAAGGTTTATCCTGCTTGACAAAGATGGCTTCTTTCACTCCTCGCTCAAACCATCCTTTCTCTCTGGCTAGAATTCGGACTTCACTGTCCTTAAAAGAGTGGTTTGTGGCCTTCAGGTGGAGATGTACTGCAGACTCAGGTCCACTTGGGTTGGCTCTGAGATGTTGGTAAAGCCGCTTGTGTAGAGGTTGTTTGGTTTCTCCTATATACTGTACACTGTTCATTGCAGTTCTCTTTGCAATGGATAGAGTACACAACATTACTCTGTTTGTAGCTGGGAATTTTGTCCTTTGGATGAACCAGTTTTTGTCTGAGGGTATAGACATGACTTATTGGCTCGGTTAACAAAGCCCTTTTGTTGCCAAGGAAATTATTTTTCCAATTCTTCTAAGAATCACATAGACCTAATGTCAGCCCGAGGGGACCAAATAAAATAAAATGGTTTCTATGTATATAAGCCACCATATAAAAAAAAAAAAAAAAACGTTTTCATGAATTTGTCACATGCAGCTCTGACCAGGCAGGCAGGGGTTGAGGGGGAAGTTGAAGCCGGGGGCGAGTAGCGCCTGTGGACCAAGCAATGCTGCTCGTGGCTTTAATTTTAACTGACATCATGAATGGAAGTTAACTTTTTTTGGTAGATAATTTCTTCAGCTTGTTTGCTTTCATTTCTGAATGCAGGATGAGCAGAGCAGAGCTCATGGGTTATGAGCTGAGGTGAATCGCTCCATGAAAAAGGCCTCAATCAGAAAACACATCAGGGAGACCAAGATTTTCCAAAAGCAAACTGATGGACTCAGTCTGGCAGCTCTGCGAGGAGATGATCAGTAGGAGACACAGATGTACAGATTGAGAATGTTGACGTATAACTTAAACATCCTTTGGTAACCAGCAGAGCCAACAATCAACTGGTGCCAGAAAATTGTTATAATCCCAAATGCAACACACTCTCTTATGTAGGATAAATCATGAATGTTTTCCAACACCAGCAGAGAAACCATGCTGTCCCACTGCTGTTTTACAGGCATCTGTTTTTTTGCAAGAAGGGAACTGATAGCAAACAGAGAAAAACAAGATTGTACAGTTTTCACCTTTGGATGGTTGTCTTAGAAACCTTAAAGATTTACTATTTTCCGCATTTTAATCCACTTAATCCAAAAGCATTTGGAGAGATTGAAAGAACTGTATGATTATTCTTGTTTTTCTATTGGTGTGTGCGGAGAGACGACAGGAAGTCAGCCAACCTCACCAGCAGGAATCATGGTCGCACATGTTTTGTAAGGGAAGAACGCAAATATTCTGCATGTGCAAGTGCTCTGAAATCTGCAGAACATGTCTGAATACCCTATGGGAAAATCTTTCAAAGCATATGTCCCAATGAGACCATTGTGAAATGTGCAGACTTTAAATATGGTAACCAGATAAATTGTTTACATGCGGTCGATGCAATGTTTTTTTCCACTTCACACCCAGTGCAACAAAGAAAATACTGTTTGTCAACATTTGCAGTGTTTCAGCAGGAGTTCAACCCAATCACAATGCAAACATTTCTGTTTTATAATATTTTACTAACTTGCAAACTTAGTAAGTACTCAACCAAAACTGTACAAACAAAAGAAAATATGGATCGATGGTTAATTCTTTGCACAGTCATTCATCCCAAACATTCATCCTGATCAGACTGTGCACGGTGAGGGTGAAGTGGGGCCAAATCGAGCCGAGACCCCTCCCTCTGCCCCGGTGTGAAGTGACTGTTTGTCATGTGCGTGAGAGTGTAACAGATTGTTTAAGGCAGACAGGACTGTGTTTTATTATTTACAGCTGGTTGATGAGAGATTAATTAGGTAACAAAAAAGCAAGACAGAGGAAAATCAATGTGATGTTATCTGTGTGAAAATTGCTCATCCAGAATCCATAACACTCAAATGCACAAAGACAAAGACAGGAGGAAAGGCAAAGAAATTTACCTTCTTTTCAGACTGTAAGAAAAAAAAAAGCTTTATTTAGAGAATGTTTCTTCAGTGTGCACATAGTCCATCGCACGAAATCCACTGGTGGGCCAGCCTACATTTCTGACCTTGGTTGTCACTCATAGAAAGCCCTAGTCACTTGCAACAGTATGGGAATTGAACTATGTGTGTGCTGCAGGTGTTTATGTTGTCCAGGGTTGAGGGGTAAAGGGTTGTAGAGAGGAGCGGCTGTATCTTAAGGGGAGCAAAAGTGTTTCTTTCTCCAGGCTCACCTAGTGGTCTACAACCCTGATATTTCATGCGGGCCACTTGTGCATAGGTTTGTCCATATTTCCGCGGCAGACAACTTGTATCTACCCATAGGCTTGAAAACTAAAGTCCCTGAAGACGCATTTACTGTTTTTTCCGAAGTCCTTAGTAACAACATACTTACTGTAACTATAAAGATGAAAACTATAAGAATTTCAAAGTGTGTTTGAGGTCTCTGTGTAGAAGTGCATTTTACTGTTTTTATTATTATTTTTTTCCAGACCTCTAGACCTTTTAGAAAGGGTAGTCCCCAAAAGTGATGGATAAACAAATCCGTCCCTATAAACATGAAACAGGTATGTCTGTTTGTGTGTGTATTTATTGAGTTCAGGGGGGTATTCCAGGAAGCATGTTTAAACTACCTTGACTTTAACCCTGAACTCTAGCTGAAGTCTGACTGAACTTGCTTACTCGGGGGAAGGCGATTCCAAAAGACTGATTATGAGTTGGCGTAATTACGCTCCACTTGGTAACCCTGGGTTAATGCATGTGCACGGCAAGTACATAAAGACATTCTCAATGGATCGCCGATTTCCCGAGTCACCATGGAAACGCGTGGAGAAATAAAGAGAGCGCTATACTTTAGTGAGACGGAGTCTGAGATTTTAATGACGGCGTATGAAGATTATAAGACTATCAAAAAGTAATACGGCTGCATCATCAAAAGAAATAGTTTCTGCTTGGAGAAAAAGAACAGACAAAGTAAACGCACGAGTTTCTGATCTTAATTTCATTGTGACGCATATATATATAACTTATCCAACTTAAATTGATTCAATTGGTAACAAGGAATTGAGTTAAATTTATTCAACCTAATTTCTTACGTCTATCTAACTCAATATTTTTTTTACAACTCAAATTTATATATTTATCTAAGTAGATGTCATATTACTCCAATTCAATTAAAGTTTTTCCATCATTTTTATTAAAATACAATGAATGAAACAAAACGGATTTGAAACATGTAACTATAAACCGTATCTCTGAATTTATCATTATGCTATTAACCCTTGTGCTATCTTAGATGACCCACCCTTACATTGACGTGTTCTCCCTACCATGACAAAGGTGGATAAAGGTGGAAAGATTTCATGTAATCCATGGACACCAGTGAAGATCACAAATCATTGAAGAAAAAATGTTCAGCGTAGAGTCTAGTGGGTCTAGATCAGTGGTCCCCAACCTTTTTGTCACCGCGGACCGGTACAACGCAAGTTCCTCTTCTGTCCCATCATTGGACCGTTTCCCCTTGTCAAAGCAACTTTCTATGGAAGTTTGTTTTTTGCTCATCATGTATCACGTGATGTTTGGTGTTGCGACTTTGATGTGCGTTAAGTGTGACGGATGTAACAGAGAGAATCTGGTCACTTTTCAAAATAAAACCTTTTTTTCGGGGGGAAAAAAACAATAAAATGGAAATTATTTTTTATTTCTGTGCGTCCCGGTTCCAAAATTTCCCGCAGCCTGGTACTGTTCCGCGGCCCGGTGGTTGGGGACCACTGGTCTAGATGACCCAACTCCCAGTGTTAAAGTGCCTAGGATAAGACAAGGGTTTAGAAGTAGGGGTGCAATATAAACTCATCATTCTCTCCCTCCCTCTTACTCATGGTGCAGAAAGAATTAAATATAACAGTACAAATAACTCGGAAAAACAAAGTAATACAGCTAAACACCTAAAAACTTTTGGTCAAAAACCCACACTAAAACCCAAATCCGTCCAGACAGGCAAAGGGAATGGTATCCCACAATTCCTTGCTGTGCCAATTTAACAGCAGCACCAAAGTTACACCTCCTTAATTGAATTCATTTGAATGAAAGTAAAATAAATCTCTGATAACTGTTATTTTTAAGCTGACTTAACTAAAAAGAATTGATTTATCTTAACTAAAGCAAATAATTAAGTTAGATCAAAGTATAAAGGTTTATCTTTCCAACATTTAAACGTGGTCTTATCACCCTCTCATGGTGGAAAAAGTATTATCTGTGCTTCTTCATCCACTAAATCATCTTCAAATGGACACGCCATGCTGCTTCACCTCTCTGAAAACAAACTAACCTCCAACTAAACCTGCTCCAGACCAGGTTATGTTCAAAGCATGAGTTGCCAGGAGAGCTAAGCATACCATGAAACATACCCCTGTTTTTGGAACTGAAAGCGGTGGTTGTACACTTCTTTAGCCTCACACTTACCGGGGGAGCTAGCATTTTTTGGAATACCCCCCTTAAAACATTTCTGTTAATAAACTAACAATCTATAACATGTATTTTCTTTCCTTTGTCATTTTTATCCACATCATCCAAAATATTTGCCTTAAACTTCCCATATTTAGTTTCAACACCTTCAAACATGTCTGGAGTCCATGAAGACTTGTTTGAATGTGGTGCCATTTACATGTCTTTTAATTGAAAGTGGGTCATACCTGACCCAAACACAACAGGAGTGTCAGGAGTGTTAATGTCTGCTTCTTAAAATGAGAATCAAAACGCAGGGCTCTTTGAGAACTTCCATTGGAAAGTTTATTTTTGTCTTGCTAATTTCAAAGACACTGCGGTGAGTAGAAATGCTCTTAAAAGTTCCTTCAGGTCTCTCTGATACTTGAGTTTCTCATTTTAGGCGTCTCTTCTGTGGTTTGAACTCTTTTTCGTCTGTGTAATGCATTCTGTTTCTGTTTGTTTATTTTATATCCACTTCCCTTTGGGCGCAGGCACTTATGCAGGAGAACAAGGTTGCCCAAAAAACTGTTGTGTTTCCTAAAATAACTACAGAAATGGGATTTCAGGACATTTGTCTTACAAGAATCTAGCTTTTCTGACAACTTATGTTTAATGTAATGTTAGTGTTTTTGTGCTGGAAAACATTTAATCTTCACAAGAACTTGTTCAGCTTTGTGTTATTTTTCAAAACAAACATCTGCCTAATTTATTTTTTAAATGCCTCCAAAGACATTCTAGGTGTTTTATCCAAGACCCTCCATTCTCTGTGTGAAGTTCTATTTATAGTGTCATGTTAAAGGCAAGAATGCAGAAACATTTGCATGATAAAAATTCAGTTAACCCTTTCTGCATTGGACATTTTAATAATGACAAAAAACAAGCAAATATTTATTGTGCTGCAATGTTTATTTCTTCACAAACTATAGAATTGAAAATTCCACATTACAGTGAGGCGAAGTCAAAGCACACATTATCCATGTTAAACAGTCTTTCCTAATACTGCATGCAAAGATATCAGACATACGGGTGGCTCAGCACACACCTGGGAAGTATTGGAGCTTTTCCTTTTTTGAGGAAAAACATTCGTAAAATTCAAGGGCGTACTTCTTTTTTTTGATGAAGTACATTTGTAAAGATAATTTGGATCACATCATTTCAGAGTATTTATTTACTGAAATTGTGAATCAGGAGCAGATGAAATAATTACGTTTGAAAAAGCTGGTAGTTGTTACATACAAACTGCAATCAACAGGCCACAAGCTCCCTGTTCCGCTCCATTCTGATGCATCCACTTGTAGACAGATAAATCCATGTACATGTCTGTTTTCCTCGTCTGAGCTGGAATGTGTCTCAAAACTGTACTGCTGGAAAGATCTGACATTGTTTGCCATTTTTGTTGCACTGCTAATGTTAGCTCGGGGTTGTGAGGGGCTGTAAGCCAGCAGGAGGGAGGGTAATCAAAGGGATGATGGGATATCTTACTCCACACCAACAGTCCTGCCCACAACTCCTGATGAACTCCTGTATTGTGTAATTACATTATTATTACAATTATTAAAAAGTATTATTAAATTATTATTTTTAAATGTATTTAAGAAAATCAGCCAAAGCTCCACTAAGTTGGCTTGTATTGCAGGCGTCGGGTTTAATAAAGCAGTCACAAGCAGTCTGCTTGTGATGAATTTGTGAGCATGTTTGTGACACTCAAACATGCACACAGTCCAGCTGTCACAATTCTGGCCTTTTGATTTGGTGGCTGCTTGTTGCCATTTTCATGGATGAAGCTCCTGGGCCCGCAAGACTCTCTGAGAGGGAGCAGCATTCAGGCGGAGCACTGATGTGTTGACCAGGCTACTAACTGCTTTTTAGACAATCTAGTCAGTGCTGAGCAGATGGGCTCTTTGGCTGCAGGTAACCTCTATATTTTAACAATGCTAACAGTTTGCAGCTGTCCCAAGACAGAAAAAAAATGGAACGGCATCTTAGTACATTTATGCTTAATCTTTATGGTCAGATGAGGACTGCTGGGGAGGTTAATGATGCTCGCCTCTTTTTTGGCCTCACACAGAGGTTGAAAGCTGAGTGAGCTGTAAGGCCAGTTCCTTTATTTTTATAGACATATTTCAGTCTGTTTTCAAACCATTAACTTTTCATTTTTTGCAAATGCACGCATGTTTTGGGCAACAGTGTTTTTTTTTTTTTTTATGTCTCCCATCAGGAACAGCTGTGGCTGGAGGCATGGTGTTTGTTGCATTTATCTCAATGTGAAATGTTGTTAACACTTTAAAGGAATTTATTGAAATTATACTGAAAAAATCACTGACTTTTCATTGATGGTTTAGTTAACTTAATAATTGTTTTGAACAAAACAAACACATTGAAATAATATGTTTACCATAAAAATTAACAAGTATAGCAAAATAAACTTAAATAAGAAGTGAAACTTTCAGAGCTTGAGATCCAACAGGTGGAGGTAGATTAATGTATTTTTGAGTTAGAAAATATTTGTTTTCACTTTTTTCTGCTCCTTTGGAAGGGATATTAAAAAACCCACTCTAATAAAAATTGTGCTTTTGTTGTTTTAAACATGTTCTTGTGGCATGTTTCTATGATAGGGAAG
Source organism: Oryzias sinensis (assembly GCA_037389245.1). Lineage (NCBI taxonomy): Eukaryota > Metazoa > Chordata > Actinopteri > Beloniformes > Adrianichthyidae > Oryzias > Oryzias sinensis. The sequence continues at coordinate 16,809,411 of CM074489.1, read as the reverse complement.
ATGTTATTTAAGCTTAAAATTGCATTTTGCATGTATTTTTATTCAAACCATTGTAAATGAAAAATGCAGACTAAAAAGTGCAGTTTGAAAAAAAGCATAGAAAATACAATGGACCACAAGCTCTCTGCTCCGCTCCACTCCAATGCATCAATTTGGGACGACTAGAATGATGTACATATTCTCAGAACTGTGCAGCTAGATATTGCTCGCCATTTTTGTTGCACCGGCATTGTTAGGTTGGGGTTGTGAGGGGCCGAGAGCTACTGGGAGAGTGTGTAAACGGAGAACTCGCATCAAGGTGGAGGGGCGAGTATTACTCTGCGTCATTCCTAGTCCTCGAGATCTACCACCCTGACTGTTTTCTAGATCTCCAAGCCCTGCTAGCTGCTGATCAGCTCAATCAGATGTCTCCACATTCTGATTGAATGAACACACCTGGTCCAGGTAATCAGCAGCAAACAGCAGAGAAAGCTGGTAAACAGGGAGTGTGGGAGATCTGTAGGACCAGGAATGAGCAGCCCTGCTCTGCGCCAATGGTCCGACTCACAACTCAGAGGGGAATTTCTAATTAACTACTGGTGCTCTGCAGAAACTATGTACTGGAAAATTACACATTCCCATGTCTCCCAAGAATTAAAGTTGCTCCAGCTTGGATCCTGGGCCACTCCACCTTGGCAGCTCATTTCAGCAGTGCAATCAGCTGATTTACTGCACCTGTGTGCCTGCCTTCATAAAGAGCTGCCTCCCTTTAGTCAGTCTCAGGTGGTCCTGTTGCCAAGCCTTGAAAGTGTCACACATCTGAACTTTCAAGTTTGCGGTCTGCCGGTGCTGACCTGTTGGCTCTTTCAGGAGTGTTTGGAGTTGTGAATCTGTTTGGTTCCCTGCGGGTTTTCAAAAGGAGAGTCTTGCTGATGTCAATCAAAACCCCAACAACATAATACTTCTCAATCTGTGGTCTGGCCCCACACAGTCCTTCAGTTTCTCTCTCCTTGGAGTCCTGCTGCCATGAGCATCCCTTGCACAGGAAAGCAAGCCCCCTATCACTATCCATTATTGTGGATGGACATATAACTTTCTTCTCTTGTGCAGAGACTACTGTTCCATCTGCTGGCTTATGACCGTGTTGCTCCCAGAGGCTCCTTTTTCCTGTCCTACCTGAGTCCCAAAATAAAGCTTTTTGTGAGTTAGCCTGTTTGTTTTCTTAAGGTCCACATAAACACTGAAAAAGTTCGCCAAAAGGTCACCTCCTGGTTGGGCATCCCAGTAGGATCTAATAAAATTATCCAGATGGTATTTTTGCAAGATATCCAACTTCCTCCCAAATACTCACTTCCTCCCTATAATATAATACATTTGATTTAAAATGTGCCTTTCAGGACTCTCAAGGTCAGCTGAAAGCCCTGCCTCCCGTGGTACTGAGGTGATGTAAGGGAACAGTCAGGTGAAGCGAGGATGAAGACATCAGGGAACAAGAAGGTATGATCACTGATACCAGACAGATAGGGAGGGCAGAGATTTTAGGTGACCTTAAAGGTGTGGGAGAGGGATTTCGTAATCAATTCTTGGACTGGAAGCCAGTGGAGCTGCTGTAGGATTGGAGTGATGTTGTGGTGAAGGGGGGTTCTGGTGATGATCCGGGCAGCAGAGTTCTGGACCAGCATGGGAACTAATGCAGAATAGGCTGTTTCACACCGCACAATCAGAATGTGCTGACAGTGCGGCTTTCATTCCCCCCGTTTCACACCTGCCCTGTTATTGTCACAGTCTTTGGATCCGGTGAATCCCATCAGTCTCTGAAGAAAAGCAGGGGACAACACCTCGGCCGGTCAACCGTCCAGCACAGGGCTACAGATGCTAAAAGGACAAAGAAGAGCGCTTCTTCCCATCAATCCTCCAGACAGTTTATGTGTGCATGTTTTTGCACACTCCTGCCTTATCTCATTCATAAACACATAGTGCAAAAAAGAGAAGAATAATAGAAAGTGAGCTTCTGAATAGAGACAGGAGAAGTGAGTAACATCTTGTGAGCTCCATTAGCTGGTTTTCTCTAACAAAAAAAAGGCTTTATTGTGGCCATAAAACCCCACAGGTGGAGGGGCGGATTTGATCTAGAAAGAACTTCAATATTTCATTGACGGTAAGACTCACATTAGCCTTGGACTCGCCATATTTATTTTATATGGCTATTTCAGGCAAATATGTTCGTGAAAGTGGAATATGTCATCTGTGAAGGAGGCACACCAAAGTGCTTCACAAATAGACTCAGACACAGACTCTTTGTACCTTCAGTTGCTATAAGATATTAATGAGGACACAAAAAGCCAGAACTGGGCCACGCTAAAGCAGTGAAAGTTTTCCCAAAATCCACATTTGACTGAATTTAGTTTGACCTTTTACACCAGCAGCCACTGATCAGGGCAGTCTTAAACCTTGTGCTATCTTAAATGACCCCAGCCTTACATTGACCTGTTCTCCCTACCATGACAAAGGTGGATAAAGGTGGAAAGATTTCATGTAATCCATAGACACCAGTGAAGATCACAAATCATTGAACAAAAGAGGTTCAGCACACTGTCTAATGGGTCTAGATGACCCAACTCCCAATGTTAAAGTGCCTAGGATAGCACAAGGGTTAACCAGAAGTGGTCCAGTTCAGCCTCACGATAAATATTAACACGGTTGTCAGAGAGGCAGGAGGCCAAATCTGGATGTAGATCCCAATAACTTTGTTTTGAGGTGCAGTGGATGATGGTACTTCAGAGATGGATTTAAGAAGTTTCAAAAGGCAGGTCAGTCTCTGATCTGACAGAGAAATGATACATATGAAGGCAGTGTTGCAGTCTTTACAGCTGGAGACCTCCTGCTACAAAGTCACTTCAAGAAATCAAACTGAGAAGGGAGATATGAGAAGAAGTGTCACATTAGAGCTCACATGGACTAGAAATGGAGGTTTTAATACAGAATAATAATCTCATAAAATGTCTTGGCAGATTAAAAAAGGTTAAATACAGTACAATGGGATCTTGTACAATACAATCAGTACAGTACTATCTTGTAAACTCCTATGACCAAGTTTTTTTTTTGTGTGTTTCATCAATTCAGTATCCATCAAGGTGTGAAGCATTTCGCACACATGTCAGAAGACATAGTTAATCATGTCAACGTTTTATCAAAACCAACATAATATTCCAATTTAATCAACTCTGGGCATGGACACTTGGTTTTGAAATACTTGGGTCTCTGCTCCATCTTTGCTTGTGGTTCTCCTCTGCTTGCCCCATCTAGACATTAACAGACATTTGTGGTATTTTCACAAACTGTAGTTCAATAGTCAAAATAGGTTAAAACTTACTAGATTGCTAGTTTACTCACTATATGTATCATTTCTTTTTGTTTTTTATGTCCGTTTTCATCTGAAATTAGGTTTAATATAATTTCCATACATAAACTCAATTTTTTGTTAGTATTAACATTAATATGTGGTAAAATGGAGGTTTGATAAATGCTTTATTAGTAGTTTGTGACTCATGAAGAGTTTTTATTTAAGGCAGATTCTGGGGCTCACATTGACCCGGTCAACCAGAGCAGTAACAGCCTAGTGACTTCCTCCTCTGTTTTATGGCTCTGAAAACCGCTCCACAATTGCTTTATGAAGCACCTCCAGCACTGCAGTGATGTGGGGGAAGTGAGGTTGAGGGGAGTTGTATGAGGTACTTGTAAAATCGATGTTTTTAGCCAGACTGGAGCCAGAGCCGGTGTTTGGCTGCTCTCACAGGACCCCTGAGATCAATAGTGAGGCAAATCTTCTGTTTAGTAGCACAGTGGCTCATCGCTGTCCCAGAAAATACAATAACTTATTACACACTTATAAAATTATTGTGTAAATAAAAAAAACCTTATATTGCTGTGTATCTTGATATTAGTCTGCATCAGACTCAGGCAGAGCGTCCAAAACTGTACCCACGTAAAAGTAAACAGTAAACAATTCATCCAGATTATTAGTCAGTTAAAAAAAAACAATGGGAATCAGTGTCAATAGTACTAAAGTCTGATCTTTTGTGTTTAAATGATACAACACATCATTTAAACATCCTAATTCCTATTTTATAAACAAGATCATCTTCTCTTCCTGAGATCAAAATTCCTTTGCATCCCAAACAACGTAAAGGCCTGCTTAATAAATCATTAATGCTGAAAATTATTTAATGCTGATATCTAACTTTTAATCCAAATATGTAAGTATTGATAATGCACTCATTTAAAGTTTTGTTTCCCTATAAAATAAGTAAAGGTATCTGGGCAGATGCAGCATGTGACTGAGTTAGAGTACTGGTTAATCTTCAAAAATCTACTTGAGTTAAAGTAAAGATTATGATTCAGATGGACTACCAAGGATACAAGTCCTTACAAAGTTACTTAAGGTAAAAGCTACTGAAGACAGGTAACTTAATACCACCCAACTCTGGTCTGCATTGAATGTCGATATCTTTGTATGGTTGATTTTACAAATTTGGATAATTATTCTTTATTTAAACAACTTTATGATAAGACATTAATCCTGACTAGAAGCCATCAAGCAAAGTTGCTGCAACACTACTGCAGCCTGTGGTCTTCCTAACTTTTTACACAAAACACATGTCGTCCACCTTTACAGGTAAGGATATGTCTAAAGTGTAATGATGCAGAATACAACATCAAACTTCACATTTTTGTAAAGTCATATATACTTTATTTGGTTTATTTCAAGCAATCAAAGCTACAAAAAAAATAAAAATAAAATAAATAGCTAGAGGAGACAAAGCTATAAAATGTTTCACTTTATATTTCCAGGCAGCAGTTTCACCAGTAAAATGTTGTGTTTTTTTGTAACCCTTGTGCTATCCTAGGCACTTTAACATTGGGAGTGGGGTCATCTAGACCCACTAGACAGTGCTCTTAACCTTTTTTCTTCAATGATTTGTGATCTTCACTGGTGTCCATGGATTACATGAAATCTTTCCACCTTTATCCACCTTTGTCATGGTAGGGAGAACACGTCAATGTAAGGGTGGGGTCATCTAAGATAACACAAGGGATAAATATTGCAGTGTCCTATATACAATACTGTAAAGCTACAGTTGATTCTTTTGTTACAGTTCCACACTGTTTCTATTCTTTTATTATGTATAGAAAAGTTTGATTATTTGCTTAACAACAAGTGGGGAAAGACCGACTTTATATTATCCCACCCTTATTGCTTTCACTAAACTTTCTCCTCTCCACTAAATTACTATACTCCAGTTCTTGGCTTCTATTATTAATTTTTTGCCAGTCCAAGCACAGTGGAAAATGTTAATTAAGTAAATGTTACTTATCACTGCATACCCCATTAAAATGTAAAGTAAAAAATTGGGAAAAAATGACAAGAAATCATAAAACTGACATTCAAAATGTAGACTTTGTAGATGATGGCAGGAACCGCAGCCGTCAGCTCGATCCGCCGGCAAGCATCCATGGAAGAATTTCCCACTGATGGGCAGCCATACTGGCAGACTTTTTGTGTTTATGAATACATTTCCTGATGAGGTTTTGGCTAATTTACTCACTCTGGTCGACTGATTGAGATTTACACACAGAGCTGCACGTCGCTCCAAAATATTCCTGAAAATCGTAATGAGCACGGATTAGTCTAATCAGAGCCTCAGCTGTGAGTTTGGAGATGAAAAGCCAGCAAACACATGCACATGGAGGGTTTCTCTGGCTGCTTTGCTGAACAAAGTGGTCTGCTGCGGAGGTTGAGGGTGTGAGGCTAAGCTGTAATTGAATCCTGACAGAAGCGCTGTTCCTGCTCAGACCTCAGAAGGAGGCTCTGACCTTGAGGCGCTGCCGCTGATAGACAGGCAACACAAAGAGCAGGCCGGCTAATTAGATTAAAAAAACATGGATCCCAGGGGATGGAGATGTGACAAGCACATTGATTCACTGCTGCTCTTCAATTTCCCTCTCAACACATCCCTCTTTTTATCCTCTCACTGTTCTCTCACTCTGCTTCTTTCATCATTCCTCATCTTGATTCCTCTACAGTGCAGATGTTCATCTCAGGGGAGCTAGTACGGGATTGTCACTCACCCGCTATAGGAAATTGTAAAATGTGTAGTTTTTCAAAAAAACAAATTTAATGTTCCTCTGCTCCTTGGCCTGCTTCTTACCTTTCCAGTCCAAACCCGACGTATATTTCCATCCCAGTTTCTGGCTTTCTTTACTTCTGCTTCCTGTGCACCTTCTTCACTTCTAGCGTTTTGGAGAATCTCATTTACTCTTGCCTTTGATAAGGTCTCCTGTTTGTCTTTTTCACCACTGTCTTTAATAAAATCTTTAATTTTGCTTTCATCCTTCTAGATTGTCCATGTGAAACCATTGCACATGGACTAAAAAGACTTTATATTTATACATTTACATTTATAGTGGAGCTAATATACAGGTAGTAATTGATTGGCATCTATTGAGACAGCTCCCACTATTAGAACAACCTCCTGAAGTCCACGGAATTGTGGCCAAAAACCAATCCCTGTGAACCACAACAAGGGAGGAGGGAACACTAACAGGTGTATGCGCAGCCTTCCCCCAGGAGGAGTGGTTAGCTCCAAGAACAAGTGCCAGAGCACCTCAGAGTCCATGGCAACTCATCATTTGGATACAGCCTGAAATCTCCCACGTGCTGTTGGAGACAACAGACGTATGTTTAATTCATTACAAAGAGGAACCTCTCATAGAACACACAGAAGTACACAAAACCTAACATAAAACACATTAGTGTCATGTCAGGAGTGGTTAAAAGCAAGTTTATACCATGGTTCCTGTGAAGAAACTGGATTTTCTAGAAAGGACTGTATTGTATTAGTTCGTTACCCCGTCAGTTTCCTGCACACAGAAATAATGAATAATGACTCAGAGACAAAACTTATCTTTTGTAGATTTACTTCGCACAAACACGAAGGGGACAGACAGATGAACATGGTGCTTTCAAAGTCCGAACCAACGAGCTCAGGGATGGGGTTGGTATAAAAACCCTGCATTTACATATTTAGAAGATCGTCCGATGGACCCCGTGTGAAAATCACGCCCACAGGTTACTGCTGGAGAGAAGCTCCAAGGCTAAAGTGAAGATAAGTCTGAGGCCTGCTCAGTAGATCACACATGCACAGAAAAGAGGGAGTATGAGAATAAACTGTTAGAGCAATGGTTTGGCTGTGCTTTCTTCAAATGTAATATAATTTTGAGATGACAATACATGCTCAGTGAATTAAGTTTAAACCATTAGTGTAATAAAAGTTAAAGGCAGTTTCTAACTATTCTTCACAGTTCCTGTGAATTCTCGATTCTGATTGGCTGCTGGGTGAGCATGAAAAATTGATGATCCACAGTGATAATGCACGTTTAAAATTGAGCTGGCTTCTTTAAAACACACTTTAGCTTCATCATCTGGACAAAAACAAGTGGTAAGAGCTGGACTTTCTCTCTGAGCTAAAGCTTTATTTTCTGTGGTTATCAGGATATATATATATATATATATATATATATATATATATATATATATATATATATATATATATATATATATATATATATATATATGTGTGTGTGTGTGTGTGTGTGTGTGTATATATATATACATATATGTATATCGCTTTACTTGCTGCACTCGATGTCTGATTGAATATTTATTTATTTTGTAAGTGACCATGGTATAAGCAGGTTAATGGCCTGCAGAGTGCATGACAATTTCTGTGCTATCCTAGGCACTTTAACATTGGGAGTTGGGTCATCTAGACCTACTAGACAGTGTGCTGAACTTTTTTTCTTCAATGATTTGTGATCTTCACTGGTGTCCATGGATTTCATGAAATCTTTCCACCTTTATCCACCTTTGTCATGGTAGGGAAAACACGTCAATGTAAGGGTGGGGTCATCTAAGATAGCACAAGGGTTATCAGAAACTCACACTAACTCCGCGGAAGCAACCGTCCTCTGCTTTGCGTCAGACTGTTCAGACTTCCATGAACCGTGGGGTTCATTTCTGATAATGCACACGTCGTCTGCCATTAACCCTTGCTTATTTTACGATTATAAGATCACCTCACTGAAAATCAAACTTAAATATGGTAGCAAAATGTAACCAACAAACCCACGGTTGATATAAGGAACAAATCAGGCAACTTTGAGGTTCCATGCAAAGACTTCTGGTGAAACATTTTAATGCAAGAATATTTTTAGCCAATAAAACAACGTAAACTCATGACTACAACTCCAGAACGACGACTGAGAGCCCCCCTATTAGCGGCTGTTACCTGCAAGCAAGGCTCTTCTCTTTCTGACCTCCACCCTACACCCTGCTCGGGTAGCTACACGCGCCGCGACTCAGTGGCTCTCTCCTTTTTTTCTTTATTCCTCGAGGTACTCCCGGGAATCGGGTGTTTGATATTTGCAGCTGAAGTTAGAAGAAAGAGCTTGCTTGAGCATGTATGTGAACATATAAAGCTCAGGAGAGGGAGGAAAAAAGAATGAAATAAAAAACAGATCCCAGCCGACCTCTTTCACGTTAATGAGCCGTTCAAAACATTCGATTCTTTCGCAGACATAACATCACTAGAACTGTCTGCTTAGAAAACAGTCTGCAGCATCTCTTTTTTCTGAATATTCGAACAAGGGTCCCTTTTGGTTCCATGAACTTGAGAAACTGCGTTTCATTCCAGACAAATATTGCACTGGATATTTATTGAGGACCACTTGTTTTGGTTTATCAACTGGACCCAACGCGTGAATCAGAGTGCCGACGCTGTTGTGTAGTGTTGAACACTGAACCAGCAGATGGGGAGGTGAAGATGATATGCTTGCCGCTGTGGCACTTGGCTACACTTGCTTCGCTGATGCTGACGTAGTTTTAGAAGTTTATTTTATTGCTTATGCTTATGGAATTTTTAGGGTACAGGAATACAGAATGCAAAACGGAAATGATACTGTAGCAACCTGCCCTGGGGGGCCTAAATCCTGGACAGGCGGGCCCAGTCCTCCCAGCCCTTCCCTCTGATGCCGGGCCTGATGACAATGAAGTTGAATCTATTGTAAAAGATCTGAACTTAAATGCAAAGCAAATGAACTTCTCTGCTATTAAAAAGTAAAATGTATTAATATTAACCCAAAATAAGCTGTTTCTAAAATCACAAGGCATGGCGAATTTTTACCCTGTTAAAGGCTGACACACACCAACGCAGCAGGTAGCGTTTTATGTGAGACTAATATGTACTGTATGTCCCTAAAAAACAATACCCTAAGTAACAAAGTTGTTGTCTGCTGTTTAGTCAAGGTGACAGTTGTATAAATTCAACTTAGAGAAGCAATGAGAACAAGCTCTGGCCTGAAACCATAAAGAGGTCATCTGAGAGCCTCGTCTGCTCTTCCTTTCTCTTTTAAAGGTCAAATAAACTCTCTTATCCCTTGTGCTATCTTAGATGACCCCACCCTTACATTGACGTGTTCTCCCTACCATGACAAAGGTGGATAAAGGTGGAAAGATTTCATGTAATCCATGGACACGAGTGAAGATCACAAATCATTGAAGAAAAAAGGTCCAGAGCATTGTCTAGTGGGTCTAGATGACCCAACTCCCAATGTTAAAGTGCCTAGGATAGCACAAGGTTACAAAATGTTATGAATGTAATGAATGACCCAACTGTCAAATCATAATATATAGTCATTTTTTGTATTGATTGTTCCATTTTAGCATCCACAATGACTATGTTCTACTTTATATAAAGCAGCTAATTCATAAATGCCCTTGTTTTTTTTTTACTGTAATATTCTCCAGCGTGTGCTTGAAAGTGTTTTTTATTCCACCTGTCCCCTCAGCACTCAGACTCTTCATGACCTGGTTTGTGCTTGTCATCATTTTCTGTGAGGAATTGGGCCATTTGCTGCTCAAAGGCTGCAAACGCATTTGATGAAAGGGTGATTTTTGCAGCACAGCACAATTCTTTCACCTTTTTTTTTTAGCGATCTTACTTAATTTTGTCCACTTCGAATGACATTTGAAGATCATTCTATGACTATTGATTTGACATTTTTCTTGTGCACATGTTCCACAGTACACTCCATGATAATTACCACAGTTTCTCCTTGAGAAGATAGTGCTTTGCTCATTTGTCCACTTGAAAAATATTTGCTCGTTTCACAGTTTTGTCCTCCAATAATTGTTTTTTTTTTCTATTTTATTTTATTTTTTGGCTTCTTGATATATTTTTATAGGATGCTTCTTAATTTTTATTCTCAACTCCAGTAAAGTGGATTTAAAGAGCTTCTTGACTCACAGTTTGAACTTCAAATGGCAATTATGAATTCACTTTGTTTTTCCTGGATTATGCCATTACTTTTGACAAAACAAGTGGAGTCTTTTGTTGAAAGAAATGTCTAGTCTCACAGAGCATCAGCTCTTCATTCTCGTGGAAGCCTTTATGTTCTTGTTGCTGTTTTCCTTTCTATGCAAACTGAATGAGCAGGCCTTCATCCAAGACTGCTCCCTGCACTTGCTCGCCGCCTGCCCCTGCTGCTCCTTTGTCCCGCCCACCAGCATGTCTGATTGGACCGCTGCCCAAGTCCTGAGCTCCTATCAGGCAACAGTAATTATCTGCACTGGTGCTCTAAAAATGGAGCCATTCTGTTAGTCAGGGTGGCTGTCTGTGATTTCATGAGAGCAGCTTGCCACTGTGGCTCTTGTTGTGATCACTTGTTTATGAGTAATTTAGCCTGTGCAGATCTCCCATTTAGAAAAATGATTACATGCAAGTTTGTCAGTGTTTGTCTATTGGTGCAAAGAAGCTGAGACACTTTTTTTGGCACTTACTGGTGTATTCAGTCCATAGCTGCAGACGGAGCCTGGGAGAGACTAACCTTTCATCTCACAGACCAACTGAAAGCCTAATATTCCTTGTTTTTTCCACATCTGTTTAGCTTTTACTGACCAGGTCAGGTTGTATTTCAGATAGTGGACGTTAAGTTCAGAAAGATTTTTACAAATGTGAAACGTGGCTGATTTGCAAACACATTTCTTATTAGATGAAGAATACATTTTATGTGGAATATACTCATTGATCTTTAACATATTTGTACAGATCTTAAGATGAAAACATTTGTTGGAGTTTTTGACGTATTCTTGTGGCCTTTTTCTGATAATGGAAGACATGTGTAAACAAATAATTTTTTTTTTATTCAAATCGTAAATTAGGAGCAGATTAAAAAAGAATCAGTTTGTATTTATGCTGCGTGGGCCACAAGCTCAGTGCCCCACTCTGCTCAAAACAAAAGGGAGGGGAAGTGGGGGTGGGGTTGTTCCACACCAATGGTCAAAACTTAGAAGAAATTTTCGAAATGCTGCTGCTCTAAAGATACTATATCCTTGAAAACAGCACAAGTTTAAAAAATGTTGGCTAAAAATTGAATGATCATAGTTAAAAGACCACTGTGATTGCTTTAACCCTTGTGCTATCTTAGATGACCCCACCCTTACATTGACGTGTTCTCCCTACCATGACAAAGGTGGATAAAGGTGGAAAGATTTCATGTAATCCATGGACACCAGTGAAGATCACAAATCATTGAAGAAAAAAGGTTCAGAGCACTGTCTAGTGGGTCTAGATGACCCAACGCCCAACGTTTAAGTGCCTAGGATAGCACAAGGTTTAAATAATAGATCAAAAGATGATCAAAGTGGGACTTTTAAGTACATAAATAAGCCAAGCGTGCAGGTAACTATGGGTGCAAATCCAGATATTATTTGGTTCATTTATTGATTGAAAGGCATAAACCAATCAATAAACCGATCAATCTGGACATCAGAGAAAGTAAAAAAATAAAAAGAAACATACAAGGCTGGTTTGTTGGTGAGGCTAAATAAAAAAAAAATCCTGAATCTTACAAATTAATTCAACCAGGTTTAGTCCACTTTTCAATCAGTATCAATTTTTTTCTTGCTTGTTTTATTCCTTTTCTAAAGGTTCTTGGAGATGATCATTGCAGTTCATTTCTTCTTTCTTATTCTAAACCAAACCACAGTCACATTTTTCTATTCTGCAGTTTCCGTCGACTCCATAAAACATCCACTTCCTTCCCAAGTCAAGCATTCATGATTTTTACTCAGTTGAATGAATCTCTGTCTCTTTGTAGGAATTGTCTTATTCTGCCAGCACACAAACTCTGCGCTTCAACATTTCAGTATTGTTAAAGGTTATTCTTATTAACATGCTTGGGTATTAATCCCATGCTAAAACACTTAGACTGAGTGCAACACATCCGTAAAACACATACACGGTTTTTTCATCCTCAGCCGTTTCTATAGAAACAAAAATAAAGGTTTCAAAGCAGGTTACTATTCATGCAGAATATGTTTTCTGGCATTAATTAGTGCAAGTCACTTAACTTCCATTAATTACAAAGAAATATCGGTGATGTGAGATGTGTGACATTTAGAGCTGTTTTTTTCCAGTTTCTAACTGTAAAAATGATAAAAAAAAACACTTTAAATTTTAAATATTTGTTCTTTGAATAATTGAAAGTAAAAGATTATGAAAGGAGTTTTAATTCTGCTTTTTTTCCCCATTTTTGATTTTTGAAGTAATTTACAAAATTAAATTCTGTAAACATTTAAAATTGTTATGCAACTGCCCTACATGTCATTTTTGCAACACTTATGGAACCAATACATTTATATTTTCACCTCAGGTCATGAATCCAATTCACATCAAAGACATCAATAGAACTCCATTGTGCTCTTCTTATTTACATACGTTAAGGACACCATTTTTATTCAATATGTCATCAAAACCAAGGCACCTTTGACTGATTTTTGTAAACCCTTTAACACCAGAGCTTCAGCTCCAGTATTTACCGTAACTCTTCCACCATTTACATTATCTACCGTTTACACAATTAATGTAATTCCGACGGATTCTGAAGCGGAGGAAAGGAGCCTTGCGACGATTTGCAACACTGTACAGTTGTACAGCTGATTTTCTTGTGGAGGGATGGCTTTATTCAACACTACGTTGGTAATGTATTGCATATTGGTGCAAAATGGTTAAAGAGTGAGGGTAGTCAAAAAAACAACAACAATGGATCTTTAGCAAATGTGCAATTATCGTAATTCCAGTGGATTCTGAAGCAGAAGAAAGCAGCTTTGCACAGATACGGAACACTTTAGTACTGTGCTGGATATTGGTGCAATATGACAAGCCGCTTTTCTCTGCACAAGAATCAGCTTAATGACGCTGATTGTTCAAACAGTTGAAGAGTACATGTCAAAGAGCGTGTCTCTGGCCAAATCTCCAGTGTTAAAGGCTTAAAGTGGTTCATAGCCCGGTCCTTTGGTTAGCTCTTTTTTGAGCACATGGGCCATTGAAAGTTGTTAAAAATAATATTTGTAAATATTTGTACCCCTGCCATTGATTGTTGTGAAGATAAAACGTCAATTAATCTATCAGGATGTTAACATCACCTCCATCATGTCGGCATCTGACATTGGTTCCTTCGCGACACAAGCTTCACGCAGGGGTTCTCTTTTCAAACCCTGATGGATCAATGGTATGGCAAAAAAACTGTAGAAACAGGAAATGGGTTCAGGTTTTAAAATAAAAACTTCCTTTGTACTCTTAACCCTTGTGCTATCCAAGGCACTTTAACATTGGGAGTTGGGTCATCTAGACCCACTAGACAGTGCTCTGAACCTTTTTTCTTCAATGATTTGTGACCATGTAATACATGAAATCTTTCCACCTTTATCCACCTTTGTCATGGTAGGGAGAACACGTCAATGGAAGGGTGGGGTCATCTAAGATAACAAAGATAGCACAAAGGTTAAGGGCAAAATTAGGTCTGACATGGTAGCACAAAAAAGGCATTAAATACCAATATTATATATTATTGTATATTCCTCAGTTCTAGAGACGCCAAAAAAGACGTTTTTTGTATTAGCTTCTATGAGCTCATCTTTTTCTCATTAGTAAGCGCCTTCATCTTCATTGTCTGCTATATGAGTTTAGCCTTTCTGTTTCTTAGAGTTTTACTTTTGGAAGTAAGTCGTCAAAACTTCAAGTCAGAGCAATTATCTCACGATTAAATCTATAATCTTTTCTTCTACAGGAAATATTGCTCAATTCCATTAGTACTTTAGTCAAAAACTTGCAGGATCATCTTGTAATATAGAAATGCACCCGTTTAACTTTCTAAACCCTTATTGTAATGTCTTGGCTGTAATGTCTGTATATGTTGTGCTAGCTATTGGTCATGCTCGCATCAGAAAGGGCAGAGGCATCAATTATAGGGGTCAGCCGTGGAGTTAACCCTCAGCATAGATATAGATAGAAAGAGATCAAATACATCATGACTCTTCCTCCTCCTTCCTGCTCCTCTTCACTAATTAAGGCATCTCTGACTAACAAGGCTTCAGGCTTCAGACTCTTGAGAGAAAGAGGAAAGGAGACGCTAAAAGCTGGACATTTAATCGCTACATTCAGTCATTGATCACCAACTTAAAATGAAAAATGCTAAATGCTGACTTTAAGGTGACATAAAAAGCAAAATAGTGACAGCTAATACAAAATATAATTCCACCAAATATATTTTTATTGATTTTTCTGAGAGTAGATGTTCCCTGATAAAAGTGTATTTATGAAGCCATTTAATACACTGAAGATACTTTAATTCTCTCCGTAGCTGAAGCTGAGCAGCTTTCCAATCCATCCACAACATGAAGCGTGTGAGAAATTCATCTGCCTGATTAACAGTCTCTTTAATTACAAAACAAGTCAATGGCTCCATTGCTTCTCTTCCCATCTATCCCTCATCCATGTGCTGTCGAAGGATTGTGAAGAACAGAATGGGCTGCAGTCTCATCTGTAGGTCAGAGAGAAGGTCTGCTCCCCAGATGGAGGAGGAGGAGGAGGGAGGGAGGGGGGTGGTGATCAGCATTCGGACGACGAAGAGGAATCAAGACCTCCAACCACAGCTTGTATCCCTGGCTGCTAGTGGTAATTAGTGTTCTCTCTGCCGGCTGAGCTCAATCCTTAACCAGAGCTGCCACCTCTCTCCTTGAAATTGATTTGTTCTGCATCCGGCATGTGAGTAAAACGGCAGGCGGTAAACCAGCCAGCCAGTCAGTCAGCCAGCCAGTCAGTCAGTGTGAGGACCGTACAGCCATTAGAGGAGCTGTGTAATGTTTGTAAATCACTGCTAAAAAGGAGAGCAGAAAGTTTTACAGCGGAACAGAGCAATTTTTCGGATGCATTTGGTGTTTGGTCGTCTCTTCTGTGATAGTAAATGAGTGAGTGTTGCTGAATGAAAGTCGCAGCTCCACATGAGCGACTGCAGCATTTAGCTTCAGCCGGAACAAGACTGGGCGGAGGGGATGGAGGCACATTCAGACTGATGAGGATAATGCTGGTAATTTACTTTAGACAATCTCCCAGCAGGGAGCAGTTTGGAAAACTACAGTTTCCTCTAAATAGAACATCCATATAACAGGTCAGAGAAGAAAGACACGATCAACATGTGGAAGGAGGATGCCACATGGATCGTTTGAAGATAGTAAATAAAGAGCCCTGCATGTTACAGTGATTTTTTTATTAAATAGTTCAATTAAAGATCTTTATAGATTTCTTGTATTTTGTACTATATACAGTATTAAAATGTGAATAGATTTGGTCCTGGTAGAAAATGAAATCTTTAGGATCTAAAGTATCATATTTAGTTTTTATTTTTGACTTTGATATTTTAACTTTTGTCAAAAATTAAAAAAAGATTGAAAAGTTAACGCAAGACCGTGAATGAATATATCTTTTTAAGTTCAGACTGGTAAAACAACTGGATGAGTAATGCAATATTTTAAAGAAGGAATATGGCATCATCATCTTCAATTATGAGGATGCAGTTTTTGACTCAAATCAAAAACCTGTCGTTTTCTAGGACATAGATTCTGCAGAGCGGCTGTAGTTCATTAGAAATTTGACTCTGAGGTGTGGACGGGACCGTTGGCACACACAGTCCTTATTCATTGTTGTAAAACTGCCTGACGATGTATTACAGCTCCTTACCACTGATTCTTCTTTTGGATTGGCATTGGTTTATTTTAAGCAGTTAAAAAAAAAAAAAAAAAAAAAAAAAAAACGAACAAACAAAAGGGACGTCTAGACATGTCAACTTTGGATGAATAATCTTGACTTGATAGAAAAAATAAAAAAAAGTAAAAGAAGATTCATTCATTCATCTTCTTCCGTTTATTCCCTTTTGGGGCCACGGGGCTGCTGGAGCCTATCCCGGTCACTTATGGTCGAAGGCAGGGGACACCCTGAACAGGTCGCCAGTCTGTCGCAGGGTCACAATCACACACCCATTCACACTCACATTCACACATATGGACAATTTAGAGTTGCCAATTGATCTATGAAGCATGTTTTTGGATATCGACATTTACCTAAGATTTTGACTTTTCAAAGTGACAAATCTAATCTATTAATTCCTTTTTTTTATGTGTTAAGAGGTTCGTTTTATTTCTCCACATTTCCTGAACCCCGATGCCCTCTGCGAGGCAGTGTGACGAGTAACTTTGCTTGAGTTCTTAGAAACTATTAGCCCGATTTAAATGATTGACACCAGACGTTGAATTCTTTACAATGAGTAAATCCAAGATGGTTAGACGTGAGCATGTATTAATAGAGGAGAAACACCAAAGAGGAGAAAACATTCGAAGCAGGGACGGGCACTACAATGAACTGACACTTTGGCTGAAAATGAGAAAGAAATTCAGAATTAGCAGTTTTGTAGAATGAGTCAGGCCTGTTTTGAAGCTGCAACAGCAATCTCTCCTTCGATGAGGCTGGAACACACATGCAGCTCCCAACGCCGCTTCGTGTAGAGCTAACGCTATCGACATTTTCAGCTCTCCACATATTAATCAACGACAGCTGCTTGCTGCAGAGCACCGATGCCCGGATTAACGCTGCAGTATCTCCACCTCACAGACAGCAGTGGAACTGGGGGCAGCTCTGAACCTTTCTTCAGTGCAGACATTGTGCTGCAGAGAGACACAGCAGGGAGTTTATTCCTCTCCTCCTGCAGCCGAAAGTCATGCAGCAGCAGAAATTCACTGAATTAATGTTTTTCTAAATCACATTTACTGAGTTAACTGCTGCTGTGAGCACTCCCGTTTCAAGTGAGCAGTCAACAGCGACACAGCTCACACAAACACAATCGCTCGTACGACACTGAAACAAAAGAACAGTCTAACAACTGAAATCGTAAACAATTTTTTATCTGCAGATAAATTAGGTAAATATAGAATAGTCAAGTCAAGTCAACTTTATCTATAAAGCGCTTTTAAAACAGCAGAAGCTGACCAAAGTGCTTAACAATGCAGAATAAAAACAAAACAACAAACTAAAACAGAATACTTCCTTCAAGTGACAGCTGAAATCATGAATGAAAACTAACAAGTTGTTTTTTGTGGAGAACAAAGCTCGGTTTATTTAGTATGGTGGCCCTGAAGTACAAATCACTCAAATTAAAAACGTGTTCAAGATCACAATGGCATTCAAAAATGAAATACAAATAATAATTAAAAAAAGAAAAAAAAAGTTTCAGAAATCAAAAGGAAATAACAGAAACAAAATGTGAAAAAGAAACAAAAACAATTTGGAAAAACAGTAGTAGATTCCCGAAAGGTAAAAAAAAGAAACAAAGTAAGAAATTGGAAAAGATCCCTCTTTCTTAGATTTTTTAAGACGGGGGGAAAGCAGAAAGATTTTTTGCCTGATCTGTGGTGAAGAGTTGCTTAAACATTTACTGACCTTTTGCAGTGACCGTCTGTCAGAAGACACTATCAATCAAAATCCTAGTAGTAGGTTTAAAGGCTGTCATCTGGACTTGGTTTTTAAAGTTGAAGACGTTTTTCCGCTTATCCAAAAGGCTTTGTCAATTCTAAAATACAGTAGCTGGTAAAAGACAGGGTTCCTTTTTAATTTGTTTAATTTTTTTTTTAAATTCTGTTTTAGTTTCAGGAATTTTGTTTTGATTTCTTAAATTCAATGTTTGTTTGGCTTTATCAATTGTTGTTGTGATCTTCATTAAGTTTTCTGCTTTGAGTGGTTGTTAATGCGATATACACTTCAGGGCCACCGTACTTTTGTTCCAAGAAAAAATGAAGACATGATCAGGATTTCTGACAAAGATCCCCTCGAAGAAGTCCACAATGCTGCAGTTCAAATAAAAAGAAGCAGAGAAGAAACAGAATCAACAACATTTATCACTTTTTTCAAGGTTCTTTCAGTGTCTTTGGGGCTTCACGACTGAGACCCGTTGTCCACAAATTGAAAAACTTGAAACAGTGGAGAGGTTTCTCAGAAGTGACTGACCAAAATGTCTCTGAGAACACAACAAGGACTCATCCCGGCCGTCATAAAAGAAGCCGAACTTGATGGAAGGCCACAAAAAGACTGGACAAAGGGGGATTCCTGGGAGAGTTCAAGGAGAAAGACACCACTGAGCAGGAAGAACACAATGACTGTTCTCACATTTGACAAAACTAAGACCATCTGGCAAATATTCTGTGGACTGATGAGACAAAAAAAGAGGTTGAATCCTGAATTTTGCATTCTACTATTAAACTCTGATCGGGAAGTCATCTGTTTATGAGCTGCAGAAAGAGTTTTGCAGCAGAACAATGATTCAAAGGCAGCAGCCCGTCCAGCTGTGAATTAAGCTTAGAAGCTTTTAGTGTTTTGGTCAAAGTTTGGTGCAAAATCTAATAAAAGTTATAAACATGAAAGGTTTAGGAGGCAAATATATATTTTTGCAGAAGGTTAAAACGTCATTTTTTCCCTTTAAATAAAATGAAAAACTGTTTTTTGTTAACTTGTCTTTTGCTTGTCGGATAATAAAACATGCATGACAATCAGTGCTTATCAAACAATGAGAAACAAATAAAAAAGGAGATTTATTGTGTTTATTAACCAAATATAACATTTAGTTTTTCTTCTTTGCAAATCTTTAAAACTTTGTTTCTACTTCACAATTCATTGTTTGTAGCTCTGACTGATATCCATCTTTTTTGTACAACCCCATCTTCTTTTTTAAATGTTTTTTGTATTAAAAAATAATTCTAAAATGAGCCCGAAACTTTACAAAAACTCAATACCTAGTGGTAAGTTTTATTTTTTACTGCAAAATTTAAAAAAAGGAGATAGACCGTTTTTGTGCTGTAAAAACGTAAAAACAACAAACAAAGGTAAGACAAGGCTTAAATAATGATAAAATTATTTAAAAACCAGACGAAGCTCCATTCAAAGTTCCAAGGATTTATTCCAAGGAGTATCAAAATTGTGACACAATTAAGTGTTGTAAACTCTTGTTTGTTTTAAACCAAAAATGTCAATGCTAAAAACCTTTTTAAACTCTAATCTTAAATTTGGGGTGTTGGTGTCATTCCTGCATCATTGTTTACAGTCGATATGATTGGAGAAAGAACAGGTGAGTTCAGGGAGGTTAAGATATGTGACATAATATGTATAGCCATTTTTCAGGTTCTTTTTTTGTTTTAATCAGCAAAATAAATATCTAAAAGCAAAGACTACTATGCTATAATCTTGACAAATTTTCAATAAAATTAACCATTGATGGTTCAAAATGTACTGTATATGACAGTCATTTTGGTCAAAACAGCTTTAGCAGATGATTCCTGGTGTGTGATTCTTGTCTGCATGTCTCGTATTTTAAGATCTGTTTGAAAAATTAAGTAAAAACTAACATTTGTCAGAATGTAATGCCGAATGTGCCAGGAAACTCACATTCAGTTGTTGTCATCTGTCACTACATGAGTCATTGGCTATATTAGCTCATTTTTATTCTCTCTAATTAGATTTAGAAAAAATAAAGCGGGGAAGTCTGGCTAAAAGCACTGGTGTGGCCTAAACTAAATTAGAAAATGACAATATGATCAAAAGCTTCTGTTGTGGAACAATTAATGAACTCTGCAGAGTCTCTCAGATAACCAGGGAGCTAAGGCTGTGCAGAGCTGAGAGAGAAAAAGAAACAAAAACACCTCCTGCCGGAAATCACAGGCAAACATTTTGAGTTAGCACTGTGTTTCCAACCAGGATGCATGCTGCTTAAAGGCACAGCAACAGCTGCTTTGGAGCAAATCTAAGGAAGAAAAAGGATTGTGACTGCTTCCCAGAGAAAAACTCTTATTGGATGCATTGGCTTCCTGTTCCTAGACTTTTGGATATATTTATTTTCCCTTCCCTTATACCCCCCTCACTGTGAAGTTTTGAACCAGCAGCCCCCAACAAGTGCTGACATGTCTTACTGAATACTATATAAAATCAAGGATGCAGGTTTTTAAGAAACCATTTTTTGCATTTTACAGTTCAAAATGTTTAGTCCAACTTTTTTCCAAAATAATTTAAGGTTGTCATAGTCCTATTAAATCCAGATCATGCCAAGAAGGTCAAAGTGGATTTTTTTATAGTCTCTGTTATTAAGGAAAACTAGATTTAAGTTTTTTTTTCTTACAAAATTTATAACTTTTCAGGTTTTTAGGGAGGGATTCTTATACCCAAATATCTACATTGCTTACATAGTTTTCAGCTCCCATTTCCTGTCACCCTCTGGCTGTGTGTGACCGACTAAGAAAAGTCTCAACAACTCACTGTTGTTTGTCTCACAGATGACACAGGGAAAAACAATGACTAATAATGTGGCTAAAGGAAGGAACAGTCTGATTTCTGCATCAAAAGACTGATTTAGATTTAAAAAGTCAACCGGATCAAAATGGTTCAAAATTAAAAGTTTTTGATGATTTTTTTTCGACTCTAGTCCCATCCTTTGTACAACATGTTAAAAGCCTCCCTCTAAATGACAGAGATTTTGATTGGTTGACTGCCCATGGACAAAGAAAAGCCTGATTCGAGAACAAACTTATATAGGACTGAAAAATCATCCCTGAAAGGTTTAAAGGGAAGTCGTGGGTTAAAATCCACTATTGAGTCATACCAAAAACTCTAAAGTTGGGATCCAGTGTCTCCAAGCTTCACACTCTGCATTAAGGGGTTGGATTGAGGGGGTTAACCACCAAATGGTTCCCAAGTGGTTCCCCTAATGGTTTGGTTCCCCCTATCTGTTGTCCCTGATGGGACTTTTATGTAGGAACTTGAAAACCCCCAAAATGTCGAAAAACACCTCTATTCAATTCCTTTCATGGTTTGTCACAAGTTATTGCCACCAAGTTGGAGGAGCCACTGCTTTCGTTGAGGTTTCTTGGGATGTATTTAGATTTGAAAAGTCCATTGGTCCGGAAGGAGCTCGCCTAAATCAGCCCAGTTTGAGTATTGAACATTGCGCTTGTTCTGTATTCAGACTGCCGTAAGGCCGACTTTTCTCCTATTACCAGAGCTTGTAAACAAAAATGTGACTAAAGATCTCTTTAGTCATTGGCCATTCTGAATTATGAAAGTCTTGCACTTTGCAGTCCTTGGCGGGATAGTTCACTTATTCAAAGTTTATTTTTGCTGACCAATTTTTTATGTCTGCATTAGCGTATTGCGTTGAAAGTTTTTTTACTGAGCCTGCAGTCATCCGACCAAATTTCAATGAGTTGCTGTGTCTCACAGTCATGGTTGCTTTCTTTTTCCTCTGTTTACATCCAGTAATGCCCGGCTACAGTGGCCGTTTCGGCCTAGTTGTTCCACTACAAGCATAGAGCCTATTCAGACTGAGGAAACTGGAGCTCAGTCCGATTGGGAATGAACTTCAAAAGATGGGTCTGAGATTGGGTCCTGGTTCCTGACCAGGGTCGCTTGGAGGCATTCAGTGAAAATTTGCTCAAGATTATTGGGGGGAAACGAAATCTGGTTCATACCTGATCCAGGTGATCAGCACCAAGCAGGACTTTGGGAAACAAGAAAGTTGGTGGACCTCCAAGCACAGAGTCAGGCATTTGTTCTGAATATCTACTCCCCATTAACATACTAAAATCCCATAAGGTGTCGTGCACCTCTTTCCACCTTTATCCACCTTTGTCATGGTAGGGAGAACACGTCAATGTAAGGGTGGGGTCTAAGATAGCACAAGGGTTAAATAAACCAAATGTTTCCAGTCTGAATAAACTCTAATGCTAAAAAGCATAGTCAATTACTTCTTCTTTTTATACAAAGGCTGGAAATATCAGAAATTATCTTTTACAAGTTGTCAAGTGTCATGTCATACTAACGCGGCTTTTAGTTAGCAGCAGATCACCAACACAAAAACATTTTCCACATTTTTTGAGTCAGTGAGGCAAACATACATGTTACCTATGCGTTAGCAATGTGTTTTTCTTTTGGATTAACAAAAATCCATGTAAGTAGTATGTAAAAAAAACAAAAAACAACAGTCAATGCAATTTGATGTATTAGCATGCTAACACAGTCAGTGAACCACAAATTAGACTCATGACAGGAGAATGAGAAAGCAGGGTCAAAATAAAGCAATTAGATTTTAATTATAGGTTTAATGAACACCTACGGACATTACAATCAAATTCTTCCATTGAATTAGTTTTAAATTTCAGAGGACAGTTTTACACCTGCAGTCAAACCTGCTGAATCACTTATCCTGTGTGGAATACAAATGACGTTGTAAAAAGCTCTCCACAGCTTTTCCATATTTTCATTGTAGATTGACCAACTTTTACCGCCATGAATGGAGGCCTGCTATTGATACTGGGCCATGAAATACTCAGTTGCCGCATCATTAATTACTTTGAGATGATGTTGATGTGAGAAAGACGTGAGCAAATCCACCCGCTTGATAAGGCAGTAACTGAATGAAGCTGCTTTGTGATGTTCAACACCAGACACATTATGTGTCCACAGTCTTTGATGGGTGTCCTGCAAAGTCACGCTAGATTAAAAGAAAATGTATGGACAAAACATGCTGATGTGGTTGAAACCAATGATGCTGGGAAAAATGATGAAATGCTGCGACGATGCACTGCTTAACTATCCTTTCTACAAGGACACAGGACAGGTTTTCCCGTAAATTTATGACCACAATCATCTAAACATGAAGAATTAATCCAGTTAATTCTCATGTGTCGGCCTTGAGATAAAGACATCTTACGGGAAGCATGCAAGATCTCAGCGAATGAGTATGTTTCAGCTCCTATAACATTAATGTCACTAGAAATCTGGAGTGGTTAAATTGAGTCGCATCCCAGTTCCAAATGACTGGAGATAAAAAAAAATAATAATTCGGCGAAATTTACAACCTTATAAAAGCAGCCCTCCGGAACTCGATGGATAGGTTGTTTAAAATTCAAAGAGGCGTTTTTTTTTTTTTTTCTCAGCAGTCTCATTTTTGTTTTGACACATCAGGATAACATTTAAGGCCACAAACACGATTTCCATTTATTAGTGTATTAAGTTCAGGAGATATCTATTTATTCTCACATGAATTTCTTGAAGTGTGATAGGTGTGAAATTCCAATTTGAACCTTTTAGGGGGATGTCATGCAAAGATCACCCTTTGTCCAAGGAATTATAATAAGTGAATTGGACGGATAAATTATTAATCTAGTAGAGTATCAATGCACACCTAACATTTTCTGAACCGAACCGAACCTGTTGAAATACATTCTATATTCCGGAAGACAATCTTCTTGTCCTTACAGACGGTAAATCAGCTCTGTAACAGACGTGGCTGATCAAAGGCGGTTAGTCAAGCAGGTTTGTGGGATACTGACATGTGAAAAAAACTTAAGGACACTTCTTTTTGTTCTGCTCTGCTTTCTGCCACTCAACATTGTTCATTTTCATTGAATGATATAACAGTCTTCACAATAATATAACTGCTTCTTTGACATGTTTTATCATGTAGAAAAAAATTTTCATATATAAACATGGACATAAATGGTTGGTTATTCCAGTTTTACAATCTATCCAGGATGGAGTATATAAAATAGCTTCTTTACTTTCTCTCATTCAACGAAGACCAGAGGTTATAACTGACAAACAGCACATTTTCCTACCCTGCTGACTCAATTCTCTGACAAAAGCCAATAGATGCTGTTCTTGGTAATTTTCATGTCCATTTCATTTCTGGAAGTCTCTCCTAACTGGTCTCTTGATCTTATTTCTTCAAATCTTATTTCTATGTGCTTTAATGAACCCAAAAGGGGTCTCCAATAGAAAACCTGCTGCTCTATATGTTGTTTGAATATGTAACCTTCTATTTTCACCAGGGATGCTCATCCTACGAGATTTACCATCACACCTGTTCTTCATATCCAGCGTTTGATGGATGTACAGTACAGACCAAAAGTTTGGACACACCTTGTGATTAATTTGAATGAGGGGTGTCCAAACTTTCGGTCTGTACTGTACCTGAAGCCCTCTACTGGTGATTGGCTGGATCAGGTGAGGCCAATCTCTGGTTGACTTAACCTTGTGCTATCCTAGGCACTTTAACATTGGGATTGGGGTCATCTAGACACACCAGACAGTGCGCTGAACCTTTTTTCTTCAATGATTTGTGATCTTCACTGGTGTCCATGGATTACATGAAATCTTTCCACCTTTATCCACCTTTGTCATGGTAGGGAGAACACGTCAATGTAAGGGTGGGGTCATCTAAGATAGCACAAGGGTTACCATACCTGATCCAGGTGATCAGCACCAAGCAGGACTTTGGAAAACAAGAAAGTTGGTGGATCTCCAAGCTCAGAGTCAGGCATTTGTTCTGAATATCTACTGCCCATTAACACACTAAAATCCCATAAGGTGTCGTGCACCTCTGTGTGTGATTTTGTTCTCTGCATTTGACCCATTCCCTAGGGGAGCCACAAGCTGCAGACCCAGGTACGCTCAGGAACAATTTGCAGAGCAGAGTGTCTTTATTATGATTCGGCCTGAATTTGAACTCACGATCTTCTAGTCTGATGGTGGACACTTTTCTACAAGGCCACTGAGCTGGTCACCCTGTATCCTCTGAGTTTCTTGTCATTTTCTACCTAAAAACAGCAGATTTCATTTATCAGGCTTTAAAAACCATGTTTCATGCTGTTCCAGAATAATCTGCTATTAGAGCAGTCTGCTTCTTCTCATAGGACCTCTTGAAGACAGACCTCATCTGCCTGACTGTTGGTTCCCTGAACACATTTAATCAGTTTTATCTGCATCAACACCTGCCTACTTTCACTTTGTATTGCTTGTCTTTAACGCTTGAGTTACAAAATTCCTTTGGATTAAAGTAATTGTTAAATGATTAAAAACGGATCGTGTTTAATTAAAGAAAAACACTAAAGACATGTTGCCTTTACTTCACAGAACTGCCAACCATTTGAAGATTTATCATGGAGGAGAAAGTAATACTTGCCATTTGTGTCGGGCCAAGGTTAGCTGTGAAGGATAAAACCTGGAGCGAGATTTGTGCCGCTTCGACACTACACACCAAGCCTCTTCCAACTGTAGGTGATGGACAGGCACTAAACAGTAGCTAAAGAACAAGAAGAAGACGAACACTATAGGCTAAACGTGCATTCTTGAGCGCGTCTGTATAAACTCTTTGCGCCTGCAGTCTTCTTCATAGAGAACCACTAAAAGCCAACACAAATCTACTCTTTACAGACAATACATTTGAAATACAAAAGACTCTTAGTGACACTATGGGAAGCTGGCTGATTTCATTAACCTGTGTTGAGTGATTTCAGCATCGGATTCCCATGATTTAGTCACCCTTTATGATCTATCTACACACTTTCACAGTGGATAGGGCCATGCCCATCATGATAGAAATGCTTTGTCACAGGTAATCACTCAAAAGCAGCTTTGTATTGATCAGCGGTGACCTTTTCCTTCAGGGAGACATTGACCAACGCCACACCAACACAAAGAACCAAATCCTCACTTTTCCTCACCACCAGGGCCAAATCTTATCTTCAAGTTGTCATATCTAAATAATTACATTCTGTGTGCCTGGGTATAATCATAGAGACAAAATAGTAGTCTCTGATTGTCAATAAGTAAATAGTCTTTAAAAGGGACGGAGGGGCTTCAAAGTCTCTAAGTCACGTCTGATTGGACATACAGAACAGCTTTTGATTAGGCAGAAATGGCGGCTTTAACAAGCTGCTCTATCAGCCGCAGATCTAATCAGATCCTGTTTGGACAAATTAACAGCAAGGTGCCACCTTTGACTGTAAAGCCATGGGCCCAGTGCCAGCCTTCATTTTTAGCAGGAAAACTGAATAAGGTTATCTTTGAATTTCCTTTTTTTTAAAAAGCACTGAGGGCTGTAAAAAAAAATATTTTAAGCTGGTTATGGTGTCTCAATGACTCTCTCAATGTCTCAACCATTTTAAAAACACAAAACTGTTGAGATTTGGTTACTAGTGACAATTTCACTTGGTATTTTCAGTCAATTTGTTTTGTATGAATGTTTAATGAGCTCAATTTTGTTAAGTCAAAATTTCGGTTTTGTCTCTAATAAGATACAATTTAATTCCATTAATGAGCAACTTCTGACTAAGTTATTTTACACTTTCTACCAGAAAATCTGTTTGCTGTGTATTTCTCTCACACTAGACCAAAACATAAGAGTAAAAAAAATCCTTCATTTTTCACTTGGTGAGCAAATTGCACATTCTCAACTGCAGAGACTCCAACTTATTGGAGAAAAAGTGAGATGAACCTCAAGCTTTTTCCAAAATACATTTTAGAAAGCTCTTTTTTGCAGCCTGGTGAGATCTACAGACTTGAATCATCAGTTCACGTCCCCCTTGTACACGTGGGAGGAATTTTCTGGAGTTTTGGGGACTTTGTGTCACTCTACTTGTCTACTAGGAGATGTAAAGAACCAGCAAGCCTGGATAACCCTCCATGAAAAAGCTGGAAGTAACTTGCAAATCCTCAGAAGGAACACCACTAAGCCACCGTTTAGGTTGTTCACTATTTTGACATCGGCTGTTGACACTCCATCCCTGGAGATTTTGTGACCTGGGTTCTTCACCTCAGCTTTAAAATAAAAATAAAAAGGGAATTCTTACCAGCTTTACTTATAGACCCCTTTTCTTCATCTGGCTTCCCCAGGGGGAACTCAGCTGTCTCAGGCAAATCCTGACCGTCACTAACAGTGAATGGACTCCAGAAGGTCACACTCTAATCTCTGTCTTCATTGGTCCCAATCTTAAAAAAAAAATACTCAGCACTTAAGTTATGTTTAAAATAGTGTATTTTATTAAATTAGTCCTTTATCTGAGGTTCTTTGAGGCTTTTAGTCATCAGGGAACATTCAAAGCAGCAGTAACCAAGCTTTTAAGGAGGGGCAGCTACCATCCACACTTCCAATCTAATCTGTTTAAACACCGAACCCTGAGTAGATTTGTAGAAGCTGTCAATACAGAGCCCCATTCATGATTTTTTTTTCTTTTCTCCTTCAAGCTATTCACAGTGTTGGGCGAAGATAAAGAAGTTCCACTCTTTCTTTGCTATTTGTTCAGTTAGATTGTGTTTGTCTGCAATTATGACTTCGATGAAGATCAAAGCAGGAACTAAACCTTTTCTCAAAACTTCAAACATATTGACACGATTCTCTTATCCCTGCAGGATTAAATAATAGAATTCTGATATGATCTCATGTGGGAGTGGTGATAATATTTCAGTCTAAGTGCAAAAACTACAGAAATTTCACATACCAGAGCAGCTGCAGAGTTAGTGATCACTGAATATTTTAGTGCTTTCAGGTGAAGAAAGGGCATTTGGCTCTCAGCCATGTGTTTGTGAACAAAGTAGTTTATCTGCAGCTTCGGAGACATACCACATACATTAAAGTATAAAAGAGGAAGAAAAGTAGTGTAAGGTTATGTCTGAATTCCATAAGTACTCCCTCCTACCTTTTTTTTCTAATGTTAGTGCCAATTGCATGGATGGGATGATGTCCTACAGGGAAAAACTCCACTTTTGAGAAATGCAGCATTCAAGTGGTGTTGGAATCATTGGAAAATTGACTGTCTGACCCGGAAATCACACATGAATGTCAGAAAAACAACAAATCCATAACTTTATGCACCTGAATAATGGTCAATTCATTTGTTTTGCGCCATCCATGGGACACAGGATTAAAGAGAAAATAAAAGATTAATGAGGATTAGTAGCATCATTTATTCTACTGTAGTTTGGTGAGCGAGATTAAAAGATTTAACGGGCATGTGGCCCCCAGGCCGGAGTTTCCCCACTCTTGCTTCAACTCCTAAAACATTATATAGTGCGGGACTTTCGCGTGCCTCTGATTTTAATGCAATTCAGACACACCTTGACTATTTTTTTTAACCCTTTTAACCTGGAGCTTTTGCTTCAGTGTTTAACACCCTTTCCACTACCATAACTTTTTAACAGTTGATGTTGTTAACGTTATTCCAGCAGGTTCCAAAGGGGAGAAAAGGAGCCTTGTAGTAATGTGTTGCATATTGGTGCAAAGCCGCTTTAAATTAATAAATATGAACATTTTACGAAGACTAATAATAAATCCACTGCATTCTAATTATTAAAACTTGAATATTAAAAATAAAAAACAGGTTTACATGCATTCTTTTTCAAATGCCAAAAATTGAAGCTCAATGCATTGTGCATATTAACCATTCCAGTAAGCATCGATGCAAAGTGAATTTATGCTGAGGCTTCTGGTACATTTCCAGGGGACTAGATTTCTTATTTTTAAGTAGTGCCTGAATTCTCTCACTTCTTAGTGCACTATATAGCAGTGTTCCCCAACTTTTATGTGGCTGTGGACCGGTCAACCGGTCAAAAAGAGCTCTGATCATCACAAAAAAACAATCTTTTAATAACAACAGATAACACCAGTGGAACATCAATCTCTAGTAAAATATTCTGCCAATGAATGTTGTGAGTACTACGTAAACAGGCTCCGTGTGTGGGAAATCACCTGTTGCAAGAAATCCATATTTTCAGCAGGACTCCTGGTGGCCTACTGTTGTTGTTGTTTTTTTTGTCTCGAAGTCGTAGCCCGTTCTTCCATCTTTTCTTCTGTCCCTGCACTAATCCCTTATCCATTTGCAAGGAAACGTTCCACATACAACTCTTCTCATGTAGCACGCCGCCGAACTACTTTTAGTGCTTAAGTGACTGAAATGTAACCAAGAGATTCCTCCGGGAGGACCCCCAGACATTCCCTGGCCAGCCGAGAGACGTAGTCTCTCCAGCGTGTCCTGGGCCTTCGCCGGGCCCTCCAGCCAGAATCTGGTTATTTTTCAAAATAAAAGATCTTTTCAAATAAAAGATTGTCTAAACTTAAAAGAAAGAAAAAAAAGAACCAGGCATAATAATTATTTCTTCTGCGGACCGGTGCCAATTGATCTACGGACCGGTACCGGTCGGCCCGGTGGTTGGAGACCACCGTTCACCATTTTTTGGAGTCTCCGAATTGTGTCCAAACTGGACAGCACAATGATCATTCCCTACACGGACCATTCGCTAACCAAAAGAGCGCATTCACCGACCGCCTTCGCACTCTGCCACGCTCTACAGAAGGACTTAGGAAGTCCTTTGCACCGAGTGCAATTAGACTGTTCAATGCCGCTGGGAGGGGAGAGATCATGAGGAGGAGTCACTAAACAGGCATCTACTTTTACCACTTTTATTACTTTTATTGCTTCTATACTTTTATTCTTTTTGCTTTATTTTTAGTGAGTTTGATTATTTTTATGTTTTTAACACTTTATTAATCAATTACTTTTTGAATGTCTTTCTATTGAATGTATTGTGTACTTTGCGGAGCAATGGATGGATTTGCAAGTTCCCCCAGTAATAAAGTACTCTATTTTTCACTTTTCAGTACTTAGTGCACTATATAAAATATTTGCCATTTTCTCTGGGTGTCCAAATCTACAATTCTAAAATCCAGTGCCTTTTTTCCCCAGAATTCTCTACAAAAAACTGGTGTGGATCGATACACACTAAATAGATGAATATAGACCACAATGCACTGTGTTTGAAGGATTTTTCTTTTTAAATTATTTCATTTACATTTATTTTTGTATAAATCATTCAGGTGTTCATCGTCAGAACACAGTGGATTCAGAAATAGTCTTTGGAAGATTTTTATATATGTATTAGGTGTTTACTTTGGCAAATGAGTGACGTCACATTTGGCATTAAAAAAACAAAAGTAGTGAGCATGTGTCCGAATTACGTTAAAATCCAAGGCACTGGATAATCCTATACTTCATAGACCTAGATTTGTAAACCCCGACAAAATGGTAAATGCCCTATATAGTGCACTAGTGGGAGTGGTGAGATATTTCAGTCACAAGGTACATTTTTTTATAGTTAAAAAAAAAAGGGGCTTGCAACATAGATTCATAGGAAACAGCAAAACCTTGAATTATTTTCTATTTAAAAGCACACTTGCAATAAATGAAGAAATTTCTATTGTCAGGTTGCTTTTCTGTGCATGAGAAAGAAAAAGCTGCTCTCATCTGCTTTGTTCAGCGCTTGAATATTCCAAACTGACCCTGGAGGACAAACAGGCCACGAATTATCGCTAGAAGAATCCCACCTAATGTGAGGATTTATGTCCGAATATTTGTGGAAAGATAAAAATGGATATTACTTCGGATCCACCACCACCTAGACAGTCTTTGATCAGTTGACATCCCCTATTTGAAGCCACATATTTCATGTCTCTTTCATATCAACGTAGACTTTGATGAATATTATATGAAAAAGAACCTGCTTGGCGAGAAACTGACCTTCACGGCCGCTTCTCTCTGGAAGCGTTGTCAAGTCCTGAGAGCTCACCCAAACACTTAAACGAACACAGGTAGAGAAGAAGGGCGGCAGAATATTTGACTAACTCTCCCTTGATTTGAAAAGGCTAGCCGTGAGGCTCAACAGGAAAGAGCTTAATCACCAGGACGTTGGTATTTGAAACTGCACTATAAGTGCCCTTTCTCCTTGTTCTGTATTGGTGAGCTGTCCAGCAAACTGCATTGATGTGATAAAGGTTAATCTGTTCGTGTCGGGTATTGCTGAATAATGGCTGTCTTTGGATTAAAATAACAAACCAGGAGAAACTCAATGCACACATTTTTCTAAACTCATTTTCAGTCCTATGCTGTCCTGCTTTTTTCCCTGCCATCTAAATAGTTTGGAGTAAATAACTGCAGACTTTTTAATAGAAGTTGCTGAATCTTGAGGCTTCACTTTGAAACATCTGCATCAGCAGCTGCTGCTTTTCACTAATCCGATTGGCTCTTTAATGTAGTCTGGGAACATCTGGCAAAGCCTGAAATCTTTGATTTATCTCATGGTGGTGCTTGGCTATTACATTACTCATCTACTATAAAAAAAAAAATTAAGGTGGAAGCATCAAGAAGGAAAGTGAGGGTCAAAGCTGGCGTGCATGAGGAATGTCTTTCTCTTTTGTCAGCTTTGTGTTTACACCACAGCCCCAGGTAGCAAGATTGTCGCTTCATTTGCTCTTTGAGCGTGTCACTGACAGCTCATACTTGCAGTGGGGGGGGGAGCATTAATATTTGCCACCTTAATGGAGGAAGAGAACGGCGGCAGGCTTCATTGGCTGCAGCCTGCATCCCTAACCGCTCTTCACGGTAGAAAAAATGACGCGGCCTCCATGGCAGAAGGTGACCAGGATGATTGCTGCTGTGAGACTAAATCAAGCTTATGCACATTTTAACCTTTGGAATGGATGCTTGAGAGCTGCTCAAGGAAGAAATGACAATTTGTTGGGCCTCCATTAGTTTGATAACTGAGAAGGTGGAGCTTATGGTTACAGGCCCATATTCTTAATCAAAGTTGACAATAGTTTCACAGCTTTTGATGATTTGAAAAATCCAATAAAATATTGTATTTTGAACGTGATTTGAAAAGCATTAATCAAGTCTCAGCTCATGGATCCACAAACCGAGAATGGGCCCAAAGGAGAGACAAACGCAGGCGGAGAGTTCTGCTAGGATGACCTGTGGGTGCATTCACTGTGTTTGGCCCACGCCCTGTTCCAAACTCAGGCTGTGTCTGCCTGGGAAGGCGTCCAAGTGATGTCCCAGACAGACTGAAACCCATCTTCCTGCATTTTCAGTCACAAGCTGTCTAACTCAAGAGAGAAAAACATGTTTTAATGTGGAAAAAAAAACAATGATGTTTCTTTGAGATGAACTAAGAGGAACCGCTCAAGTGAGGAGAACTGTAAAAAGGATTAATTATGTTTCTGTAATAATGTACAATACCATTGCTTTCAGTATCCTCTGTACGTTAAGAACACCTGCAGCTCAGATGTAGTTCATCAAACTTGAAGGTTCAGCCATGATAACAAGCATCCAATCAAGCTAGGTTTAAAAAAAAATCAATGTTTTCCATCCCATTTGATCTTCATTTACTCGACATGAAATTACTTCATCCTTCGATTTCCTTTAATGCTATTTCTTGTATCTCTACAATAAAAAAAAGAACAAAGTAAACAGAAATAATCAAAAATCAAAGTAAACAGAAATAACACCACTTTTTTGGAATCTGATTAAATAAAGATCCACATTCGATCAGTTTAAAAGTCTTCCTTTAAAATCAAGAACTGGTTTCACAACAGACGTTTCAAAAATGAACTGAAATGGATTCAAATGAATTTTGGGAACATTTGCCATATTTTATGCACTATAAGGCGCACTTAAAAGCCTCATTTATTTATTTACTTTTAAATGTTTAAAATGGCATAATCAAGAACTCCTTATGAATAGATTTCTTTTTATTGTGTTTATTGAAAGGGACGGGACGTTCTGTGAAAATGTCAGTCTGTTTTTACACGGGCTGCAGACAATCCTGTGTTGTGTTATTATATTTTTACGTGTTAAGATGGTTGGGAGTCAGCGTAGTCACAGCAACGTTTGTTTTAGCAGGCTGTATCAGCAGGTTATGTCAGGCGGATTTTTAACATGTCAACAACGACAGGAGTTACAGATATTGTAAATACACTAACATGTAGCGCATTACAAGCAAGTTCTAGAGTTTCTGTGAATGCAGTTGATAAATTCTAGCTGACGGACTTATCGCTGAGTTAATGGGCCCCATAGTTTGCTGTGGTTCATTTATGCCAAAGGCCGTTCTTTTTTTTCTTTTTTCACATTTTACATTTAAATATATATATATATATTGGAGGTTATGTTTTTACTTTTTTCTGTTTATTTATGTTTTTCTTTATTTTCATTCTAAAACAACAAAGAACATACATTTAAAAAAATTAAACAAACAAATTAAGAAACATTCATTAACGATGCCCCTTACAATTTGATGTGTCCTATAGTGCCGAAAATATGGAAGTGATATCCAGACCCAACTTCCAAAATGACCAAACTTATGTATGAAGATGTTTGATGCTTTCTGTTTTTGGTAAAGCTTGGTAAGATCTTGACTCCATATGATTGTAGCCGCCACAACATTTAAGTGATACAAAATTTTAATGCAAGAACAAGACGATTCTTTAGTATATCATTCAATCATTTTTGTCTAAAGAAATTCTGTTTTTAAAATAGTTTTCTAGACTTGGGATTGCTGCTGATCCTTTCATGTTCATTTTCCAGTGGGTCAATTTGATCTGTCCTCATACGGCAGCAGCTTTAACAAGACACGTGTGTTTTTAAAGACAACCTATAGAACCAAAGCATCAATAATGTGGATGTCAAGGAAGTTGTAGTTTTTCAAATGTGTTTTTGAAAATAGACTCAGATAAGCTCTCATAAATCCCCCGCTCACCTCCCTAAAACATGATGTCAGAATGTCAGATGTTGGTTTTTAATACCTCATTGGTTAATAAAGACGAAATTAAGCAGAATTGTAAAATACGAGGAACAGAAAAAGGGAGCAGATTTTTAAATGAACCCCCTGCTGACTCTGACAGTGTCTGATCGTGTCTGTTTCCCTGAATAAAATGAGAGTGATCACACTGAGCCTCTGCGTTGGCTTCAGATTTGTCTTCATTTGATTGACTTTCACCGTTTTGTTCCGTGTTGAAAAACTACAAGATGTGGCCAGTTGTGTATGTTCCAGCATTCCCTTAATCATATTTTAATGTTTGCCAGCTCTGCAGGATTTAGATTTACAAACATGTTGATCATAATCAGGATGTTTCTGTCAAATGTGAGACGAGTCATGTGTTGTGTTTCTTTAGCTGTGTCGTTCTTGAAGTCCCCTATTGTTTTTCCAAAAGTCTCTTTCTGAATGTTGAATCATGACTTTGACTTTAACGTGACACCTGCACTTGTCTCTATTTTCTTCTTCTGATTATTTTTCTGACCTCATGGATAAGTTCTCGTTGTGTTTGTAGGGTCATTTTGATCTTTCTTAGGAAGGGTTTTAGTGATAGTGTTTTTTTTTCCCCTTGGTTTCCCTCTAGGTCTCAGACTAGGTCAGAAAGTATGGGAGAGGTTGATCATCTCCAAATCTTCTTCCAGCTTGGTTGAGCTTCAAAACCAAAGGCAGAAGGGGACCAACCTGCCCAGAAGGATAACTATTTATTTTCAAATATGCAAACTATTTCAACATATGGCACAGATTACTGTCAGACGATGGTGCAAATATGCAGAAAAATATATAACAATATTGCAAAATTCCAAATTAAATTACTTGATATTGATGTTGCTTAAGGGGCCGTGTCACACAGCCACTACGTACATTGTGCACATTTTCTACATATGACATTTCGGTCTGTCTTGATACATGTTTGATTTATGTATATAAATGTTTCTTGCGTTTTTCATTTGTCGATGTGTGCAGACAGCAAATCTTTGAAACACAACAGCAAATCACGGAAGAAATTACAGAGTCCTGAAACACAAAAACAAATCCGGGGGCAAATTACCAAATACAAAATTACAAAAAACAACCCAGTTACAAATGATCAAATCCAGAAACAACAACGAAAGCACAGACAAGGCTTCTAACAGAAAGAGACATAGTGTAAAAGCAATCGTGTACGTGTTTTACTGTTTTCTTTATGTAGACATAATAAACTCTAGAAACAGTCCAACAGCATACTTTAAATTGTATTACTAAAAGAAAAAGTACAACAATGTTCATCAAGGTAAAGTTTTTTTACCTTGATGAAAGCAAATACCATTAATACCAGAAGTGACGCAAAAACTACGTTCCAGAGAATCAAACGAATTACCCCTGTGTCCTTTTCGCCTTCAGTTATCCCCCGAATATAGCCTTTGCCAACCTTCCATGTCTCACTGCTGAACCCTGCCGGTGGACCCCCGGATGGGGGTCATGGTCTGAACCCGCTCTGTCTCCCCCTCTGGTCTGGAGGGAACCATCTCCAGAGTTCTAAATTTACTAAATCTCCCAGCAACCCCAGCGCACAGTTTCTGGATGCCGCACACCTGACTCTCATTTGCAATCACACACAATACACTTAAACACTGTACTGAGCCTCAGTGCGGAGTACTATTTGTGCCACTCTGCCAGCATTATCGAGCGTACATCTGGATCTGATCTTCTGATTTCCTGACCCGGTTTTGTCTCTGCCTCTGTTTTCCTCAGGAGGAAGCAGAGAAAAAGACAAGTCAGGATTACACTTTCGTTCATCATCTAATCCGTTTTTCCCCAATCAGGGTCACAGGGCTGCTGGAGCCTATCCTGGCCAGTTATGGGCAAAGGCAGGGGACACACGTCGCCAGTCTGTTGCAGGGCCACAATAACACACACATACACACTCACATTCACACCTAGGGACAATTTATAGTAATCAATTACCCTATGAAGCATGTTTTTGGATGGTGGGAAAAAACGGTGTCCCCGGAGAAAACCCCCAATTTAAAATGTAATGTTAAAAAAACTACAATAAGTGTTTTAAAAATCAGGAATAAAAAACATAAAAATAAGTAAAAACAGATTAAATTTCCCTCCAACAAAGATAGGAAGAAGGTACAAATGTGTCTTTATTTTGACTTTTTTTTGTCTCAGTTGAGGTTACAGTGACACCTCGTCTTTATGCTGACCTGCTGAACGTCCAGCTCTGTCATAAGCCCAGCCTTGACTCTGAGGTTAGCTTCAACCAGCCACTTCACTGCAGGTTCACAACCCTGTCTAATCCACACTGCCTGAAATAATTTTATTGGATACCGTGTGATTAATCTTGATTATTAGCATTGTGTTTTGGGGAGATTTGGAGCGGGTTGGGGAGCTAGAGGCTTTAATCATAACCTGAGTGGCCTCATCAACCCTTGGGGGGGAATGCACAATTTGGTGCAAAGTGTCACTTTTTAATTCAATATTCCACACCGCTTTTGATTTCCCCTGCAAGAGCGGCTGTCCCTGTTCTTTATGTGTACACAATGACACTCTATTTTCTGAGGGACAATTCCCAGTTCACACAAAGAGCCAGCTTCTGACAATATGACACAGTGCTGATAGCTAAAGCCTGCAGTCCCTTTCTTACCAAATGCAGAATTCCGGTAGGAGAAAGAGATTTTGAAAATGAGAAGACAAACTGAACTGATGTCTTCTGGGATGAGGGGGAACAGGGTGTTACAGAGCAGAACAGGGTGTGAAGAAGCTGCCACAAAAACCTGCAACAACAGTATAGCTCAAAGCAAAACCGGACAAATATCCTTGCATAAAGCAGGATATGCAGTCTCTGTCGTATTGTGTTTGTGTAAAATACACCGCGAGTCGGCCCTTTCATCAGGCCGTGTCTGGCTTTGAACAAAACCAGCTCAGATTTGATTAAAAATTGACCAAAAAAAGACGTGAAGCAGAGAACAGAGCTGAGAAGGCAAAAGAAAAGCAATAGACAAAGAGAAACACACATTACTGTCCTTGAACAGCTTTTGGAGCAACATTTATTTTTACTTAATTACTTTAAACAGCACGCTGGAAGACTGCGAGCTGCTTTTGTGCAAAACTGAAATGATTCGTCTGCCACACTGAGAGCACCGATCAGCTGAAACAGCTGTCAAAGTGAGGAGAGCTGCACTCCCTCCTCTGCAACAAAACAGGAGCTGTAAAGGTCGTGGTACTTATGGTACCGTATTAACAAATAAAAATAAAGTCATTGTTTTCTAACATAAAAGAGAAAAAAATGACCCAAATATACCATACAAGAGTTTGAACATTCAGTCCACTAGAATTTTAAAAAAAAATCCCCAAGTTATCCTACAAAATAACTTGAATAAACTAAACCAGCTAATATTCTATCATTTTAATCTAAGATCAACAAAAAAAAATCAATAACGGCTGTAAATGGTTTTTCGTTTTTTATTTTTTTACGTTCAAATAGTGTAAGATAGCTTTTAAATTACTTTTAGATATAAAGTAGCCTATTTTTTTGGCATAAAAGCTTCTATCATGTCTTCACTTTGCTCTTTTTACCTGTTGTGGTGCAAAGGAAACAAAAACTATGGGATACTTTCAATTAGGAAGATTTACTTCACTTTCAGGAGCCGCTGTTAAACTACAGTGGTCCCCCGCTCTATCACAATCCCCCCTTCACATCTTAAAGAATTATTTTTCTTTTTTGGTCCAACTTTGAAGCCAATTATGTTGTTTCCTGATGTTTCTATTTATCTATAAAGATTTGAAATTTGAGAATTTAAACAAAAGAAAAATGTGTAAAAGTATTAATGCCTGTCTGAGAAAAGTGTGTAAATCATCCAGAATAATTGTAATAGTCGGGTTGGAGCCGTGCTTTCACAACACCATGGTCGGCCAGCCAAGATATCCATCATTTATTGTGCAATAAATGAGGGACAATGATGATACCTTCATTCTGAAAACCCGCCTTTTCTTCTGGGCCAATAACTTACACATTTTCCCGTTTAAATTCATGGAAGTTTGTTGTCTCCACTTCTCTAGAGTCCAGAGGCGGCGTGCTTTACACCACTGCATCTGATGCTTTACATTGCACCTTGTGATGTGTGGCTTGAATGCAGCTGCTCAGCCATGGAAACCTAATCAATGAAGCTCTCTGCGTACTGTATTTGGGCTAATCTGAAGGTCACTTAAAGTTTGGAGCTCTGTAGCAATTGTGCAGAAACAGTGCAGAAAGTCGGCGACCTCTTTGCACTTCAGCACCCACTGACCCCTCCCGGTCAGTTTACGTGGCCTACAACTTTGTGGCTGTGTTGCTGTTGTTCCCAAACTTGTCAGGTTGACAGTTGACTGTGGAATATTTAGGAGCGAGACAATTTCACAACTGGATTTGTTGCACAGGTGGCATCCTATAACAGTTCCATGCTGGAATTCTCTGAGCTCCTGAGACAGTCTAGTCTTTGTGAAAACAGTCTGCATGCCTGAGTGCGGATTTTATACACCTGTGGCCAAGTAATTCGGACACCTGATTCTGATCATTTGGATGGGTGAGCGAATACTTTTGGTAATATAGTTTATACTGAACACACTGAGGTCCATCTCTCCTGCACCAGTCTTCTGTCTTAAACCACAACCTGTAGATATGATCAGATGTCTATTTTGAGACACAAACCTTGTTCAATCTTTCACCTCTTGTTAAAAAAAAGAAGAAGAAAACCAGCAAAAAAGCTGAATCTATCTGGACAGAAGTCAGCCAGAACCACCTGCCGTGACATCTTAAACAGGCCCTGAATGACTGCTGTATCTCTACAGGATCACAGGTGATCTGCTGTGACAGGCAGGTGTTTTGTATGCTGTTCAGAGTCTTTTCAGACCACCATCTGCTCCCCCAGCATCCTCCTGGTACGCTCGCACACAGACACTCACGCCTGCTTCTAGACAGCTACTGAATGTCTTTGTGCTTGATGCCCTCTTCAGCCCTGCTATTCATCTACACTTTGCCTGACACGGCCCACCTCAATACAGAGGCGACAGAGTCGAACAGTACAAGTGTTTTCTAAGGAGCAGAATTTGGCCGGTCAAAATTTTTGCTGTAAGATCAGGAGGAGGACCAGAGCAGAGGAAATGAGCACGGTAACAATTAGTGTCTGCAAAAGGCTTTTTTTTTTTTTTTTTTTTTAGCTGTGAATATGCATGTACTCTTCTCTATTTCTTTGGGACTTAATAAAAATGCACCAGTCACCAAAGGGCATTGAGCAGAAAGATTAAACTGGGTAAGCCACCGTGCTGCCAGCATCTCTTGAATTTTACATCTCACAAGCCAGGAGGCAAAGTTTATCCCTCTGACATACTCCACTGCTTTTTGTTGGATCTGAATGCCTGTATGGGTATATCTGATGAGACACAGGAAAGCTCTTCGCCAATGAACCAGAACAGCAAAGACAGAACTTCCAACTGCTCTGCATGTGGACATGCCTCAGGTTTCACCAAGTCCCTGACATCAGGTCAGCAGGAGTGGAGATGACACTTTCAGACATCAAACACAAAAGCAGATTCCAAAAAAAATATAAAGTGGGTCATGAATAGACCCAAAAAATTTGGGACAATACAGGACACTGCTTCGTTCAAAATTAGCCTTCTTTCTATGCAAATAGAGCAAATCTGTGGGGTTTTAATTAGCGATTGTGAGGTGGTTTTCTGTTCTCGCGCTTCCTCTTATTCAGGTCAGAAACACAGGTGTGTGTTTTGCATAAAAAGCACAGGAGTAGCAAAGGCTTAGCAAACGTGTTCATGCAAAAAGGTTGAGGCTGTTTGTTTAACTGAGCTGTGAAATAAAATAACAGAAAATGTTTCAAATGGTAGTTTCTTGGTTTTTAGGTTTAAACAAAAGGTAAAATGCAGCTGAATCTTTCTCTTGGTGTCCTTTTTCGGCTTTAACCTGCTGACAAAAGCTACACTTTTAAAGTGGAACTTGAAAGGAGTACGAAATCACAAAACTAATAGAATACATTTTCATGAATCAAAGTAATTAAAAAAAAGGATAATTACTGAGCAGATTATAAATGTTTGGATATATGGAAGAAACAGCCATTTAAAATCAGTGTTGTCTTATATTGATCAGCTATCAATAACAGAACAAGTTGACCAATTATTATCCAACAAAAAAGATTTGGAGTGCAAACAAAAGTTCTACAAAAACACATGTTTAGAAATGTGTAAAAAAAATTAAAAATCCGAAATACAAATTGAAAAGCTGAAAACTGTAATTTTAAAATATTAATAGGAGGAATAAAAGAAAACAGAAAATACTTTTTTTTAAGGACAATGTTTTTAAGTGTCACTGATTTGAACTATTTTAGAAAATCAGTTGTGTTACAAGAAATGCTGAACATGTAACAAGAAAAATATTGTTAAAAATCTGTTTTAAAGGCCTTTTCCTAACGGCTACAAAAAAAGGTAAGATTTTGCTGTACAATGTCTTTTCAAATCAAAACAAACTTTATTTATAAAAAAAAAGGGCTTCTCTTCTTCACACTATTACAATAAAAACCCAGCCCACCCTTTACCCTTCCCACTCCCCTCCGTTAGCACATACGACCCATGACCCCACACACAATGAAGACTTCCTCACTAAAAGTTACTAAAAGGAACCTCTAAAAGAATCTTCAGGCTTGCCTCTGCTCTGAGGAAACGGTATTTGGGAATCTCTTCATAACAGGAGCCAGCTCAGCCATAGGAACACGGCCACAGCGCCGACCCAGACCGGGACAGCAACAGGGTCCACTTTAAAAAAAAAAAAAAAAAAAAAAACAATTGAGAATATGAATAAATCTGAAATCTTTTGTTATACCCTGCTCATGCCCAAACATCTAAATGTTTTAGCAGTTTTTCAGTCTTGAAAAGAATAGAAGAGGCTTCAACAGTCACAAAATGATTTTGTAGAGTTCTGAAGCAGCAAAGAGAAGATAGAACTTTTCCTGTGACAGAGCTGAAAACAAAAAGACTAAAGGATTGTTTTGGTCATTATGCATACTTGAAAGGCTTTTTTTCCCTTTCAGCCATGTTGTTGGTATGTCTGTGTTGGAGCCATTATCTGCCTCTCTTTCACATTCACAAGGCATTTTCATTGCAGTCAGGAGGCGAGGGACACATCATTCCTAGCCTCCCATTTGCATTCACTTGATATTTCCAAACCGTGTCCCTCTGTACAACATCTGATTTTCGGGCTCATCTGGAGGGCTGGCCCCCGCTCCTGTGGTCCTCATCTTCTCTTTCCTTTTAACTCTGCGAGGTAGAAAGATTTATCATTTAGATACATGCACATGCACTAATTTGCAGGAAAGTTAACCAAAGACTGATGCGTCCTGCGACCCAAATCTGCCATGACTAATGATTCTGTCTACCTTTTTTCAGGTCGCATTGGTGTCAGAGACCCAAATTCCGGCAATGTTAAGTGGTGCTACCCACCACTGATTTATATAGAAAAATAGGAACTGCTCTATCTCACTACAGGAAGGAACAATAGCAGATATTGATGACAGTTACAAGTACCTTGGAATTCCACAGGCAAATGGCAACCTGGAATAGGCAACAAGGAAAGCTGCAACAGCGAAAAACCTCAAACTAGTAAGGCAAGTGCTAAGAAGCCAGCTCAATAGCAAGAACAAAACCCAGGGAATAAACAGTTACGCACTACCAGTCATCAGAAACTCTGCAAAAATAATAAGACGGACAAAGGAAGAGATACAGACCATGGATGTTTGGACATGAAAGCTCCTCACTGTAAATGCAGGGTTCCATCCCAAATCCAGCACCCTGAGACTGAATGCTAGCCGCAAGAAAGGAGGCCGAGGACTAGTGAGCATGGAAGCCACTATCCAGGATGAAACATCCAAGATTCATGAATACATCAACCTCAAGGCCCCAACTGACAATGTGCTCAGTGAATGGAGAGCAGAGGATACAGTGCTGGAGGACAGATCCTCATGGGAGGACAAACCCCTGCATGGGATGTACCACCGGACAATAACTGAAGTGGCTGATATCAAGAAGTCTTACCAATGGCTAGAAAGGGCTGGCCTACAGGACAGCACTGAAGCACTCATCCTGGCTGCTCAGGAACAAGCCTTGAGCACC
Organism: Oryzias sinensis; assembly: GCA_037389245.1. Lineage (NCBI taxonomy): Eukaryota > Metazoa > Chordata > Actinopteri > Beloniformes > Adrianichthyidae > Oryzias > Oryzias sinensis. The sequence continues at coordinate 16,767,388 of CM074489.1, read as the reverse complement.
AGAGCGATAGAGGCTCAGATCTACCACACCAGACAAGACCCAAGGTGTAGATCTACCACACCAGACAAGACCCAAGGTGTGGGCTGTGCAAAGAGGCCCCTGAAACAATCCAGCACATAACTGCAGGGTGTAAGGTGTAAAGTGAAGGTGACAGTGGTGCCTGTGGTAATTGGAGCACTCGGGGCAGTAACCCCCACGCTGGAGGAGTGGCTACAACAGATACCTGGAAAGACCTCAGACCTCTCAGTCCAGAAAAGTGCAGTTCTAGGAACAGCTAAGATACTGTGCAGGACCCTCGAGCTCCCAGGCCTCTGGTAGAGGACCTGAGATTGGGTGTGAAACCACCTGCGGAGGGTGAGAGGGGTGTTTTATTTATTTTATTTATTTTTTTATATACAGTGGGGCAAAAAAGTAGTCACCAATTATGCAAGTTTTCTCACTTAAAAAGATGAGAGAGGTGTGTAATTTTCATCATAGGCATAGGTATTTGGTCAATAACAAAAATCTTAAACCCAGCCTATTTTCTTGTTGAGTTTTTAGGATGTGTTGGTCGTTCCCTCCAGGGATGGTTCTCCACTGTTTCAGGGTTGTCTTCATGAGAGGATGGGAGCCTCAGGATAATTCTCTGGATTCTCAAAGTCTCAGAAATGTCTTCCTGACTCTTTCAAAATGATAAACATCAGTGACTTTGTTCCACAGAAGCTAGCTTTGGATGTGGTGAGTAAAACTGAGCTAAGCTTCCCAAATGCTTGCTTTGCCACACTTTATTTTTAAATTGAAAAAGAAACAAGTCAATTGTTTTTTGTTTTTTTTGATTAAGCACCAGGTCAGTTTGAACATTTCCTATCTTTTAATATTTTAAATACTTAGTTTGTTTCCCTCTGGCTTACAAACATCTCATAATGTTTGATTGTCTAAACCTTTGTGGACATAAACACGCCCCCAAAAAAGTGGGGGGGGGGGAGAATGATGAAAAACTTTTAGAAATTACTGTTTCTCAGTGATGATGCCAATGAATTGTTATTTTTGATTTTTGTCAAAATCAACAGGTGACCCCCTGAGAGGTGAGATAACAGTCTGCCAGCCCTGGGAAAGCATAACCAGAGGCATAACCAGCGGCTTTCTACTCTATCCAGAAATGCTGCTGCAATTATCAGGTGATCACCAAGAGCAGAGATAACACAACAGCACTCAAATCTGTTCCCTGGTGTGAGCAGTGGGAACTCAAATTTTAGTTTGGAGTTTTGGAGTTTGAAGATAAACTTCTCCATAAATCTGGCAGTGCTGAGCAGACGGGGGATTAGAGACAGGCTGACTGCTTATATTTAGAGGCTCTCACTGCAAAAACATGCTGCTCAGTTGACTCCCACAGAATAAGCCACAGATTAAAAATAAATACGTTCACGCCTCTTATATTACAAATGTTGGTAAAACTATAAACGTCAAGAAAAAATGCAAAAGCTTTATGATGCAAAAGGTGAGGTTAATCTGCCTTCATGAAGTGAATTCTTATTCAAACTCAGTTGACGTTAACACTTTTACAAGAAAAGCTGCAGGATTAAAAACCACAGATGGTTAAATATTTCCTGGCAGCAGGAACATCCTAAGAATTGGAATGAGGAAAACGTTGTGTTCAGGTCTAAACTTACTCAGGAAAATGTTTATGATGGCGAAACTTCAAAGATGACAGCTAAATCAGAGCTTGGCTGAAAAAGTGAACATTGTTTAGCCTGGCATATTTCACTACAAATACCAAAACGGTTCGACTGGTAAGACAACAGTCTTACCAGGCAACACAAAGCCTTTGTGCCATTTTTGGTCCATTTACTGCTAAATGTGAACCAACAAAGCATGTTTTATTAAGCTTTTTGAAATAAAATAAATTGTTTTTCAATGTTTCAAATATACTCCTTAATGGTGTAAAAAGTACTGGTGAGCGATACTGAGAATTTGGTTATCCCACAAAAGGTTATTACAGGGCTAGTACCACATACATTGATACTTTTTAATTAAAGTATTTTTGATGATTATGTATATAATAAAACACAGGATAGATATTTGTTCAGGAAAATGACCATGCTCACTTTCTTCCCCTTAACACATTTAGTCGGTTAAAGTTCTGCAAGTTCTGCTACCTGAAAAGATGAGAGAGGCCTGTCATTTTCATCATAGGTATCCCTCAACTAGAGAAAAAATGAGAAAAGAATTGTCTGATTTTTCAGGAGTTTATTTGAAAATTATAATGGAAAATAAGTATTTGGTCACCTACAAAGAAGCAAGGCTCTCACAGACCTGTAATGGTTTCTGTAAGAGGATCCTCTGTCCTCCACTGGTTACCTGTATTAATGACACCTGTTTGAACTGGTTATCTATGGAAAAGACACCTGTCCACAACCTTGAACAGTAACACTCAAAACTCCACTATGGCCAAGACCAAAGAGCTGTCTAAGGACACCAGAAACCAAATTGTTAACCTGCACCAGGCTGGGAAGACTGAATCTGCAATAGATAAGCAGCTCGGTGTGAAGAAATCAACTGTGGGAGCAATTATTAGAAAATGGAAGACACACAAGACCACTGATAATCTCCCTTAATCTGGGGCTCCCTGCAAGATCTCATCCCATGGGATCAAAATGATCACAAGAACGGTGAACAAAAATCCCAGAACCACACGTGGGGACCTAGTAAATGACCTGCAGAGAGCTGAAAGCAAAGTAACAAAGGCTACCATCAGGGAGCCTAATCCTGCAGTGCCAGACATGTCCCCCTGCTAAAGACAATACATGTGCAGAAAGTAAAGTAAAGTTTTCTAGAGAGCATTTGGATGATCCAGAGGAGGATTGGGAGAATGTCCTATAGTCAGATGAAACCAAAAGAGAACGTTTTGGTAATAGCTCTACTCGTCGTGATTGGAGTAGAAGGAATGCTGAGTTGCATCAAAAGAACGCCATATCTACTGTAAAGCATGGGAGTGGAAACATTGGGGCTGTTTTTAAGGAAAGTGACAAGAATGGCTTATTCTTGTAAGGGAAAGAGAGAATGGGGCCATGTATCTTCAGGTTTTGATAGAAAACCTAGTTCCATTAGCAAGAACACTGAAGATGAAATCTTTCAGCATGACAATGATCCCAAACACACTGTCCAGGTAACGAAGGAGTGGCTTCGTAAGAAACATTTCAATGTCCTGAAGTCCCTTTCGAGGGAGTTTAAAGTCTGTGTTGCCCAGAGACAGCCCCAAAACATCACTGCTCTAGAAAAGATCTCCATGGGGGAAACTGCTGCTTACCAGCAGCAGTTTGTGAAGACTTACAGAAAACGTTTGCTGCCATTGCCAACAAAGGGTGTAAAGCAAGGTAATGAGTAGAACTTTTGTTATTGACCAAATACCTATTTTCCACCATAATTTGCAAGTAAAGTATTTAAAAATCAGACAATGTTGATTTTCTGGATTTCTTTTTCTCATGTTGTCTCTCATTGGACAGATATACATTATCTTTAATTAAAATTACAGCATCTTTCTTCTTTTAAGTGGAAAAGCTTGCAGAATTGGTGGCTGACTAAATAATTTTTGGCCACACTGTCCCAACATAAATCTGAGAAATGTACCTCCAAAATCAAAATGTGGGGCTAATTTTCTGTTTTCCTGTTTAGTATTTTAAGACTTGCTAATGTGTCTTCAGTCACCCTTCTGTTTGTGAAGCTTTGACGGAATTTTTTATAAGGAAGAACTACCTCCCTAACAGGAATACCGAGTTGTCACGTCACTCTGCACACCTTTATCAATTAGGCTTTTTCTTTGAACCAATAGCTACATGTCCCGCCTTTCTTTTCAGCCAATCATATCTTCTTCCTTTTGAAGTCATAATTGGTTGTCTAGAGCCTAGAGGGATTCTTTGTTATGGTCTGGATATTAACCACCATCACCATCTCTAGGCTCTTGTACTGGTCCGTGTTCATCCCAACAATGCCAGGCGTCATCGCCACACAGCCTAAAAGTGCCAAAATTTAGACTTCTTTCATACGCATTTTCTGTAACACAAAAAAATCTTTACTCACCTTCCTAATATATCCCTTTTTTAAAATGTTTTAATATTTTCTGTTTAGAAGTAAGCTTCTCATCTTTACAATCAGAACTTCTCAGAAAAAAAAACGTTTTAATTTGCTTGGCTTAATCTGTTGCTTAACAGGGTTATATAATGTTAATCCAATTTAAAAAGAAGGTCAAATAAAATGATAAATAATATGTCACAAAATGTGCCTGTTGGAGTTTGTCTCGGGTTCAATTAGACTTGTAGGATCAGCGCATAGCTCACACTGAATAATAAAAAGCCAGAACAATGCAATGGGGCTGTAGCCGTTAATTATGTGCTGATGTAATGTCACATCAGATTTGTTTGTTAATGTTGCATGGCAGAAAACGATGTGGTTTGATTTAGCTTCATCAAGCTGTTAGTGATCTGCATCCTGGAACGATTGACTGACTTTCAAAGGCCTTCCTGAACTTCCTGAAACTCAAACTGTTGCAGTTCATTGAAATTCAGGTCTATCAATGGGACTAAATTCAGTTTTTAAAAGTATTGTTAAAGATTAAAGAACATTTTTATGGCACCAAAGACAAAGGACTACTGCATTGGGACTCTTTGGCTTAAGGTAGTATCTCTTTTATCTTCAACATCTCAAGAATAGTTGAAGTCATAAAGATGCAGGAAAATAATTTATCAATAAATTGATAAAAGAAATAGTGGGGTGTAATATGGACTTTGATTTTCTTTGGGTTTACTTTCATTTTTTTTTTGTGCTTTGCAAAAGTGACATTGCAATGTTTTGGTCTGTAAACTTCACTAACAACTCAGGACGAGACGGTTAACTTTGAATGTTTAAGGCTATGTGATTTACTAATTTTGAAACATATTCAGAATGTCAGCAGAGACAGACAGGCTACGAGCAAAGTTCTCTGAGAATCAGAACCGTCAAAAAGCTTTAAAGAAATTTTGAAACCTGTTCATACATATTATTAATTTGTTGCAAAGGGGTAGTTTGGATAATTAAGCCTGAAGGTAATAGAAGTGGAGCAAACTCAGGCCGAGACATGTTACATTGAACACTTGCACAACAATCAATTAAATCATATCCACAGTTATATTCTCAGATCCAAGAAATCAAGAAGGACTCATTTACCACAAAACTCACAGTCCAGAACTGGGTCAATATGTTGGGTCAGGCAGAGTGCTTAGAAAAGGATGAAAGGAGCTGAAAACAGAAATAAATGAACTAGTTAAAACAGATGTAACAGGAAGAAAAACCTCATTTCAGAGCTGGTGACCATGTCACTGTGTACTTGCAGTAAATGCTTGCCTATTAGGTTTATGTTAAGTGTAGCCTCTTATCACTTAATCTCTGTCAGAAAATGTTTTTTCTGCATTGAGCCTATAGAACTGGTTCTGATCCATGGTCTACGTACAAAACGTGCTCCCATCGAAGGCGCGTCACGAGTTAAACCAGGTTAAACATGATCAATTAGAGACTTTTGTAGTGGCGTTTGGATGAAGGGCAAACCGTTGGAAAACTGGTGATGGAGGAGAAATTAATAATTGTAGCCTGTGCCCGGATGGAATTATATGACACCAAGTCTTACATACATCGGAACAGAGGTGTGAAAGAAGAAGAAGTCCCTCCCTGCTCGTACAGTGTGAACACCTGTGTCAAAGGCCCGGTGTGTCCATAGCTTCAGACTTCAACTGGAAGTTCACTGGTTAGCTGGCGCTTCTAAAATGTCATCAAGTCAGTCAATATTTACATGTAGAGAAAGGACTGATCTAGGATGTTTCCAATAAACTGTAACAGTCTGGCTTCCCCCATAGATTTCAAAAGACATTTAGCAGATAATATTTCAAATTTTGAAGAACAATGGATTGGCTTGGATGCAAACAAATGTTTGAGGGCAATGCAGCCCAATTTATCAAACAGTTATTAAATCTATGGGCGAAAAAGTACAGAGCTGCCAACTTACTGTTAGATGATGTTGACAGTGCTGAGGAGTCTGGTAATTACCTGCCTGTCATGTCACCTAGCCACCATGATACCAAAGGTGTCAAACCAACAGTGAAAGGCTGCTCCTCAAACATGAAAGGAAAAAAAGAAAAGATTTCTGACATTGAAATTATATGTTGATGGCACAAAAACGACCCTTTATTGAACGTTTCAAATGATCCAATCTCCACCTGAGAGATCTGACTCAAAGGTCAGGAGCAGCAGCATCAAATCACTGATTCTGACACAGATGGTAATTTGATCATAAACTATTGTCTGTATCTGAAAACTGGACTGAGTGAGAGAGACAACACCCATAGAAAATGGTTTACCTCTGGATCAAACCAAATGAAATGAAGTTGGTCGCCATCTATTCATGACATGAACATCATCATGTTGGAACCAGAAATTAGCAGAAAGCAGTGATTGGTCCAAGTCAGTCTGAGTTTTCGTTTCTGTGGAAACCACTCTCACCAATCAAAAGTGAATTTGTTTGAAGGTTACACCTCAACCACTTGAAAGTTGGCTACACGCAATCCGTCAATTTGTTTTATACGTTGGATGTGGGGGCCAGCAGGCACTTTTACTTGGGCTTCCTTGAGCCAGCACATACTTCCTGTTTTGGAACGCAAGGTGGGGGAGGGGTCACTCAGTCTAATTGTCATTTAAAGTCAATGATTGGATTGTGGGCCCAACTCCCTCCCATTATGCACCTCTCTATGTGGATATCAACACCAGTATGCTGGGGGGATTTTTCTGAAGTGGTTTTTCTACACTTGCTTGCTTGTGTGTGTTTGGATCTTAGGTGTGAGTGTCCGTCTGTCTTTGTGTGGCCATAAGAGGGACTGGCATAGTGTCCAGGTGTGCCCACCTTTGTTACTGACAGGCTCCAGCAGCCCTGGTACTTTAAACAAAACCAAGCGCGCTTGAAATAAGAATAAATGATTTTATATTTAGTATACCTTAGTGCAATTATCATTAGGTCTAAATAACACTCTCACTTGGAGTGATTCGGTCAACTAAAAAAATGTGTTTTTCTCACAAAGTTTTTTATAATTTTCCTGAAAGGTGACCTTGATGACATCACATTCAGTCAAAATAGTAAGCTGATATGAAAACTGGCTATAAATAGGTCTGAACCAAACCAAGGGGATTCCTTGACCACAGAATTGTCTCTCCGTTTTTCAGCCTAAAGCCTGGCAGTGGGTGAAATCCCACACCTGCATGCGTGCAGTCACTCATCTTATGGCTTCTGACGGCCTGACATGGGTTCGTACATGCAGCTCATTTGCAGGTGCTTTGTGCTGTTGTGAAAATGTCCTCTGCATCCTGCAGTCAGTCAAGTGAGAAGAAATGCAGCTGTGTCTTGACAGAAGGGAAACCCATACTTTAATTATGCTGAAAAAATATTAAAACAAGTCTCCTATCAAGCATCGAAACAGGCTTAACATGATAATAATGCTCCATTGCTGCTGATGATGATATGTTTCCGCCTCAGCGTGCAGCTGACTGCTTTCATATGTGTCTTTAACACATCATTAATGAGTCAACGAGGCAAAACCGCAAAGCAGCCCAGAAGATAACGGAATCAGGCTGCCCAGTTCTGTGGAGAAAAATAGAAGACAAATAATAATCTGCTTCCTTCCCACCCCCCTCTGTGACCAAAAGACAACAGAAATTCCTCATGAATTTATAAAATTCTATTTTCACTCAATTTATTTCAGCCAAAGTTTCCAACGGTGGCTCTGAAGTCCAAATCGACACATCAAATCAATCAAAAAAATAAATAAAAAATCACAATGACAGTTATTAAAGCAAAAGGAATAATAATAAAAAAACAACCACATTACATTAAAAAAAAAACTAAAACATAGACAAAGAAAACAAAAATTGAAAAGTCAAAGTAAATTCCAGAAATCAAAATGAAATGTTAGAAGAATATGAGACCGGCAAAGGCATTATGGGAAATCTGTGATTGGATGATGATGTTTGAGTTTTGAAGAAGAGGGATAGCAGAATGATAAAGAGTCGATTGAATAATAATAAAACTTTTGCAGTGACTGCGGCCAGAAGTTTAATGAAATATCTTTGGTCAAAAGACACTACCATGCCAAATAATTTCCATTTAAAAACATGTCAAAACGTCATCAAACAATCAATGACATGCCATAGTACCTACCCTTTGGTTTCTTATTTTGCTTAATTTTTTTAACATCTTACTCTAATTTCTAGAAATTACTTTTGTTTTCTGGAATGTTTCCTTTGTATCTCATTGTGGCTGTTTTCTGATGATGGAGGAAAAATATGAATAATGTTAAGCTTAAAATACGTTAGGCGGGCCACGAGCTCCCTGCTGTACGGCTGGGTAGCTCGCCATATTTGCTTCACCGTTAATGTTAGGTTAATTAGAGTGAGGGGCTGTAAGCTCGCAGTGGAGTGGGTAAACAGAGAGCTCTCAGCAACCCGAAGGGGGGGCGGGGTTGCCCTGTGCCAATGGTCCAGTCCACAACACAGTGAATTTCTGATGAACTCCTGCTGCTCTGGAGAAACTATGTCCTAGAAACATAATCATAACACATCAATGTAAGGCTGGGGTCATCTAAGATAGCACAAGGGTTAAGGGTTGTTGTAAATTTACTTTTGATTCTTTAATACTAGCGAGCTGAAGCTCAATGTGTGTCATCAGTTTGTTTTTAACTGGGACTCTGCAGGACCTCTGCTGCATATTCCATGTCAAGACACGAGTGGAAGTCATGTCGAGTGTTTTCAACAAGCCCAGCGGACCTGAAACCCAGCAGCATCCCGGTGACACCGTCTGCATGCTGTCATGTTTGATAATGTGTCTGATCTTAGTCGTGCAAAACACAACCTTCTGGTAATTCAAGCTGGTGTGACAGCAACACATAAAACACAGGCAGACAGAACCCCTTTGTTACCTGGATTTACAGGAGGCACCGTGCTGCTGCAAGTCAAACCTACAGAACCCCAAAACTAAAAGAGATTTGTTGGACTTTCTGCAATTGCTTCTTTTATTTTTAGATGGACATGTGAAATATGAGCATGTAAGTTATTGATATTGTTATTTTTTAATTCAGAAACTGATGGTTTTTTTACTGATAAACCTTTCATTTTTTTCCAAATAGTTGCGGTTATTTCATGGTGCATGCTGATCATTCTAAAAGGAAGAAAAGCAAGAAAAGAAGCAAATTATGGAAACATTTAATCCTTGTGCTATCCTAGGCACTTTACCATTGGGAGTTGGGTCATCTAGACCCACTAGACAGTGCTCTGAACCTTTTTTCTTCAATGATTTGTGATCTTCACTGGTGTCCATGGATTACATGAAATCTTTCCACCTTTATCCACCTTTGTCATGGTAGGGAGAACACGTCAATGTAAGGGTGGGGTCATCCAAGATAGCACAAGGGTCAAACAGTTTTTTAAGTCATACAACAAATGACCCAAATCTCAGACTTTCTCAGAAGAGAACTCCCCTCTATTTTTAATATTTAACCCATTGCTTTTTTGTGAGACTTCTATTTCACTTCATTCCTCAAAAACTCTTTGATTGTGGCTTTAAAACATTGTAAAGTAAATGACAGACAAAACCTGCCTCTGCAAGGAAGTGTAGATCAGCGTTTAAAGCTCTAAAACATCAGAAGTAGAGCTGGAAAATGCTGGATTTAAGGTAAACTCTTGTGGACCGGCATCACAGCTGGTTGCAGTTCAGCAGATATCATCTAGATACTGTCTGCAAACTTCAAATACTGAATCCTGCACAAGTTCATTAGACGCCTCTCACACAGAGTGGCTTGCACTTACACAGTATGTTGCTGCTTTAATCGAGCTCCAAGCAGAGTCTACAGAATGTGAGAATATTTCCTGTTCCTTCTGAAGTGTCACAACACACACCAGCACTCCTGCTCCTCAAGGACAGCAGGTACGCACTGTTTTTTAGCCTTTGTTGTTGAGCATAATAAAGTATGCATCATTTCGAGGTATTTTGCCTGCAAGAGTGTGATCCATGAAGGAGAGAGAGCATTATAAAACCATCAGAAACAAAAAGAGGCTGGAGATAACAGTCTCTAAACTCTGCTGCTGTTCTCCAGCTCCCTGTAATCACTGAAGAAATGGAGTGTTACTGAGCCTCAAAGCACAATGCAGCTCAAAAACTTGGTCATTTAACCTTGACTTGAGAATCACTTCCACCAACAGAGGACAGACGTTAACTGTATCATCCAGCTGAGACTTGCTGATTGCCTCTGCCATTTGAAACAAGTCATTTATCTGTTTCCAAAGGATGTTTCACATCACAGCAGAGCTCGTGAAAGAATCACTGATTTACTCCTCACACTTACACACAAACTGCACTTTTTCTTTCAATTTTACATCTATTTTTATTTTCCTAACGTGGTTTGAAGTTGATTCCTTCTATTCAAATTATTAGCAATACTTTATACCTGTGTCAGGAAGTACAAAAGCCAAAATCCCAAAGACTGCTATAGAGAAATAACCAGCTATAACTCAGTCATTCTACGTGCCAGAATAACCATGCGTACTTACACTGCTGCTACTGGCCTCAATAAAGGAAGGCGGTGCCTACTGGCCCCCAGGTCCAACGCTTAAAATATTTAATTGACAGATTTTGTGTAGCCTGTTTTCAGGTGGTACAAATGTGGACTTCCAACAAGCTCACTCCTGACTGGCGGGAGTTGTTGCCATAGAAAACATTAATTCAGACCATTTGTCCCCAACCTTTTAACGCCACGACCGTATGACGCCACACAAAGGTTCTACTTGACCGTCTTCAATTATAGGTGGATGATTGGTTGTCGCTACGCCATTATGAATGAAGAACAGGGTCATGACAAGATGTACCCTGGAGATCTTAATTGACACGCAAGTCATTGTACATCGCACAAGTGTGATCATCCTCTCCCCTTCCCACACCCATGGTGCAAAATAGAAGTACTGTCTATTAAATGTGGCTTTTTTTTTGGAAGTCGAAGGCTCCTCTTCTGTCTCCAGGCTGGGCGTTGTACCTTTGTCAAAGAAACTTTCCAAAGACGTTTGTTTTTTAACCATTTTGCTAGCTCCTGACCGAGAAGAATGCCTTGCCCTGCGTCAATAGTGACATCGATGGATGTTACAGAGAATCTGTCAATTTTTAAATATAAAACATCTTTTTAGATTCCTATAAATAAAACGGAAGTCATGTAAGTTATTTATTCTTTCTGTGCGGCCCGATATGAAATGACCTACGGACCGGTACCGGTCCACGGCCCGGGGGTTGGGGACCGCTGATTTAGACCAATCACTGCTTATTGTGGTTACTGCATCTGGCTCCAACGTGGTGGGGTCCATGTCCCCCAAAATTGGCAACTAAATTGACTTCATTTGGTTGAAACAGGAAGTAAGCCGCTTTCTATGAACGACGCCTCACTCAGTCACTCCATTTCTCGTAAGAAGTCAATGATAAAACTGTATATACTATATATATTGGTGTGCATATATAAAGTTTTGTTGGTAAAAGTTAATAAGTATTTACCAAATGATGAGGGTAAACTAAAATAGATGCAACAGTGGCGCTGGATTCACGCCAGCTCCCCCTATGATCAGATTTAAAGACCTGCAGAGAGATCATCCCCAACACTGACTGGTGTCCCTGCAGCAAAGTGATTTGCAGCATTACTACTGTCTTCTCAGGAAAACATTCAAACTAAAGGCGTTTTATTTCTTCTTCTTCATTTTCTTTATTAAACCTGTTATTTAAAGAATCTCCTAAATGTTTGGTTAAATTTCACTACAAACCTTAACCTTCTTGTGTGAAAGTAAAACTGCTTGCAATGCTCTTATTACAGCAAATCAGGCCTACAGCAGAATGAATAAAGTGGTGGTTATTGTTTTTTAAAAGCAGGAGGAAACATTAAGGGCTCATAGGGACAGTATACAAAAAGCCTGGCATGGAGTTAATTTATACATTTGTGTTTTTGCTATGTTTTATTTCATTATAAGTCTGGTTGCAGTGACTTTGCCCAAATTTTTTAGTAATTTCTTTTACTGAAAATAAATTGTTGATGAATGTCTGTGTCTTTTAACTGGTTGAATGACTGTTTTTCTTTGCTTAACCCTTGTACTATCCTAGGCACTTCAACATTGGGAGTTGGGTCATCTAGACCCACTAGACAGTGCTGTGAACCTATTTTCTTCAATGATTTGTGATCTTCACTGGTGTCCATGGATTACATGAAATCTTTCCACCTTTATCCACCTTTGTCATGGTAGGGAGAACACGCCAATGTAAGGGTGGGGTCATCTAAGATAGCACAAGGGTTACAGGGATCTAATTTAATTTTTCGCTACCTGACCAACGTCTGTACCTTTAATGTTAGTTTTTCTGAATTTCTTCTTTTATTGAAGAAAAAGTAGTTCCTCATTTCTTTTTTTCTGGATGCAGCACGCCAGATGGAAGGATTTGAATGCTTCACTTCTTAATTAAGGGGGGGCTATTGTATTGTTGCCTCAGAAAATCATATGAAATTCTTCATCTGCTTTCTTTGTCATTGGTTTTGAAGTGTGTTGTTCTTTTGGATTAGTCTTTATAATTCAAAATGACCCATCTTCGTATTTTTAGTTCAGCGCAAACACTGACGGGAACAGAACTGAGCAGGACATGAGGGACGGAGTGTCGCTGCAGTCGGGGGGGGCTGATAGATCAGCATTTGGTTGCTGATTGGCTGTAATTGCGTGAGGTCGGGGTGGGAGTGGGAGTGGGAGCAGTGGGAGGTTGACTCTTAAAGCGGCTGCCAGGCCAACGCTCTGCATGTGTGCTGGTATGGCAGCGCCAGTCCGGGCTGCAGATGACAAGCAGATGTTGTCTGACAGGCACCACCATTTGTCATGTAAGTGTCTCAACAAAACAGGTTGGAGGGCGTCACCGGGAGTCAGTCTCACAGCTCTGGAAGGTAAAAAGGCACAAACATCTACACAACCCCTCCCCCTGACCTCAACATTGTGTTGTACGGATCAAACTAATGAGCTATTTCTCAGACTAAACAACCAGCAGAGGTATGTGTGACCTCAGCCAGGTACTCTCTGGAGTTGTGTAAAAAGATATGTACAAATTCTCAGTTTTAGATATTAAAATAGTGAAAAGGTTTGGGAAAAAAAACTAAAAATTTACACTCGCTAAGCTTAATGACTGACAACTTTTCAAATTTGTTGACAAAGTATCCAAAGATTATACTCAACTAAATTAGCTCTACTTCAAAATACTGTTACTCAATAATGTTACACAAGTAGAAGCAAAAGAAAAAATCAATGTTACTATTGGGCAAACTAAGGGGGTGAAAAAGAATTCAGAAAAGAACTGATCAAGTATTGAGTAACCATTTAAACACATCTGATTATTTTTTAAGTTTGTAGAATACAGCGAAGAAAAAAAAAACACTACAAAAACATGAACATTATAGTTTCTGCATTGAAAGAATAAATAAAACAATTGTTACAAGCTAAAACATAACTAGACAAATAGAGCACAAAGTAGCTAATTTCATTTCCACTTCATAAATATCAAAAGCAGTGCTGAGAGACTGTGACCCAATGTTTATCTCCATAACCACCTTTCACGCCGTATGTTGCTAATTCACGACGTCCATTAATTCCAAGAGTCCACCTAATTCAGTATCACCTCAAACGAAATAACACTGAAGAATTTTTTTATTTAGTTAGAGAGAAAGTCAGGCATGAAGGGGTTAAAGGGGTGTAAAGTATGAGAGGGTGGAGTTTGTGTGTGTATTTCTTTTTGTTCTAGTGTATAGCACTTTAAATCCCACATGTATAAAAAGTGCTGTATAACTGAAGATTGATTTGATTTGATTTGATTTGATTTGAAACCGCTTCTAGACTTCAACATTTTACTCTTTCTCCAGTAAATTTATTTGGCGCCACACAATGAGAGTGGCACATCTTTACAGGTCGGATACATGAATGTGTGCTTTATGTCCCCGCCATTGACATGTTATGTTCAAAAAGTATCAGTATTAGGTTAAAACGCAACGTTACACAATAGAATTACTCAAACCAAGTCATTGAGGAAAGTCATGGTCTCTCTCGTTTATGTGCAGCTGACGTAAATCCTTATGAAAGCCTGACTCAGCTGTGGGAGGGGCCAAGTCACTGCTGCACCTGTGACTAAATAAGAAAAGTGTGTTTTGGACACACTTCACATTGGACACCATATAATGCTTTACTAACTCCCAAAAACTGTCCAACATAGGAACAATCATCTAGATGTTGAATTTATAAACTGCGACAGTGGTTTGATTTGACTCTTTTGATGTGCTCCCTTATGGCTTTCAAATGTGGGATATTTTGCGGCAAAGTTGGCCTCTTTTATATCAGAGTTAGGAGGGATTGACCTGCTTAGTTTCCTGCTAAACTGACCTGGCTCCATGTTCTATTTTTATTTTCAAAAGAGCATCATATGTTAAGAAATGTCTTTTTTTTTCCCTTGGTGTAGATTTTTGGTGCTTGGTTACATGAAGGAGTTTGTTTCAAGGCACAGAATTGTTAGTTTATTTTATTGTTGCTAATATACAAGAAAATAAACTAAATAATGACATAGGAACATAAGATAAATTGATGGTCTTTATTTCACCCCTCTCCATTCGTGTGCTTACCAGGCTATTTAAGCTACTCGGTTTGTGTTGACAAAGTCGAATGTTTTCTTTCAGCCTTTCAGAATTCTGTTATTACTTTCTGTCACCACCTTATTCCAACAGTTTATTTCACAGCTCTGAGATTTACCACAGCTGTGTAAGCAGTTGAAATACAACCATAACTATAAATCCAGATATTTTACTGCCCCGGAAATGCAAATGTCATTAAATTAAACGGCATTACACTCAGGTTTAATCCCGCCTCCACTTTTTCTAAACAGCTGCTACTGCCTGGAGGTATTTTAGCGGCACACCAAATTTCAAATCGACCATTAATAGTCTGCTCTAATAAAAAGCTGTGTTGTCTTGTGATGTACTGTATTTCCGTGCCTCTGCTGGCATCGGTTTAATAAATGTCGAAGACCTAATGGTGTACCAAAGCTGTGAAAAGCACACACTCCTGCAGGGCTCATTTCCTCCAGGTTGTTTTTAGTTTGGACTGTGTTCTGCACGGAATGATGACTTCTTTTATTACAAGACAATAGCACAACAACATTTCTCATGTTGACAGGGCTCCATATTCTCCCCAACACTCAAGAGACTCACCTCAGACGTTTTTGTTTTCTGTAGCTGAGCTCAAGGTCATCATCTCTGCACGCTCATAACCTTCCTCACAACAGTTCTGCATGTACAAAAACACCCACATGGGCTTGCTTCCATACAGACCTGAGCCTCTCCACCGGTCCTCAGCGCACAGTAATTGCATGTTTTCATAAAGTTGCTTGTGTGAACAAGTGTAACAGAATTCCTGCTGGAAGAAAGAAAAACAAAGCAAAAAGAGCAGAGCTTCCCCATAAAACCCGACACACCTTAAAGTCCCACTCCGATCATCTTTTGATTTATTTTCAAAGCGTTCCCAGCTGTCTTTTAACTATTGTCACGTTTTTAGCCAAAATCCTAAAAACTGTGTTGTTTTGTGGGACATAGTTTCTGCAGAGGAGCTAGATTTCCTCAGAAATTTTTTAGGCAGGACAGTCTGCGTTGAGTAAGCCTTTTTTCCCTCATTTCCCATCATCCATTTTACACTCTCTCCTGCTAGTTTACAGGCCCCAACACCCCCAACCTAAAACCTGTGTCACACAGTCACTACGTACATTTTGCACATATGAAATTTAGTCATACCTGAATACACACGGAAAAGGTGAAAAATGTTGTGGTTCTTCACGAGAAATTTTCACAGATGTATCACAAATGGACCACGTTACAACCACGGAGGAAGTAAAGATAAACCATGCAAAAAACAGAGATAAATCAATGTAAATCATGAACCATACATAGTAATTGTGTTGTTTATATGCAATTCATTAGTGATTTGTGGGTCAATTGCGTAATTTTACATCTACACAATATAAAACTTATACATTGGTGGTACATGCGTGAAAAGTCCGTTAGACATACATGGAACAATTATGAGATCCCAAAATTTGGAAATGCATCTTGCAAAAATCACACACAATTGTGTAAGATTTACATAATAATTCTGTATAAACTAAGATAAATCTGTGTAAACTGCATATTTCTTAACCCACCGAAAATTTTGAAACCCTCAACAGACATCTGTGCACATCGACGAAAGAGGAAAGCAGGAAACACTTATGAATTAGTGTGTATCACGAAAGACAGAAATGTAATATGTGGAAAATGCACAAAATGTCCATAGTGGCTGTGTGACACGGCCTTAACATTATGGGTGCATCAAAAAGGACAAGCAGTATTGGAGCTATCCAGCTGTACAATTTAGATCCAGATGCCAGCTCAGACGAGGAAAACAAAGATGTACATGGATCTATTTGTCTGCAAGTGGATGCATCGGAATGAAGTAGAGCAGGGAGACGTTCAGATTTTTTCGTCTGCTCCCACTTCACCAGAAATTTAAGCTTAAATTATTGTATATGTCTGCCAGCATCAGAAAAAGGGCACAAGAACATGTTAAAAACACAATTTTTCATTGGAGTGTAACACTGGAGATGGCTGATAAAAAAAAGATAATGAAAGAATTCAGCTGCATGCGACTAATAAGAGTCCAGCGATGTCTAGAGGGTCAGCTCTAATGTGGCATTGTTAGCGAGAACGCAGAGAAGGGAGAAAGGCGTTGGGCATTAATTTTGGAGCTATTATTCACAGTGACCTACAATAAATAGGCCGTGAGAAGAGCAGCTATAAGACAGACGGTGCAAAGAAGAGCTTAAAAAGACTCTAATGAGAGAGAAAAAAAATAAGAAGTAAAGGCAGACCTCTGCAGCACTTCACAGCTGGGAAACGCTGGCGTCCTCAGGCAACCAGTTCCACTACAATCTTTCTAAAAACCCATGCTTTTATCAAATAAGCCAGTTTCTAACAAGAAAAAATGAAGGTTAAAGTAAATAGAGAAAGTCTGGATGAGAGGCCTTGATAATGACTGCAATCCATGTATATGAGGGCATCCACGGCTACACTAAACATTTTAAAAGGTTGTAGTCCAGAAGGACACATTTTACGAGCAATGTCAACTCATGACCAGAATGAATG
The DNA here is from genome assembly GCA_037389245.1 of Oryzias sinensis. Classification (NCBI taxonomy): domain Eukaryota; kingdom Metazoa; phylum Chordata; class Actinopteri; order Beloniformes; family Adrianichthyidae; genus Oryzias; species Oryzias sinensis. Next base: position 16,750,130 of record CM074489.1, on the reverse strand, counting down.
TGCAGGAATGCTGAATACAGGCCAAACTATTCAAGCTGATGTCCTCTGCTGACTATGTTTCATGTCATATGAAGAAGTTAAGCAGAAGCAGAGAAGAATGCTCAAAAACTACACTTTACAATTGAAGAAATACTTAGAAACACAATTTTAAGCCGCTTTTTTATGTTCTCCATCATGAGAAAAATGGCACAAGAACATGTTGGAAACACCATTCGCATTGGAGTGGGTCTTTAACCCTTGTGCTATCTTAGATGACCCCACCCTTAAATTGACGTTTGATCCTTACCATGACAAAGGTGGATAAAGGTGGAAAGATTTTATGTAATCCATGGACACCGGTGAAGATCACAAATTATTGAAGAAAAAAGGTTCAGCGCACTGTCTAGTGGGTCTAGATGACCCAACTCCCAATGTTAGAGTGCCTAGGATAGGACAAGGGTTACGATGACTGAAAACTCAACAACCGAGCATTTTTATGTTCCTGCAGTTTAGACAGCTAAGGGGTCCTGAAACCAGATGTGTTTTGTGTAAAGGCAATAGGGGGAGTTCAGATAGAGTGACATAAAAAGCATGTGTGAAGGCAAAGGTCGTGAGGCCCAAGCAGAGATTGTAAATGGAAAAGGGGAAAACAAGAACATTCTTGTTTATGTATGTTACATTATATTAGCAATGGTATCGTGGACCCTGCTAGAGTGGTCAGTGTTTCCAACAAGAAGCAACAGCGTACCTTTGACTAATCTGGACCTGCACCAGGAAAAAATTCACCCATCCATCTTCTTTTCCCGCTCAGTCCTGTGTAGTGTCACATGAGTTGCTAAAGTCCATTCCGGCTACTTTTTGGATAAAAGTAGGATTCAACCTGGGCAGGTCTACAGACCATTAAAGGTTCTGCAAAACCTGATTATGGTTTTGTTTGAAAAATATCTACTATTGTCAATCCATGTAAGTTTCGTCTATCGATTTGCAGGGCAGCTTTATCATTAGGTTGTTGTGTATGTGCTACCGGTCTGATGCATGCAAAGGTTCATTAGAACCTTAGCATGATCAGGACTGAGTCCAAATTCTTCCTATTGCAGTTGACTTGCTGAGTCAGTGTGGAGAAGACCCTGAGAATGAAAGGTTATTTTTTACACCGATAGAAGGTCATATTTTGGTGGAGGCAGTGTCTTGGTCGGGGATATGATTGGCAATCTTATATCTCTAAATTATGAGACAAAATGCAATCCTTCAGGAAAGATTAAGTTTATCAGAGACAGCCTCCAGAATTTAGAGGTGAGCTGTTTTTACACAAGTGACCAACAAAACCATGTTGGTTTACAACTTCTGATTGAGGGATGGGAAACCATACCATAGCGGTATTTGACCAGCAGGCGGAGAATGTGTGGCGATATCAATCAAATATACATAGACATTAATATTTTTAAATTTTACACAAATGTTTCCTGAAATACTGGATTCAAACGCACATTCAAGTACAATATATTAACCAATATCCATGCATCCGTCAATACTGACTCACACGTTCATCAAAAATGTATGAAAACATACTCACACCCACACATATATGCAGCAAACATCTATCATACATATCTCATACATGGCAAACCCCCTACATGTGTATATGCATGCAGAGAAGAAAAGGATAGAGACAGAGGAGAAACCAACTGAGGTCGGGGGATGGGAATTCATCATTGACAAAGACTAGGAAGAAGCAAGTGTAAGGTTAGAAAAGAAAAACCATTGAACCCCACCTGCTTCTAGATGGTCGGGTTCAACGGTAAGTGCACACCTCATACAGAACTCCCCGAGGCAGAGACCGTCCCGACCCCAGGCCTTCACACACTAAGGTGAATCTCTCATAGTAAGGGGGTGATGTCATCCTTGTACCAAAAGTGTGACTAGACCAAAACCCTTTAAAGACATAATGGTTGTTGCTTCTCGAATCCGATGAGTTTGCATGCTTGCCACCGAGTTTGCTTTACTAAAACCAAATCTGTAAATGAACCCAGCACAAACGCACACTTATCCTTTGCTTTTTTTTCTCTGTTTCTTTAAAAAAGGTTTTCTCCCTGCAGAGACTCTAGGAATGCTGCAGTGAGATCCCCCCCCCCCCCCCCCCCATTGCAGCTGCTGCTTTATTTACCTCGTTTGAGCTCGGTGTCACCAAAACAGGAAAAGTCGCTGCAGGCGGAAACACGCTTCTGAATCATGTGAACACAGTCCCACCTGACCAGAGAATCAGGAGGCGAGGTTGAAGGAAGCCGATACAAGGCAGAGGTCAGCAGGTGGAACTAAAGCCATCAGCGTCTCCGAATTTGAGAAATGATCCGGAGCAGAGTGGCTTTACTCTTTCACCTCTTTACTTATGAGAGCTCTGGGGGAATACTGCAGCTTTTCATGGTAACAAAAGCAAAAGGCAGCGACAACATTTTACAGTAAGGAACAATCGACGCAGGAGAGGAAAACAGAAACAGAGATGGTAATCATTAAAATAAATAAGTAAATCCCTGAGACCCACCGTGTCCCGCGAACACTGCAATCGCCAAACTCACTGCATCCAAGTCGGACTCAGTCGAAAGCCTCCAAATTCATTGGTAAGTTAATGATCCCTAAATTCAGAACTAGTGTTTATCCAAATGAAAAAGTGTAAAGTAACTGTAACCACCAGTAAACATAAACATACAGTATATGAATTGGTAAAGAAACTTTAAAAAATGAATAAATAAAGCTGTCATGTAATTTTATTTAACACCCCTAGTCTGGAATCCCATATTTTATATAACACATCACTAAAAACCTTTATATAGTACTTAAAATACTTCAAAGGGGAAGATTAATTTTTTTTCTGTAAAGTATTTTTTTTTTTTTAGAATATGGAAATAAAATTGACTTTGTCTTATTCCATAGGTCTTAGATGAAATATTTGATGTGTTGAAACAGTTTATCACTGCTTGAGTTATTTTTTAGCAGTACCTTTTTACTTTACCTGTGCTACTTTGACTTGATAAGTACTTTTTGGTTACACCTGAAAAACATAAAATGACAAGTCTAAAATGGTAACCTAAATTAGTAACTATTTTGGTAAATGTTTATAAAAGTCACTGTTTCTGCTTACATTGCTTGCTTACATGCTTACGTTCTTTCTCATTAGTTACTGTTGTTTGCACACCTGTTTCATTGAAACACACTGAGCTCTCCTTTCAGTGCCCGTGATTTGAACATCTTTCATTTATGACGCAGCTTGAGCGGCCATAGATGCTGAAGGCTGCATCTCTCCATCTACATCTGGATGCTGACTTGCAATCAAATGCCTCCGTCTATCATTTGGAATGGTTTTAAGTATTTCAGATGCTGTTTTAAGACGAGATTGATAAAACAGGTCAATTAGATTCTGCCTCAGGCTTTTCAAAACAGTCACTTTCCATCATTGAGACCAAGCGGCTATTTACAGCATGTAACAGGCCAAACCGAAGAAAATCTGTTATAATATTTAACCTAGCAGGTGAAGTATGACAAAAACATGTTTGTTTGTGCTAATACAGCTACATTTGTTTGACTGACAGGCCTTGAAATTGCTTGCTAATTAAAAGGAAGTAAGAAATTGCCTGTGCGCACCTCATCTGCTCAGAGAACAGCCTTTCGTGGTGTCAAACATGATCACACAGTTTCTTGACAATGTTCAGAAACAAAAGGTTTTTGTGATAATAATGTGCTGCCAATTAACTTTAGGTCTTTGAAAAGACTCTGAAAAGTGAATCCAGAACTGGGATTATCAATTAAAGCTTTTGAACGTTCATTAAAAGCGATGCTGTTTGATCTCAATGCTTTAGGTGGACTTCCTAATTCACTAGCAAGCTGAAAACTCACCTTTTACGACTCACATACTCTCTTTAAACTCTAATGCTTCGTCCTCTTTTAAAACTTTGTATTTTTGCAGCTGTTGTATTTTTTTATCTCTGTTCAATTTTTTATGCATGGCGACCTCGGGTTTCCAAGAACAGCCCTAAACAAAAAAAATGTTGTCATGATTCCAGTTTTTTGTACACTATAGTAGGGGTGTTAGAAAAAAAAAATTCAGCATTGTATTGCGATAGTTCATTTGGTGATACTTGGTTAGCGCTCTCTTGCATGTTCTCCCCGTGCATGTATGGGTTCTCTCCGGGGTCTCTGGCTTCCTCCCATCGTCCAAAAACATGCTTCATTGGTTAATTGGTTAATCTAAATTGTCCCTAGGTGTGAGTGTGAGAGTGAATGGGTGTGTGTTTGAGGACATTCTACCCTGCGACAGACTGGCTTACTGTCCAGGATGTCCTCTGCCTTCGCCCACAAGTGGCCGGGATAGGCTCCGGCAGCCCCGTGACCCCGAAAGGGAAGAAAGGGAATAGAAAAAAGGAACAATAGAAAATAATTATAGTTTTTACCTGTGAAATGTTATGCCTTCCTCCTTCGTGGACTCATTACTCCGATATTGGCAGTTGAAACCCGCACAATGAGCTGGCATTTTGCAAAAAAATGTGTTCACATGCATGCACTGCAGCAGTGACTTGACCTCACTAAGATGGTGGTGCTCTCCTCCCATGAAAAATCACAAGATGTCTCCTCTAGTGATATAACTCATTGAGCTCTACCCTGCACAAAACAACAGTGCAGATATGTAAACAAAGCATCTTTGTCACATTAAAGGAACTTTCCTTCACCCTGTCAAGCTGCCTCATCATCACACTTTATTGTTCCTGGAATTAACTAGTGTCCCCCCCCCCCCCCCTTATTTTTGAAACACCATTCACGCTCCAGAACTGCTTAAAAGTACAGGAGAAGCAACATTAAGCAAATAGAAAGTAAAAAGTGCTTTATTTCCCCAATCATACTTTTACAACCTTATTGGTTAAGCCACATTCATTCTATTTTTTACACATACTGAAATATATTTTGCAGTGGAAATCAGGCAATGTTGACCGTTCCATTTCTATATTTTAAGTCACCAAAATAAAAGCACTACAAATTTGCCTGGGTAAAAGCAACTTATATATGAGATACAGTTGCAGTCCTTAACATTGTGATCATTAAATAAACTTAATTTGAAAAGTCTATTACAATGAAAGACGTATTGAAATTCAGATATAGTTTTTTCTAAGTCATTTTTTATTTTTTTTTAAAAGAGAAAAAATGTGTTCCGGTTCAACATCGGGATACGTATTGTACCGCCAGACTCTTACCTTCCACATGTTTCTCCAAGTGCCACTCTAAAGACCTACTCCAATTATCTTTATATTTTACGTGTTCCTAGCGGTCTTTTTATTATGATTATGCCATTTTTATCTTAAATCAAAAAACCTGTGTCGTTTTCTAGGACATAGTTTCTTTTTTCTCTATTTTTTTCTTTACATTGTCCTGTCCAGCAAACAGATCAAAGCTGAAGGCCTCTTTTTTTTTGGACAGATGTTAGTGTTACAAAAGCGAGGTAATGAATCTTCAGACACACAAGGTGTATATTTAAATTAACCTAAACTTTGTATATAGTAATTATATTTGTATACATTTCTTGTTGGACTGGACTGAAAATAAGAAGAGAGAAGGACAAAGTTTCTGCAGAGCGACAGGAATTCATTCGAAATGTGCCTCTGAGTTTTGGGCAGGAACACTGGCGTGGAGCAACTCCACACCCCCTTCCCGTCACAAATACCTGATATATCTGCTTACATGCTCTCCCGCTAGCTTGCAGCTTACAATGGCTGTACAACAATAATGGTTGAAGCTATCCAGACGATTTCAGCTCAGACGAGGAAAACAAAGATCTATTTGGATCTATTTGTGGATGCATTAGAATGGAGCAGAGCAGGGAGCTTCTGACTGACTATGTCACAAATAAGTTAATTTTCTAACGGGATTTTTTTCATCTGCTCGTGATTCACAACAATTTTAAGAGAGAAATCCTCAAGAAAACAATTTATTTATCTATTTAAAATGTATTTTTTATATATGTACAACATATCTAATAAAAATGCCACTAGAAAATGTAAAAACACCTTTTTCTAATATAATTTATATAAAGTCAAGTTTTATTCGATAGTCATGGGTTAACCTTTTAATCATAATAAGTGGATGTCTCTAGAAATAAAAAAAAAATGAAATCCTTTTTGCCTCTATTTGCAAAAAAAAATCCCTTTGTTGATGTAATATCCATGTCTAAAGAGGAATCCTTATACAGGAAAACTGCAATTTTTTTCCCCTCTTGAAGCATCCATATTTTTTTCCTCAAGATCTCAGAACCTTCCAATTATTCATTTTTCTAAGATTATTCTTGCCCTTTTGGAATTACACCCTATTTTAATAAGTCTCAACATCTGTGTGTTTCTGTGCAAAAACTTTCTAATAAAACTGTCAACAATGCAAAATAATCTTGTCCTGATAACAAAAATCTGGTTCTGCTGCCATTTTCACAGCAATCTTTGAAGATTGATTTTAATTTTATTACAAACCCCTCTGTGGTCTCACTTTCCTCTAAAAAGTCTCCTGGGATGAACCCCTGGAGATTTTTCACTCCAAAGGCAGCAAACCGTTGCAGCGACAAACAAACTCTGAGCAGCAGAGAGCAAATGCCAGGGGAAAGGCTCCTCCAGACGTGAAACTCAAATTTTAAAGGGACAAAGGCAGCAATTTCTCAGTGCTCAGAATGCCAAAAGGACAAAGGGCAATTGCAGCGATCCTCTGTGAAGGTCACACAGAGAGACGGCTGTTGTGCATGCTGCTATGATCTGCTGGAGACTGTGGTGGGATTTGGGAGCGGGACGGTTTGTTGTGACAATAGGAAGCCTCTTTTTTTGACATGGACCTGAAATGGTTCAATTGGAGCATAAACCCTTTGCTGTGGCACAGAAAGCACTGAGGCATTTACTTGATATAAGAAAAAAGAGAGGAATTTAAAGACTACAATGTGAAAAAAATAAATAGAGAACCTGCATGAAATGGTGGTCACACCAGATACTGACTGGTTGTCTGATTCCACTGACCCCCTAAATAAAACTGAAGATTTCAGAGTGGCCTTTTCTTGTGGCCAGTCTAAGGCACACCTGTGCAATAATCATGCTGTCTAATCAGCATCTTGGTATGGCACACCTGGGAGGTGGGATGGATATTCTTGGTAAAGGATCTTTATCTATCTATCACAGATTTAGACAGATTTGTGAACAATATTTCAGAGAACTGGTTATTTTGTGTATGTGGAAAATGTTTCACATCTTTGAGTTCATACCATAAAAAATGGGAGCAATAACAAAAGTGTTGCATTTATATTTTTGGTCAGTTGTATTTTCTGCACTATGATGCACAATAAATACAGAAAAGTATAGGGGATAAGTCTGTACGTGAGTCAGACTATAATGAGTGTGTTTAGAGAAACTCGTGATAACACACTACACGTTAGCTACATTAAAGGTCTCAGCCACGTTAGTGTATTTGCAATACCTGTAACTCCCAATCAAACATAAAAGCACATAAAAAAACAGATTTGTACTACAAATAAAATGTCCCTTGCTGTAAATCTGCTGATTCCCCATGGATGGATGTATGGACGCACATATATTTTTCCTGTTCATTTTTATGTTTTTTGCTGTATTGTCATATATGTTCACTCTATTTCATATTAAAACACTGTGGTATTTCTACTTCAGGGAGGTAATTTGTAATACTGGACTTCCTAAAATGTCAACCCTTTAACACAGAACATATCGCCGGTGGACCCTGAATAAGGCTACGTTGACACTGCAGGGCTTAATCCTCAATTCGGATTTTTTTTAAAAATCCGAATTGTTTGCTAGACCATTCACATTTCCAAGTAAATCCGAACTTTTGTGATCTCCAGTGTGACCGTGACAAGACCCAAACGAGACCCGCATGCGCAGAAGCCAGAAGAATACTCAACGTTGAACGACGTCACTTGTTGTTTGCGAAGCAAACGTTAACAATGGATGTCAACGACAGTGTTGTCAAAAGTGGAGCTCTTTTTGTAATATTACATTTATTTTCACGAAGGAGCAGCACAATTACAATCTTCTCATTACCCACTGTTGTGGAATGGAAATGTGCATGTGTTGGGGCCGCGCCCCCGCGTGTGTGTGTGCGCGCGCAACACTGCCCCCCCCCTATTCTCTATCGCGGCACGCGCGCGCATTCATGTTATGTGTAACGGAGGAAGGATGACGGTACTAAAAGAGGTTTTCCCCCAGAATAAATGCTATGGATTCTTTATTAACCCGTTCTGGAGAATCTAAGGATCAGAACAGGGAGGAGGAGGAGGATCGCCTCGGGTCCCCCGCGCTTCTGAGCACGGTCGGAAAGGGGAGAAAGAAAAAAAAGTCATCGCGGGAAAGGTTCAACACCACGCTCTGCCATTTATCTGGAATTTTTTTTTCAAAAACCGTCCAGTTGCGATAAGAGCCCTGGAGTTTGGCCTGAAAAGAGCGATCACCCCAAATATTAATCCAATCAGTGACCTCCTTTCCCTTCCACTGACTGGTCTCAGCTGCATCGTCCACCATGGTTGATGTTTACGTTCTCGTTCCCGCCTACTTCAACGCAAAATGATGACGTTTGTTGCCTGTCGATGACGTACGGTTCGGAATCAAGTCGCCTGACCGGTCAGACGGCGGTCGCAATTGAAAAGAACGGCTACAATTCGGATTCAGGATGGCAAACCCACGGGGCCTGGGTCGCAATTGAAAAGATCGGATCTGTATCATTCAGACTGTCATGAAAAGATCGGAATTGGGCCACTTAGGGGCAAAAAATTCGCAATTGGGTCGTTTCAGCCTGCAGTGTGAACGTAGCCTAAGACACCACAACTCTCTGATTGTTTAAGCATGAACGCAATTCCAAAAAGATTCTGAAAAAAGAACAGAGAAAGCGGCTTTACATATCAGCAACGTTTTGCACTTTTCTCTGCGTCAGCATATCAGCAATTTTGGGAATGGTTGAAGAGTTGAAGAGCTAAAGCACTTTTTTTAAAGGCTATCATTCCTCACAACACAGCTCAGTTTCAGAATTTGACTGTTATTTATTTATTTATTTATTTATTATGTTCATCCAATGGTGTCGGACCACTTAATGGGAAGTCCCTTCATTTGCTAATTCAGCAGAAGCTAACTCCCCTTGGTAACTGACTAGTCCTGCGCTGAAGGACACCCCACTCACACAACTTTTCTGTTAAATCAATATAGAGGAACTGCTTTGCTTAACCCTTGTGCTATCCTATGGGGTCCTATGGGGTACCTTCCACATGTTTCTCCAAGTGCCACTCTAAAGACCTACTCCGATTATCTTTATATTTTACGTGTTCCTAGCGGTCTTTTTATTATGATTATGCCATTTTTATCCTAAATCAAAAAACCTGTGTCGTTTTCTAGGACATAGTTTCTTTTTTCTCTATTTTTTTTTTTTAACCCTTGTGCTATCTTAGATGACCCCACCCTTACATTGGTGTGTTCTCCCTACCATGACAAAGGTGGATAAAGGTGGAGAGGAATTCATGTAGTTCATGGACACCAGTGAAGATCACAAATCATTGAAAAAAAAAGGTTCAGCACGCTGTCTAGGTGCCTAGATAGCACAAGGTTTGTATGTTAGAATCTACCATGTTTTATTTTAAGGCTTACTTAAAGCCTTACTTTTTTTCAAAAACCGACATTGCACCTTATAATCTGGAAAGCTGCATATACATGTAGGCTATGGATTAATTCTGGCTTTGCATACTTTTGTCGAGGCAGTTCTGAGAGGTTCACTGCACTCTGTCAGAATTCTAACCTAAAATTTCAACCCAAACAAGGCTGGGTGTTATTATAAATATGCTTAGGTGGCCATAGCTTCTAAATTGGCTAACATGTAGCTAGTATTAAACAAGTTCTAGAGTTACTGTGAACACAGTTAAAAAAGTATGACTTCATGACTTATCTTTGACTCGCTTAATGGGCCTTTAGCGCACCATAAAAATGACAAAAGTTTGATTAAAGGCCATTTTTTGGCGGTGCGTCTTTGAATCCAGTGCACTCACTCTATAGTATGAAAAACATGGTAAACAAAACATGGTAAGCACATAGACATGGTAAACATAAAAAAAAAGAAAATTACTAAAATCTTTTCAACATGAACTGACATTTGCATTTTTATTTGTACATTTATATTTTTTATTCTTTTTTCCTGTTATGCTTTTTTGTTACATAGGTGACATATGAGACACAGATGTTCTATTTCTGGGATGCCATTGTGATGCTGGACTTTTACTTCCTCAAAACACAGCTCAGTTTCAGAACCTCACTGTTTTTTTGGTTATTTTGATTTGTTTTTCTGTTCATCCAAAGGTGTCGGACCACTTAAAGGGGAGTTCGTGCATTTGCTAATTCAGCAGAAGCTAACTCACCTTGGTAGCTGACTGCAGTCTTGAACTGAAGGACACACCACACAAACTTTTTCTTTTAAATCCCAAGCTGCTTTGCTTAAATCATTGTGGAAAAATGTAACTTTGTGAAGCTAAATGAAGTGAGACTGGTCCGTCCTGCACTTATTTTATGAATGTATCCAGATGGAAAAAAAAACAGGTCGCATCAAAGTCCAGAACATACTCTGGGACTCGAGTGTCTAAAAGTGTTAACTTCTTTGAATTGCAACCTGAAAACTAATGATAGAAATACCTTGTTTTTAAACTGCAGGATTTGATCGATTCTAATCCATTTTAGCTTTGTGATACAGAGGAGGACTGATGGATGAAATATGCGAGGTTTAACAAATCCTTCAATTATGTGAGACATCACCTCTTTTTTCCTCCCATAAGTGGTTTCAGACCTTTGGGGAGCCATCACTGCTCTCATTAGAAGCCTGGTTATGACCCTGTCTTAAGCACGTCTCTGCGGATCCATGCATTACTTAAAGTGCTCATTGATCGCCAGCAGAATCACTCGTTTTCTGACAGTCATCCGGGCTGATGAATCCAGAGGGCCGTGGACATCCAGCGGCTCCAGCGGCCTCCTGCAGCTCAATTCTCTCCGCATCGGTGTGTCGATCGATGCAGCTTTGTATTGATAGGACACGGAGGAGAGCAAAACGACTTTTCTTTACCTGAACTAGGTGCTGCTGACACCTGTCAGCATCTTCACAAACCAAATCAAGGGAACAAAATAATAAGTCTGAGAACAGCAACCCCGAAAGGCCCCAGAAGGCCATGTTTACCAGATGCCTGCAGTATAATTACTCACAGCTGATTGGCTGTTGGAATCAGGAATTGATTCTCCGCAATGATCCGTAAGCAGAGCGGCAGCAGAGGAGTGCATCTATTCCCTCTTTTCAGATAAACAACTGTTTACAAGCCTAAAAGTGTCGCAGACAATTAGGGCTGAGTTCTCCTCCAAACAATCAAAGAATTTGTCCTCGGACATGTGGGAAAATCTTTTCTCTGTAATTTTCTGCTTCCCTGTGTACAGAGGTGAGGATCAGGGGTCCAGGGTGGATCCGTACAGGGAAGAAAGCCGGAGTCTTGGTGCATGGAGCAACTGTTTGAAGGAGAACCCGGCTGATGGAAAACGTGGCAGCTCCTGACAGAAGAGGAGTAGATAAAACTGGGGAGATAAATATCCCATCAGCCCAAGGGATGGGATTTAGTTTTCCTCTATGAGCATTTCTACTTCAGCTTGGGGAAATTGATCATTTATATTCCCATGCCAGGTGAATGTGTGCCCGGATGTGTGTGTGTTTGAGAAATCCATTGCATGACTGGGGAGGAGAGCCAGAGGGGGAGGCACAGGCTGGGAGCAGAGGAGTCACGGGAGCATAACTAACCCCAGCGAAAGCAGAACAATGATTCACGGAGCAGACACAGTTGTTACTCAGTTAAATGATTCAGCAGTAACGGGATAAACAGAAAAAACAAAACAAATATCAAACTGACAGCCGACGTTGTAGCTGTGGGGGAAGCACCGGCAGCTGTCAGGTAGATTAACGCTCAGTCTGTTTATTTCTGAAGAATAACACGATCATATTAATCATAGCTATTGATTGATAGCCACTCTGCTGGTTGACGTCTCCATCGCACACGCTCCTGCTGCAGCGTTGCAGCAGGAAGTCCCTGCAAAGGCACTTGCTCCCCTGATGTTGACTTTTGCAGATAAGCTGCACGTGCGGCGCGTCAACCTCGGTGTCTGTGTGGGCTTTGCGCAACAATCCCTTTAACCACGCACGGTGACATTAAGATCACTTGACAACAACACACAAACACTCCCACGAGGCAGAACAGCAAAACACATTTGCATTGACGCGACTGCTCCAATGTAATACCTCTGAAAGCTGCAGGGCTCTGCTGGGATGCACGAGAGTAGACTGAAGGTTTGAGATAATCACCTTGTTTCTACTGGTCTTTGAACCAACAAACTTTACATAAAACATATCGCTGAAAATCAAGAATTTAGAAAATAAAACGAAAGGTGAATAAATGAATGTTTTCAGGCGATGCATTCTAGGGTTTGTGCATTTTTAATCTAAAGATATGGAGTGTCTGGACGGCAGATCTCAAAAGCCCATTGTTGTGCCATAAATCCAACAACATCACGCTATGTGTTGCAGCATGATAATGTGCATCTAATTTCATGTTGCAAAAGCATCTGTACACAATTCTTGGAAGCTGAAAACATCCCAGTTCTTGCATGGCCAGCATACTCACCGGACATGTCACCCATTGAGTATGTTTGGGATGTTTGATCGGGCGATACGACAGTTGTTCCAGTTCCCTGCCAATATCCAGCAACTTTGCATTGCGCCATTGAAGAGGAGTGGATCAACATTCCACAGGATACAATCAGCAACCTGATCAACTCTATGCAAAGGGAATATATTGTACTTCATGAGGCAAATGGTGGTCACACCAGATACTGACTGGTTGTCTGAGTCCACTGACCCCCTTAATAAAACGGAAGATTTCAGAGTGGCCTTTTTTCTTAGGTTGTCTATGCACACTCTGTGCAATAATCATGCTGTCTAATCAGCATCTTTGGTATGGCACACCTGTGAGGTGAGTGGATATTTTGTAAAGGAGAAGTGCTCACTATCACAGATTTAGACAGATTTGTGAACAATATTTCAGAGAACTGGTTATTTTGTGTATGTGAAAAATGTTTCACATCTTTGAGTTCATACCATAAAAATGGGAGCACAATAAAAAGTGTTGTATTTATATTTTTGGTCAGTTGTATTTTCTGCAATTATGGCTGCATGGGCCAAATACAGAAAAGATAGGGGATAAGTCTGTACTTGGAAATGACTATAATATGTGTTTAGAGAAACTCGTGATAACACACTACACATTAGTTACATAGTCTCAGCCACGTTAGTGTATTTGAAATACTCAAATTCAATCAAACATAAAAGCAATATAAAAAACAGATTTATACTACAACAAAATGTCCCTTACTGTAACTAAGCGATTCTCATGGATGGATGGATGGACGACATATATTTTTCCCTGTTCATTTTTATGTTTTTGGTGTATTGTCATATATGTTCTATTTGGCGTTAAAACACTGTGGTATTTTCTACTAGGAGGTAATTTCCAGATACTGACTTCCTCCTAAAATGTCAACCCTTAACACAGAAATATATCGCCGGTGACTCCTGAATAAGACACCACAACTTTCTGATTGTTTATTAAAGATGAACGCACTCCAAAAGATTCTGGAAAGTAACAGAGAAAGCGGCTTTACATATCAGCAACGTTTTGCACTTTTCTCTGCGTCAGCATATCAGCAATTTTGGGAATGGTTGAAGAGTTGAAGAGCTAAAGCTCTTTTTTAAAGGCTATCATTCCTCACAACACAGCTCAGTTTCAGAATTTGACTGTTATTTATTTATTTATTTATTTATTATGTTCATCCAATGAAGTTGGACCACTTAAAGGGAAGTCCCTTCATTTGCTAATTCAGCAGAAGCACCCTCGGTTAACTGACCAGTCCTGCGCTGAAGGACACCCCACTCACACAACTTTTCTGTTAAATCAATATAGAGGAACTGCTTTGCTTAACCCTTGTGCTATCCTATGGGGTCCTATGGGGTACCTTCCACATGTTTCTCCATGCCACTCCTAAAGACCTACTCCGACATTCTTATATTTTACGTGGTTCTAGCTGTCTTTTTATTATGATTATGCCATTTTTTACCAAAAATCAAAAAAACCCTAGTCATGCTTAGACATAGCTTTTTTTCTATTTTTTTCTTTTAACCCTTGTGCTATCTTAGATGACCCCACCCTTACATTGGTGTGTTCTCCCTACCATGACAAAGGTGGATAAAGGTGGAGAGGAATCCATGTAATTCATGGACACCAGTTAGGATCACAAATCATTAAAGAAAAAAGTGTCTATATTGTCTAGGTGCCTAGAGATACACAAGGGTTATATGTTTGTTGTTTATTTTAAGGCTTACTTAAAGCTCTAACTTTCTTTCAAACCCAAGACACCTTATAATCTGGAGAGCTGCACATATACATGTAGGCTATGGATTAATTACGGGCTTGCATACTTTTGTTGAGGCAGTTCTGAGAGGTTCACTGCACTCTGTCAGAATTCTAACCTAAAATTTCAACCCAAACAAGGCTGGGTGTTATTATAAATATGCTTAGGTATTATAGCTTCTAAATTGCTAACATGTAGCTAGTTTCAAACAAGTTCTAGAGTTACTGTGAATACAGCAAAGTGCGACTTCATGACTTATCTTGACCCGCTTTTATCGGGGCCTTTAGCGCACTACAAAATGACAAAAGTTTGATTAAAGGCCATTTTTTGGCGGTGCGCTTATGGAATCCAGTGCACTCACTCTATAGTATGAAAAACATGGTAAACAAAACATGGTAAGCACATAGACATGGTAAACATAAAAAAAAAGAAAATTACTAAAATCTTTTCAACATGAACTGACATTTGCATTTTTATTTGTACATTTATATTTTTTATTCTTTTTTCCTGTTATGCTTTTTTGTTACATAGGTGACATATGAGACACAGATGTTCTATTTCTGGGATGCCATTGTGATGCTGGACTTTTACTTCCTCAAAACACAGCTCAGTTTCAGAACCTCACTGTTTTTTTGGTTATTTTGATTTGTTTTTCTGTTCATCCAAAGGTGTCGGACCACTTAAAGGGGAGTTCGTGCATTTGCTAATTCAGCAGAAGCTAACTCACCTTGGTAGCTGACTGCAGTCTTGAGCTGAAGGACACACCACACAAACTTTTTCTTTTAAATCCCAAGCTGCTTTGGTTTAAATCAATAATATGTGAAAAATGTAACTTTAGAAGCTAAATGAAGCGTGAGACTGGTCCGTCCTGCACTTATTTTTATGAATGTATCCAGATGGAAAAAAAACAGGTCGTGATCAAAGTCCAGAACATACTTGGGACCTTTTAGTGTCTAAAAGTGTTATCTTTGAATTGCAAACTAAAACTAATGATAGAAATAGTTTGTTTTAAACTGCAGGATTTGGATCGATTCTAATCCATTTGCTTTGTGACAGAGGAGGACTGATGGATGAAATATGCGAGGTTTAACAAATCCTTCAATTATGTGAGACATCACCTCTTTTTTCCTCCCATAAGTGGTTTTCAGACCTTTGGGGAGCCATCACTGCTCTCATTAGGAAGCCTGGTTATGACCTCTGTCTTAAGCATCGCCTCTGTGGATCCATGCATTACTTAAAGTGCTCTGGCTGGACTCTGGCTATGGAATCACTGCTTTATTGCAGTCATCCGGCTGATGAATCCAGAGGGCCGTGGACATCCAGCGGTTCCAGCTGCCTCTGCAGCTCAATTTCAGACGGTGTGTCGTATCGATGCAGCTTTGTATTGATAGGACACGGAGGAGAGCAAAACCACTTTCTTTTACTCTGAATCAAAAGGACAATCTACAGCATCTTCACAAACCAAATCAAGGGAACAAAATAAGTCTGAGAACAGCAACCCCGAAAGGCCCCAGAAGGCCATGTTTACCAGATGCCTGCAGTATAATTACTCACAGCTGATTGGCTGTTGGAATCAGGAATTGATTCTCCTAATGATCCGTAGTTAAGAGCGCAGAAAGAGTGTGTGCATCTATTCCTTTTCAGATAAACAACTGTTGCAAGCCTAAAAAGTCGCAGACACCAGGGCTGAGTTCTCCTCCAAACAATCAAAGAATTTGTCCTCGACATGGGAAAAAATCTTTTCTCTGTAATTTTCGCTTCCCGCGGTACAGAGGAGGATCAGGGGTCCAGGGTGGATCCGTGACAGGAAGAAAGCTTTGAGTCTTGGGTGCATGGAGCAACTGTTTGAAGGAGAACCCGTTGATGGAAAAACGTGGCAGCTCCCTGACAGAAGAGGAGAGATAAAATTGGGAGTATAAATATCCCATCAGCTCAAGGATGGATTTAGCTTTCCTTCTAAGGAGCATTTTCATTTGTAGCTTGGGGGGAAATTGATCACGGTATTCCCATGCCAGGTGAATGTGTGCCCGGATGTGTGTGTGTTTGAGAAATCCATTGCATGACTGGGGAGGAGAGCCAGAGGGGGAGGCACAGGCTGGGAGCAGAGGAGTCACGGGAGCATAACTAACCCCAGCGAAAGCAGAACAATGATTCACGGAGCAGACACAGTTGTTACTCAGTTAAATGATTCAGCAGTAACGGGATAAACAGAAAAAACAAAACAAATATCAAACTGACAGCCGACGTTGTAGCTGTGGGGGAAGCACCGGCAGCTGTCAGGTAGATTAACGCTCAGTCTGTTTATTTCTGAAGAATAACACGATCATATTAATCATAGCTGGCTGATTGATAGCCACTCTGCTGGTTGACGCTTCCATCGCGACACGCTTTCTCCTGCTGTAGCTGCCAGTAGCAGGGAAGTCCCGTAAACGCATCTTCGTTCCCCTGATGCTGACTTTTGCAGATAAGCTGCACGTGCGGCGCGTCAACCTCGGTGTCTGTGTGGGCTGTGCGCATCAATCCCTTTAACCACGCACGGTGACATTAAGATCACTTGACAACAACACACAAACACTCCCACGAGGCAGAACAGCAAAACACATTTGCATTGACGCGACTGCTCCAATGTAATACCTCTGAAAGCTGCAGGGCTCTGCTGGGATGCACGAGAGCAGACTGAAGGTTTGAGATAATCACCTTGTTTATACTGGTCTTTGAACCAACAAACTTTACATAAAACATATCACGAAAAATCAAGAAATTTAGAAAATAAACAAAGTGTAACAAATGAATGTTTTCAGGCGATGCAATCTAGGGTTTGTGCATTTTTAATCTAAAGATATGGAGTGTTGAAGGCAGCCCTTGTTGGATGAGGAGCCAAAACAGCTGCTAGATTTACCATAATAAAGTTTTTATTAGGTAAACACTTACATGTCTCATAAAGCGTTGATCAGAAAATGCCTTTATACATGTGTTGGTGTTGTAAAAGACCTTTATTTGCTGAACTGATATAAGCATGCAAAAAAAGGCGGCACTCCATGCCTACAGCACTGGAACGAACATGCAGAGATACCATTTGTTGATGTATCCTTGGGCAAGAGGCTGAATCCCACATTGGTCCTGGTGGTTTCAAGTGCTGCCCCTGCATGAAGGTTCCTGCCACAGTGTATGAACAAATGGTTGGAAATAGAGTAAGACTGATGCAATTTAGATAGATAGATGGATTTGCTTTATCGTCATTGTCCGTTGTACAATGAGATTGAAGCATCGCCATCAGTGCAAGAATAGCCAGAAAGAAACATCGTGAATTTACAATACCACACAAACAAACAGTCTATACATAGGTGCAATCATAAACTGTACTGAAGACGGCCGAAATTTGTGTGCAAAATTGCGTACAAAAATTGTGTGTCCACATGTCAGATGTGCAAGGGGTAGCAATGAGGTAGAGTGTTGACACTGTGACTGTGAGTAAGTATTGGTGAATATGGATTTTTATCAGTGCATTTTTGGGAATTGAGGATGGTTATTGTCTTAGTAAAATGATGTGAAAGCACTTATATAAATACATTGTCTGAGGCAAACTGTAAGCATTCAATAGTTTTGTTCTGTGGGAGCTTATTTGTGTTATTGCTGAGTTATTGTTGTGTTTTGATGCTTTTTACTTTTTATCTTTGGTAGTGTAAGGCTAATTCCTGAGTGTCCAGAAAAGCCGCCTATGCAAATACAATGTATGATTATTATTATTATTGTTGTTGTTGTTTTTTTTTATTTTCGCTTAAATATTTATGATATTTGTATATTTCTTGCTGGTGTTTTTGTAATATCTGTAATTGGCTGGCCCAGGACCAGAGATACTAATTTTGCTCCACCTTGTTGTGAACAGACAATAAACATCCCTGATGAAAACTGCATGGTGTTATAACTTCATATTATCCTATGACCTCACCTCACATTGACGGTTTTCTACCATGACAAAGGATAAAGATGGAAAGATTTCATGTAATCCATGGACACCAGTGAAGATCACAAATACATTGAAGAAAAAAGGTTCAGCTCACTGTCTAGTGGGTCTAGATTACCCAAATCCCAATGTCAAAGTGACCAGGATAGCACAAGGGTTAAACATGTTCTTGTGGCATTTGTCTGATGATGGAAGACAGATACAAATGAAATTTAGCATTTAGCATTTCTGAGAATTTCTTTATTCAAAATGTTGTGAATCAGGAGCAGATGAAAAAAACATTTGGAAAAAGCCTATATTTTAGAAGAATGGGCATGCCACAAAATCTAAACGGCAACGGTCCCAAGCCCACAACTCAGAGGTGAATTTCTAATGAACTCCTGTCGCTTCTGCAGAACCATGTCCTTGAAAACAAGACAGCATTTAGACTTAGCTAAAAATAGCTTTAACAGCTGCTGGTATGTCTTAAGCACTCCTGAGCAGACGCCAAATTTGGGAGTGGGAGGTGGGGGCTTGGTTCCCACACACCAGCATTTTGTTCACGTTTGGTTCACATTATCTCCTTTGGAAAAACATAACAGCCTTGGGGTTCCTTGAAGTTGCATCACATTTCTATTTTTGTAAAATTTTTCCCCACTCTTGATGGAAGGCCCAACCAGTATTTGCATATTTATTTTAACCACTCCATTGCGCATATTCTTTCCTATTCTAGCACACATTAGAAAACTGAGCAGTTCTGTCACAGGCTCTCACACCCTCCAGCAACTCTTCAAAGAGGCGCTTGTTTACAACAATGAAGTTTCCCTGATTTGTTGAAGAACTGCCGGCGTGAAGCTCACATTAGTTTTTATGTCAGAATTTTTAGTGTTCTCATGGACTACTAATTTGGTAGTCAAGGTACAATAATCTGATTTGTGTGAAAGTAGTATTGAAAGTGCAAATACTTAAATAAATAAATAAATAAAATCCCAATGATCTGGATTTGACAGAAAAAAGATTAAAAAAGACTTGAGATTTAATTTTTTTCCTCAGATTGGGATTCAAGTGAGACTCCATTGGAGGTTCCTAAGGAGAAAGGCTCTGGGGAGCTGGGTATAAGAGATCTCTTTTAAATTAGACCTCCTGGGAGCAAAAAACCCAACAAACTGAAAGATTAAGAGTGTTTTCTCCTAACACCGCTAAACAAAAACTTCCCCTCCCGTGAGAGAGCAAGCAAAATTATTGGACTTCTACTTCAGCCTGGTGCTCTCTTATCTTCCGTTGGAAATGTTTTCAGTGTATGCTTGACCCCATGTCACCCCTTTCTGAAAAATACCCCTATCTTGTCAGGTAAGTATTTACAGACTGGTTTCCACAGCTCACAGGCTTTTGCAGCAACAGCACAATAAGTTTGATTGGCTATCCATCCGTGATTGAAACTAGCTGATCGCAGCTTAACAGACCAGAAGCAGTTCTGTTATCCGCTCATCTCTAATCGCTACAAAAAGGTGTGTAATAACATTCGCCATAAAACAAAAACTCTGTTTTCACCCAGAAGAGCTAAATATGAAAAAGCAGTCTGAAGTTGGGTCAATGATGTCCAAAATTCACTTGCAGAAATACCAGGAGCCATATATCTAGCTTATAATCACAGGGGTTCAATATGCAATTTGAATGAGATATAGTGATGAAAGCGAGGTGGAGAGCGAGTGCAGTGCAGAGGCTTATCAAAAACAGAAAAAAACTCTAACGTACGAGTTCATGAGCAGCATCAGGACATGGAAAGAAATTAAAGTTAATCTGTTGACCTAACATGCTGGTTTGATGTAACAAATCTACATTTGAGCTTTCTTCGTACACTTTCAAGTACACTTTTCTGAGAATTTACATCTCAAATGTAAAAAGTTAAGAACTCAGGCTTATTAATATATGTATTTATTAGTATTATAAATATACAAGCAAAGCAAAACGAAGAGATTTAATCTAATGTCTAGGCTGCCATTTTGTTTCATTTTACATATTATTTTAGGAAATTGTTTCCCTTCTGTAACCTTTTTGTGCTATCTCTAGGCACTTCTTGAATATTGAGTTGGGTCATCTAGACCCACTAGAGAGGTAAAGTTGAACCTTTTTTTCAAATATTTTGTGATCTTCACTGGAAGTCCATGGGGTTACATGAAATCTTTCCACCTTTATCCACCTTTTTGTCATGGTAGGAGAACACGCCAATGTAAGGGTGGGGTCATCTAAGAGTACAACGCAGCCAACGTGAATTTTTAGATTCAACAATTTTATAGCTAAACTG
The DNA here is from genome assembly GCA_037389245.1 of Oryzias sinensis. Taxonomy (NCBI): domain Eukaryota; kingdom Metazoa; phylum Chordata; class Actinopteri; order Beloniformes; family Adrianichthyidae; genus Oryzias; species Oryzias sinensis. The sequence continues at coordinate 16,729,399 of CM074489.1, read as the reverse complement.
TCCTACAGCAACTGCTGCCTCCATATGCTTTTGACTAAACTCAACTCCTCCCACCATACTCAGAGCAGGTCTTGACTGGTCTTCATTCAGGAAAATGACTTACTACCAGCTACAACCACATGAAGTCAACTCAGTCGCCATTTTATCGCAACACAGGCGCCGACATGTTGGAGCCAGATGATGTTAGTAAGCAGTGATTGGTCCAACTCGGTCTAAGCCATCATTTCTATGGTAACCACTCTCACCAATCAGGAGAGCTGTTGTATGTCAATAATTCCCTATCCTACGGAAGAATCTATCAACTGAACCTCTCACCTACATAGGCCAGTTTATGACTTGAATAACTTGACATACAGAAAAAATAATATGAAAAAAGAGGAATATCAAGAAAAAAGTATCAAAACAAGTATGGCTATTCTGACAAATAATGATAGCTATTTATTTCTCTACAGAGGTCTTCAGGATTTTGGCTTTTTGGAGTCAGCGTGTACTTCCTGTTTGGAATGCCAGAAGAGGGAGGAGCGATTTTACACCAATAGTCTGGACAGGTTCCTGATCCAAATTGCAATCAAAAAGATCAAGAAAATGATGAATATTAACCCTGACGTGTTCTCCCTGACAAAGGTGGATAAAGGTGGAAAGATTTCATGTAATCTATAGACACCAGTGAAGATCACAAATCATTGAAGAAAGAGGTTCAGAGCACTGCCTAGTGGGTCTAGATGACCCAACACCCAATGTTAAAGAGCCTAGCATAGCACAAGGGATAAAGACAGGGAATCAAAAACCTCTGTAAAAAGACGAGTCAAACGGATAAAATAAACTAAGACAGCTCATAAAATGTTCATGAGGTAGAGGGAAAACAGACCAACACAACAGGTGAAGGGCGAGAAAAAGAGACAATGAAAGAAAAGACAAAGCAGGCAACTGCTAGTGTTCTCCAAAAAAAGAACTGAACATGAACAGATTTGACTCATTTCCAACTTCACTTTCGGAGCACTTCAGCAGTCGGTCTGATCTCATATTTATTTAAATAGTAGCATTTGATACAAGTGCTGAGTTTATGAGACAAAACATAACTGCTTTAAACCCACCAAAATCTGTAAATGAAGAGTGCTTAAATTAGTGTGCAAAATTGCGTGACCAGAATCGTGTAGGTAGTATAAACACATGTCAGAAGTGCAATAGGGTAGCAATGAGGCAGAGTGTTGACACTGTGGACAGAGTAAGTGAAATATGGATTTACTAGCAGCATTTTGGAATTGAGGAGAGCATACCTTAAAATAGATGGAAAGCACTTCTAGTAAATACATTGTCTGAGTGCAAACTGCACATTCATTGTGTTTGTTCTGGTGGGAGCTTATTTGTGTTATTGCTTGAGTTATTGTTGTGCTTGATGCTTTACTATCTTTGTAGTGTAAGGCAACCTTGAGTACACAGAAAGTACCATGTAAACACACTGTAAGTACCCAGTAAATTCCATAAAAAGTACCATGTAAGTACCCTGAAAGAACCCAGTAGTTACATTATAAGTACCATGTAAATACCACTTAAGTACACTGTAAGTACTGTACTGTAAAAGAAAGCGTTACCGCTCCACCTTGTTGTGAAATGACAATAAACATCCTCTGATGAAAACTGTGCTTTTGGTGTTATAACCCTTGCGCTATCCTATGACCCAACCCTTACATTGACGTGTTCTCTCTACCATGACAAAGGTGGATAAAGATGGAAAGATTTCATGTAATCCATGGACACCAGTGAAGATCACAAATCATTGAAGAAAAAAGGTTCAGCTCACTGTCTAGTGGGTCTAGATTACCCAAATCCCAATGTCAAAGTGACCAGGATAGCACAAGGGTTAAACATGTTCTTGTGGCATTTGTCTGATGATGGAAGACAGATACAAATGAAATTTAGTATTTAGCATTTTTGAGAAATTCTTTATACAAAATGTTGTGAATCAGGAGCAGACGAAAAAAAAACATATTTGTAAAGAAATGGGCATGACACATGTGGTCTAAACGGCAACGGTCCTGCCCACAACTCAGAGGTGAATTTCTAATGAACTACTGTCGCTCTGCAGAAACTATGTCCTAAATAAACAACACAGCATTTGTGACTTTAGCTAAAAAATAGCTTTTAACAGATGCTTTCGGTAGGTCTTTAAGTAACTCCTGATAGACGTCAAATTTGGGAGTGGGAGGTGGGGGCTTGGTTCCCACACACCAGCATTCTGTTCACGTTTGGTTCACATTATCTCCTTTGGAAAAACATAACAGCCTTGGGAAGTTCCTGAAGTTGCATCACATTCTATTTTTTGTAAAAATTCCCTTTTCCCACTCTTGATGGGCGTCCAACCAGTATTTGCATATTTATTTTAAGCACTCCAGTGCGCATATTCCTTTCCTGCTCCCAGCACAGCATTAGAAAACTGAGCAGTTCTGTCACAGGCTCTCACACCCCTCCAGCAACTCTCTTTCAAAGAGGCGTCGAGCCGCACAACAATGAAGTTTCTCTGGATTTGTTGGAAAACTGCCGATGTGAAGCTCACATTAGTTTTTTATGTCAGAATTTCTTAGTGTTCTCATGTATTCACACGAGAAGTCAAGTGTACAATAATCCGATTTTAGTGAAAGCAGTAATATTGGGAAAGTGCCCCAGAACGGCTGCAAATAATTAAATAAATAAATAAACCGCCAATGATCTAGATTTGGATGTAAAAGAAAGATTAAAAAGACTTGAGATTTATTTTTTTCTCTCCTCAGATTGGGATTCAAGTGGTATCTCCATTGGAGGTTCCCATGAGAAAGGCTCTGGGGGAGCTGGGGTAATAAGATCTCTTCGTTTTAAATTAGACCTCCTGGGAGCAAAAAAAAACCCAACAAACTGAAAGATTAAGAGTGTTTCTCCGAACACCAAGCAACAAAAAACTTCCCCCTCCCGCAGAGCAAAATTATTGGACTTCTACTTCAGCCTGGTGCTCTCTTATCTTCCGTTGGAAATGTTTTCAGTGTATGCTTGACCCCATGTCACCCCTTTCTTTGAAAATACCCCTATCTTGTCAGGCATTTACAGACTGGTTTTCCACAGCTCACAGGCTTTTGCAGCAACAGCACAATGTTTGATTGGCTATCCGTCCGTGACTGAAACCAGCTGGATCGCAGCAAAACAGAGACCAGAAGCAGTTCTGTTATCCGCTCATCTCTAATCAAGCAAAAAGGTGTAATAACATCTGTTACAAAATGTAAAAACTCTGTTTTCTGCCCCAGAAGAGCTTAAATATGAAAAGGAAATTCCCAGTTGGGTCAATGATGTCCAAAATTCACTTGGTAGAAATTATGCAGGAGCTTCGTTAAGTATCTTAGCTTTGCTAATCACAGGGGGTTCAATATGCAATTTGAATGAGATATAGTGATGAAAGCGAGGTGGAGAGCGAGTGCAGTGCAGAGGCTTATCAAAAACAGAAAAAAACTCTAACGTACGAGTTCATGAGCAGCATCAGGACATGGAAAGAAATTAAAGTTAATCTGTTGACCTAACATGCTGGTTTGATGTAACAAATCTACATTTGAGCTTTCTTCGTACTCTTTCAAGTACACTTTTCTGAGAATTTACATCCCCAAATGTAAAAGCAGAACTCAGCTTTCACTATAGAAATGCAGACGGAAAGTCATGGAAAAACAAGTAAACAAACGTATTTGACCTAATGTCTTAGCTGCCGTTTTGCTTCATTTAGTGACATTTTAGGAAATTGATTCCCTGTCTTTATCCCTTGTGCTATCCTGGGCACTTTAACATTTGGAGTTGGGTCATCTAGACCCACTAGACAGTACGCTGAACCTTTTTTCTTTAATGATTTGTGATCTTCACTGGTGTCCATGGATTACATGAAATCTTTCCACCTTTGTCATGGTAGGGAGAACACGTCAATGTAAGGCTGGGGTCATCTAAGATAGCACAAGGGTTAAAGTGACTTTTTAACAATTTTAGAAGCAAACTGTCCCTACAGCAACTGCTGCTTCAGATGCTTTTGACAAACTCAACCCCTCCCACTCATACTCAGAGCAGGTCTGTACTGGTCTTCATCTGTGGAAAATGACTTACTACCAGCTACAACCACATGAAGTCAACTCAGTCGCCATTTTATCGCAACACAGGCGCCGACATGTTGGAGCCAGATGATGTTAGTAAGCAGTGATTGGTCCAATTCGGTCTAAGCCATCATTTCTATGGAAACCGCTCTCACCAATCAAGAGTGAGCTTGTTGTAAGGCCACACCCCTATCCTACGGAAGAATCTATCAACTGAACCTCTCACCTACATAGGCCAGTTTATGACTTGAATAACTTGACATACAGAAAAAATAATATGAAAAAAGAGGAATATCAAGAAAAAAGTATCAAAACAAGTATGGCTATTCTGACAAATAATGATAGCTATTTATTTCTCTACAGAGGTCTTCAGGATTTTGGCTTTTTGGAGTCAGCGTGTACTTCCTGTTTGGAATGCCAGAAGAGGGAGGAGTGATTTTACACTCAATAGTCTGGACAGGTTCCTGATCCAAATTGCAATCAAAAAGATCAAGAAAATGATGAATATTAACCCTGACGTGTTCTCCCTACCATGACAAAGGTGGATAAAGGTGGAAAGATTTCATGTAATCTATAGACACCAGTGAAGATCACAAATCATTGAAGAAAAGAGGTTCAGAGCACTGCCTAGTGGGTCTAGATGACCCAACACCCAATGTTAAAGAGCCTAGCATAGCACAAGGGATAAAGACAGGGAATCAAAAAACCCTTTGCAAAAGACGAGTCAAACGGATAAAATAAACTAAGACAGCTCATAAAATGTTCATGAGGTAGAGGGAAAACAGACCAACACAACAGGTGAAGGGCGAGAAAAAGAGACAATGAAAGAAAGACAAAGAAAAGAATCAGTTAGTGTTCTCCAAAAAAAGAACTGAACATGAACAGATTTTACTCATTTCCAACTTCACTTTCGGAGCACTTCAGCAGTCGGTCTGATCTCATATTTATTTAAATAGTAGCATTTGATACAAGTGCTGAGTTTATGAGACAAAACATAACCGTTTTTAACAAACCCACCAAAATCTGAAGTGAGCGGCTCTTTGTGAGCGGCTCATTGTCTGCCCAACAGCGAGCTGAGCAGCATCTCTTAAGGGTTTTGGACCGACACAAAAAGCGGATGGAGAGATTTCTAAAGAACGCAAAAGTGAAGTAACTGAATCTACAAACTACAAAAGGAGGAACTCTGTGATGGAAAATGCAGATAACGATCCTTCCACCGTCTGACTCCAAATGATCCTCAAGACACTGGGGACCAAGACTGAAACACATTTTCAGGAATAACGTGGTTGCATACCGAGCACAGCAAAATAATCAACCAACAGACGGGTTGGTTAAAGATCTTAACCACTGCAGTCTTCTAAATACTTACTTGAAAAGTAAAATCATGATGAAGAAAAAAGATCAGCATTCAAATTCTGACTCTTTTTTTTTAATAAACATGATAATAGGGAGGAAAAGCAACTTAATGGCCAAATCTTGCAAGAGGCTAATGTATCTAGTTTGATGGGATCTATCTTCAGGAGACATGAGGAGCAGGAGAACCAACAGGACTGTAGATCTGGGCGACCAGGATTGAAAAGCCTTGGTGTGAAATGCTGACTCACAGGCAGGACGGCCATTTTTGTTGAACAGAAATGAGCTTCGTTTTACTCCGCTTCAGTTTCTGTCTTCTGAAGATCAGCTTCCATGTTCAGCTCAGGTCAGGAACGTACCTCCAAGGTTACAGGCTTTAACATTCGGGAAATTGGCTTTGCTGCTCCATGCATAATTTACATTAGGAATGTGTGAGGGCAGATACATTCAGGAAGATGAAAGGTTCCTGCAGCTCCAGGGTTCCCTGGCCAAAAAAAAAAAAAGAAAACTTTGCATCATAGACAGGAATCTAACAGTGGCTGTCAGATGTTACTTAAACGCCTTCATCTTTGTAACACTTTCTCCTGAATCGGAAGCCAAGACACGAGTTCCCCTGAGTATTTGATGGAAACCGGTTTGATGTGATAATTCTGCTGCTTGGCTCGGCGCTCCGCCGTGCAGCTGACCTCTCAGTGGGGACAGGAATGCAGCTGGCTGCTCTCACTGTTAATCAAAATGATGGGGGATGTGGAGGATGCTGGTTGTGGTGGTGGAGGATGGATGAGGAAATGCTCGCTGCAGTCGGATGCTAGCCAAATTTTGGCTGCACACGTACACACATATACACAGCATGTGTGGTGGAAGCTGGCTCAGCAGTCTCCTTTTCGCCTTCTACTGTACATCTTCTGCTCCGGCCTGTGCCTTTCCTCCAGCCTCACTTTTTCTCCTATTCAGTCTTCACCCCTTTTTTCCCCTTTCTTCCATTTAAAACTTCCAACATCCATCACAGCAGAGCACAAACGGAGAGCAGCGGTGAGGACCCAGAAGGACAAAGACAGAATGGACGGAATAGGATGATATCAAGAGCAGCTACTGTCTCCATTCATCAGCCTGTTCAGGTGAAGCCAGCTGCAAACTCAGATACCAGATTGATTTATTTGTTAAAACCACTTGAGTCCTGCTGGAAAGATGGAGAGGAGGGTTACTAAAGAGCCAGAAAGAGATGTGCATAAACTGTGAAGAAACTGTGCTGCAGAGGAGATTTATAAAAACGAGATACAGTGCAGAAAAACTGGATTCACTCAGGAAAATTATTTAATAGCATGAAAGTCAAGAAACAGAAGAATCTAAAATTCTGGTTGTTCATCTAAATGTTAATAAATGCAGGCATACAGGATCAAGGGTCTTAGTGTTTCTGAGAAACACAGGTGGTCTTCCAGCGAATGAGATCCTTTGCAGCTTTAGAACAGATATGAAGTACAAGAATTGGAAAATAGCCCTAGAGGCAGATCTGTGCTGAAATACCACACAAATCCCTAAGGGGGCTCAAATGTAGAGCACGGTAAAGGCCAGAAGACTTTGCAGTGCCCCAGATGGGCTGTCCACCTGCACCCGGGGCTGAGATCACTCCTTCTCTGGCTGTGGGACGGGGTGGGGTAACCCACTTGGAGCCCGCAGTTGCTCTGGACTACACCTACCACGGCCAAGGGATCTGGGGGAGGTGAGTAGGCATGTTGGTTCATCCTGTCCTGAGGGAGGCTGTCTGTGGGAGAGGGTGGGTCCACAATATGGGATCTTGGAGGTTTGGCGGGTTGGGGTCTCCACTGAGGCAATTGGTGGTTGACCTAACTGGTCTGGTTGGCTCAATTACGTTGGTGCATGACCAGAGCTCTGCCAGGGGCGGCGCTTGGGGGCGGGGGCCTGGTCTTGCCTCTGGGAATGGATCTTTCTTGGTTGTCTTTGTGTGAGGTGGGGGATGTAGGGCCTTGGGGGTTGGCTCTTCGAGCGATGGGGCCCCTGGGCTAGGGAGACCTGGGCCCAATGCTGGGGGGCCTGGGGGACAAGAACAGTCTAGCAGCTGTCCGAGAGCTACTGTCCTTCCTCATACAACCACTTATTAGGCTGATTGAGGGTGTCAGCCTGTGATGCACCTTTGGAGGAGGAGCTTCTTGGCAGTGCCCCCCCCCCCGGGTTCTGCATGGATTCAGGCCTTTCCGCTATCAGTTTTAATTGCACCTTACACATGTAGGACTCTTCAAATTATAGAACTGCTCTTCCAAATTGTATCAATTTTTTCGTGGCTGTTTATATTTAACATTTTAATGTAATGTTTGTTGGGTTATTGGCTACATTTTTACCCTTTTCAAAACATTGTTTTGCTTTGAGTCCTCGAAGTTTGATGCCGTCAGCTCTGTTTTACAGTTTTTACCCTTTTTCCAATGAGCCTTTTCAGTGCAGGTTCAATTCAAGGTAAACTTTTTTTCTTTTTTTATGATTGTCTGTTTCAAGTCAGAATGAAAAAATACTTTATTTAGCTTTGAAGCAGTAAACCCCTAAGCAAAGAGCAAAGCCCTGTTTCTTAGGATAGAAGATTTAAAACAACAAACACCTGAAGGTGAGTCAGCAGAGAGTAGCGTCGGCTTACGTATTTAGAACAAACCCAACTGATGACCTTCAGGCAGAAGTCACAAGGTCAGACCAGGTTGTTGTCCAACACAAAAACAAGTTTTCTTCATAAATAAGGTCATCTCCATTACCCCCAACATCTCTGATCTGCAGAGATTAAAGCTTCCAACTTTAATATTTGATTTATTTGTGACTCCTGAAAAGAAGGTTAAATGTTTAGTGAAAAGAAAGTTAAACACCTTTTTGTCAAAGTTTGAAATCTCGATGTAAAAGAGTCGGTCTCCTCTGTTTTAACCTCTACGTTTTTCGTCAAGGACATCTGCAGCTCTCAAAGGAGAATGATCAGAGTAAATCGCGCAGCAGTCTGCAGCCGTTTCTCTATTCTTCCCCCAAAGTTGAGGCGCGCACACACAAGGACACAGACACAGTCAACATAAAACCCTGACAAAGAGAGGACAGACTTTCTGTGTGGCAAACTCACTTCAAGCAATGAACCTCGCCATTTGATGAGGGTCCGATGTTGCCGAGGGCACCACCGGATCCAAGGGCAAGGGCCGCCCATCCTGAAGGCGGATGTGTCAATGCTGAGACCGTGGTCTCAGACCACGCTTGGTTTTCGGGCAACCCCCCCCCCAGGGGCTCCAGCGATGTCCAGGGTGTCAGTCGGCCGGCTCGAAGAGACCAAATGTGAAGAAACTGGATAGTCTACAAAGGACTGTATTGTATTAGTTCGTAACCCCGTCAGTTTCTTGCACACAGAAATACTGAGTAATGACTCAGAGACAAAACTTAGCTTTTGTAGGTTTATTCCGCACAAAGACCACAGATTTGTACCTAGGGTTACAGACAGATGAACATGGTGCATTCAAAGTCCGAACAAAGGAGCTCAGAAAAAGGCTTGGTATATATACTTTGCATTTTCATATTCAGAACCTCATTTGATGGATCATGGTGTGAAAAACCCATCCACAGACTGTTGCAGGCTAGATGTTCGAAGGTCAGAGCACCTAAAGTGTCAGATCTCTCTGAGGTTATCACAGACATTTGCCAGAACGCATACACCAGAACACACAAAGATGAAAAGGGAGGATGTTAACGGAATGTTTGCAAGACAATAGTCTTGGTTGTGCTCTGTCTGGGGTGTGATATAATTTTGAGATGATAATACATAGTGAATCGAGTTTAAGCCATTGATGTGGTAAAAGGTAAAAGTTAGTTTCTAACTATTCTGTTTCTAATCAACAAAATCCTATTCAAAGCATTTTTTTAAAGAAAAGTGAAATAAAATGTCTTCAGAAGCATGTTTAGCAAGTGATTAGTCCCAGGGTGAAGTCAAATTCCATTAAAAATGATTCTTTTAAATTGTGAATTATCTTAGTATGACAAATATGTAAATAAGTTTTTCTCAGCACTTTCTGCTTTCAGTTTCAATGTAGTTTCTGTTTTTCTCCTGTGACATTTTGCCCCGCCACATGCTGAAAACATGACATTTAAGCATAATTATCAGCCTACTCATCATTTCTTCTTCCCTAAGAAGTGGTCTCTCAGCTTGTTTGTCGAGCAGACAAACATGACTCGCATAAATTTGGTCGCATGATCCTTCAGCGCACCACTGGAGGAGTTTTTAATCTCTCTCTGCATAATCCTACGCTGGGTTTGGTCACTCTCAGAAAGATTTTCTTGCTTTAGTAAATAAAGATGCAGCTTTAAAAGGTGGCAACTCCAACTATGAGGAATTTGGTCACCTATAAGTTTTTGGGGGGTTTTGTTTCCAAAATATCTTTTTGTTCTGAAGTTTATTCAAAAAATAAAATAAATACTTGCATTCATGATGATGAAGAATCCTGTTTCCTGGTGGAGTTTAAAGTTTATGGGTATATATCCTGAAAGACAAACTAGAAACATTTTTCAACTCTGAAGAAAATCATGTGTTTGGTGTTTTTTACATGTTCTTGAGGCTTTTTTTTCCTGATGGAGGACATATGTAAAAAGAAATTAAGCTCAAAAACTGCATTTCTGCACTGTAGTCGTTGGAGCATGTGAATTTGTGATGTAGATAATACACTGGGTGGGCCACAAGCTTTCTGATCTGAGGGAAAGGGGGGTGGGGTTGCTTCTTGCCAATAGTCCCGCCCACAACTCAAAAGTAAATTTCTAACAAACTACTGCACCTATGCAGAAACAATGTCCTTGAAAACAACATGTTTGTTTATTTTTTTATTATGGCTAAAAACGGCATGATAATAATTAAAGGACCACTAGGAACACTTTTACAATGGATCAGAAGCTGTTTAGAGTGGAACTTAAACGCTGATCATCCTCTGAAGATACCGAGTCCTGTTACATGTCCAGACTGTATCTTCTTCAGTCTTAGAAAAGCATTATGGGCCCGTTTTGGCTCATTCTGCTCCCTTTTAGTGTCGTTCCTCACAACCATCGTGTCATTTCATGTCAGAATATCGACAGAACATGAATTGCTGCAGGAGTCAGCGGTGAAAAGCGTCTGCTCGGATGCTTTCAGGTTCGTTATTGTAGCTGCTGCATGGCCTCATGAGGCTCATGACTCAGAGTTGTGGCCTTCACTTCAGTCTATAGCTGACAGCTTCAGAGCATCCAAACAGCTTCACATCATCTCTCACACAGACTTGGATTCAGGACAGATGGACAGTGCTGTTGGCTGTTTTGAGGGTTATTAAACTCTGTTGTACCAGTGGAAATATTTGCTGTGCAAAGGTGGCTTTCAACAGGAGCACACACACTCAGCCTCAGGGCGCAGTACGATGAATAACAGATGGTCTGCCTGATTTGTGCCTTGTGGTTGTCGTGGCTGACTTACTGTAGCAGTAATGAAATGTGAAAGAACATGATAGTTGTTGAAGATAGTCTTTGAAAACAAACAGGAAGTCTTTGTGCTGCTTGTAGCCTGTTAGTTTGTTTTTTTTTCATTGGAAGGGTTTTTTTTTTTTTACAGTAATTGTTGCTAAATCTTTTTATTTGAATTCAAAAAGGAGTACTTTAGCATTTAGGCTTTTATTAAGCTGCAATTATTATTATGAGCCCAGTTGCTGTGACTCAACTTCAAGACGTCACCTGGATGAATGAGAGCATTGAACATTACTTATAAAAGTAAACAATACCCAGACCCCTAAATATACAATTTAAAATTACGGAAATTAACTAAAGTTATTACCTTGTGAATATTTAACTATGAGGACAGATCAGGTGTTTCTGTAAATCACTAAGCTACCAGTTAAAGTCCATTTGACACAGGGTTTTTTATGCGCTCCATAAAAGTTTTTGTTAATTTACTGAGACACGAAGTCTGAACCAAACAGTCTATTTCTACTAGTTCTAACTAGTTAAAACTCTGCAGCATTCATTGGTGCTGCCAAAAACTGTATCAACATGTGTTGATCAAGCGTCTCCCGAAAGGATGAGTGGAGATACAACTGCTCCACCTTCGATAAATGCTTTTGAAAACATCTCTCCAAAGGTGTTTCTCGTCTTTTCGCATCCCAGTTTCATTTGGACTGATCTTGTGAGGAGATGCAGATGCGTTTGGAGATCGAAAGGAACGTTTAACCTGATCAAAAAGGGCCAGCAACCCTTTAAACACAGATCAAAGGCGTCCAGGCTTCCCTGTCATGTGTGATCAAACTAAACCTGCGGACTGGAGACTTTATTGGCTTGACACTGATTGCCCTGAGCAAACAAGTCCAAATCTCCTTGTGTGATCCACCATGAAGCTTAAACATCTTCATAGCAGAGTTATCTTTGCCGTCTGTGTCACGCAGAACGAGCAGAAGCCTCACCACAGAAATAATCATCAAGCTGACATCACACAAACAAAATTTTAACATCAGAGGTCCCAGTTTCAATGTTAAGTCAATGTAGAGACTCGATCAGAGGTCTTGCAGAGCGTCATTTGCGTCGGGTGCGGCAGCACATTTTTGACATCTTGGTGCATTGCAGTGACGTGCGGTGAGGTTGATGGCTGGTGAGGCACAGACTCCTCTGGAGTCAGATTTACAATGAAAGAACTACTATTTCCCCATTCATCCAACAGAAGCTAACAGCATAGAAGATACACACAAGAACATGTTTTTTTCCGACAGACTTTTTTTCCGGTCTGATACCGGATCCCGCGGAAAGCTACACGGCTAAATATGAGCTTTAACTGGGCTTTTCGTTGGAACTAAGCAATTTAATGAGCAGAATCGAAACAAGGAAGTCAAGACTTTAACCACTTCTGATTGGTCAGACTGATGACGTGTGATTAAGAATGATTGGTGGAGACAGTTAAAGGGGCGGGACTTTTCCCAAAACAGCTGAAGCTACGGCTAAATCGCGATACCATCATTCTTATCAAAATGTCTTAAATAGAATCAGATAAACACAAAGAAAAAAGTATTTTACCATCTTTCATTTTCCTAACTACTCAGTGTTTCATCAGGGCTTGTTTTGATGAACAAAGACCTGATATCCTGGAGATGGAAAATGTTTTTAGATCAGTTAATGATCAATGAGGGCACACCTGATCATCTCCCACGGCACACTAGTGCGCTGAGACGCTGGTTGAAAAACACTGGCTCAGACAAACACAGACAGATACACAAATAATTACTAGATGCTAACAGGTGTATCCGAATGTGCTGGCCTTTATTTTCAGCACCGGATGAACCTGACATGTTTAAAGCCAACCCCGCCTCCCCCCTGAATGTCGCTGCCCACAGGTGACACGTAGAAAGCAACCAGCAGAGTCCCCCCTCCCGTGGATGAAGAGCGCTGCCAGCAGTCCGGACGTCGTTAGGATTCCTTTCATGAAATGCGCAATGAAATATTAACCTTGTTTCTGTCATAATTGGCAGAAGTTTCTGAGAAGGTGAGAGGTGAGGTTCAGGAAGCACTTTGAGCGAGAAAAGAGAGAAAACAGCTCAGACAGGACGCTCCCTACGTCTGCACTGGAGAGCAGAAGTAATGAGTTTTTTCAAAAGTCACCTTTTGGTTATTGGACTGCATATTTAGCAGGGAATCCACAGCAAAAGCAGATTTTTTTAAACAATAGCTGAGCTGTATTTTAGCTCCCTGATGTTTAGAGTTTATAGTTATTTATAGTGATATCCTCATCCCGAATTTTTACATTTCTACGTCACCATTTTTGGTTGTTATTGGTTACATCAACACAAAGTTCTTCTCTCATCGCTCTTTTCCAGCTGTGGCCCTTGGTATACTTGGCTGGCTATAAGCCCCCCTCTAGATGCTTTTAGAACTATCTGAATCTGAGGAGAATTCTTGATTTAATCAATTGTGTTAGGCTCTGAAGCTGAACCGGAAGCATCATACTGCCACCACCATGTTTAAAGATGATGCTCTAGTATTCTTTTTTGAATTGCTTGCAGTTTGACCCTCATTTCACATTCTTTCTTAGTCTCATTGGTGCACACAGCATAAAATAATCCAGATGTTTTGAGTATTTGTTACTTTTTTGCTCAGCAGAGTCTTTTTCTCCTTGAACCTTCGATCCATTTTTATCCAGGAGTCTCTTTCTGACTGTTGAATCCTGAATTCTGATTTTTACTGAGTCAAGTGAAACTGTTGGAATCCATGTGTTTTTCCTCTCCACTTCTGCAGAAGCTGGGCGGAGGATTTGATTTCCTGGTGTGCCTTTCTCCACCAGTCCCGCCTCTGGCCCAGCTGTAACCCATTCTCCCTCATCACGACTCCTGTTTAGAAGCCTCACCCTTTTCTTCCACTTGCTGCAGGTACTGACACTATATTCAGCCTTCTGGATTCTCTGCTTCTGAAATTACTTCCTCCGTGCAGCCCAGTCCAGCCCCTTCTCCTAATGAAGACTTCTGGTGATAATAAACAACTTAAAGTTCTATGTATTCATGATCCTTTTGACTTTATGTTCCACTTTTTCAGTTACCGATACGAAGCCCATCGAGACGACTGTTGTTGTGAATTTGGGCTATACAAATATAATTGAATTGAATTGAATTGAATTGAATAAAACCTTTGTCTGCCTGCTATCTGCTACATTGAACTTCTGGACCTGTTCCTTACAACAGAATCCTGGGCTTTCTTCCATGTTTTTCTTATTTTTTGACCCTTTAAATGATTCCTTATTGCGTTCCTACAATCATTTCTCTGTCCATCACTCCATCCCAAGTTTTTTTTGTTTTTTTTGTGGATACTCTTTTGCTGGTTTTGTTTTTGTAGTCTTTCCCCTTCAAATTTCGCTACATAGACATGAATAGAGTCATAATATAAATCCTTGAAAAACCTTTTAGGCTGATTCATGTCCAAGACTCATTTCATCACAGTGGTTCCATTTTCTTACAGAGTTCTCTTTGCTAAATTCAACAGTAAAAATACTTTATTTGTCATTACTATAGTATTGAACTCAGAATAAAAAAAGTAAACTCTTCATGTATGATTTCACATCTTCCATTGTTTATTTGAGATTGGGTTATTTGGAAATGATGCAGTCCTACTGCACACGTGCAGAAAAGTGATAGTTATTTTTTAACTCAACCAAACCCCCACTTTTCGTCCATCGTTCCTATTCCTCAAACAACAACTGGAGGCATGTAGCAGTTTTCAACCCCCCTGGTTAAAAATTACAAGTTTACCCCGTAACCCTTGTGCTATCCTAGGCACTTTAACGTTGGGAGTTGGGTCATCTAGACTCACTAGACAGTGCACTGAACCTTTTTTCCTCAATGATTTGTGATCTTCACTGGTGTCCATGGATTACATGAAATCTTTCCACCTTTATCCACCTTTGTCATGGTAGGGAGAACACGTCAATGTAAGGGTGGGGTCATCTAAGATACCACGGGGGTTAAAAGAACCTGTGAAAATTCTAGTTTCTGAAAGTCTTTTCATATTTACTCATAAATTAATCATTTATGACAACTCTGAGGGGATAATTGATTGCTAAAATCAGTTTTTCTTATAGTTTAAATGTGTGCATTTTTACGTGCGGTGCTTTTATTGGCAGGTGGGTTTGTTACATGGGTGAAAACTGAGAAAGCCTCAAACAGAATTTTGCCCCACCCAAAGGCTGCTGTCTTCTCTTAAGATGGATAAACTCTGATCAGTCAGTTCGTTATTTATGCCATCAGAGATCATCCATCAGTGAATTATTTATCTATGAACAAAACCAAACAAATAAACTCTTTGCATGTGTTTTCTTCAATAAAACGGATTATTGTAAGGTTGTTTACATGTTTCTCTTCCGTTTACCCTGAATGAGCGCTTTATGGTTAAAGAAGAAAAAAAGCAAAAACAGAGGTGAAACCCTTGACATCATCACAGAGACGTGTACATTTTTGAGACAATTTCAAAAAAAGTCTGTTCAGAAAGAAAGTTGAGCATAGATTTCAAAAATACATAAATGTCATAAAGGTTTTATGAAAATACCCGTCTTCAGTGCAGGAAGAGGCCGTGCAGACAGGTTAATCTCAGGTGCTCCCATCTTAAACCAACTCGTGGTCCACAGCAGAAACCGGAGCAAACAGAACATTAATAATGGGGGAAGAAAATGAGCCAACTTTCTGACCTGACTGGAGGATGAGCTGCTTCTTTAGGAGATGAAGGTTTAAGCAGAGGAACAAAGGAACCTTTGCCAGATTAAGCTGAGGATGAAGATGGTGGAAGCCATTACTGCTCCACAGAATGCACACAAATGTCCTCACACACCCTAAAGGCTGTCACATGTAGCAAAGATGAAAATTGGTCATGCATGAATATACATGACTGAGAAAAGATGTGGTCTTTAGGTGAAATTTCACAAATGAATCTTGAATAAACCACGTTAAAACCACAGAAGTGCAACACGTAAAGAACACCTAAATCAACGAAGAACATGAAGCGTGCGTGATTATTGTGCCATTTCATTAGTGATATGTGCGTCAATTACCTAATTGTACTGTGATATATGCGCTGTATACGCAGTATAACAGTTATCCAGCGGTGGTACGTGTGACAACTCTGTCGGACAGACATGGAACGGTTGCGGAAAGCCACAAATTTGCATATGCATCTTGCAAAAATCACGCACAGTTGATTTACGTAATGATTGCGTATAAACTACGTAAAATATACATAATTTTCAAATGACTATACATTTTGAACATAATGGCAGTGTGACACGGCCTTAGAGGATTGCAATGAAGACAGAGAACAGAAAACCCAAGTAAACAATAACCTGACTCACCTGAGATCTGGAGCAGAATCAGGTTCCTTTGTTCCACTCATCACTGCCAAAGATGGGATTCTCTTTACCATTCAGATATGATTTCTGACTCCTTTCATTTTGATTGGTAGGCTTTCTTTTTTTATATATAAAATTAATAAAAATATCAATGTGAGCATGTTTTTGACAGCAAAAATAACAAACTCAAAAGGAGCCTTTGTCTTTCAGTTTGTGCATCAAATGAGAGAAAATGAGACATTTTTCCCCAAAGTGTCTGTCTTACAGCTGCTGCAGTCAAGCTCCTATTTGTAGTAATGAAACATTTCATCTTGTGATGATCCTGTTGTTTGTTTTTTGGAGTCTGGAAATTCTGCTGATTTAACTGTCAAAAGCAGGAATGATAAAAAAAAGTCCTTTAATGAAAACTTTGCACCGGTTTGTTTTGCAGACTATTCTTCATTGGTTTAAATATTGTAAAATAATTTAAGCATAACATTTACAATAAAAATACATTTCATTCTTAAAATGTCCTTGTCTGAACTCAAGGTCACTTTATAAAATGTACCAAAAACAAATGATGAAAAATCATGAACAGAAAAAGTAGAGAAAACTAACAGTTGAGGATTTGGACTGAAATAAAAAAAAAATATGAACAAAAGTTTTTAGAAGATACATCTTCAGCTGTGGGGAAAAGTGACTATATGCTTGCCCTCCAAAGGTGTGAATGAACCAAACCCCGTCTTTCTGTTCCGAATTCTAAACAAACCTGCACAAAGCAAATGTTGCAGTTTCTCATGAGACCAAAATATAGAAAGCTTAAAGGTTGGATGCGACTTTCAGCTTCTTTTGACTTATAAGGTGCGACGGTCACTAAAACTGGTATTTTTCTAAATATGGTAATAAACTTATGGGTTTTCTCTTTCCACAGTACTTCAGAGTTAAGTTTTTCCTATGTGAGGATGTGTGGCCTAGCAACGGACGTTCAACCTGTTCAGGGTTTTTCGTGATCCCAAAAGGATTCAGCTGATGGATGGATGGATGGATGGATGGATGGATGGATGGATGGATGGATGGATGGATGGATGGATGGATGGATGGATGGAACCGTAACCCCCCTTTGAGCAGCTTTATTAGCCACATCCTCGTAACATTAGATAGCTAGTTGCTGAATGTTATTCAAAAATAGGAACAACTGTTGCTATCAATCAATATTTGGAGTACAGACTACTGTTTTTTGTTAAATGCAGCTTTCTTTTTATTTTGAAGTTGAAGGCTCCCAAAAAATCCCAGGACACGCTGGAGAGACTATGTCTCTCGGCTGGCCTGGGAACATCTCTGGGTCGCCCCAGAGGAGCTGGAGGAAGTGGCCAGGGAGAGGGAAGTGTGGGCATCTTTGCTTAGACTGCTGCCCCCGTGACCTGGTCGTGCATGAGTGGAAGAAGATGGATCTTCTTTTGTTTCCTCGCTGAAGTTATTTCCAAATGCGTTTGTTTTTTATTAACTTTGCTAGTGTGAGGGTTTCAATTTGACAATTTTTTTTTCTCTGCGCCCCGATACCAACTGTCCCATCGATCTGTAGCCGTCTGCTGCTGTAAGTAATTTGGAGGAAAAAATGAACACCCTGAAAAGGTGACAGGTGGATGGAGATCTTGTTGAAGAAAACAGTTTTTCAGGACATTTTTGAGGAAGGTCAAACAGATGAAAACTGCAACCTTCGGGTTGTGAAGTGACAAGACTGTATAGCGTCCGTCCGCGGCGTGAAGCGTGAGGGATGGATGGAGACGTTTCTGAAATGAAAGGCTATGGAGCAGGTTATGCTGTCGACGCAGGAGAGAATGTTGTTGACACTCACACTCTTAACCTGTGGAGCAGGAAAGATGGAGGAGTTGTCAGAGGATAAAGTAAAACTGTTAGATTTGGATAGAATCGATTCAGGGCTGTCGAGACGCATTTCAGTTTGATTTGGATTAAGTTTTTGTTGGAGCTGAGCCAGTTTTTTTTGTTTTTTTTTTTTTTCCAAGAAGGCACTTAGTAAGGGAAGAAGGAGGAAGGGTGGAATTGAGTTTAGAGGAGATGTAGAACTGGGTATTATCTGTGAAGCAGTGAAAGTGAATGTTTACAGAAAATTGAATGGATGCGGTGGATATTAACCACACAAAGGTCTTCAAAAGAATTCTAAAATATGATGAGAGGGCGCTTAACCCAACAACCAGAAAGAGAAGAAAAAGGAAAAAGAATAGAAAGAGAAAAAAATGAGAGAACCAAAGCAGATTCAAGAGAATGAAAAAATATATATTTAAAAAAAAATGTTTTAAATCTTTCCCAGTGGATTTTGTGGTTTGTGGCTGATCTGCAGCTTTTTTGGACGTTGATTTGTCATTTTAAGAAAAAAATCATCTAATTCTACTTCATCTTGTTCCCTTTTATTTCTGGGGGGGAATAGAGTACTTACAAATATTTACACTTCTCGCATTTACACTTCTCATTGGAAGTGGTCGCTTGAACAGGCATTGCAGAGGGCGGTGTGAATGTAGCTTCAGTCAGTGTTTTTTTAAACCAGTTAGCCTTTTACCTGAGAGATAATAAGCTACTTTATGGGAACTGGATTGCTGCAGTTCTCCTTCTTGGTGTTGTTGATGTCTTTGTATCATTGACTGGTTATGAGAACTGGACCAAATAAATGTGAAGGGATTACTGACGACTTTAACTACATGAAACCAATTCAGTCGCGTTACAGATGCCGGCATGTTGGAACCATATGTCGTCAGTAAGCAGTGATTGGTCCTAGTAGGTCGGATTCAACGTCTCTATGGCAACCACACCTGCCAGTCTAGAGTGAGCTTGTTAGATGGCCACACCCCCTTTCCACTTGAAAGTGGGCTACACAAAATCTGTCAACCAATTTGAACATTTGAAGTGGGGGTCAGCAAGCACCACCTACTTTTATTGAGATATCTGATTGGTCCGTTTATAACTTAAATAACTTGAACTACAGAATAAACATCCGATTTTGGCGGGCTCTGGGAGTGTATTTCCTGTTTGGAAAGTGTATACAGTCAATGCTAAGTACTTATCATCAGGTTATGTACATTTTATCTACAAAATTAAAAATCTGAACCAACAAATGTTTTTTTTTTTGTTTTTTTTTTTTTAAATCAGGGGGTCACAGAATGGAGCTTTGTGAAACTCCAGATATATTTTTTTTCTACTTTAATTTTAAAATATCTATATATACACCATCATCTCTCTACTCCAAATATGTTTTAAAATTGGTTCATTTACAAAATGCAGAATAAAAATTATTAAAAATGATCAAAAATAGTTTTTCTCGCCAAAGGTTAAAGAAACTAATAAAAACACTTCAGTAGGAGATGTAAACAACAGTTGTTTGTAAATTAGATTTGTTTAGGACATTTGGGAGAAAAACCTGAAAACAATCTGCATCAGAACTGGTT
Organism: Oryzias sinensis; assembly: GCA_037389245.1. Classification (NCBI taxonomy): domain Eukaryota; kingdom Metazoa; phylum Chordata; class Actinopteri; order Beloniformes; family Adrianichthyidae; genus Oryzias; species Oryzias sinensis. Next base: position 16,709,669 of record CM074489.1, on the reverse strand, counting down.
GATACATTTGAGAGTTCCTTTAAAATTATGTACCGATAGAATACCTGTAGATTTATGTAAACTTGGAGGGTTTTTTTTTAAATCTATTTTACCAAAGTCAGTGTCTCTAAGAAGATCCTTTCCAGTTAAGAACAAGTAAATTAGTATTTCAAATCAAATGAAGTCCTGTTTCAGTCACAAACATTCACATCACAGATGCTCAGTATTTTCCACCAGATAAGAGGAAAAAACGGTTGAAGTAAATACGTTTGTAACGAGGGAAAAAGAGCTGCCAAATGGCGTGTCAATTTGCGTTTGTCAAAACCTGAGCTGGGGTTGCATTGACATATAGAACCAAAATGCTGCCATTTCTTTAAGTGGGCCCCTCAAAGCATCACACCTTCCCACCAGCAGCAGATTAGAGCTGCGAGATTAGTGGGGCGGCGGTTTTTCTTCAATATAGAAAATTGTTTTGTACAAAGTAGAATTGATGTCAATCCAGCTGTCTCCTTAGAGAAAATCACATGTCATTTCTACAAAGGCAAAAGCTGTGACCTGGAGCCAAACAGCTAAGAGTATTTTAATAGCAATTTCAGGATTGCAGTGAAACTACAGACCTCACACCAAGTCAGGGGTTTTCAGGTGAAATGCTTTTTCTTATATACAGGCGGAATCATCATCAACTTTGAATTCTTACTCTACCAGCCTCCAGCGCCCAATTATTGAGCAGTTGAAATCACAAGACAAGACTCCTCCGCTATTTCAGGAAAAACTGAGGGGGGGAAAAACACAAGGCCGTGACAACAGGAACCAAATGAATCTGTGGTGCCCCCTCACTATTTAGGATACAGTTTTATCTTCATAAGCTGGCAAGCCTGGGCTACGTCTGCCACAGCTAAGCTGATGCATTTACATAAATCCAGACTGCAGAAAGTCACAAGAAGAACTGAAGAAAGCACAACTCACTCTCATCTCTACAGCTGGAGATGGACGGTTAAGGTTGCCAGGGTGTTCTGAAGGATTTTAGATTAAAATACAAATTTAAAGCAAAGGTCACATGGGAACAAAGAAGGTTCATGACAGTGTGATCAGGAGACCAATCTCTCTTTTATGATCACACTGTCATGAAATGTCACTGCCAGCATATGAGCAGCAGCTCACTCAAAAGAATATTTGTCCTTATAATCAATCCTAATTCAGCTTCGCACAACAGTGGATTTTTTGGTATTTATGAACATATGTTTGTGAAAATCATAGTATCTTGATATTTCATAATTTTACTTTTTGGCAACTGAACCTGTGGAGTAAAACCTTAAGTTTTAGTCACATGTGCACCCGTACACTGCAAAAACAGCTCCCTGGAAAAAATGGCACAAATTCTTACAAATTTAAATAATGCTCTTTTGGTTATTTGCTGTTAACCTTCCTAATAGGATTATTAAGAGAGAACTAGACAGTTGTCTTTAATCACGGGTCTTTTTAACTAAAGATCGGTTGTTTCAGTGTACGGGGGTTGACCCGAACGGGTGTAACGGGCTTTTGGGTGGTCCTGGCCTGCAGAGGGTTGTAGAGAGGAGCGTTTGCCTTCTAAAGACCCACTTCGATGAAAATGGTGTTTTTAACAGGTTCTTGTAGTATTTTTTTTCCCTCATGATGGATGAACCTATATAAAAGAATTCAAAATTAAAATTACAATGGAGTTAATTTCCTAAATTCCAACAGTCGTGCTGCATGCAAGGAGTGCACACTTATTTATCACTTATTTATATCCATGCAGGCTAAGATATTAATCCACAAAAATGTGACTATAGTTTCCAAAATGCCTTAAAAGTTCTTCAGGACTTTTGGGATCTTGGTGAAACTTTTTGGGTCAGTGGAGTTTTAAACAGGTTCAAAAGCACCTCAACAAATGTTTCACAAAATAGCCACAGAGCTGTCCCTGCTGTCTAAACCCTAATTTGGGATTCAGAACGTTAAAGAAATTTGGGGAAATTAATATTTTAAAATGAGATTTGGTCCTTTTTTTTTTTTTTTTTTTGCAAATTTGTCTCTGTGTGAAAATGAACAAAAACTGTGGCTCCGTCTGTGGTTCAGTTTTCCCAAACGTGTTTTATTCTTTAGAATTTGATGGCATTTGTATGTATTTGCCTGCATGTAGTTCAGTTTGCTGTGATCCGCCCTCAGTGTTGAAGTAATTGCTCACACCTGCTTTTTGTTTGTTTCATCGCAGCTGTTCCTGGTTTTTCATCAGATTTTCTCAGTTTCTGGCTTCAGCTCTCGTTTTGGTCCTGTGGTGTCACACATTGAGTCAAGTCCTTTATTTTTCTGCTGTCTGCTCTCTTGCTTTTCATGATTTCACGATCTGCAGTCCTGTCACTTCAGCAGACTTTTGTGTCCTTGAAGAGCTCTTTAAAACATTCTATATTTCAATTTCCTTTGAGTACAAAAGATTCTTCTTCTCGTGGCTCGTTTGAATCATTCGCTCCTCCCTCTGCCGACAGCCGGTTCATATTTTAGACCAGGGGCCTGTTTCAGAAAGGAGGTTAAGTGTAAACTCTGAGTGCGTTAACCCTGAAATCAGGGAAACCCTGGGTTTTCCGTTTCAGAATGGGAGGTTTGTTAAACCAGAGAAAGCAGAGTAAGTCAAACCCGTTTCTGAAAGAGAGGTAACTTCTACTCGGAATCAGTCTCCATGGTTACTTATGCTGTGAACCTAACCTGGGCAGGAGCAGGTTTTATCCTCTAAACTCAAGGTTTCTGCCGGTCTAAGTGACAAGAATGGCTTGTCCTTTTTTGGAGGACCCAATAGACGAGGAGGCTGCATTAATTCGTAGAGAATTACATTTACGTCGTGCGAGGATTTTGAGACCTCGACTCGATTTTTTGTCATTTCCCCATACGTTTTTGTTTGAGCGTTACCGTTTTTCGTTGCAGTCAATTACATATATATAATGAAAACAACATTAGGTATTGCTATGTAGATGTTTCATATGTCAAATATTGTGAACAAAGCCTACATCCATGACATGCTCAAATTTGACCTAATTAAATTATGTTTTGAATGATATGACACCAAGTCTTGCATATATTGGAATAGAGCTGTGAAAGAAAAGGCCTGGAGCAAAATCCACGAAATTTACTTTGCTTTGACATTTCCCATCAGCCCTCAAGTACGCACTGTCTCATGGACGTGCTTTCAGCCAGCTGTGTTCACACACCGGACAAGCAGGAAGCAGCAGGGAGGGGCTTCTTTTGTTTGTTTGTTTTTTGCTGTTAACTAGCACTTGCCCACCACCTACAATTGGTCGAGGCTTGGTGCGAAAATAAAAGTGGTACAAGGCTTTTTCTTTCACAGCTCTATTTCAATGAACGAAAGGTTTGGTTTAGAATTCCAGCCAGGAAAAAGCAATTAAGATTTTTTATTTTGCTTGCAATAGTTGGCACCTAGGTGTTTTGAAAAGGACGCCACCCACATGTCACTACTAGATCTGAGTTCCTGCGAAATTGGAGTCAAATGTTCAACTGGTTGAACTTTGAAGCAAAAGAAATAACACCGGATTTGTACTAAGAGCCCACGGCCGGACTTAAAAGTTACTGTGGGAACGCGAGCGCTTTGAACGCAGAAGCCCAAATCGAGGGTGTTTGTGTGTTTGCAGAGACTTTTCATTGAAAGTGGCCACTTAAACACGAGATGACACGGTCGGTGTGACTTTATGACTTTGCATTAATATTTCACAGTTAGTGTACTTAACTTTACCTGAATTCACACGACACATTTGCTACTGTTTCAAAAAATGGATCCAGTAAAGAATATTTATTTTCTATTCATTTTCTATTCCGTTTTTCCCTTTCGGGGTCACGGGGCTGCTGGAGCCTATCCCGGCCACTTGTGGGCGAAGGCAGGGGACGCCCTGGACAGGTCGCCAGTCTGTCGCAGGGTAGAATGTCCACAAGCACACACCCATTCACTGTCACACTCACACCTATGGACAATTTAGAGTTGCCAATTAACCTATGAAGCATGTTGTTGGACGGTGGGAGGAAGCCGGAGATCCCGGAGAGATCCCACGCAGTTAAGAATATTTGTGTCATATATTCAACCTCAACATTTTCGTTAATTCCCCCTTCTTATACCATTTTTTTTACTTAATTTGCATCAGGAACTTTAATTCAAAAAGGGAGACGAGTTGCCATGACAATAAGCACCACAATTCCTACTTTGAGGGCCGCAGCCTTATGCAGACACCAGGGGAGAGAACTGCGGGAGAAGGCTGGCGCACTGATCCATGCGCAGCCGCAGCATCCACAGAGAGTGCTGCTCCTTCAGTGCAAATGCTAATTCCTCTGTGTAAATACAGTGTGCAACAGTGTGTATTTTTAGCCTGCAGATAATCAGTCAATCAGAGATGCATTATGCAGTTCTACACTGCGGCACAGACGCGGTGCGTCGCTCACAAACAGCCCGCTCTGGGCTCTGGAGAGGAGCGAGCCGGATCCCTGCGGGCCCACAGAAAGAAAAATCACGCACACACAAAGTTCATGTAGCAGGCTGCGCCAGAGTGCCTTACATGCTTTTCCCCCCCTCCTCTTCTTTCCTTTCATTGCAAGGCAAGAAAAGCACTTCCTGCACCCCCCCCCTTTTCTCCTCCTCTGACATCAGAGCAGCTTCTGCACAGATCCACGCAGTGATGCTCACTTGTATGGCAACCGAAAGGTATCATGAATCGCCAGTCGGGCATCTTTCCTGGCGATTTATGATACCTTTTGCTTGCCATACACTGGCGGAGTCTCACACCAGCCCTCACATCACACACACACCCTCACAGCCAGCCTCATGTGAGGTGCTATGTCATCCCATGCATGAGTACAGGGTCTGTTTTCAAAGTTCTCCTCATCTGCAGAGCTATACACGTCCTCCTCCGCCCTCCTCAGCTCCTGCACTCTCTCGTGCCCGCCCAAATTAATCTGAAAAAGGTGATTTGCATGACACAGGTCATTCAGAGGGAGGGGGGGGGGGGAAACAAAGCAAGCCTGTTGGTGATGAGCAGACGCACAGCCCAGCCTGTGCATGTACAACACACTGCAATATGTCAGAAGTTCCATTCAAATTTAGATGCACTGGGCTAAAATGATTGGCTCTTTAATTAATTGCATTATCATCAGCAAACACAGTGATTTTCTCCCAGCCGTGAATGCTCCCGAGAGCAGACAGATATTATGTAGCTGAGGCGACCGTCCACTCAGCCACTGCAGGTGGAGAGCAACAGGCGCAGGCCTGCCACACAGTCACAGTGCCCTCTACTGGCCCACAATGCATCAGCCAAACCCACCAGAGAGCATCACCCCCCTGGCACTTCATCCAGCAGCAAACAGCCAAAGGCAGAGGAGGGGGAAGGGGGGGGGGCATTTGTGCACAGAGCCATGGGACACTCAGAGAATGGCATTCCCCTTAGAATATGAAAAGGATTTTCTGCCATGTGTTTGGCAGCCCGTGCAATGCTCATGCATACTCAATTTCAGGGATGCATTTGATAGCAAACAGCTTTACATGATAGTGAAATGGAAATATTTACTGTTGAGATGGAAAATATTCAGCTCACCCTGCATGGGATTTGTAAGCTGCAAACACACAATGCATAGACGTCTGAGATGGTTAGGTGCGTTCCACACGTCTTCTCTAACAGAACTCACTACTTACCGCTAAGTATTTTAAGGAGTCTTTACATGAACATCTTCCAGCCACACTCGTAGAAACTCACATTATAGCATGGCGAGTACAAAGTTGAGTCTTGGTCAGGATTTATGCTTCCCTTTTTTTCTTTAAGGTGGCAAAAATTGAGGAAAAACCTTGGTCCGATCCATGCAGTCCTGAAAATAAACAAGTATCTTCTGGAGATTTTTATCTATAAAAAAAAAAATACATAAATATATAATCCTCATCACACAAACGTAAGCATATGGGACAAGCAGTAAAATAACTATTTTGTTGTTAAATTTAGTCAAAGTGAATCAAAAGTGTTTTAAATGTGCACCAAATGTCAGAAAAGAATCTGGAACAAATCCTGTTGTGACTTTAGAAGAAGATTTAAAAACCTATAGCCTTAGATGCAACTGTCCAAATGAGTGGATATGGACATTCTGTGGGAGAGAAATGGGAAATTCTAAGGTCGTAGACCACTCAGTGAGCACGTGGAGCGATCACTTTCATGCACATTGTGTTTTGCTGCGGGCGACAGGTCGTAGAAAACACAACACGTAAAGAAACCACGTTCAAACTAGAAAATTGACACACATTCAATTACATGTTCAATGCAAGTTCATAATTGTGTATTTAGCCCCTGGTGTTTACATTGGACAAGAAGGCAGGGTTTTTTTTTTGTTTTTTATCTACTGTATACTAGCGCGTGTCCACGACCTGCAGCTGGAAGAAGTTTGGTGCAAAATGTCAAAGCGCCGCAAATCTAGGAAATCTTTCTCCAGGCTTTTTCTTTCACAGCTCTATTCGAGAAATGGAAGACTTGGTGTCGTAGAATTCCGGCCGGGCACAAACTGAAATTGTTAATTTCTCCTTCATGACCAATTTTCAAACAGTTGGCAATTCCATGAATTAAAAGGGACGCCATCCACATGTCACTCTCATATATGAGTCTCTGACAGTACATTACTTTTAAAGAGTAATTGAGTGCTTTACTTTAGTTACTAGCTGAAGTTGCAATTATATTTACTCATTCCTCAGTTGATAAAGTAATTCACTACTCATTACTTTACTCTTTTCATCCCACGTAAAACTTCTGTAGGGAATAAAGCTAACGCAAACAACATCCCCTTGTTAAATCCACAAAATAAAACCGTAGAAGCTACAGACAGTCAATCAAGTTTTTTGGCGCCACCTCATTCATTTTGCCACATGAAAAAATGTGCATTGAATAGTAGCTGACATAGCAGAGAGAAAGGTTGCTCATTGACACTAGGGCAGTGGGAAGCAGTTCATCACACTGACACAACTTGCACTTAGCTAAAATATTTTTGCCTTTGTTTTCAACAAATGGAAAGTAGTTGCCGAATGCCCCAGCGAATTGTCCACGTTCATATTTCCGCTTTCTTCATCTTTCTTTGACCAATCTCCAACTCCTCCTTATGCATAAGTGACACCAGTGACTTTGTTTTCTTTGTTATTAGTTTTGTTTTATTTAGCCAAAGACACAAGACAGTTTACCAGAGTATGAACACTCCTACACCAAAGACGGTGTTGCGTTTGCTTCTTGTGCCCCTGAATGGTTGGGACAAACTGCCAGGTTTGCTACTTTTAGCTTGTTTTTTAAGGAAATTAGTTAATTAATTGCTTCGGCTTATCAGCACCTTCACTGCCACAGTGAAGAAATGGTGTCAAATACTCGTTATGCTTTCTGTTTTTAAACTGCTCCAGTGCCAAAATGTTAAAATCACTAATTAAATGAGGTGAGGAAAGCAGCCAAGAAAGGTTCTTAACTAAGAGAAATGTAACTTCAAAGAAAAGACTGCCGTAGAACAGAGTAAATGATTGAACATATGGTCACATAACAACATATACAACTGGATATACATAACAACTGGAAAATGTATGTGTATATTTTATTTTATTCCTTTTCATAGCTAGCTACCCCCTGCTAATGAAATGGATGATGGAACTTGTGATATTTCTAGTTTCTACATTTCTTGAGATTATAAACCAACTGTCTCCTCAAGCAAAACAGTTGTACATTGAACTTTTTTGTTTATTATTAAACTTTGCGGCTTTTACGTGTTTATCATCCCTCTAGCAATCTTTTTTTTTTACTTTTTGTTCTTTTCTTTATATAATTTTTAATTTAAAATAATCCCATTAAAGTAACCTATCTTTAATAATTTTTGCCATCAACAGCAGACAATAAAAAAATGATAATAATCTTTTTTATTTTTCCCATTCTTTTTTCTTCTCTTATTCACCCCTTTGCTCTAATTGTTTTATTTTTTATTTTTTTAATGAAATTTTAAACATAAATTGTAATTGATTACCCAGCTGTTTGCCAGATCAGCCATGGCACTTATTTCCGTTGCATGATTACAAGAAAAATCTGAGACAATTTTAATGCAGCAGGTTTAGGTTTTTGTAATATTTCGTTTAATTTCTTCTATCCTGATATTTGAACTTTCGAAACATTTCTAGCATTTTTGCCATCAGCCTCTACTTTGAGTCGCAGTAGCATTTTAGCACAGAAAAGAATCTTTTAGCTCTCTGTTGATTCATTGTTTTCCACAGGAGACACAAGCCGTCTTCTAAACTTTCTCTGTCTCTGGAATTTTTCAAATTGAGGACGGGAATTTTCCACCATGGGGACGACCAGAGCGAGGTTTTATCCTGAAATCGTGTGACTCCCACCTTGAAGTCGCTGTCATCCAAATCGCTGCTGGATTTGACGGTTGGAGTAAAAAAAAAAAAAAACAATCTGCGAGAAATTTCACCTTCAGATACAAAACATTAGCTTACCAAATAAATGACCTTTGTATTATTCGTCTAAAAGTGTAGCAGGACGTTAATTATGATTTCAGGTGATGTTTCCTGTCTGCATTCATCACAGGAACGCCACGGACAGACTTGTTTTGCTAAAATGATGCGGTTTGTGGAGAAACAGCAGCAGAGGGGACATATGGCCGAACTGGGCAGAGCATATGTCCCCTGCATTCATGCTCCAGTTTATCTCTACAAACATGACAGACACGCAGGCCAACATCCCGCGGCAAGGAGCATGCTTCTTGGCTCTTTGAAACAAGTGCAGCATGAAGCAGAGAATACTGTGAAGATCGAGGCCACGCTCGTGGAATACATCGCCTGCTAACATCAAGCTCGGTGAGGGTTAGGGTTATATTCATTAGGGATATATAATATTTTCTGGAATATAGTCATAATCTTTAACAATTAATAAGCAATCCCCTTTGATACTTGATTGTGATACATTCTGGGATAATGAAATGTCTTTTAATATAAACAATTAAGTAAAACATAACAGAGGTGGGATTACACTCGCTGGCCACTTTTTTTAGGCACATCTGTCCAAAAGGTCGTTAACGCAATTTTCAAATAAGCCAATCAAATGTCAGCATCTCAATGCATTTATGGATGTAGTCATGGTCCAGACGATCTCCACCGCAGTTCAAACAGAGCATCAGAACAGAGCATCATCTCAGAACTCATCTCAGACTGGTGGAAAGCGGGTTACGCAACCTTTAACCACCAGGAGCAGTTATCATACAAGGATGGGAGGACAGGGCAGGAACCGAACTTGCAATATTTTGATCAGTGGTCAACCACTCCACCTCTGCACCACAGCCAGTAAACACCAAAGCAGTCAAGTGTGGCCTTCAAGCCCCTCCCTCAGTGTAAGTCAGCGTTTTTTCAACTTACAGTTTTTCTCAGTCGCTTTAGTACAATTCTCAGATCAGAATTGAAGTTTGCAAATACATGTGTGCATTTCTCAAAACAATTTGCACAAACAGCAAAACACTATGGATTTTTTGCAAAAGCCTGTAACTTGCTCAAAATCTTTAGTTTAAGTCTTTATGTCATTGAACATGTCAGTGCCGTCAGAATGTCAAGTCCTTGTGTCATTGCCTACGAACAAGACAGTCAAATGACTTAGTCACGTTGTCAATATAACTGTGTACTTTAGAGGAAGGTTCTGATGGAAACTATGGCTAAAGTTTGGATGACAATTATTGTAAAATATAAGTTACACCCTGGGCAAGATTCACATTTACACCTTTATTGTTCATATTGTAATTTGTTGACAGACCATGTCATACCAACTGAGAAAAAACCCACTGCAAACAGGAACACAAAGGGGAAAAAAAAAGATAGGACAATATTCTGTCCAACAGTCCAGGCAGTGCAGTAGGAATTGGTGTGGTCTTCCTACACCCCTTGTCGTTCCTGTATGTTAGGCCACAAATTCTCATCCACAGCACAGCGAATATCCTCTATTGCAATGCAGCGAAATATGTTTGTCACATTATGACAACTTGGTCAACCATTTAGCCATTAATGACTTATACGATGAACTAATGACTAGGGGTTTTGAGGAGTAAGACTATTGCACAGTGAACTATAGAATACATTTTGATTAACATGACATAAACAATTGATAATGTAGCAAAGAGCAGAGAATTGTACATAATCATTTGCATGGATGTACCAAAGCAAGTGCAACTTGTTCAAAGAAGTGAGAAACTGCTTATATTATGTGCACAAGTGACATCATGATGTGAAGATTGAACAAATAGTTTTGGGAATTTCATTCTGATCTGACAATTGTACTAAAGCGACTGAGAAAAACTGTAACACTTTTTAAAAAAATGACATTTTAATTGGAATGTGAACTCTTGGATCAAATGCTAGAACTCCTGGTTTTCCTTGATCACAATTTCTGGATGTTTGTTCCTGGGAGTGTAAAAAGAGAGACACTGCTATTCCTTTCTGTTTCTTGGTTTGTTGGACTTGAGAAAGTAAAGACTCTTTTCGTCTTCCTTGCTGCCACAGAAGGAGTGATGTTCATTCCAGTCAGCAGGTAGACATGGAAGCCTTCCAAGTCTTCCTGCGGAGCGCGGGCCGAACAGAAGGTCTCTGCAGCGATCTGCTGCCATTTCCTTTACAACTCAGCAATTAGCTTCACCCAGTGACAAAACAACCATTTTCCCCCCATGCAATCCAAAGGGGCGGGGTTTTGCTTTGTTAAAAAACATCCACACAAGCCCCCATGGGGTTACAAGAGATTATTGCGGTTTAATATGCCCTGGTAACAATAAAAAACAGCAATAAATATCAATGTTTTAGAAACAAAAAAAGCAGCGTGGCTGTGAAGACCTCAGAGTGCTGCAGTGCATCATATCAAAGGCTGAGGAAAGGCATCTGCTAGCAGCAGTGAGACCCACTGAGTGGGAGCACACGAGTTAACTCTGGGAGAGAGTCACAGTTCAGCCAGATTCAAGGCAGAAGCAGATGGTGCACTTAGGAGTCCAGGCGGCACGGAGAGACACAGATAAGCCAAAGCAGCAGCCCTCACCGGAGCAGACTGTAATTATTCAGGGAGAGTCGGCTGAGCTGCGTGCTGCTTGTCAGCATCGCCCGGTTTCATGCTCCTATACCTCCAAACATTGACGCTGCCAGCCGGCGAGGACGGCTGCAGGAGGCGGAGGGGAGGGGTTACACTAGTGGGTCACAACTGAGACAAAGAAAACTAAAATCCACATGAACTATTTATTTAAAACTCTTCATTTAGTCCATTTAGAGCATTAAAAATGCAGCTAAAATGGCAAAAAAAAGATAAAAATGTATCAAATGTGTTAAAAAGAAGAAAGGCGGAAGTTTTGTCAGGATAGCAAAAGGTGTTTGATAGATTTTGTTTCTTTTTCCTGCATGTCGATGAGGCTGATGGGGGAAAAAAATTACATCATCACAGAAAACATAACCTTTCCAATCAGGAGTTTAAACTCTGCAGAAGAGATGAACTGATTATGAAGAGCTAACTAACTTTATTCAAGGGGGTGACAGAAAAAGAACACATTTCTATGGATTTACTAAACTAAAAAACAAAGAAGTGCATTGCATTTCAGTTTAAAAATATGAATGTCTTTTAGTTATTTGTATCATTTAAAACCAAGCCTTGATGGGAGTGTTATTTGGATTCCGATGATTCTGCAAATGTTAAGAAGAACAAATTCAACAAGTTTGATGTCTAAGCAAAATGTTATTATCCTCAAAGTAGTACAGTTAGATAAATGCTTTCTTATTTTAGTCAAAATTGATAAATTATTTATATTACTTTGTGTTGATTTGACCTTATCCCCTGTGCCATCCTAGGCACTTTAACGTTGGGAGTTGGGTCATCTAGACCCACTAGACAGTGCTCTGAACCTTTTTTCTTCAATGATTTGTGATCTTCACTGGTGTCCATGGATTACATGAAATCTTTCCACCTTTATCCACCTTTGTCATGGTAGGAAGAACACATCAATGGTCATCTTGGCCCCATAGGATAGCATATAAGGGTTACAGTGACTGTACGGAAAGCGTGAAGCTTTACTCACTTAGATCTTTGCTTTCATTCTAGAACACTGGACAGTTTGAACTTTAAGAGTTTAAACATGAGAGAAGTGTGAAAATGTTCATGTCTGAAAAATGTGTGAAGGGAGGCGTTTTACAGCCTCAAAACATCTGTAATCCTAATGCACAGGTTGGTGGGGTATTTTTAGAACATAGCATCCATGATCAATGAAGGGAAATTTTTTGTTTTCCAGCACTTTAGGATGTTTCAAATTGGGTCACATTGTCTCTTTATTTTTTGTTTTGTTACCATGTGCTTTATTTTGAAGGTTTGAAGCGGAAGTTGATCATGCTTGCGCTCGTTCAACACAGATGCCCTCTTTGCAGAAGAATATGAGTTTTGTTTTTACTTTAGAAAAGACGTACAGTCTGGGGCTGTGGGCGTCCTTCTCCGGTGGGGCCCTGCGTTGGGTTCTCCCGGCGCGGCGGGGGGGCTGCTCTCCTGGTTGGGCTGGGGCGGCGCTCTCTCTCCCTCCGTGCCTCCCTGCTCTCTGGCTCTGGGGGCCTTGCGGCGGTCCTGCTGGCCCCGGCCTGGGTGGCGGGCTTGGTCGCCCGGGCGGCGGTTGTTCCCTGCCGGTTCCCGTGTGGTGTTGGGGGGATTCCGGCTGCCGCTGCTGCTGCGGTGGGGGTCTTGGGGTGGGGATGGCTGGGCACTCTCCCTCCTTTCCACGTTCCACCATCCATTTTAGAAGAACATAAACACTCACCTGAGCACAGGTGTTAGCTCACCTTTGCACTAACAGTTTGCATGACGGAATGACTGAAATATTTCACACTAGTTGGTTTTAAGGCATAAGTATGCGTGTGAACACTATCTGTTTTGTGTACATGTCGACAGGTGGACATTTTTGCAGCTAGCAGGTGTGTTTATAACATTTGAGTGTGTGTGTGGACAGGCTCTGCTTTTTTTTTTACTACATTTGAACCTTACCGTAATGATTAACAACCAGTAAACTTGCTGCTCTATGCTGCTTCATGGTCTTATCCCCCTTCCTCTCCTATTATCACCCTCCTACCCCCCCTCTATCATCCCTCTCTCTTCTTCCCCTCTTTCCTTTTCCGTCCAGTCCAACACCAAAGATTTTCAGACATGATTGAAATTAATAAAGTTTGGCCTCAATTACAAAAGGGGTTTATTCAGACATACCTTTGGTTTGTCTGAAGATTAATAACCCCTCTTGTTAAAGTAAAATCTGTCCAACACAAGAGGCCCTCAGCTCTCATCTGTCTGCCCAGCTGTTGGACAGGAGAAGTTAAAAAAAAAAGAAAGAAAAAAAGAAAAGAAGTACAGGATGGAATGGAGCAAGGAGCTTGTGGCCCACCCTGCCTACTTTCTACATCAGAATAAAAAGACCTTTTTCAAACTACCTTTTTCCGTCTGCTCTTGAAATGCAATCTTTCGCATAATTTTCTTTATACATGTCCTCCATTATTAGAAAAATGCCACAAAAACCCAAAATTTTCAGCTGCCTTCATGCAGTGAATGTGGCTCACTTCCTGACCCATTTCCCTCATAATGAGCTCAGGGATGAGTCTGACAGGTGCAGGTTTAACCACGCCCGGGCCCCTAGGAGGGCGGCTTCAAGGAAGACATCAGATTTCTGACGTGAGGACACAGATTTCCGGCACACAGGGACTGGAGAGACGGACGTTAAAAGTCACCGTCCAGCTGAGTTCATGAGCTGCGACTTCAAATTCTTCAATCAGATGGTTAATTCAAACTGTCCTCTTGAATACTGATGGCGGCCATAACAATAACCGGCGCCAGCGGAACTCCTCCTTGTAGAATAAATTGCCGGCTTCAAAGAGAATCTATTAGCAGATGAATTGGTAACGATTTTAGGACACGATTCTTTTAAAAGCCATTTCCTTTCTGGAGTCAGAGAGAATGCTCCTGGGTCCGAGGAATCCAGTCCAATCGACTGCGGCGGCACCAAGCCGCTGTGAGCGTGATCAGCACTCCTTAATTATTCTAAACAGACATCAGTTGCTGTGCCAGCTTCGTCCCACAGGAGCTTGTTAGCTCCCCTTTAATGGCGGTTCAGCCTCTTTCTCGGGTTCCTGGGCTCCGGCTTCACGCTGTCAGACGCTGAATGTAAAGCCATATCGTGTTCTTCACAGCTTCTATCCCGCAAAGAATTCAAGCAGAATTTTCTTTTTAGTCTTAGTTGAAGGGAAATCGGGTGCAGCTGGGAATAACTGGACACCAGAATGGAAAAGTTATTTGTTTGGGTTAGTTTAGAGTGATCAGCAAACAGCAAATGTGCAGTTTTTGTCCCGAGGCGGATCAATTCACTTCCCAAATCTGACAGGAGCACGACCTGTTTAGTCGGAGACATTGAAGGAAAACCGTGGTGGGGCATGCTTACTCTCGTCCACAACTCAGAGGCAAATATTTCATAAATAACTAACGAAACAAAAAGCTCTATTTAGCTCTACAATATTAAAATTCAGAGTAGGCCATCCGTACAGGAATGCAACAATAAAGAAAGTTGTAACTAAGCCTTCAGGAACCAGAGATCCTTCTACTACTGAGCATGGATGAGGTCACAGTGGAAAGAAACTATCCAGCTCCTCACTTCCAGTTGAAACTGATCAAATCCAATGAACCGTTTGAATGAATCTGGCTTGCTTACCTACCCCTACATTTATCCCTCCAAGCAGAGAGACATGTCTTCAAATCGTCACTACTTCTGGATGACGTCACCGATAGTCGCCGCTCATCCAGGCTAGCGTGTAGCAGCCAGCACTCAGAACATGGATTAACAACTGTAAAAAGTCGTGCAAGAACAAAAAACTCAATACCTATATGTAAGAGGACACCCACGAGAAGAGAGGCAACACGTATCACCCTACCGGCGGAAGGATAGTAGGCTCTAACTCGCCAAGGCTCCATAAAAAACACTTTTGGACAGCACTACAGATTCAGATGCCCCTGCAATTAGAGCAATTGTGAGGAGCCAGAGGGGTAGGGGCAGAATTTGGCCTTTAATATGGAACAAAAAGAATTTATCAACAGTTTAAAAAAGAAAAAGGTAAGGTTATCTAAGGCCAAACTGTGGAAACAACTGAAAAGAAATGTTTACTGGCTGGAGTTTAGGAAGCTGAAGTTGGCGTCTGATTTCTTTGGTCCTGTTTTGAGGGTTCAGGGAAAATTTGGGGGTGAAATCCATTCATCACATTAAAATGAGTCCTGCGGAGAGTCCAGTGCAGAAAAACCGTTTAAACCTGTCAAAGGATGAAGATTCAATAAAGCAGAGAGGCTGATTCATGAAGACTCATTAAAGGCAAAATCCTCTCATCATCAAATACAGCTCTGAGACGTGTCAGTTCAGTCTCAGCTTGTCCTGCAGGTCAGTGAAAGTAATAAAGAAAAGAAAAAGGTTTTTGGTTTCTCAAAACTCAATAGCTCTGGCAGGTGGTAACCAGGTGTTGACTATGTTTCCATGGTAAAGTTGAAAACATGGCGTGGTCAGCCAGGACTAGAACCCCATTGAGCTGCCCTGAAATGAACCAGACTGAAGAAAGAAAGTAGAAAGCATCACAAAAATGCCAAACATTCATGGGAATTTCCACAGGAAACTTCAAAAGAACATTTCATTTCTACTGGAGAAAGAATCCATAACTCCATTCAGATGCCCTCCTCTTATTTGAGGTTTCTGTAAATTCATTCATTAGGGGCTTGACATTTTCATTTAACTTTTTTTTGTGTGTGAAATCTTTTAGATGTAGACAGATTATACCCCAAAACTCTGGGTGTTTTTTTTTTCTTTTTAAAGTGAAGTTATGTAAAGAAAAACCTTGTTAAAGTTTGACGCATCCTAGTTTTTTTCAGAAGCTAAATGACTTTAGAAGCTCCTAAACTGACGTGAAGCTGTTTGTGTGATAATTCCTTGTCCTCATTCAGCTGCGGCTGAACGAGGACCACAGAGAGGCTGCACTTCAAATCCATTTTTCATCGGGATTTCATCTAAACTGATCAAATGAACTTTGCTGCCATGCTACAGGAAGTCTGCATGAAGGAAATGAACACTGTCCTCCGTCCCCCTCTGCGATTTCCACCTCTGATAATGCATTGAACTCCCGTTTTTCTCAGTTTATCTAACTGTGACCGTTACACAAGCTGAGGCTGAGGGAGAAGCTGAGTGATGACACGCTACCATATAAATTTCATCATCTAACCGAGGCAGAGACGCTGCGCATATTAAGCTCACTGACACGTAAAATAAACAAGACATTTCTGGCTGTTTGGACCCGGTCGCACACACTGGGGCCCCGCTCTGGTCATTGTTATTCCTCTCAGAGTTTAAACGCCTGTCTGTGCTTTTTTTTTTTTTTGTCTTGTTTGCTTTCCTTCATCTAAAACTGCAGCAGGAAATCCCTGAAAGCACCAAAAAGGTACGTTTACGCTGTAATTAAGTGTCATTACTACTCAGAGGAAGACTGTGCTAATCCACTCAGGTGCAACATAAATGCTTGTTAATTATGTTTAAATTGAAGAACCTCACCTTTGGAGGGAAAGTGTTTTTTTTTTACATAAACTTCATGCACAGGAGCAAGCTGCTTTTTCACAAAGTTGACATAATTTATGCATCAGTTTGAGGAGTCTGAAAACAAAAAAGAATAAAACACAATAAAATGGTTTTGTGGGGTGCCTCAGGGATACATTCTTGGACCTCAGCAGTTTATTTTATACATGCGGTATAATTTTCCTGTGCTGTTCACCTTGTTTGAATACAGTGTGCTGTTGTTATCAGATGAGAATCCAACGATCCCTCGTTTATCACAGGGGTTACGTTCTAATGCTAACCCGTGAAGCAGCATGACAGATGTTATAAGGGGGTAAAACTTCTCACTAAGCACTTTATTCACTACTCTCAGACAGACATGAACGTCTTCACGCATTTCTTTCTTCATTAACACTCAAAGTTCAAACTTTCGTACAGAAATAAGCCCATTATCATAGAATGAAAACAAAGATCTGATCACAATAGAACTCTGGCAAACTGAACCCATTCTATACCGGAAACGTGTCACAGAGAGTGATTGACATGGTCTACAGCCAAACAAGTCGCAGAACACAGTGTGCTGTTTAAAAAGACCAAAAGCATGCAGATTTGCACTGATAGAAAAATAGTAATAAACAGCGAGGCTGCAAAAGGTGAATAACAATAACCCTTATATTCTTCAAAGAAATAATGTTAGCCATTCTTCATATTGTTATAAAGAACTGAAAAACTAAAATAATGATGTGACGAAAACAAATCATCTTTTATTTTGAAAAATCATTGTTTTCACACGAAGTTGACTGCTGCCTTTATGCTCATGCTATGTCTGAAATATGACACTGAGATGGATGACATCATTCATTTACAAGCTAATTCACTACATTCAGAACAGTACAACCACAAATTATATTTAAAATCTGTTTTATGGTGTCATAGTCGGCTGTGGTGCAGAGGTGGAGCGGTTGACCTCCGATTGAAAGATCAGAAGCTTGGTTCCAGCCCTGCCTGGCCATGTTTTGAAGTGTCCTTGGGCAAGAAAGACACTGAACCCCACATTGCTCCTGGTGGTTGTAGGTAAGCACCAGTGTTCACTGAATGGAACTGAGCCTGTAAAGCACTTTGGGCTTCTAAGAAAGTAGTAAAGCGCCATTATTACTATTTACTGTGCTCATAAATAAGCTGACATGGAAAAAAAAACATCACCAAACTAAAGTTAAAGGCAGAATTAAATGACTGTAAATGTATCCCGTAATGTAATGTAATATTTGGTATAAACATGGTACCATCAAAGGATAAATCTTTAAAACTGTTTAGGAATTTGTGCTTTTGTTATGAGAGAAGCTGTTTGATGGATTCAACTGAGAAAAGAAAAAAAAATCCATACCATTTGTAAAAACGTTAAAAATTCATACAAGAACGTTTTCATGTTAAAGTTGTTGTTTCCAAATCAGTTTTTCTTTATTCGGCTTTGATATTTCCCATAAAAAGAAAAGTGATGAGAAGAAGAAAGACTAACCATCATCATTTAGTAGAGGTACAGTTTGTCTGTGTTTTGTTTTTAAATAAAGATACTGGTAATAGTCTCAGATTGAGAGTATTTTCCTGTCTGCAGCTTGTTGTTGTTGGCTTCATCTCCTGCCTCGGTTCTGGACCTGGGAGCTGCAGGGAGTCGAGGTGACACAAACACGTTGATCACAGCTCAGTGAGCAGCGCTGAGGTCATCAAGAGCCTTTTTTTTTTTTTTTTTTTTTCCAAATGAGACTGGCCAACCGTTACCTCGGCAACGGGTGGCACTGACGAGCAAACAGGAGATCCCAAGACAATGTGGATGCGCAGCCGTCTGTTTGCCAGCACATTTTCTCCTCACATGTGTAGCCCTGGCTGTGTGTGCTGCTGTGGATCCTTTTATAGACACAACTGCAGAATTATGGGTCGTTTTGTGCCTTTTAATGTAAAATAGAAAATCAAAGGAAATTGTCCTCTTTCCAAGTGCATATTATCCTATGAGAACTATCAAGATAATTGCAGATGTGAGCATAAAGGCTCAGCTGTGGAAGATTGTGACAGAAAGAGACCGTAATCGCACTTGACTAACTTACTGACACTGTGTTGCGGAGACAGAAAGATCAGTAATTATAGATGTTAAAGTGACTTCATACTGCAGCCGTGTTTGATCTCTTCCAGGATGAAATTGCCCATCATTTCTGCACCCAGATGCTCCTTTTTTTAAAGCAAAAAAAAAAAAAAAAAAAAAAAAAAAAATCAAAAGATCGGCAGCGTTTTCCTCCACAGACTCTCAGAATTATTGACCAATTCTTCTACTAAAAAATCAGCTGCACACAGACAATGCCAACGGCGTTTTTAACATGTTATTCTTGTTGCATTTTTCTGATGATGGTAGGACTTGTTTAAAGAAAATTCTTCTTAAAATTGCATTTCTGCATATTTCTCTATTCATTTGGTTGTGAATCAGGAGGAGATGTTGGGAAAAGCCTGCATTAGTGACACAGGAGCTACAGTTGGCTGGTGACAACCTGCCTGCTCCACTCTATTCCAATGAATCCACTTGTTGATGACTACTGGTAGATCCATGTACGCCTGTGGCCAAATCCAAATTCTTCCCCTACGGCTTCTCCCTTTTCCCCCTACATTTAGTCCTCCAATCGGAGTGGCTGTGTCCAAACTCCCACCCTAATCCCCAACTACTAGAGGGCTCTGGATTTAAACAGCAATTCGGACACCGCGCTCACTGCGCCGAATATGACGTCACGGATTTCACAAAGAAAATCTAATCGATATGAGTGTTATACAACAGCTGTTTATGAATCCACTGTGTTTTTGAAAATGTTGATGGTTTTTTAAGAAAAACGGGGAAGGAATTCGGATTCGGCCTGTTTTCCTCGTCTGAGCTGGCATCTGGCTCAAAACTGTCCGGCTGGACAGCTCCAACGTTGCTCGCTGGTAATGTAAGGTTGGTGTTGTGAGGGGCCGTAAGCTAGCGGGAGAGCGTGTAAACAAGGGGATGATGGGAAATGGCTTTGTCTTAGCTCAGGTAGGACTTCTGAAGTTATGTCTGCTTTGGGACATTTGTAGCTCATGGATTCGTCTGTGTTGGTGGCTCTCTATGCGCGTAATTCTTACAGATGTTGACTGCTGGCACGAAGTAAGCCTACCCCCATTTCCCATCATCCCAACCCAACATTACTGGTGCAACAAAAATGGCGAGCAACATTAGAGCTATCCAACTGTAAAGTTCTGAGCCAGATGTCAGGAAAAACAAAGACATTCATGGATCTATTTGTCTAGAAATGTATCTGAATGGAGCGTTGAGCTTGTTGCTCATCATTGCAGGTCATAAATCAGAGCTACAAGCCATTTCCAGCTGCCTTTTTTCCGTCTGCCCCTGATTTATAACAATTTGAGTAAAAAAAATACTCTGAAATGCAGCTTCATTCTTTATAAAAAATGTTAAAAACACCAAAAACATGATCTTCTAGGTTTTGTTTGACAATCCTCTTAAAATGTGTATTTCCATTTCGATAATTATGGCTTATTTTAAGCCAAAAAGATCAAAGTTTTGAGATAAAAAGCTTTAAGATAGTTCAACAGGGGTGTATTATTCTCAATAGAACGAGTTTCAGTTGTTGAATTGACTAAGAAAAAGAATTAAACTTTTTCTCAATACTTGAATTCTCTGTAAACACAGATCAACTGGAAGTTCAGGAACATTTCTTTAAAAAGAAATAAGTAACAGAGAAGTTTTACCTGCGACCTCTGAAGGTCTTAGCGGCTGATGTTCCCTCAGATCGCTCAACTGCCCAACGGAGCAGCAGAGAGAGCGCTGCTCCTCCTGAAACCGATCGCTCTCCCGGAAAACTCCGATGCTTTGCTCAGATTTCTGTTTTTATCTGAGCTCCATTCAAAGCTGCTTTCAAACTATCAATTAGACATACGGCATTAAGACACTTATCACGCAGCAGTAATTAGCTCCACAATGCCGGTTTATCTCATCTGTTACCGAGAATTTGGAAATGTGGGAATCCGGCGTGAACTCTAAGCTGCTCCTCATTGTTCATTCAGGCCTCACACACTTTCCTATGATAATCACATTTGTAATTATCACCTGTTTTGAACAATCTTATTAAAATGTTAAAAATGCATAATAGGAAGGTTAGTAAGAAAAAAAGATTCACATTTTTTAATAAAAAAATTGTCAAACGATTGGTTACAGACACAAATGTATTTAAACAAAGTGATGAAGATGAGTTACAGTTCTGTGAAGACGTCTCTGTTGAAAGCTTTATTTGAAGATCTTTTCTGGTAAAGAAGCATTAATTATGAAAACCTTCAAGATAACTTTTTAACAGATTATCTAATTATTCAATTGTTCACTTAAAAAATAAATCTTACAGATGTACCTTTAATTCATCTGTTTTTGTCCTTGTAAACATGCGACTGATGCAAAATCCTTTCACTTTACGTCATGCACCTAAATCATTTTCTCCAATGATTGTCTTTCTATAAATGTGGATTTTTAGATGACAGAAATATAACTCCGGCGTTTCTGTTGCATCGACACCTGTGAACTAAAAACCCTAATGAGCGCCTCTTTCTTCTGAAATATTGTTGCACTGAAATCACTTTTGATCAGATAACGGATGACAAATTCCCAGAGCACAGCGTGTTTCTTACTTCTTTAATCGTGAGAGAAATAGAGCTTTACATCGTCGCCACCTGCAGGCGAGCAGGATACATAAATAAAACGTTCTTACAAAATGCTGGAATAAAACGACAAATGGGTTTATTTCATTTTTTTTACATTGGATTTGTTTTATACATTATTCCTATTTACAGGTTTGCCCTTCTTTGTACATTGGTGTAGAATGGGTGTGTACCAGGTGCCTAGTACAAACATTTCCTTCGGCATGAAGCAGACCCTCCTCTTCCTCCTGAGGAGACGCTGGCTTCTACTTCGAGTGCATTCATCGATAAGTTTAAGGCTACAGGCTGATCGTCACCTTCATTTTCCTGATTGTCCCTGCCGCCCCCCTCCCTCCCCTTGTTAAAGCTGCGGCGTTCACCAAGTAACAAACTACAATCTGACAACTTATTTGTCTCTTCAGTCAATTATGAACGCCGTGAGGAAGCTGTCAGGATGCGTGAGAGCCCACGCTCGTCATATTATCTCTGGACGCCGGCGACCCGCTGAGTCAGATAAGTCCCAGCAGGGGGGTGGGGGGTGGGGGCTCTGACTCCACTGAAAGACAACATAGGTGCAGCGCTCCCTGGTGGATAAAACACACCAAAAGCCACAATGAGAAGCTCATTTCTCTGACTGTCTTTAAAGGGATCCCACCAAAACCTTGAAATAAAAAGGCGCGGAAGCAGCTTCCTGGACTCGCGCGCTTCATAGCAGACCGGGCCGGACGTGGTGTCCTGAAGAAAAAAAAAAAAAAAAAACCAAAAAAAAAAAACAAGCGTACAGAGATGAGAGACGCTGCAGAAAAACCACCCGGCCAGCAGGCGGCTGCGACATCGCAGAGTCAGCTCCGCATCACCCTGTTGGTCCGGATTAAAAACACAGCTAGAAAAGGACAAACTAAAGTTTCAGCACCAAAAGTGCCAAAGTAAAATAACCGGACAGTCTTGGTCATCCGACACGCAGAGGAGGAGTTTTTAGTTGGCTGAAGGAAGGATGTCTGCAGAGCGGAACCCACACTTGGCTGCGGTGGAAGCAGAGACACTAAAAATGGGCTTTTCTGGTGAGCAAATGTTGCCGCGGAGACGCAGAACCCTTCCGGTGGTTTCCGTTTTCTAGTTATCGCCTACTGAACCGTCCCATGCCTTGTGGAGTCTGCTGAAACTCAGATCTGTGTGGATCGACCCTCCGTCCACGGCAGAAAAAAAACAACAACGCTGCTGGGTGGGGTTGGGGGTGGGGGGCTCGCGCTGTCCGAATACTTGGTCAAAATTGAGAGGCAGAGCACCTGAAAGTGATCCGGAGCACTTCTTTAGGGAATTTTTGACGTCCGGAGCTGCGTGGAGGCATCTAGACGTCCAAACAAATGCAAGAAATGTCAGGTTTTCTACTTTACAGTTAAAAGCTTTTAAACACAGTGTTTCATGCTGCACTGCACGGGGGGGGGGGGCGCGCCTCAGCAGAAGAAGATCTCTCCGTCCACAGGGGGCTCTGAGACATGCTGAGAGTCTGAAAGAAGAAGAACAACAACTCTGATTTGACATATGATCCGTGTTTCCCTGTATAAAAAACTTCAGAGACATTTCTGATCTTCTGTTGCTCATCTGCTCACAAAACGCAGATCTGAGGGGCCAAAACCCACGAGCCTCACTCGAGTAAGATCCGGTTCTGAAAGTCACACTCTAGTCATTTTTTGATCAGTTTTCAAAAGTTTTATAAATAAGGGTTTACAAAAGTCTAAAAAGCCTCTTTTCTCTAAAAAATCGTTTTCCTGAGCATTTTCTGCTGCTAAACCAGATCAGCGTGAGTCCAAATGGAAACTTCCATCAGGGAGGAGGCTGATCTTTTTAGGGCAGCTCTCACTATTTTCCAGAACAGAGTTTGGTAACTCTAGACGTCTTTTCCTCTCTATGTTTTCAGTTGTGCCCACAGTTCTCACCTGCAGTGGCGGCCCCGCCTCCTTTGCCCTTCTTCTTCTTCTTCCCGTCTTTGCTCTTGCTCTTGGTCAGCTGCAGGAAGCTCTTGGAGATCTGGTTGTTGGCGTCGCTGCTCTTCAGCCCGGAGGAGGCGAAGGGGTTGAGGCCTTTAGCTTTGGGCTTCGACCTCTGCGGCAGCATCCTCGGCAGGGAGGAGGAGGAGCACGGGGAGAGTTCAAGCGGGTCCAGCTCCAGAGACTGGGAGCTGCCGGGGAACAGGAACTCGTCGGATGTCGTAGAGGGCGTCCTCTGGAGGAGCGAGGGGGGAGAGTCAGAAACGAGCAGCGGCTGAACGCTTACTTTGACGGCTTTAGAGGCTCCACTGAGGACAGGAAGTGGAGGGTTTTCAGCTCCTGACAGGTGACTGCATGGATTTGGTTTTCTGTCTGTCCATGTGACCATGACAACAAACCTTTCTACCCCAAACATAGGAAGAGTTTGCATCACCTGTTGTGGGGCAGAATCAGGCTAAAAACATGGGTCTGCACAGCCGGAGAGCATCTTTCTAAGCAGCAGATTTCTCGGTCAGCAAAGCCGCTTTAAGGTTTTCTGGAAGTCCCTGCATGGCAGCATCTCCTGTTTATCATCACCGACATGGCAGGAGAGGACCGACTTACATGTCTCTTTGTGCTAAATCAAAAATCTTTTTTCATGTATCAATTAGAAATTTTTCTCCTAGTTTAGTCTCATTTTTCAAGACAAAATGTTTAGGTTTCCGTCTTTTTCTGTTTGACAAACAAATACATTTTTGAGTTGAACTTCTTCTAACACAGCCAGCAGATTTGTCATCAAAAACATTTTTTTTATGCAGTTGATTTTTGTAGAAAATGCAAACAACTCCAGATAATCCTTCAATACACGAATATTAAGAGGAATTTTCGAACCCCTCTCTGCTTAGCCCTGCCGCAGTGCCGCTGAGCAGAACCAGCTCATCCTCGCCGCTCACCTCAGACAGTCGCAGCTCCTCCATCTTGTCCAGCTGCCGCCGCACAGCCTCCTTGTCCCTCTCCAGCTTCCTCTGGGCGTCTCTCAGCCGCTCCAGGTCTTTCTGGTACTCCTCCTTCCGGATCTGCAGCTCCTGCTTTTCGGCCTCCAGCGCCTTGTGTTGCTTCTCCACCTCCTCCTCCTGCAGTGGGTGGGAGATGCATATCCGTCGATTTATTGAAATGACTCAGAAGAAAGCAGAGGACGTCGACAATAAGTCAGTCCAAAAGCCAAAAAGTAAAAAACTGAAAGTTCTTCTGAAGTTCTGTAGTTCCGCCTTAATGCCGGTGTTGACTGCAGGAAAGAAGAAAGCTGGAAGTCAAGACTTCACTGCTGCAGACTAAATTATTCAGACTCTTCTCGTGTGTCTGTTTAAATAAATATTAGATTTAAGGAACTTGTGCTTCGCTGGAGTATTTCCAGTGTCTTGTGTTTTAAATTTTGCAGTCAGAGAAGTTTTTCCTCCACAACTTTTAATAACTTTCCCCTTCGCAGGCTGTGATTGAGCTGAAGTGGTGCAGCTGGAGAAGATCTCGCCCCACAAAAACACCGGAAGCACCTTTGTTTTCTTTTGGTCACTACCGATCAGCTCAAAAAAACCTCCCCGTTCTCAGGTGAGTTTAAAAAAAGTCCTCCAAATTCTCAGTCCAAGGACATTTTTAATTCATGCTTGGAGAGGAAAGCCATGTTGGAGATGAGTGAGAGCAAACGAAAGCTTGACAGAAGGCAAGTGGACGTCCATGTGAAGTAGACTCCTCCTCCACCAGCTCAGGGTGTTTTCACAACCTCAGGAACAGAATATCTAGAGCAGTGGAGCAGAATCTGGGCCCTGCTGGAGGCAATGCTATAAAATCCCAGCCACCCAACATCAGATCTTTTAGCTGGCCTCTCCGGGAAGATATATTTGAACGAGTAAAATCTACTTTTAAATTAAATGTGTTTTAAAACTTTCTAAAACTATTCCTAGAAACCAGTAAGAAATCAGTAAACCTGTGAGAGGATGGACCCTGGCTGTAATAGAAACGTGAAATGGAAAAACAGACTTTTTAAGATCAGAAAATTATTCATTTCTGAAAATCAGAAAACAGTTTGAACCATTTTTTATCTGATGGATAAACTTAGACATCACAAATTAGATTCTGTCCGGTGAAAATGAAACCGTAAGTGCGTAAAATGATATTTATGTCAAGACATTGCAAACAGAACTGAATGAAAATATTTGCCTCCATAATTAGTTTTTTGCTTTCAAAAACTATTTTTTTTTCTTTCACAAACTTTTTTTTTCCTTTTAAAAAATGTTTTTGCATCTACGACACAAATGTTTTTATTTTACATGCGTTCGCAGGATGTTTGATGGCAGATACTTCACGATAAAATTAAACTTAGAAGGCAAAAATCAAAGATAGGTAGGGAGAGATGTGAAAACATTTGTGTTGCAAACGAAAAAATGTTTTTTGAGAGCAAAAAAAAAAACAGTTTTTGAAATCAAATAATTAATATTTTCATTTGCCACTTGGAAAGTTTTCTTTGCAATATGTTAGCATATATATATCACTTCATCTAAGTGGAGCTCAAAGGGCATCCAAAATTACCTTTTTTTGAGGGACTCAGTTACAAAAAAGAAATCCCTGCAAGGAAAACTGCTGGTCAGAGACCAATGAGGAGGACCTGCAGTCACCTGTAAGTGCACCAGCAGCTCCTTCTCAGAAAGCTGCTGCTCCCGGACCTCCCACTCCCTCTCCTTCCTCCTCTTCTCCTCAGCGTGAGCCGCCTGTTGTCTCTGCAGGGAGGCCAGCTCCTGGCGCTGCTTCTCCAGGCTGCGCTGCTTCTCCTGCTCCACCAGCGAGCTGGGCCGCGAGGACTGCCGGGACAGGGCGGAGCAGGAGGAGGAGGAGGAGCGCTCGCTCAGGGCCTGCCGCTGCTCCTCGATGTAACTGTCCTGCTGGACCACCACGGCCTGGAAGGACAGCCAGACGGAGAGGGTTACACTCACAAACACTCTGAATGGATGTGATGCGAGGCGGCTGCCGTACCTGCAGACTGCTGAGCAGGAGGTGCAGGTTGGAGACGCTGTGGAGGAGCTGCTGTTGGACAGAAGATGACAGCATCTCACACGAATGCAGAGACATCTTTCTTTAGTTATTCTATTGAGTTTTCATGTAAGAGTGGCTTGAAAAACAGTGACTCTGGTTCATGAATTTGACATTCTCGCCTCTCAGAAGAGCCCAGAAACTCGACCTTTACTGTGCTGTGGGTGTTCACCAGCACGCCGTTCCCACAGACAACCGTTACACAACAGTGTGTCTGGAAGCGTCGCAGTGAATTCACTCAGATTACACGGCCTGTCTGCTGCAAAGATGACGGGAGCAGACTCAGGGAGAGCCGTTCCCGGTTCCTCCTGCAACTCGTGAACGTGAACAATTCTGGATTAAAGAATCAGGAGGCGCCCTGTCGGATATTCAAGTGGCGTTGATGTGAACTTTACTTTTCTTCCTGTCTACTTTTTTTTTTTTTTTTAGAAGTTCACGGGAGAATGCAGCAAATGCACAACCAAGAGTTTTGCTGCAGTGTCAGGTGATGTTTAGTCTGAATTCTTTCTGTTTCTCTGCCAACAGCAACTTCGAGGCCGAATCCGAATTGCTTCCCTATCTCTATGGCTCCTCCCTACTGCTCCAATTGTAGGGGCATTTCAAGCTTTACTGTTTGTTTTTTTAAAGGAGGAGCCTTAGCGACTGGTTATCCCTCCATCAGTAGGGGGGTCCACGTTGCGCTCTGGCATGGAGGATTTCTTGGATGTGCACTGAGCAGGGACTTCTACATTGAATTGCAAGTATAAAGATTTTGTTCCTGCAGGAGTTTTTAAAGTCGTACGACTGATGTTTTATATTTTCAAGCAACATCGAGTCGTAGTAATGTCCAAAAAATTTGAAGACACAATTTGTTCCATAACCATAGGGATAAATGTAGAGGTAGGGAAGCAATTTGGATTCGGCCTAAGTGAATTAAAGATGGGGAAGTGGGCGTTACCTCACTGTTCCTTTTGAGCAGCTGCAGCAGGTTGGCGTTCCCTCCCTGCACACAAACACACAGTGAGAAGGACTCTCACACTTCTTCCTCTCACACAGTTGTCCTGCAGAGTTCAAGCAGCATGCATGCATCCAGGAGGAGCGGCTAAAGACGAGAGCATCCAGCATGGTCCTCCAAAAGGCGGACAGTGGCTGCACCAGAAAAACTCGTCTTAACCTGCACTGACCTTCTTCAGAACGCTGTCAGACTCCGTCCTGCGCAGATCTCCCGTCACGTCTTCGCTCTCGTCTCGGTCGCCACCTTAATAGTAAAGAAAGCGCTGAAATTAGGCATCAACAGAGAAGAGAAGCTGACTTCAGTTGAACTCAGTGTTCAGCAGAATATAGATTCATGGTTTCAAGGGCCATCAAAAAAAGAGGGGAGGAGTTTATGTAAGGAGGAGGAGCAAAGCAGCTCTCCATCATTTCTGCTCTGATCATATAAGGATAAACACCACAGAGCCTGATCTGCAGGTTTTTTTGTGTACCTTCCCTAAAGAAGACCCAGGTTTGTTCAAACGTTGCACAACACACATTTTTTTATTTCTTTCAAGTAAATTTAACCTAATAGTTATCACAATTTGCATTATGAATATTTATCATAAAACAATTAAATCCAAACACCAAAAAGGGGAAAAAATGCAAAAACTGAACAAAATGCTTCATTAAAGAATTAAAATAACTTCTGTTCCTGCAGAGAAAACTTAAAACAAAAAAATGTCTTTAAAAAGGAGCCTTCACTAAACATTTCAAAGAATAAATTAATAAAAAAACATTCAAACATTCTGGTATGGTTTTTTTAATGTTCTGAATGACATCTGCATGCTTTGTACCTTTTATGTTAATGAATTCTTTTGAAAATTTTTGTGTCTTTCTTTCCCCGCATTTAATGTTATAAGGCAGATACAAATTTACCCGATTCAATTAAAAAAAGAAACACCTTCCTCTGGTGTTCTTTCACACTGCACTTTTGAGGGTGGACCACTGACTGTATATGAGAACTGAAGCAAGGGAGAGTGACGTCACCTACAGAAAATGACTTACTTCCAGCTCCAACCGAATTAAGTCAATTCAGTCGCCATTTTTCTGCGATAGGCCACGTTGGAGCCAGATGACATCAGTAAACAGTAATTGGTCGGAGTCGGCATGAGTCAATATTTCGATTGCGACGAGTCTCTGTAATCAGGAGTGAGTTTGTTGGAAGTCCACACCCCTACTTCTTGAAAGTGGGCTACACAAAGTCTGCCAATTACACGTTTGAAACTTGGCTTCTTGGAGCCAGAGGGTATTTCCTGTTTGGAATGCCAGGGGGGAGGGGCCACTCAGTCCAGTACTCATGTACATTCATAGGGATGAACCAAGCAGACTAAATATCACATCACAACTACTCGTTTGGTGGAGCCATTTCCCTAAACGCTGCACGCCGCTTTCAATCTGCTAAAACGTCTGTGTGCAATCACACTGTAGTAAACTGCTCAGGGTTCACTTACAAGTACCGAGTTTTGTGCGAGTTCTGCTTTTCAGAGGGGAATTTCCATAAGACACAATCGGCCCAGTGTGAGAGCAGCCATCATTTCATCAGTGTTTGTTCCTTATTGACGGCTAACTTTTCTTTAAAAGTCTGTGTGACAAACGGAAATGGAGTCATGCATGGTGAACACAGTGGAAAACCACAGCTCAGTGTCTGCAGCTCACTGGATTTCACAAAGCAGTGCAGACACAATCCTTCCTAATGACTGACAAGTGACCGGTTGATGCCGTCACCCACTTCCTGTGATGGAAGGGCCCGTCCACGGCTATCTGCCAGATTTATGTGAATTATTTCTATGGTGGGAGAAAGAGAGCTGCTTGTTCTCCTCTGTGGAGGCTGGGAGATTTTGACTTTAGTTTTTTGCTGTTTTTTTAGCGTTCATATCTAAAATTCATGTCAGACTTTCTTTTTGTGTCCCTGTTTGCACATATTTAATCAAAAACTGCTAAATATCTCCATTAATGTTTAAATATTTCACATTTCTCTTAGTAAAAACTTATCACATCATCGGTTGACTGCCTCAAAAAAATCTGTGCTCATATTTTTTTTAATGAAAATGTTTTTCTGCAGTTATGTATATGTGAATTTTGGAGTTCAGTCTGTAAAACTATCAGCTTGAAGGCAGTCAGTTCAGAGGTAGCGCCTCAGGCCACATTTCCCCCAGGAAGCCTCCCGCTCTGCTGTCCAAGCTCCCGTCTGAAACGCTTTGCTCACCGTAGAGAACAGGGGCATTGTGGGAAGTGCTGGCTGTGAAGCCTGCAGCTATGTCTGCACCAAAACTTTGTTTGAAGATGAAAAAAATAAATAAAATAAAAGGTATCTAAAGTGGAAGCGGGCTTTCAACATCTGCTCATTTGCAGGCGGTGCGGGGCAGCAGGGTCGACAGAGCGGTGGTCCTTACTTTTGCTGATGTGCATCTGGTGACTGTCGAAGCCTCCGAAGGTCTCGGCGCGGCGAGGCAGACACACCGGCCCGGCGCCTCCTCCCTCGTGGACGCTGGCCATCGCCCCCCCGAGGCTGCCGTTCACCAGCGCCTGTAACGTCTCCACTGCAGCATGCGCACAAACACACAGAGGGCGACATTAATGCGCAGCTCCCTAAGTGAATTAGCCTGGCTAACTGTGTTACGGCTCATCTCTGCACGCATGAATCCTGCCAGGCGCTTCTGCTCTGGCTCCTGTTGCTAGGCAACCATTGACAACCTGTTGGAGACACAGGCTACTTGGTCCCAAGTTTAAATATATTAGCAATCTCAAATTTATTCAGACTCAGAGAAGGCATGAGCAGCACTAAAGGTTTTTGCAGGGAAAGAACAGGAAGAGAAAGACATCAAAGATGGTTCCTGCTTCAGGCGTCTCAGGAAGGTGGGAAGGAATTACAGCCAAAAACACAGAGAACAGACCCATAATTCTTTTAATGTGAAGTCATCAAACCTGGAAAAATGCTGAACAAATAACTACGATAATCACACACTTTGTGCTTTTGTAGAAAACAGTTGCCTGAAGCCTCACAACTACTTTAAAAAAAAAACTCTCCTGTCATTCGGTTGATTCCAAGCTCCACAAACAAGAGCTGTATTGTCCAGGAGTGATTGTGATTCACTAAAGAACTATCATTAAAGAAAAGAAGCATCCCTTTCATCACTAGTCCAATTTTTATACCCTGAAAGAGTAAATAGTTTGAAGAGCCACTCTGATCATTTTTTGATCTATTCTAAAAGCATTCCCAGTGGTCTTTTAATTATGATGCCATTTTTAGCCAAAATTAAAAATCCCATCACCCTCAATTTACCTCCCTGTTGGTGAGAGGTCTCTGTTTACATGCTCTCTTCTGCCAGCTTACACCACAGTACACCTTTGACTTAATATCACCGGTGGGACAAAAATGGCGAGCTATATTGTATTGGATCTATCCAGCCGTACAGTTTTGATCCAGATTCCAGCTCAGACGAAGAAAACAAAGACGTTCGTTCATAAATGTATTTGTCTCCAGGTGGATGCATCAGAATGGAGAGGAGCAGGGAGCTTGTGGCCCACACAGCATATTTTCTACATGACAACTACTTCCTTTTCAAACGACTTTGTTTCGTCTGCCACTAATTAACAACAATTTGAATAAAGAAACACACAATGCAATTACAAAGACCCACTCCTATCAAAATCTTGTTTTTGTGTTTTTAACATGTTCCTGTAGAATTGTTTTCTTTTGATAATGGAAACATATCAACAAATTTAAGATTAAAACTAGTATTTGAATCAGGAGCTGATGAGAAAATGCCTCATGAACGGAAATGGGCGGGTCTCCCTGCTCCGCCCCAATGCTGCTCGCCATTTTGCTGCACCATTGATGTTAGCTTGGGTTGAGAGGGGTTGTGAACTAGCAGGAGAGAGTGTAAACAATGGAGGCTTACTTCCACGACAACTCAGAGGGGAATTTCTAATGAACTCCTGCCGCTCTGCAGAAACTATGTCCTAGAAAACTACAGGTTTTTTTTTCCATTTTGCCTAAAACCATCATAAACATAATGAAAAGGTAACAATTTGACAACAAATCAGAAGATGACTGGAGTGCGACTTTAAGTTTTTGTTCCTTAATATATTGTTACATGTTAAAAACACCAAAAACATCAGAGTGGGTTTTAAAAGGAGTGAAACTGAATCAGTTTTATCTGCAGAAACACATCTCCGCTTCATATGTAACAAGGCTTTATTGGATGGCGATTGTTGCCCTCTTTTTTATGTACACTTTATGAACAGAGCAGCAGAGGCAGAGCTCCAGTAAAGTCCTAGCTCACACCTGGAATAAAGGTTTTTCTCAACACAAACACTTTGGACCTCTCAGCTCTGATGACACAAGGCCGCCAAGCCAATTCCACCTGAAATAGGACGAGCTCTCATGTCAAGGGTTGTAATGGATTTTCTTGACATACAAATCAGTCCCGTGTCAGAGAAAATTATACGGTAGAAGGAGGCGGGATGTCAAATATCTGCAGTGGCACTGAGCGGCGGCTAAGAAACAAAATCTAAATGATGACATTTTCAATAAAATGGAAGTATGAGTGCTAAGAGAGGTGAATTGGTGTTCTTGCTTCAGTGTTGTGCATTCTTTAAATATTCTTCCATCACATGCATAATTGATCCGTTTTTGCTCAGTCTTACCTTCCTGCAGAGCATCTTTCATGATGGAAGCCCCCCGGGGCGGCTCCTGGCTGCAGGCTGACCTGAAGAAAGGCTCGACCTGCCGCGAGGCCTCTTCGCTCGGGTTCAAGCCTTCCCACATCCCCCTGAAGAGCCGCACTTTCTCCTCCAGCAGAGACATGATCTCCGTGTCCTTCTGCTTCAACATTTCTGTCCAGTGAGACACGGAGTGCGTGGAGACGGTGAGAGGAATAGTAACCGGGTTTTGCCTTCACAAAGGCAAATGCCTCATTTTTGCCTCACCCCTTATCTCTCTGGCTTTGCTCTCCAGTTGTCTCTTGTCGTCTTCTGTCTCACTGGGAATCCCTTCATCCTCGTCCTTATCCCTGCCAACACAAAGAGAATAAGGTCAGTGGCTAAAATCAAGAAAATCTTTACAGAATTTACAATTCAACAAATGTCTAAACAGATCTCATGAAGGATTTAAAGATCCACTCCAATGAAAATGGTGTTCTTCATGAATTCTTTTGGCCTTTTTCTCATCTATTATTTAAAATCAAGCTTAAATGTATTTGTGATGCAGACAATACTCGGGGCGGGCCAAAACCTCTTTGCTATAAGCTCTGACCAATGGGGAGGGGGAAAAGGGGCGGGTCTTATGAAATACTACCACTCTGCAGAAACTATATCCTAGAAGAAGGCACACATTTTTTTTTATTTTTGATAAAAACGACGTGATCATAATCAAAAGATGATCAGAGTGGGTCTTTAACTGTGAAAAATATAAAAACAGATTATCTCTTCTATTCTTTCATTTGGAGCTTTTTGAACGAGTTCAGATTAAAAAATGTGGGGGGGTTTCACGAGGACAGACTGTTTTAATTTTGGCCAGTTGTTTAAACTGGAATCAGTATCTCTGAGAGAAATGGGGGACCTGAGGAAGCGAGACACAGAAACTAAACCTTTCTCCTTCCTACTGGCTGCATTCAAAATAACCCTCAGCTTAAAAGTGAGCGGCCCTTGAAGCCGTCGCTGAGTGCATTCCATCCCCAGGTAGAGTCTGGCTAATCCTCCTGACAGCACAGTCCTGAGTGTTGCCATCCTAAGATCCGGACGGGATCCCGTTTACCGCACAGGCGTTCAGACGGAACGGAAGGAAAGAATCTTCTAAACTCACATGGACTGCATGCTTCCCTGGATGAGCTGCATCCAAGTGTTGCGTTCCTCCTTGGAGCTGGCCAGGACCTCCATCATCTCGGGCTTGTCGGTGCCCGCCGTGATGAGGAAGAGGCCGCGCTCCTTGTTGGCGACCTCCCTGACGATCAGCTTTTGGAGGGAGAGGACGGTGGAGCGCTGGTCCTGCGAGGGAGAAAGGGGGGTTTGAGGAGGGGGAGGGCACGGGAGAAGAGGACAGGGGGAAAAAAAGAAAGTGGGAGGGTCGAGAGGGAGGAGAGGACGGAAAAACAGGAGGAATGGAGGTTTGCAGAGGAAGAAAACAGAAGGGGGAGGGGGGTGATGAGGGGGAAGAGGAGGGAAGAAACAATGACGAGATGATAAGATGCGGAAAAAGATATTTAGTGAAGAGCAAGGAGGATAAATGACGATGCTGAAAGCTTGCAGCTTAACCACAATCGGTTTTCTGTTGCATCAAGTCAGACAGCTCAGCTGTGACCACATCCCAACATCCTTTCTGCAAAGTGAGTCAAGATGAACCGCAAAGAAGTCAGAGCAAATTCTGAACCAGTCTGCCAACGTTTAGGTCAAACATGTAGCCTGTAAACTCATTTTCAAGCATAATCCAGAAGAGAAAAGCTGGATTTCTAACAACAAATGGTCATTAGACTTTTTATATTGGGGTAGTTATTCAGACCCATTCAGATCACCTTTTGATCCATTTTCAAAGATGCTTTAAGTATGATTCCGCAGTTTTTAGGCCAAAAAAACAACAAAAACTTGTGTTGTTTTGTAGGACATAGTTTTTGCAGAGTGGCAGTAATTTATTAGAAAGTCACTTTAAGTTACGGGGGCGGGACCATTGGTGCAAAGCCACACCCCTTCCCCCTCCCTGTTGCTGAGAGCTTTCCATTTACATGCTCCCCTGCTAACTTACAGCCCCTCACAAGTTAATATAAGCGGCGCAACAAAAATGGCGAGCCACATTAGAGCTATCCAGCCGTACAGTATTGAACCAGATGCAAGACGTCTTTTTTTTTCTGCTGCTGATTCACAACAACCTGCACAAACAGATACTCAGAAATGCAATTTTAAACCTAATTTTCTTATCATCATCAGAAAAAATCCAACAAGAAGACAACTTTTCAAATGAGCGGGTCTTTTAAGTCCAATCGGCTTAAACATGTCAAAAGATGCCTTTAAATGATGGATGCGATGGTGGAGCCTCGGCCTCTGCTTCCATCCCTGTTAATGTGAAACAGGAGGAGTTTATTAAGCTAAGAGGCTGCCGGTCCTACAGTCCCACAATATTCCTTCTAGCGGCACTTCTCCCAGATTTATTCCCTGATAAAAAAGCAGACAGAGTAAGGGAAGGAGCAGAGGAGTGCAGAGACGTACCAGCATGGCAAAGACGTATTTCTGATCTTTCTCTTGGAGGAAGACCAAGACGTCTGACAGCAGCAGAGCGTGGACGTCTGGAAGGTCAAGGACCAGCAGGTGAGTTGGTATTCATATTTGCAAAGAGAAGAACGAACAGAGTGAGCGCCCCCTCACCCTTTAGCCTTCCCTGGGC
Source organism: Oryzias sinensis (assembly GCA_037389245.1). Lineage (NCBI taxonomy): Eukaryota > Metazoa > Chordata > Actinopteri > Beloniformes > Adrianichthyidae > Oryzias > Oryzias sinensis. Next base: position 16,674,929 of record CM074489.1, on the reverse strand, counting down.
GTTCTTGAGCTGCAGCGCTCCGTCATGGATCAGCCTTCTCCTCAGCAGGTCCTCCCTGGCAAACATCTGCTTGTTCTTCATGGTCATGATGGACTTGCTGTCCATGCGGCTGTGAAACTCCTTCAGACGCTGTCTCTTCTCGTGCTCGTTCACCTTGTTGTCCACCGCCGCGATCACCTCCTTCACCAGCCGGATGGACTCGTTCAGGTCTTCGAAGTCTTCGTCGCTCTCTGAGATGAAGAGTGGGAGAAAGAGCAGCAGTTTTACATGAAAAAACATGAAAGCCCACTCAAAACCAACAGTTTGGTTTGAATGTTTCCCTTCAGTAATGATCGATCGATCCCGTTTGAGAGAAAACCCATAAGTTCACTTCAACCTCCACTGAGTAAGATTAACATTAAGATCAACTTTATTAATTCCCGTAGGGAATTTCAGTTGTAGTAGCAGCAAAATAAAATAAATCCGAAATACACAGGGAAGAAAAACTCCAATATATATATCGTATATATACTTATACATACAAAATATACATGCAATAGTGAATATTGACTTTGATATTCAAATATTCTCAAACGTTTATGCTCAAGTTAAAAAGAAAATTCAAATATTGATGTCAGCAAGAAGATGTCTTATAATATTCACAATTTTCCTGAATAATTTTACAGATACAACCGCGACAGACCCTGCTCATCTGCAGAAACCAATCAGGGTTCTTGTTGCGTCGAAGCAGGAAAGTTTTGCATTCCCATCAGGAAAAATATTCCTACAAAATATAATGTGTTTACATGAATGAATATGATTTTTAATAAAAACAGATCTAACAGAAAATTAATTAGATACATTTTCTTTTGGTTACCAAATGAACAAACGTCCCCACAAGAGTGTTTGAGTCCAAAACCGTTAACAGCACTGCTTTCATCAAGCATTGGTGGTTGTCATGGCAACAAACAATCCCTCATCTGACATAACATCTAGTAAGATAGCTGATCAAATGTTGCTTCGCATTTGACCCACTGACGCCTCTAAAGCGTCCTTCAGCGTTTGATATTCAATAAATGTTGCTGTCAAACTAAAATTGTGCAAAATCACTGATCTGTTCTCTCTTATATTCTAAATTTCACCCCCCAAAAAAATGAATATCTTTCTTTTTTTAAAAGTCAAACTGTTTTTTAACTGATAACTTATTCAGGTTGACAAAGCTTGTATTAATCTGGGAATGAAAAAATAAACTGTATATATAATAGTCAGTAAATATTCATGACTTTTTGAATGTTTTATACTTTTGGGTCGAACCCTGATTTAAGGTCACTGAAGGGAGAACTGATTCCCTGATCCCCCAGCATCCATCATTCTAGCACTGATGCATTGGTCTTAAAATGCCGCAGCAGAGAAAAACACCAAGCGCATTTCAAGGTCTGCAGGACGAAAAACGGAGTGAATGACACTCCCTCCAAATATGAGATTCTCCTTCTGAGCTTCTTGTGCTTCAACGCTTCACATCAGTAAAACAGTCTATCCAACTCGGTGTGTCGTGTTTGTTTCTTTTGGGTGTATAGGACAGTTGGCAGGAAAGAGTTTTCTGAAAGTACACTGGGGATTAAGTCCCTCATCCCACATGGATCCATAAAGAGGCTCCTGGGAAGGATTACGGAGAAGGTGCGCTACAGGAAGCCAGCTGATGAGAGCGGCTTCAAATCAGATATAAATACGCTGTGAAATATTTCAGCTTCCTAAATTCTGCTTAATCTTTTATTCAGAAAAACACCTTTTTCCAGCTTCCTCTAAATATATGAAGTGGTGTGTGAGAGAAAATCTGCCTTTGAGGAAGCTTCCAGGAACAAGGAAATACGTTTCTGTTTTTAAAAAGGCTTATTTTGTGTGGTGTTTTTTGGCCAGAATCACTGCGGATGGTGCTGGGCTCATGATGTTCTACACTGCGGAGATCTTAAAACTTTTAGGACAGAGCTTTTGAAACATTTAAGTTGATTTGGTGGTGACATGTTTAAAAAAAAAAGAAACTTTAAACCACTTTGTGGTTTTGAATTGTCCACAAGTGGTTTCATGGTTTCAACTAAAATAATTTTACCTGTTAATTATGTGAGATTTCTTTTACACATCTACTCTGAAACTACTGATTCTGCAGCTATCGATGCCTTTTCTCAAACCCCTGTGCAGTCCAAACGCTGCGAGTTCTACCTGTGAGCGTAGAAGAAAAGAGAGAAAGCCGACCTTTGGTGTGCTGCAGCATCCTCTGAATCAGCACAGGGTACTTTGTTATCCTCTGGGTCACCAGCAAGATGCATTCTGGGATCCCGAGCCGCCGCACAATACTGCTGCTCATCTTTTTCTGGAAGAACATGAACAAAATGTGCGTCGGTGAAACGTGTTCACCCAACAGGTGGGTCAGCTGGGAAACTGAACCTCAGATGAACAAAAAGCATATTTTTAAACAGTGAATCATTTAAACAACAAGAGGTGTTTAAAAGCTTTAGGCACTAATTATTATGCAGAAACTTCAGCACCAATACATTTCTGTAAAACACACACACAAAAAGAGTGCTACTCCTACTTGGTCTGTGTTTTATTAAAATACATAAAGGTTCCCTTTGATATATAACTAACTATGATTGAGAAGACACTTTCTTTTTGTTTGATATTTATTACCTCAAAAATTAAAACAATAAGAAAGATAGAACAAAATAATAACAATTGACCTTGTCAATAGTGGCTATTTCCATAATTTGCTGCAATGACAGCTTGACAGCGACTTCTCAGGCTCCTCGTTGGCCTCATGATGTTGTTCTGAAGGAATGTGTTCCACTCTCCCACAAGTTCTACATGGAGTTCTGATAGGTCGCTTGAGGGTCCGATCTCTGCTTCAGCTAGTCCCAGACGTGCTCTATGGGGTTCAGGTCAGGGGTCAAACCAGATGACGGACTTACACTTCCTGAAGTTCAGCAGTGAGGATTCCGCTACCATGTGCTGGTGGACTTGGGCGCTGATGATGGGTTCTGTGAAGTCTCTGGGGTAAGAACTCGCGGTTGACTGGGCCATCTACAATGACCAAATGGGTTTTGCACCTCCTCCTTTCGGAGCAAACCCTCGGCGTATCGCTCACATCGCCTCCTCCATCAGTTCTGTGACCCGACATGCAACGCTGAACTAGACGGTAGACCATTGCTGCATTATCCAGGTCACGTGGTCTGGAGTCTGGGTGTCAGTCGTCTGGCATTCAAGTTGAAGTGGTGGAGTCGGTTGTGAACAGTTTGTCTCTCACATCTGGTGAACGGGCCGGGCCTGCAGATGTGTGCCATCTTTTACATTACAGCCAGGCGAGGTTTTCCTGCAGACCTCTCCTCCGTACAGCGTACAGAATCCCAGCATGCATTAGACATCATTCACGCATTTGGAGCCCTACACTTTTAAGCCTGTCATGATGAAGTTGGGCACAGTTATCATCATTGTGTCCAAAAAGTAACTTGATCCGTTTGTCAGTACTCTGAAGGCTTTAAGGGAACACATGTGTCTAAGGAGCAGCATCAACGTTAAACCTGCATGTTCTGCAAAGTAAAACATTACGACATTTTATGACGGAACCATACGAATAAATGTACCGGCTACAATAAAGCACAGAGGGAAAATAATGAGATCAAAGTGATGCAGAAAGCACTCCAGAGATGATCCGTTAGAACTCGATTCAACATATCTTACCGTGTCACTGAAAGCATAAAGTCCTGGTGAAAAAAGATATTTTTGACAAAAGTACATTGACAGGGATATGTCTAAGTGAAAGCAGGCCTGCAGGAGTAAAAATACATAGGAGAAGGCAGCCTCTTACTTTGATAAAGGCTTTGAAGCGTCTGTCTTTGGTCAGGAGGTCTTTGTAGAGGCTTACAGCTTCATTGTGGCGACTGCAAAATTTCCCATAAACCTTCTTCATACTTTCACCGTTTGATCCTGAGAACTGCAAGAGGACGCGACAATTTTTAAAAAAAATGGAAAGCAATCAAAAATTTCCATAACATCTATGAAGAAAACACATGTATTTCAGCAGTCTACTCTGCTCTGACCTGATTGATCAGGATGTCTCCTATCCTGTTGATGATAAAGCTGCCCTCCAAACTGCCCCCATTCAGTTGGTTTTCCTTTTTGCGCTCTACGAGGCGAAGGAGGTGCTGCGTGTGGAGCTCCAGAAGCTCGTCTAGGACTGGAAAGAGCTTCTCCAGCGTCTGCGGCTCCAGCTGCACCTCCTTCTGCAGTCCTTTGCTGTACACTTCCGACATGATGCGAAGAGTTCGTATGTGGTGCATCTCCGTTTGCATCAGTTCTGCAGACACACAAAGAAGGAAGCAAAGCCGACTTTTACAGAGCTGCTGGGTTCATCACATTCACATTTATCTGTCACAGCAGAATCCGATTCTTTCAGAGGTCTTTGATGTTTTCCATAAGTTCAGATTTCAGATGAAGCTCATGGTTAAGTCTGGACCATGAGCTCTGCTGCTATATAACTTTGTTTTTGAATGTAATCTCCACCTCCCTCACTGTTCCTTTCTCCTCCATAAATGGCTTTGTGATTGTGTCAGTTTTCCTCTTTGGTCTAATAACAAATGTTCCAGTGTTTTGGTCTCTTACTGAGTCTGCTGGAGGCTTCTTTCCTGTTCAAATGTACAGTGATAAATAACCCGCGATAGCTGAAATCTACAAAAAAGTCACTTTATAGAATAATAAGTCCATAATTATAGAAGGAAAACAAAAATCTATTATTATTTTTTTACTTGTCCTGTCCAACAGCTGAGCTAACAGATAAGAGCTGAAAGCCTCTTTTGTTGGACATCAGTTATTTTTTTTTTAAAATAAAACAAAATGAACGCATTCTGTACAGAAGAAATGGCATAGAGGAGACTAACTGACAATGGTCTACAGCCAAACAGGACGCAGAACACAAAATGCTGCGAAAAAAACAAAACAACAAAAGGATGCAAAATGGCACCCAAAAAAAAAAAAAGAAAGGTGAACCACGATATAGCGAGGGACCACAGCTAAATATATCACACTGAACATATTTATCTATATTACATTAACACTTCAGTCACAACAGTCAGTCACTTACAGGCCATAACAAAAATACAGATAATTCAAATTAATCTTACTGGAACTATCTGGACTATTTTTTTAAATCCCCAGTCATTTGTACTTTTTTGTGATGCTTCATGAATGAACAGAATAGAATTTACAATGAGAAGTTTTAGGCATTTACCATAGATGACATCCTGTTTCTTGACCAGCTCCTTATCCAGCTGCTGCAGGTACTGCTGCTCCACCCCCAAACTCCAGGAGTCTGCCTCCAGCTCTTTGGCCTCAGCGTCAAACTCCCCCATCAGCTGCCCATCCATCATCTCGGTTCCTGAAGCAGCAGCACAGCTCACATTTTACAGCCATGTCTCCCACGCTGGCAGGATAAAACCATTCCAGTGTGGACAGAGGAGAACAGTATTTTGTCTACGCTGACCTTCATCTGTGAGGGACTCCATGGACTCTGTCACCTGGTTGGTTCTGTTGAGCGAGTCGGTGGACTGAGAGAGATACCGCAGAGTTTTGATGGGCATCTCGTCAAACACCGGGCTGCAAGGACGAGGCATAAAAGTCAAAACAGGAATAGGACAAAGTCTTTTCAGCTTCAAACGTGAAAACAATTTTATAAAAACAAAAAGTTTTAAACTCATTTAGAGGAAAAAAAAATATAGTAGTAAGGTTGTCATCGGGACTGAAGACGTTTCACCTCGTTTGACCTCTTATCCAAAAGGCAATAGTTTTTGCAACTATTATAATAAGATATATGCACTTGTTTGCCCTAAAATTCACCCAACTAAACATTTTCCATAACCCTTTTTTTTAAACTTTATTTTTATTAGTTTTTGTTACATGACAACAAAACACAAACACGATTCTAGGTGCTTAGTGGGTCTATTTGTTGTACAGGGTCCATTTTTTCCACTTTCAGTGTAATTGTGCCTCTCTTTCTTTATTCAACCTTTTATGAATCAGGAGCAGACAAAAAAGTGTAGTTTGAAAAAGAGCTAATTTGTGACAGAAAATACGCTGGTCGGGCCACGAGTTCCCTGCTCCGCTCCATTCTGATGCATCCACTAGCAGAAGACTAGATCCATGGACGCAGGGGCGGAGCTACAGCAGAGCAAGGGGGGCTAGCTGCCCTCCATCAAAAAGCTTTACCCCCCAATTTCGGAGTTATTTTCAGAATCATTGTTGAAAATACAAGCTTCTTTAGCATTGCAAAAATAACAAAAGCCATGTTTTTATTCTTAATCTTAAGCCTTTTTAGATGTTTATCATTTTTTTATCTTTTCATTTGTAATGATCTTTGATGCTGCTGTTCCCATTTCCCACCCTTCTAAAATCCTCGGCTCCCCTCCTGCACCACGAATTTAAAATGTTCTAGCTCCACCTACGCATGTGCATCTTCGTTTTCCTTGTTCGAGCTGGCGTCTGGCTCAAAACGTTGCGGCTGGATGGCTCCTACATTGCTCGACATTTTTACTGCATCGGTAATGTTTTGTTAGGGGTGTGAGGGGCTGTAAGCTAGCGGGGCAGCATGTAAACAGAGAGCTCAGGGTAAAGTGAGAGGATTCGCACCAACAGTCCCGCCCACAACTCAGAGGTGAATTTCTAATGAACTCCTGGAAACTATGTCCGGAAAAAGCTTTGAATATAGATCAAAAAGATGATGGGGGAGGGTGAGTCTTTAACTCACCCAGCAATGTTGCTAATGGAGAGACTCTTGGAGAGGTTGTTTCCCTGGAACGTCATGATGCTGGTGTGCCTCCTCGCCTGTGGGATCATCAGGGAGGACGTCTCCTCAGGGGAAAGGATGGCGGACCAGGGGCGCTCCCGTGTCCCTCCAGCTGTGGCAGAGAGCGCTCACATCAGCAACAGGTAAAGCCCGCAAATTCACCTCGAAACGATGCTCAAACTTGATTTTTTGTGAGAGGATTAGAGAGAAGGCAGCTGCTCACGTCATTTTTAAGAGAAAATAGTTTTATGACTAAAGTAAATAGCCATAAAACTGAGGGGTTTTTTCCAATAAAAACACAAAATCATTCCTGTTGTGATCTATTAGTACCTAGGTATATAGAAAGAAAAAAATAAAATTACACTACGCAGATGACATCCCGTTGTCTTTATGTCTTTCTCCTGTTCTGAACATGCGGCGTCTGCTTCATACTAAACAAATACAGGATTAGGACAGGAGTGGGAAGAACCGATCACAAGTCTTTACAAAGACGGAGACTCCAGATTGAGAGGATGTCACATTAATCCTTTGGAAAAGTAACAGCACCCACAGGACATGCTGGGAGCAGACGCTCTAGTCAGACTTGGCTCGGAGGTTACCGGTGGAAACCTTTTTTAAATTCAGTCTGCTGTTTGGCACAAAACGCTCGTCTGAATTTGGTTTCCCAGATGCCCGATGAATACTGGATGAAGGTAAATGCTCATCCGGCTTTGACCACCACAGTCCAACAGTCAAGTCGGATCATTTTACGGCTTTGAGCTGGTATTTAAAGATGGTGCCATGAAAAAGAAATGAAACAGCAGACAAGAGAAATACGACACAAATATGGTTTGCTCCCCGAATGAAGCAGAACAGGCGTTTTCTGGGGAGATAATGTGATATCAATGTTTCTGCAGCTTTAAGCTCTTCTTCAAGCTCCTGCATCAAAACGGTTGGTTTGCAGATGGGTTGGGGGTTTTTTTTGGGCCTCACAAAGCTTGAAACTTACTTTTGTTCCTCATTGTAACTGCAGGCAAAGTGCTTGAGTCTGGAACCGTAAACTGCTGTTTGGGCAGCTAAACAGAAAAGCAGAGAAGAAATGAAAATATAAATCAATGCCGGCTGCAGAGGAACAGTACAACAAGTCTGCAGTGGAGCGGGCGTGACGCTGCTTACCTTCATCTTCACCTTGGCACAGGCTGGCAGGCTGTCCCTGCAGCCCTTGTGGACGGAAGCATTGCAGTCTGGAAAAAGAAAGAGCAGTGAAGGCTGAGAGTTTGGAAGGTGGTGTTGAGGCCAGCTAGGGTGCGTGGAGGGGTGGGGGCCAGAAACCCCGACTGGTTTTCATGGCCGGCCAGGAAACTCCTGCAGACCGCTAATGAAAGCCAGACTGGGGCAGGACGCGTGATGCAATCGAGGGGCAACACAGCTCGCCGGTGAAGTGGAAAAACGAGTCATGCCCAGAGTGACGCATGCACATCTATCTACGCTGCTCTGCGTGGGAACATTCACGCTCGCCGAACCTTCCCAAGTCCTCATCGGTAAACAAAAGTCACAACTGCAACTGCCCCAGTGTGTGGAATTCATGAACAATTGCAGTTTTTGACCTGTGAGCAGTATTTGTGCATTAGTGCAAAAAGGAAAAGAGCAAATCAACTCCAAGCTCACACAGGAAGTGCCAAGAAAAGGAAGATCTGTTTATGCTTGGAGCAGATTACACAAACTCGTTTTCATATCAACTTTTTTTTTTTCACTTCCACCTCAAGCAATCATGGAGTTAAACCAGCAACCCAACCCCTGTGTGTACTCTTTCAAACTGACCTGCAGCAACAATTCCCACTCCTGAATTTCCATTTCCACTCTCTAAGCAGTCTGGCTTAAGAAAGTAGCTCGGCATGAGACACTTTCTCTTGTGGCCTGAAAATATCTACGATTTTCACATCAGTCTCCCCAAGTTTTTATGTTTCAGTGATTTTTTTTCTTACTTTTAACTAATCACGGCAAATCTGACTGAAAGCATTTGCTGTGTGCGTCTGCAGAACGGACACCAGCCAGACATCTGTGAGCACAAACCTCATGAAAACGCAAAAAGAGCTGGTTCTTGTTTGTGCCGAGGATCTGGGATGTGAGATCCGTGGCGAAACCCATTTCTGCTTTTTGAGTTTTCTCCCTAGAGGAGGAGTTGCACCTAAAGACTTGAGCAATAGACTACATCCTCTTTAGAGCTGCAGCTGCTGCTCCAGACAGAAACTGCTTCAAAAAGCGCCTGTCGACATTACAGCCAACTGCTTTGTCTTTGTGCTTCAGGAAGCATCACAGCTTCACTCGGGTAATAATACACCCATGCGCAAAAATGTTAATCTGCCAATATTACCGATCCTACTATCAAAATGACTATAATAGTAATAATAATGAGTTAGATTTATCTGCGCTTTTCAAAGCGCTTACAATGTGTCCTTGTGTATACTTGGTGATGGTAGCGGCGTGGCTGCCAGTTCGCGCCTACGGTCCCTCTGACCATCACCTGGACATTCATACACCAGTGGAGCCACACTGGAGGCAGGTGGGGGTGAAGTGTCTTGCCCAAGGACACGACAGTTGACTGGGGGGATCGAACCGCCGACCCTTTGAGCATCAGACGACCTGCTCAACCTCCTGAGCCACTGCAGTCCTCCATATCATCATCATTATTATTATTATTAAAATGACTATGTCCTCCAAATGAAATGATGTGTGCAATAAATGGTGACTTTTCCTTAAACTAATCATCTGCTCAGAATGTCTCATGAAACATGACTCTGATGTGCAGTTAGATAAGGAAAAAATGAAACAAAATACAAATTTTGAAAAGAGAAAAAAAAAAGACTTACAAGAACAAAAGAAAGCATCCTTGCTGTTGACAGCCTTGTTGCACTGGAAGCATTGTGCCGCCTGGCTGGAGGGAGTGAAATGATGACCGTTCAACGTCTTCTTTTCCTTCTCTTTGCTCTCTTTCTCTTTTTTATCTCGATCTTTTTCCTGAGTGGGAGAAAATGCAGCGTCAAACGAACAACTCTGCTGATGACGTGGTGGAAATGCACAGCATCTTCTCAAAGTTAAAAGACATTTGGGGCAAGTTTAGATTAAAGGTTTGGCCGTGCACAAATGCTGCAGGCATGGGGGGTAAGTGCCCGTAGGACGCCCACTCAAACTGGCTTTCTATTAGTCAGGTTGCATGCACGGAGCGCGAGTTCTGTTCAAGGGATAAGTGCATGCAAGGAGCGAGCATTTATCACTTAAACACCACTAGCTGCCCCCTTGATCAGCGCGCGGGGTTCGAGTGGGCTAAAATATCAAGAAAAATTCATTCGACATGCCAGCGTCTCACCCTTGCGTCTTGTATGAGTGTTGTCACCTACAGCATGCCCACCTAAGTGCTCCCGTACAGATTTTCCTATTTTCTGCCCACCGACAGCCCGTAAGGGCAGTTGTGACTAAGGTCAGTGCAGAGAAAGACATGGAGACTCAAACTCTGAGCCTCTCTGAGCCTGGAGTTTAAGGTGCTGTTACACTGCAACAATTGTCCAGCAGGCTTCATTCAAGTAGGACTAGAAATCCTTTGGTTTGTTTGTCTTTCACACTGCACCTTTGAGAGCAAACCAAACCGCCTGGGCATTGTTTTTTTCCCCAACAGCTGCTACTTTGAGCAACATAACACAAGCACTCACCAGGAGGGAAGAACAAAGCATTAGTACAATAGAGGATTAGAACAGTTCATTCAACTCAGCTAACCTGTCACTTCGCGTTTTCCCTTCAAATACCTTTTGAACTTCTCGATTCTTCCAATTTGCATGGTGGCATTTGTGTTATACTTCCTAAAGTTCAGAGCACTGATGCTACGTTCACTGCGTTAACTCTACATTTGCATATAAAAAATAAACCACCAGTGGGGTTTGTTCTGGAAGAAGATGCCCTTTCACACTGAAATGATGAAGGAGAGAACACAGGATCCTGCTTTTAAGGCAAAGTGACAGAGAGACTCCTAATGTGCGTTATAAAGTACGCTACAGTTCAGTCTATTGCTCTGAATAAAAAAACAAATCTCTTTATGTTGAGCAATATTCCAATTTCCTTAAAAAATGTTTAACAAAGCATCAGAAATGTTTCAGATGGGTTTTGATGTGTAAGGAACGGTGACGGACATTCTTCGCGGTGGGGGTTGGTTCTCTGTATTTGTATCAGCATATTTGCAGGTGTCTCTGGTCCCTAACCCCCGGAGGCAATACCGTATTTGAGAACTGGACACAGTGAGTGTGACGTCACCCATAGAAAACTTCTGGCTCCAACCATATAAAAATCAATGCAGTCGCCAATTTCTTTTCACGATGCAGACAGCGACACGTTGGAGCCAGATGACGTCATTAGGCAGTGATTGGTCCGAGACGGTTTGAGTTATTGTTTCTATGGTAACCACAATCGGGCGTGAATCTGTTGGAAGTCAACACCCTTACCAAACTTAAAATGGCGTACACAAAATCTGTCCATCAAAAATACAGGTTTTTGTACGTGGGGTCAGCAGGCACCTCCCACTTTTATTGAGACATCTGATTGGCAAGTTTAAAACTTAAATGACTTAGAAAAAAGAAAAAAGAAAAATATATATATATATATACACATACACACACACATGTATATACACACATATAGGATTAGCAAAAACATGTTTAAAAAAAAAAAAAGGTATCATAGCAAGAATTGTTATTTTGACGAACAGAATGACAGAATATTAGCTGTTTATTTTTCTATAGAAGTCTATAGGATACTGGCAGATCTATTTTCAGAGTTTCACTTTCCTTTTCAAGGATTTTTCAGTTTGTGGAGTTTGGGTCAAACTTTCCTTAATTCCCACATTCAAGTGTTTCATTGAGAGTTTATTATCAGCATTCTGATGAATTTCTAATGCTGCCATAGTTTTAGAAGTTCTCTCATCTACAGTCACCCTCAAGCCTCTTTTTGGAAATGTCCATTCAGACTCCTCTACCAAACAGCTGCAGGTTGAGGAAGCAGAGGCTCTAGGTGACGCGTTAGGTGGACAAACAAACCGGACTCTGACAAAATGCTTCTCCGTTCCACGAGCTGCATGTGCTCAACTCCAGTCTGAACCCCGCAGAGTCCCATTATTACTCTGATGTAGCAGCAGCAGGGGGTTTGAGACATTATGTATGCTGACAGCATAGTAATTTGTTAAAGGAGCGACGTTAATGAACTGCTTTTTGTCTTCTGGTTTGATCATGAGGCCCGTGTTTGATGCTTGGTAGGGCTCACAGACTGTAACCACCACTAACACAGCAGTGACAAACACACATTCATGCGGTCCAGATGGATTCTCGCAGCCAGACGGTGTGATGAGTGAGACACATCTGCAGGATGCGCTTTCTGGAAATCACATGTCTGACCTTCTCAAAACAGAACTCTCTGTCTGCTCTGCCTCTGCATTAACTCGTCATTATCATCATCATCATCATCATTCGCTAACACAGTGAGCAGAGTCCCATTCCCATAAAGTGATCCAGAGAAGAACAGAGTTTCTATTCTATTCTATTACATCACAGCCTCCACCCAAAGCCAGAGGAAATGGGCAAAAGGGAGTTTTCCAGAGTTTTAATGGCCGGCGTGGGCATCTCGGTTTGTGAGAACCAAAGAGCCCCCACACACTAGAACCCGCTCAATTCTGTTTTCAGACAGACCGGACCGCAGCGCGTTAGAAAGTCATTACAACTGTTTTTATTTTCACTTCCTCAGACGAACCAACAAACATGTCTGCCTCAAACTTTTCAATTCTTTCTCGATTTTTCGTACCAAATAAAACAAACAATTCAACTCAATGGAAAAGTCAAAGAAAGTGCAGATTATTCTGTTTTTGTTTTTTTACACAGTGGATGTAACCACTTCTGACACCTCACCCAAAGACCTAAAACAAAGCAGAAACCCTGTCAAGCGCTCTCTATCAGGCAATGACTTCACTGGAAAAACATCTCAGCTCATTCAGGAGCACGTCAGGCAGGATCCCATGACAGCTGCTGAACCTCTACCGCAACGCGACAGGGAAAGCCGAGCTCGCTCTCCGCCTACCTCCAGCCAACCTTTCCATTTCACCGAGAAGAACATGGCCTCCTGTGAATCTCCTGCATACCATCGCTGGCTGCGGCTGAGCGGCTAAAGCTCCGGCTACCACAGAGGCTCCATGAGGAACCCTGCAAAGAGGAAGTGACTGCCTCGCTACAGGACATGCTATTTCTGCAATGAGCCCGCAGTCTGGTACGGATGCTGTAAAAAAAAAAAAAAAAAAACACTGCAAAGATCCTCTTCCAGAGATTTCAGGCTCACACTGTTGCTTTGTGCAAAGAGTGACTAATGAATAGTTAAAGCTTGAGAGTTGAACTGGAGAATTGGAGAAAAGAAGCTGCATTTATACAGACTTCCTCACTTCTGCTTTAACTCAAGAGTTTGATAGAAAGATATGAATAAAAAGGTGTTCGCAGCATAAAATAAATCATCTCAAAAGGCACAATTCTACCGAGAATCTGGACCTTTTGATAGAAGCAGACTAGCCTGAAGCTACGGTCATCATCTTCACTCTCCTGTCACTTTAAAAGCAAAACGAAGACTCATTTCACCGAAAAGATTAGAAAACCACAGCTTACCCGGCCTTCCTGTTCGGCTTCCTGTTCAACCCTCAGTGTCTCTTTGCAAAAGCTGCGTGTTTCACAAGCAGTTTCTGAATACAAACGCATGACTTAATAAAAAAAACAACATTGTTGAGTTAAACTTGAGCCCCTTTGATATGAAAGTCCATGTAAAGACCCACCTCGGGGGAAATTGTGTTTTGGGTGTTTTTAACGTGTGCTTGAGGAATTCTTTTTGATGATGAAGGACCTGTATTAGGATAATCAAGCCCTAATTTGCATGTCTGAGTTTTTATTTTACTTAAATTATAGTAAATCAGTAAAATGCAAATATTTGTGATGTGCGAGTTACTACGGCAAGCCACAGGTTCCATGCCCTGCCCCGTTCTGATGCATCCACTTGTAGATCCGACTTTTGGCTCAAACCTGTACGGCTGGATTGCTCTGATTTTTTTGGCACCACTTATGTTAGGTTGGGGGTGTGGATGTGTAAACAGCTGGGTGATGGGAAGTGGGGGCGGGGTTGCTCACAGGCAAATTTCTCATGAACTCCTGCTGCTCTGCAGCAACTATGTCCTAGAAAACAACACAGGTTTTACATTTTGGCTAAAAACGTCATAGTTAAAAGACCTCTGGGAACAGTTTTAAAATAGATCGAAATATGATCGGAGTGGGACTTTAGAACTTGTTTAATAGAAGAGTTGGATGACCAATAGATGGGCACAGACGGGAAATTTTTATTATTACATCATATTTCTTTGAATTCATTCCAGGCATGAGCAGGCCCAGTTCCTCATGATGAAACTGACTAACGCAATCGGCCTTTGTAAGCACTTTCTGATCAGAAATGGTTTGAATAAAACATGCATTTTCTACAGGTTCTTTCCGAGCATCCTTTAAAAGTTTGAAGAGTCTCCTGCGGTACAATCTTCTGTCCCAGCCAGCTAATAGACACGTAACCTCTCCTGACAGCCCATTACTCAACCTAAAATCGAAATATATAACCAAGCTCACTGACCATGAAGCTAATTAATGACTTTTTAAGCAGTTAAAAGTTGATGAAATGTTGTTGAAAGAGAGTTTTTTTTTCTGTAAAGGCTCAGCAGATTTCTTCAGTTTAGAAGTTCAAATATCATTCAGTATAGTGAGTGGTGCTAAAATGACTCCATTCCTGTCAGATAAAGTGGTCAGGGCTTAAAAAAAACTAAGCAAATGCCAGGTTCTCAAACTATCTGAGCAACAGTGGAGCAGGAAGAGCCCGAGGAGCGTTCTACAGCCGCAGAGCAGAAGGTCTGCACGCTCACCCTGGTTTTCTTGTACATCTTATTCTTGATGTAGCTGAAGGTCCGGCCCACTTTGGTCACACTCTTTCCCTCGTTGTCGCTCCTCAAAGGCCCGGGCTCCTCCTCTGATATGCTGGGTTAAAAAACACACACAAACACAGATGTTGTTCCACAACAGCTGCATCCACACCTCACGGTTTCTATAATGCATCCATTGTCCTCTGGAAGCATTTGATAGCTTCTCTGGTTCTTTATTGGACTATAAAGGTCCTGGCAGCACTGAGAGCCCAGAGAAACACTTTCTTAGATGAGCAAAGCTGAACTGACCTGTACGCTAGTGACCCAGAAGTGCTGGAAATGGACCTCATGCCTGAAAAGAAACAAGAAAGGAAGTGAGTGGAGCTTTTCTTCATCTCTGTGAGGGGCTAAAACGCCAATCACTAAGTCGAAGGACACGTCACTGCACGGTCTAGCTTCAAGGATTTGGAAAATGTTTCATACAATGCCCATGAAATTTGGCCTTTAGGTACCCTTACAGGCAGGCTACCAAGTGACTCTGTTGGAAAACAGAGGCTGGAGGTAGTTTCTGACTTTCCATCCAGAGCTGGATGAATAGATGACCTCAGTTCTAAAAGTCATATACATTTTATGTTTTTTCATGCAGGCTCAAATGAGCTCATTAAAGAAAGTCAAAGTAGTTGAAACTGGGGTGTTAAGGGTCTCTTAACCCTCTGATTTATTAGTTATTCCGATTTTCCACCTCCAATATTCAGTTTTCTACAGCTAAAGTCAGAAAAATGGACTCAAATCCCACCAAACGTTATCCAAAAAGACCCAACTTTTAACATCAATTCTAACCAAACAGATCCGCTCAGCTTTGTGAGCCAATTCTGTTGATCAACCCGCCTGTGTTGCTGTTACATATTTAAATCGATGGGGAACACAAGCGGAAACACATCATGGGTAGGAGAACAAAAAGAAAGACTGGGTTTCTTTGCCTAGAAGTGACAGTATTATCAGAGCGGAAGAAAGAGCTTCCTCAGATTACCTGCAGCGCTCATGACGGCTCTATTCCTCTTTCTCTCCTGATCCTGACTCAATTCGTTGCAACAGAACTTCACACAGACTATTTTAGGTAAAGGTCACTGACATACTGAACAGTCATGGTCTCACTAAGTGAAGCACAAAAGAAATGATTAGCAGCGTGCCTGCTGGCTGAGGCGGGAGTGGGTTTTCTGCAACAGCAGCTTTACTTCAGGGTTTTTTTTTTTTTTTTCATTCTGACAATAGCTTAATATCACCAGCAATTAGTGGGCTCCTTATGGCAAGTTAATGACAGCAGAACATTCAGGCTCCACTGGCCTTCAGCGTTAAGTGGTGCTTAGCTGTGGCGGCACTAGAGTGGAGCACCAATTCACTGCAAAGCTGTAAAAAATCTAAAGACCGACAGCGAGCTTTAATCCGACGGGTTTTATGGCTCCTCCAGAGAAGAGGAGCGACTCACAGGTGGGGACCCCCGTCTCCAGCTCCTGACTCTCTTCACTGAGCTGTCAACGTGGCTGCAAAATTCAGGGCTCTACAGGGAAAATCTACGGCTCTGGTGCTGAAGCAACATCTACTTCCTACTTCAGCTTCACCGGTCTGTACTTACTCAAGTCATCCTCATCATCGCTCGAGGAAGAGTCTCCGAAAATGAACTGAGACTTAGATTTGGGAAGGATCGGGGAAAGGTTGAAAGAGAAGGAGATGCGCCTCTGTCGCCTGAGGCGTACCACCGCTGGGGGGGGGGGGAGACCAGGGAGGAAAGAACCACAACAGGAATGGATGATTTATTCAGAAACATGACAACAATGATGCCGAACTGATGAAGAAAGGAAACACCTGTTGAAGCAGGGAATTAAGGTCCAAAAATAATAATGTAGTGAGACTTGGATAACTTTGACTAAACGTACAAATCAAAATGCAAAAGCATAAAAAAGATGAAAAGTTAGTAAATTTATAAAGCCTTTTGAGAACTTGATGGCATTTTTCGACGATGGAGGACATGTATAACAAGAATTAAGCTTAAAAGTGCCTCTCTGGGTTTTTCTTTATTGAGATCATTGGTTTAAACTTTCCATTTGGAGGACATTCAGGTTTTTCTGTGCTTCAAACTGAACTTTGTTCATTTGCAGTCAAAACACATGTTCAGGAGTCTGTGTGTGTTGAGTGTGGCATGAAAAAGGCTCCTTACTGTCGATGTCTTTGTGGCTGATGGCCAACATGGACACAGACTTGGTGAGGGGCAGAGTCCCTGGATGGCAGCTGCTTCGCAGAGGAAGATACCGCCTCGATTTCTGCGACGAGAAACACGGTTAAACCAAAAGGAGGCAAAAATGGGTTGAAGTAATGTGGAACAAAAAGTTTTAAAAAAATCAAGTCAGTAAAGTATTCTAAGTAAGTATAAATTACTCTAAAGAAAAGGTCAGAATCGGGTTATGGCGACTATGTAAAGAAACAGTTAAAGATTGTATTTTTAAAATGTTCTTTTGGTATTTTTCTGATGATGGAGGACATATGTAACAAGAATTAAGCCTAACATTGCATCTCTGAGTTTTTCTTTATGAAATCATTGTGAATCAGGAGCAGACATAAAATGCAATTGAAAAAAATCGTATTTGTCTCGTTAAAAATACGCTGAGCGGGCCACAAACTCCCTGCTCCAAACTCTCAGAAGGGGGGAAGGGGGGCGGGGTTGCTCCATGGAAATGGTCTAGCCCACAACTCCTAATGAACTCCTGCCGCTCTGGAGAAACTATGTCCTGGAAAACTACACAGGGCTTTTTGATTTTGGTTAAAAACGACATAATCATAATTAAAAGATCACTGGGAACGCTTTAAAAATAGATCAAGAGGTGATCGGAGGGGGACTTTAAATAAAACAACTCTTAAAAACAAGACAAAGGAAGAAAGCAGCGTTTTTGGTTTGTCTTTAAACTGTTTTCAAGAGAAATAAATCCACCTGAAGACGTGGGTGATTGAGAATCCTAGTTAATCCACAAACTGACAGGCCCTGACCGTCCACGAGGCGAGTTCATCTGCAAGATTTGCAAATCCATTTCTCTTCTTAGCATTAGGCCTGGGATTTCCTGAGGATCCCTCCATCTGATAGCTAAGAGGACCTGACTCCTGAAGACTTTGTGGGTGTGTGCATCAGCTGACCGGGTCATGCACTCCTCCGACATCCTCCTGCTCCTCCTGCTCCTCCGTCAGAGAAACCAGCGAGCCCTTGTCTTCGCTGTCCTGCCTGGGCAGCCTGGAGGGCTCCACCATTTGGGGGCCCCGGGTGGAGGAGCCCCTCAGCTCATCACGGCCTCCGCTGAGTCCCTCGAGGCTGTAGCTGCGCAGGCAAACAACAAGCAAATGCGACCTGGTCAAAAACGGACTTTTGTGTTCACACTGCAAGCAATCCCCAGAAATATATTCATCACTGGTCGTGTTGTGCTGCACCACACACACACACACACACACACACACACACACACACACACACACACACACAAGCTTGCACCTGTTGATACATGCACAGAGCCAGTGCTGCACAGTGTTTAGTCAGCTGAGTTATCGCCGAGCTCCGGAGCAGATTTACAGCTGAAACCACCGCAAATGACTTCCAACACCAGCATCAGGACACAGAGCTCAGCAGCTGTGATTTACCAACCCAATTAAATCGATCTATGACTGGGAATAAGAGGCCTTGAAAAATCCAATGCAATGATTATGAGGAGGAAAATTACAGCTACATTTCAGGATGAGCGATGCTGGCGGACAGCAGCTTTATCTGCTTCAGGACAGGTTATGTGACGCTTGAATCTCCAGCAGTAAATCTCTCTTTTCAGTCCTTGTGCGCTCGTATGGCACTCCATTATCCAGCAAACCCTCCTCAGTCCAACACTTTCAAGCATCACTAACTAAGACCCGCCTAAAAGAATCATCAGTGACCAGTGCAGAGCAGCACTTACCAATCCTCAGGGCCGTGAATGAAAATGGCTATATTTGCCATATTAAAGTCTCCTTCCTGGTAGTGTTAATATATACTTATCCTGCAGAGTCGCAAGGTCGTCCATACTGAATAGGAGCTGCAGTCATTGCAGCTCGTGGCTGTTTGAAGCCGATGTGCGTCTGCCTGATAGGGCAGGGCATTGTAGAAGAGACAAAACAAGCCTGCACACCCACAACAACGACAAATGCAAATAAATGCGCGTAAATAGGCCACATTCAAAGAAGGGCATGTGCTATGTGCAAAAAAGGAAGCAGCAAAACACCCACTGCTGCCGGGGGGGTTGCATCAGGAAGACACCAGCTGATAGAGTTTGAAGAAGAAAAGAAGGACACACACAATGATGAAGCAAATGATGAAGGTGGAGGAACAGGAAATGGAAACACCTGAAAGTAAGGGGCAGTTGTGCATTTCCGGAATAACTGGAAAGACAATACACACTAAAGTGAAACACAAACACTGGATAGAATTTACTTCCTGCTGCAGCCTGCAGTCATATCAGGAAATCAAACTGCGCTGCAGCAGCAGCAGAAACTGAGAGGAGCTGCTGTCGTCCTCAAAGTGACAGATGTGGCCAGATGGTTCCAGCTGTGGCTTTCCACAATACAAAACATATCTCAATTAAAGCCAGACAGACGTTCAAAAGGCTAATGACTATAACTAAAGAGCAAGCTTTCCTAAATCAAATCTGCCTTTGGAATCTGGATTTTATTCTATGCTGATGCACAAAAGACTTATCTTTTCAAGTAGCCTCAAGGGGGGTTTATACAAATATACACCCCCTGTATCTAAGGCTACACAACCCCCCCTACTGTAGCAGTAAAACCTTTTTAAAAGATCAGCTTGTTTGCTTAACTGCTGGACAATAAAAGAAAAACAATACAATATATAGACATGAATGACTATTTTGTCACCTGAGGCCTAAGTAGTAGATATCTCCGGACCGTACTGATGGGACAAGCGGTATCGGGGCGCAGAGTAAAAAAAAAAAAAAAAAACACTAACCAAATGTTTTTTTCCATTTTATTTATAATCTGATTATGAAAGACAGTTTTATTTTGAAATACTACTGGATTCTCTGCACCTCACCAGACTCATTCTTGACGCATGTCGAGTAGCTCGCATAACCGGCCGTCAATGTTACATAGATGCTGATAATAAAGTTACTCAAACGGGGGATTCATTTTTATCATTATGTTTAGAATATACCAGTTTTAGGGGCCGAATTTCTTCAGTATTTAATCATCACACCTTGAAAGCCAGACAAGACTGAAGTCTGCCTCCAATTTTTTTTATCTTCTGCTTTGACAAGGAAAATCTAGATTACATTTTAATTGTTCCTACATGAAACCTAGTTTACAAATAAAGTATAAACCAACCAGCTGCAGATATTTTATAGAAGTTAGAAGTTTGGGGGCAGCTGGGTTAAAAACATTTATACTAAACAAAATATTGTCCGTTTTCTCAGAAAAAATGGCAATACTGCTATTCTGACAACTATAAAAACCATCTAGCATCCTTTCATCAGCTTTTTGATCAAGTCAACTAAAATATCTCAGAAGATCTCTAAACTGCAGCTGCGTCTCCTGACAGAAATTATCTAGTTTACCTAAAAGTGGGAAGTCTGGTAGGAACTGCAGAATTGCCTCAAAATCAGCCAAATTCATGAGTACACAATGAGTGCAGGGTCCACCTACAGCTTCCTCCCTCCTCTTTCCTGGTCAAAGGGTATTTTAGACAGTCACCAACACCAATCTACAGTTGGAACTGCTTCCACATTTGTTTCAGTGCAGTATCACAGCGGCTTTTCCTTCAACACCGACTCTGAACTCATTTGACAGCTTCACAGTCTGAAAAAATCCCTACAGGACTCGGTGAGGCAGTACAGCTGAGTCTCTTGAGCTGAACCCCCTTTCAAAAGCGCCTGCTTGCTATTACCACTGCAACACAAAACAGCGGCGGACTCAAGCGTCCATTTGCCACAGTGCTTTATGCACATTCCAGCAGTGGGGGGAAAAGAGAGGATCATTTTTCAGAGTAATCGCCTGCAGGGATGCAGCAGAAAGCGGGAACAGAGCAGCAAGCGGATGTTAAAAAGCAGGAGCTTTATGGCCCACGCCGGCCTGCATCAGGCACCGCACGTCACGGAGAAAGAGAGCATTAACAGCACACGGACTGATGATGAATGTGATTCATTTGTACCTTCTCCTGTGAAAGGCCGGCCTCCTCTCACCATGGCAACGAATGGAACTGGAGGTGATGAAAGAGAGACAGGAAGTGGAGGATGATGGGTGATGTGAGTGGAGATTTGAGAGGAGTTAAGGTGAGAAAGAAAATAATATATGGATGAACTCTGCCAAAAATGAAGGAGCCTTGAGCTCTTTTAGCAGATCAGAACATGAAGACACAGTTAATGTAGGAAAGAAGGTTTCTGTATAAAGTAATTATCTGTCTGTCTGTTTAATCTGATGCCACTTACAAGCCATTGCACCAAAAACACAAGTCATCTTCAAAACAATTCCTAAAAAAAAGAATAAAATCTTATCTTTGATTAGATAAAAACTGTTCCTTGTCCTTCACTTTCATAGCAGCAGCTTTTTCTTGTCGTTATGTAGCAAATTTTAAAGATAAATAAACTGCCTTCCTGATTTCAAACTATTTATAAGGAGAAAGGATTGTAAGGATAAAGAAATACCAATGTTGCTGGATTTACATGCAAGTCCATTTCTTTATACTAAATGTAACCACTGAAGATACAGTGGGGCAAAAACGCATCTAGTAAGCCACCAGTTGTGCAAGTTCTCCCACTGAAAAAGATGACAGAGGCCTGTAATTTTCATCATAGATATACCTCAACTATGAGAGACTAAATGAGGGGGAACAATCCAGAAAATCACATTGTCGGATTTCTAAAGAATTTATTTGAAACTGATGGTGGAAAATGAGTATTTTGGCAAAGACAAAAGTTCAACTCATTACTGTGTTTTATACCCTTTGTTGACAATGACAGCAGTCAAACGTTTTCTGTAAGTCTTCTCAAGGTTTTCACAAACTTTTGCTGGTATTTTGGCCCATTCCTCCATACAGATCTCCTCTAGAGCGGTAATGTTTTGGGGATGTCGCTGGACAACATAGACGTTAAACTCCCTCCAAAGATTTTCTATGGGGTTGAGATCTGGAGAGTGGACCTTGAAATGCTTTTTACAAAGCCACTCCATGGTAACCCAGACAGTGTGTTTGGGATTGTTGTCATGCTGAAAGACCCAGGCACGTTTCATCTTCAATGCCCTTGCAGATGGTAGGTTTTCACTCAAAACCTGACGGTACATGGCCTCTTTCTGCCTTTCCTTTACAAAGATTAGTCGTCCAGGTCCCTTTGATGAAAAGCAGCCCTGATGCATGATGCTTCCACCCCCATGCTTTACAGTGTTCTTTTGACGCCACTCGGCATTCTTTCTCCTCCAAACACGACGAGTAGGGTTCTTACCAAAAAGGCTATTCTCGTTTTATCTGACCATAAGACATTCTCCCAATCCTCTTCTGGATCATCCAAATGGTCTGTAGCAGACTTTAGACGGGTCTGCACATGTACTGGCTTTATCAGGGGGACACGTCTGGCCCTGTAGGGTTTGAGTCCCTGGTGGGGTAGTGTGTTACTGAAGGCAGACGTTTGTACTTTGGTCCCAGCTCTCTGCAGGTCATTCACTGGGTCCCCCGTGTGGTTCTGGGATTTTTGCTCACCATTCTTGTGGTCATTTTGGACCCATGGGGTGAGATCTTGTGGGAAGCCCCAATTAGAGGGAGATTATCAGTGTACTTGTATGTCTTTTATTTCCCAGTAATTGCTCCCACAGTTGATTTCTTCACACCGAGCCGCTTTGACTGTTTGAGGGTTGTGGACAGGTGTCTTTTCTATAGATAACCAGTTCAAACAGGCGTCATTAATACAGGTAACAGTGGAGGAAAGAGGATCCTCTTACAAAAGAAGTTATACAGGTCTGTGAGAGCCAGAAATGTTGCTTGTTTATAGGTGATCAAATGTTTATTTTCCACCAAATAAATTCTTTAAAAACCAGACAGTGATTTTTCTGGATTTCTTTTTTATTTCGTCTCTAACAGTTGAGGTATACCTATGAGG
The DNA here is from genome assembly GCA_037389245.1 of Oryzias sinensis. Taxonomy (NCBI): domain Eukaryota; kingdom Metazoa; phylum Chordata; class Actinopteri; order Beloniformes; family Adrianichthyidae; genus Oryzias; species Oryzias sinensis. Next base: position 16,652,017 of record CM074489.1, on the reverse strand, counting down.
AAAAACAGACCTCTTTCATCTTTTCAAGTGGGAGAACTGACACAATTGGGGGCTGACTACATTTTTTTCTCCACTAAGTATTTTCAAACAGGATGTTAGTGATCACTCCTGAACAGGTATTTTGCATTTATTTAACCTTTAACATAACTTCTATAGAACGGTTTATTTCTCTCTCTCATCTGAACGGAAAGTGTACGTTATCTACATTTTTCATAGTTTGGGGATCCACCTCTATCCAGGACAACCTTGAAGGCTAATAATGTGGTCAGTAGAATTTGGTGTGATGTCATAAGAGAAAATTAGCAGGAAAATCGTGTGGCTGAAAAATCAGCTTTTGGCATTTTATCTTCAGTAGTTTAAGACCAGAGCAGGGCACAACCTTTCTTCAAAAGACTCTTAATTGAATCAACATTTGACAAACAAGCAGAATGTGTCTCATATCATTAGGAATCATTGGAATGTACCGAGAGGTGTTTTTCTTTCGATGTTCCTGGTTTAAATCAGCCAGACAAGCCTCTACAAGCAGCTGAAACATACGAGCCTTTCTATTAGTTTTTATTAGTTTCATACTATTTGTATTCACAGCATCACATAAGACAGTTTTTTTTTTTTTTGCATAATGGGATTTAGCTGATTATGTAACATTTTATGATCACTTTTTCCTTTATTTCTGTTTTTACTAGACATGCTTGAAATAGGAATCGTTATATTTCAGAACCAAAAACTATCTGTGACATTTTGATCCATTTCTGGGTTAAAAGAAACCTCAGCTGGCATTAATAACCTATTTGTTTAACATTACAGGTATGTTCGTCAAGTTTATGAACTGCAACGTCGATTTGTCTTGAATTTCAGAGGAAAGTCTCTATCTCTAAACCGGCCTTTTCTCTTTCCAATCAGAAGCATTTTGGGGCGGCAGTGAGGTCAGGCGGCTGCAAACGGCATCGATCTCTGGACTGCCGGAAAAACGGCTCATCCTTTCAGCTTCATCTTAAACCCGACTGCTGCCTCAGTGGTGTAGAAGGGGCAGGAGGTGCACTTGAAATGTGAAACTACGTTCACTCCGCCCTCGGCAACGCGGGTTCAAGTTACAAGTTTCCATAATCAAAACTCGGGCGTAGGTATGCACATCTTTGAAACTTTTTGAGTCTAAGTACAGAATGCACATTGAAAGTTAAACCAGGTCGAAATTTAAACAATCAGAGATTTGTATTAGGTAGTGACGTTTGGATGGCGTCCCTTATATTTTTAGGTAAGTGCTAATCGTTTGAAAGTTACTCGTAGAGGACAAATTAATTATAGCAGGTTGTGCCCGACCAGAGTGAATAACAACAAATCAGTCAGTTAAAACATAAATTGTATTTTGTAGTTTTTGCATTTTCTAAATTTCTTTCATGTGCAGTTTAAAGTCTAAAACAGTTTTTAAATATTCTTTTTTTTAATTATTTAGGGAGGACTATTTTGTTTACCTCTATCACTAAGAAAGAACAACTGGAGTTAAGCCCTTATTAGTCTGGCTCTTTGGCAGTGATGGCTACTGCTGCGCATATGAGTGTGCACGTGTGGTCCATATGTTGATGGTCCCCCGCATCAGTAAGCTCGATCGTGGTCCCTCCCTGAAGCCACCAGACAAATGGTGACACAGCTGCTTACAGCAGGAGGATGAAGCCTCCAACATGGTGTGCAGGGAACAAAGAGGAAAGCTGTAATAACGCTGGTGTATGATCATATCATCCGATTCTACAAGCGCTCACTGGCAGCTGGCGGGAACATTAGTTAGCAGCTTTTTAGTCTACAATAACTTGGAAAATCCTTTGTTCAATAGAGAGCGGATAGGAAGTCATCCCACTAACCTCCTCTGGTTCATCTCCGCTTCTCCTCCGTTGTTCTTTCCTGGACCCCAGCTGTGGCGGCGAAGAGGTGACAGTGATCGGATGCTGTTTCTCAACAGAGAGGAGCGCCGCGGGACCTCCGTCACCCGGTCTTTCGCCTCCTCTTCGGGGTCTCCGGCTCCTCCGATATTTCCACAACACTCAAAGCCTGTGGCGGTGGAAGCCCCTGTCTGGGCGGCCTCTTCTGGGCTCCAGCTGCAGCTCAGGCCCTGGCTGCCCTCCGGACTGGAGCTGGACGGGCCGACGCTGGTGGTGTCGTCCGTGGAGGAGCAGGAGACGGAGACCTCGCTGGCACTGTCCCCGACTGTCACTGCTTCATCATTCTGCAGAAATCCAAAAACAGTGCATCAGATCATTCTTTAAAGACCCACACCGATGAACATTGTTTTTTTGGTCAATGGGGAATTTTTCTCATGATGGAGGAAATTATAAAGAAAAGTATTTCTTTATTCAAATCACTGTGAATGAGAAGCACATGAAAAATTTGAAAAGCTTAATTTTTATGACATAGAAATTACACTGGGTAGGTCACAAGCTCCTCTGCTCCAGGCTCAGTTTTTTTGAGCATCTCCTTTGGAAATCCAGATAATCTCAAAAATAAATCTTCTCAAACAGCTAATTCCAATTAATCTATAAAATCGATTTATCACCAAGCCCAACTGGGGACGCTTTTAAAATAGCTCAAATGATGATCGGAGTGGGATTTTAAACAGCAGGGATGTGTCCAAGCACCTTTCTCAACTTTTTCTGGTGCAGAGGTAGAGCGGTCAACCACTGATTGGGTTTGGTTTCCCACCTTCCCCACCATCGTGTTGACGTGTCCTTGGGTAAGACACTAAACCCCCTTACTCCTGGTGGTTGTAGGTTGGCGCCAATGTTAACCATCAGCGTTAGAATGTGTGGATGGACGAATGGGACTGTAACTGCACAGAGTTTTGGGCCTTCAAGGAAGGTAGTAAAGCGTTATCCAAGTACATGAAATTTTACAAATACACACAAAAAAATGACAAAGCCCAGATTCTCTATCTCCTCAGATAATTAACATTTACAACAGTGCAAAAAGGAAAGCTACAAAGACACAAACATCCTTCGTTTCTCTCTTAACGGCTTGGCCGATCACATCAGCGTTTCCTCAACGAAGCATGAGATGAATTGAGAGAAGAAGGGCAGAGCCGCCTAACCCACAGGAATGGCACATAATGAGGACCAAATGGCAGAGCTTAAGGATAACGAGCCAAAGCCACTTTACAGCAGCGCTGGCATTATAACCAACACCAATAAACGCTGGGGAGAAACAATGCTCTGGCAGATGTTTGAGTCATGGAGTCGTTTCAAAGTCTATTTACTGACAGTCCTGATGGCAGGGCTGCTGAACACACTGTATTTGTGCGTGTATTATATGCACAAACTACAAAGGATTTCTTTAAATAATTAGAACAGTGTTTAGTGTTTGGTGGGAAACGCAAAAAGAGATTTTTTGACACCGATATGAAAGCTGTGAAAACAAAGAATATGGGTGACAAAAATCCCCTCTGGCCTGCACTGGTGGGAATAAGCTCCTGAACAGACACACACAGTTTTGTAAAAGTGCATTCAGAGCTAATTCATAGGTGTGAGCTTTAACTGGGCCTATTGTGCCAGCAGCTGCAGCGTGAGCGCCGAGCATAGAGCAGCCTCTGTTGGAGAGCTGGGAAAGAAAGATCTGCTTTATGCTGCGGACACAACTTCCTCTGGGAGCGAGAGGACGCCCGAGCTTGCCTGTGTGTGAGGAGGGTTCACACCCACTGCAGTCAATGTTCGAGTTCAGTCAGGGGAAAGCATGAAGCTGAGGAGTTTTAAAACTACTTAACATTTAGTTTTGGGGATTCTGCTCATCTCATACACTAAAAATATACAATATTTATCTCCAAAAGGTACGTGCATGTTTGACCCAAGTCTTAGTGGGATCAGTGCAGTAACCTTTACAGCTATGAAACAGCTTCTCACACAGATGAAAGGCTTTTTTTTCTCTTTCGAGAGCATTAATCCATTTTGTCAGAGTTCAGTTTCTGTGCTCTTTGTTTTAAACAAAAGCTGTGAGCTTCATGACCCATTTTTTTCTGTCTGCAGGGTCCGGACCCTTAGCCTCGCACTGGGCAGTTTCAGACAGCACAGATGACATGTTCAGAGCTGTTTATACCAATAAAGGACACGTCCTCACAGGACAATGGACATTTTCCAAGTGTTTAACACAGTAGGGGTTTTAATGCAGAGACATTTGAGGATTTCATCAGCATCATATTGACAGAAGGGACATAGCAGAGTGAAGCTGCCAATTTTCAAACATGCTAAAGTTTAAGTCACAACTGCCCTAACAGATGGATGTGGGCAAAAAATGGGCAAATATCTATGGGGCAATGCAGGTGGCCCGTACAAAATTTTAAGATCGTAGACTGCCCGGTGAGGCCGTAGAGTGAAAAAATGTTAATGCACATTTTTTGGCAGATTTTTGAGTTTATGCGAACGCGAGATCATAATGAACGTTAACACAACATGTGTGTTTGTCCCTCTGCATGAGCTGGGTGAAGTCTCACCTCGCATTCATCTGCAGCCGTTTTCCTAACCACCAGTTCCTGACCTGACCACCTTGGGACCAACAGGAGAATTGTGTTGCAGCGGCTCTGTCACCACTGCAGTTCATGCCACATGGATTGAAGGTTTTTCTGAAGCCATCTTTGAGCTCCGCCATACCACATTCAGCCAATCCGTTTTTGAAAGGGATTGCCAGGAATATATTTTAAGTCTCCTGTTCAAGATGATTGTCATCGGGACATCTCCTTCTTGTTCCCTGTCCCGTTCATGAGGAGGCATTCCTCTTCATGCATTTATTCCTGAGGAGGGTCAATGGGACTACTCCCCTTCATGCACCTGTTTCTGAGGAGAGTTTACCGGAGACGTTCCTCAGGAGGGTTTATTGGGGCTGCTCCTCTTCATGTGGCTGTTCCTAAGGATGGTAACTGGGACAGTTCCTCTTCATGTGGCTGTCCCAGAAGAGGGTCACTGGGGCTACTTTCTTTCATGACAAAAACCTGCAGTACGTGTTTCCATCAACCTCATTCTGGTACATGTGACTAAAGCTATGAACGTGGGTCAGGCGGACCAAGACCAGGACCCGGATTCGAACTTGGTGCAAAACTAAAACAATGAGCGCCTCTATTTTAAATGTGCAGGTCGTGTTATTGCAACCAACACATTGTCACTCCCAACCCGTCATATATGGAAATATTTTCCGCGTCGTATTTTTTCTACGTGCTGCACGTTCCCATTAAACCAGGCGTCCCCAACCTCTGGGGCGTGAACCAGTACCGGTCCGAGGGCCACTTGGAACAGGGCTGCAGGCAGAAAAAAAATGCATATGCTAACTTTTATTCATTCTGCTTTTTTTATTTGCCGATTCAGAAGGAAGTTTTATTTTTGGAAAACTACCGGATTCTGTTCACCACATCTACCTGTCTTACTGAGCCACGTGACATAAAGCGGCTGCTCTTTCTGAGGGCTGGTTGAGTTATAAGCCCAAAGTTAAAAGTTAACAAAAGCCAAAAACAAGTGTTTGGAAAGTTTCTTTGGGGAGCAAAAATCCAGTGAGAAGCTGAAGAAGAGTCTTCACCTTCAAAGAAACATAAAGCTGCTGTTTACAGGAAAACCAGGAGATTTCATTGACGTATATGTGCATTTATAAAGACAGTTGTTTCTACGTACCAAGAATATAATATGTGCAGCCACTGACTCTTAAACGTTTCACATAATCTCACAATAATAAAGATGCAGACAGATATAATTTTCCGTCACAACTTAAAAGTCGGACGCAACTGAAATTAGTGTCTTGTTGTTATCATCCACTTAAAGGGAAAGGGACCATTTTCATCACAAAGTCTAAGTTTAAACCAGCTTCAAACATTTCACAGAGAATGAAGATAGGCTAGTAAATCTTGCTTTCATATAGTTTTCTTGGTGATGTTGGCTTTTATCCTAGTTGTGTTCCTTTTGTGCGTGTGTCTGTGTGTGCATGTGTGTGTGGCACACAGTTCTCTGTTTTCTATTATGTGACAATACATACTGTCAAAACACTTTAAATTGTACTGAATTAACTTGAAATAAAAAGAGTTATCTACTAATTACATGCAGATTTGCCACCAATTCTCGACTACTTAAAATATATTACACAAAATATTTAGACAGTTTTTTTTCTGACCTCAACTTCAAGAAATATTTTCTAACTGAACTTCTTTAAATTTTATTTGAAGACCCCTGGTATATGTATTTAACTAGCAACGCATGTTCCATGGTATGTAGAGCCCAAAAACACTCAAAGAAACTTAGTAGTGACGTGTGAACACGCCAGTTTCGATGGTGTGAATGTAGCTAAAGGCTTTAGCTCATATTCTGATGTTCTCTTCATCAGGGATACCGTTTTTAAAATCACATCTCAGTCTGAGAAAAAAATCAGTAACTCTTAACCTGTGTATAATCTTTGGGAGGTTGCGAACAAACGATTCCTGCTAGTGGGTAAACCTGACGGTTGACCTCAGCCAGAACCTGCATCAACATGGCATCTGCTGCTAAGTCAACGTGAACAGATTTGGTCTGATTTAAAATGCATTTACTGATCGCTCTGCAGCTCCGCTCAGCAGGAAGCTGCATGAAGTCACACGTGGAAGCTCAGGGGGGATTTTTGGTCATAAATGTTAACACTTTTTTTAGAGAATCACACAGACTTGAACATGTCATTTCGGCAGCTTGTTTGGAATTGAGTTATCCGGTTTAAAGCCGAGCTGGCGTACTGACCTTTCTGAAGAGGCTGTCGTATCCAGGCTCTGCGTTCAGCAGGCTTTCTATGTCACTGCCGGAGTCTCTGTGAGCAGAGGACGGACAGCTGGTGGAGCTGCTGGCTCTACTGGTCAAACAGGGAAATACTGAAGCCGGTGAGCATCCTGAAAGACACACAAACAGCCAAAGTTCACCCTGAGAGTGTCGTGGGACAGAAAAGGAATTTTCTCCAGCAGCAACAGATTCCTGACATTTTCATTAAAAAAATATATCCAGGTGACAGGTAATTAATATGAAAATAATTTCAGAGCCTAGAGCCTAAAGCTGTTTAATTGAAACCTGCCCCTTTGACAAAACCGCTCTCTCCCAGTATAAGCAGCTGGGTTAGACATCTGTGAAAAGGCTGTTGGGAATCTTGGAAGGTGTGAAAAGCCTGGCAGATCAATGGCTAACCATCCTAAAAGGAGCTGTCTGTGTTTTAGAGAAAACCGCTCATGTGTGTGTGATTTTAAAAGCTCCAAGGGAAGAACTTCATTTGAACAAAATAACAGAAAATGCGGTCTGGGCGCTCCCTTTGAGGCACACTAACAGGACTTTGTGAAGTTTTCTGTGTTTCCCACTCCAGCCTACAGTTATCTGGTGCAGGAAAAGAGGGCCGTTTTCAAGCCCACTGCTGTGTTCCTGAGTCACCACTTCCCCAGTGAATCACAGACATGCAGACAACTTCAAAACATCCCTCACACTCCAAACCCTTTGGAGTCCTATCATCGACTCCCAGCACTCTTCAATCACTTTAGGTGTTTACCAGCAGCCCACTGGATGCAGGTTTTAAGTTTCCGCCCAACGTTTTTCATCTCCCTGTTTTTTTTTTTAAATAAACAATCTGCTGAAAAGTTAGGTCACGATTTTTGTACATGTAAGGAGATTTAATTTCAGGCTGATGAAAAGACGGAGCCTGTACCAAAGCGCTTTCTATAGCCATCTGCCAGAAACAACTGGATGAGATCAGCCTGCAAGTTTGTTTTTGTGCATGGATGAGGAAGACTATTTCTGGACCAAAAAAAAAAAAAGCGGATGTTGTTTTTTTTCTCAGAGGAATATTTTTTACTCATTGCTCTCATGAGAGCAAGAGGAAGTAGCTTTTGTAAGCATTTTCTTTTGTGCGTTTATCCTGCAAAGACACAAATGATGAGAAACTGCTGAAAATGAGGCACAAACATATCCTACGATGAAGAAAAAGAAACCTCATTTTTTTCTTCCTGAACAGCTCAGGAGTAGATGCACACTTAAGACACATTCTTCTTCTTCTTCACTGCTGCAGCGTGCATAGCACCTTCACAGGGTTATTTTCTGCTTCCTGAGTTTTGCTTTTATTCGAAGGAAATGAGCACACACTTCGGTGGACAGACAGCATTTAATGTGAAAACAACAGAACTTCAGGGGGACAAAAACAGGACACCACATATAAACATTTATATGAAAAAATTAATTCAGATCAGAACTTGTTATCTATCTGGAAAGGAGCCACGAAGTTAGCAGGAATTAGCCGTATTTCTGCCTAAGAAGAACATCCAACCACAGCCTGTGACGAGACGAGGGGAAACTGGACTCTGCAGATGTGTAAAAAAAAGGCCTTTCGACTTTTCCTCTGGTGGCGGTGACACAAGAGGATGCTGCGTGTTTGTCACACACTCGCACCTGTCCACTAAACCTAACAGGGGGCTGTGAGCTTTAACAGCTGCCTTCCTCCCTCGGTTATAAACAGACCCCCTTCAACACACCCACAAACAGAGACGCACACAGAACCCGACCGGCAAACAGGTGGAAGAGCCTCTGATGAGTTTGCGGGTCACTGAGCTCTCACCAGCTGTTGCATTAAATTAGAAGCAGTTTAGATGAAGTGACTCCACATTCGTGTAAACTGTAGACTCAAACGAGTCATCCAGTCACCTTACATGACTGTTTTTGGATGGACTGATCTTCTCTCAGATGTTGTGATGCTGCAAAACCGTCACACGCAACCGCTTTCAATAAGTTAGGAACAAAAGTTCTTTAAATGTGTGTGTCTTGCAGGAATTTCAAACATGCTTTAAAAAAATCTGTGGGAAATCTTTTGTTTTCTTAATCTTGATAAAGTGGAGGAGAAAGTTTAGGAAATGTGAGACAAATTTCTACTAAACTCACAACCAACAACAGACAATTTAGACTTTTTGTCAATCCCTTTTACTTAAGAAGTCTGGGCAACATTTGAAATTATACAGTGCAATTCAGCACTGCCACTAAATAAAAATGCCACTATTTTGCCTTCTTTTGTTACTTTAACTAGTCAACTTTTTAAACTAAAAACTCTGGTGCTCTGGTGCACCACATCAGAGTTCAGGCGAATATCACATGACCCGCTAAGTGGCCTTTTGGTAGAGTGTCCGCCCTGAACTGGAAGGTTGTGAGTTCAAAACCAGGCTGAATCATAGCCAAAGACTCTAAAAATGCCTCCCCGCTTGACACTCAGCATAAAAGGGTTGGTTTGGGGGGGTTAAACCACCAGAGCACGGCTGTGTCTGCAGCTCACTGCTTCCTCAGGGGATGGGTCAAGAACAAATGTCACACACCTAGGTGCGTGACAGCCAATGGGACTTTAACATCTGGTGTGAAGGCTCTCTAAATTAAGAGGACATTCCTAAATCCTAAACAAATTTCCATTTATTTATCTATATTTTCACCCCATCTAGTTTTTAAGAATAAATCATCATTATCATTTACCTGTTCTAACAGAATTTTATCTGCAATAAACCACCTTTTTTATGGCTGAAAACTATAGAGAAAAAACAACAGAGCCAGTTGTTGTTTTTCTTCTAACCCAATTTCCTCAGTTATGTAACCTGCTCCCTAAAAGGTTTCCCCTGAACACTAAAGCTGAGAAACCACACTTATGCTGAACACACTGAGTGACGGTAAGCATAGAGAGCACATCTTGTGTTTGATTTTGTTTATTTTCAGTTGCTGTGACAACTGTAAAAGAGCTAAATCATTTCATAATCAGCCATAGGTCAGCCATCTGCAGTCAATTTTCTGGAATACACACCCATTGACAGGTTCAACCACCTATTGCAAACTTTTAGACAAATGGATTAATAAATTGTGCATTAAACTTGCTTAAAAGCCTCCAGACATTACTTCAAGATTTTCAACATGATTGACTCTGTTTAAAGAGTTCATAAGAGGGTTACTGGACTAAACTGGGCCAAAAAGGAAAGAACATCCGAGTCAGCCTTGTAAACATAGTAGGGCTGGGAATCACTGGGTACCTCACGATACGATACGATTTGCGATACATTACTCACGATAACGATACTATCACGATATGGCGATAATGCGATAATCGATATATCTCATCTCTAACAACTCACGATATATTAAACTTTAAGAAAGAAGAACTCTAAAAACAGCTTTTTGGAAAATATTTCCCCATTTATTTTTTAAACACCATGATAATAAACAACTTCTGTCTTATTTGGTGTAATGAATAACAGACTTTTGTGTAACATTGCTGAAATCAGTAATACTCTGTCTTTGACAAACAATGACAATTTTCATTTGGAAATATCTGTAAAATTCAGTTTAAATAATAGTGAACATCAACAGCAGTGTCATTATTTAGTACAAAATTGCTGTAAACAGGATAAAAAATGAATAAGTCAAGTAGCTGCGAGGCACATTGGTATTAACTTTTGAAAAACAAACCCATAGCCATTGCTTTATTTAAAATAATAGATGAAAATTAGATATTATTTCTGTGAACAAATTATAGTGTCTTTGTTAAAAAATAAATGACACCATTTAGTGCAAATGTGGTGGAAACAAAAATATAATTCTCACAGAAAAATAAAAATCAAGTAGCTAGGAACTTGCCTTTAAGTTTTTAAGACATAAACTGCTTTTAAAATAAATTACCAGGGATAAAATACATAAAAAACTTGAAGTACATCTAAAAGTTAACGTCTTTGTGAACAAAACCTTTGGGGAAAAGCTGCATGTGATCTATGCTTATGTTCATGTTTTTTCTGGAGAGAAAAACATGAACATAAACATATTTAGCATCAAGACGCCGCTAGTCTACCTCTGCTTAGAGGAGAAGGGGGGTCTAAGGGCAGGGATGCCTCTCTTTCTTCCGTTTCCATCTCAGCCGTAGCTCTGGTCTGGACGTACAGTACAGGGATCCTTTTTTCAGTATTTCCAAGAGGGAATGTCAAAGCGTGGCTCTTCTGCACTCAATAAAAACCCAAATCCCTCGTTCTCCACCGCGCTGCAGGGACCGTTTTCCGTTTGTTATTGCCGCTGCTCTGTCTCTCAGAAGACGGCGCTAGCTTCGTCTGGAAAAAGTATCCGCGTCGGGCTGTGTCAGCTTCAGGCAGCAGCAGCCACAGCTTTCTCACACAACTCCGGCTGATGCAGCTTCAATGCTGCCGGCGCGTCTTTTAACTTGCTGCCGGCGCTTGTCATTGTTTTCCCGCTCCGCCATCTTTGTTTGAATGTGCGTTCTTCTTCGTCCGCCCGCAACAACCAATCTCGCAACGAGCGCCCCCTATCGACCCTCCAAGGAATTGTCTTACCAAAGGATGGTTAATATAACGTTTTACAGGGTTTTAAAACGTAAATAAAAGGTCGATACTTGATGAAGACGTATCGATAATCGATCGCGGGACTAAATATCACGATATATCACCATATCGATATTTTGGCACACCCCTAAAACATAGACTTAAAAAAACCCATAGAAAACTCCCAAACTATCAATTTTGGTCATGAAAAAGAATAATGGGGTGTAACGCTGCTTGTTCAGGTTTGTCCTAAAGTCTAAAAACATGTGTTTTGCACACACAAGAAAGGCTGTGGTGGTATCATAGTGTTCTTTTAGTTTGTTTTGTTTGTAGTGAGGACTTAAATATGTACATGTTCTTCCATTTTGAGCAAACTTTTTCCGTTATTGCCTTTGCTGAAATGTCAAGCTTGACAAATCTATTCTGGAAAAACAGTCAGTGGGCTCTGAACAGTGTCTGACGGTTCAAAACTGTATGTCTAATCAGTACAGTCACCGTTCAGCTAAACTTTGTTAGGAACTAAATCCTTAGTCAGAAGTGCCCTTATGGATAGATACGAGCTGTCTGGGGCAAGAAATGGGCAAACTTGTAGTTAAATAGCAAGAGATTGCCAAATGTTTATGTACATTTAATAAGGGCATGCTGCAGGCGGCAGGTTTTAACGGACAATTATACGAGACGCCAGGATAAGTCAGGGTTAAGTAGACGAGACGCAGCCATGTCAACAGATTTGTCTTTTTTGTGTTGGCTAAGCCAACAGACTGGGGACTGCACAAGGGGCTAGTGAATGTTGTTGACATGATAAGTGTAGGCTCCATGTTGCGTCCTTGCATGAAGACTGATTGACAATCAGGGTGTACTGTGCACAATGCACAATTAGCAAGTGTGGCATTCAGTAAGGAGCCAGTATGCACGCCTTACTGACAACTACAGAGTGGCGTAAGGGCACTGTGCGACAGCATCATAAATGAATGGAACTTCTAATATCCTTACCAATACTTCAGGTTCCACCAACCACTTGCACTACAATGGTACGTTCCATTTACATGACATCCCTTGAGGTGGCCGTATGAGCCTCAAGGGAACTACAAAACTAATTTACTCCCCTTAGGATGCGGGTACCCCTGTCCACAACCCTCCACGGCCCCAGACAACCCTAAAAGTCTCAGCATCCTTATGGGTCAACCCCCAGTTTGAGTGCTTTCACACTGATCCAGGGTCTGATGAACACAGAGGACATCTGAAATCTGTTTTGTCCATCAAAGATACACTTAACCAAAAAAGCTTGTGCTCAGAAGGTATCTGGGTTTTCTTGTGTGAAACATTGTCCGGTATAAGGTTCAGGTTGAATAATCCTCGTCTACACAGGTATTCCTGAGGCTATTACATCAGCACACTGGCATAGCGATTTCATGCCGCACTGCCTCAGGCCCTAATGGTCATTCTCAGCCAACAGTGGTGTCAGCCTTACGAATCATAGAAGTCTGCCATAAACATTTACTTGGCTGTGCTGAGTTTGACCGGACGACACAGACAAAACAAAGCCCTTTTCTTTATTTCCCCATCAGAATGGGTCTTTTTAACTTCTACCTTGAGGTTTCTCAAAGGTTGAGAAATTGAGAGAAATGTTTCTTTCCTGAAGTTCCTTTTGCTGATCTGTGGCTTGACTTTAGAAAGAAAAATGAAATTTAAATTTACACCCTCACCTAGCAGGGTGCAGATGATTGGTCAATGACTTGACCTTGCTGAGGTGGTTCTAAGAGCAGTTTTATTGTGAAATCTTTTTTTCAAATGTTTGTAATTGCCAGATGACCAACTGTAATTTGTAAAAAAAAAAAAAAGCTGAAAATATGATCTTTGGTAGCAGAAACCAAAGGCCTTACATCAAGACAACAGAGACAAAACTGATTTTCAAATTAAAACTAAAGACACAGTCTAGAACTTGGCAACTTTTTATATTTAATCATAGCAGCCCTGCAGATTTACAGTTTTGAGCAATATGTTTGTTTTTACTATTGACTGTGTATAGAGAACAACACACACATGACTTGCTTCCAGTTCCAATGAAATGAAGTCAATTTAGTCGCCCTTTTTTTTCGCAATACAGACGTCGCCATGGTGGTACCAGAACTCATCAGTAAGCAGTGTTTGGTCTGAGTCGGTCTGGTTTGACATTTCTTTGACAACCGCTCTCTCCAATTAGAAGTGAACATGTTAGAAGACCACACCCCTTCTACTGAAAGTGGATGAGATAATCTGTCAATCAAACGCTTCATACGTTTAACCACCTGCTTTTACTGAGGCATCTGATTGGTCAGTTTATAACTTCAATAACTTGAACTACAGAAAAAATGTTTTAAAAAAAGAGGATTGTAGGGAAAAAGAAAAAAGTTAGTAGAGCAAGAATAGTTATTCTGACAAATATATTGACTGAGTAATAACTGATATGGAGTTTGGGCTTTTTGGGACCAGCGGGTACTTCCTGTTTGAAACAAAAGAAGGGAGGAGATACTCAGTCCTGTTCTCTTTTATAGTCGGTTTTTAAGTAACATTTCTTTAAGCATTCTAGACTAAAGAGAGATGACAGGAGAAAAGACTGTTAGTTAAACCTCAAAATTTAAGCAAACTGTGGTATTTGAGGCATGATTAGTAGCCAATATGTTTCTGATGAACCAAAGCAAGTAAACAAAAATCTGTATGTAATAATCTGATTGCCATAACAGGAAGTCTTTGATCTAATATAGGCGAATGGAAATCCCCTTAGACAGGAGATATTAAGTGGGTAAGAGGTCATTTAGAGTTTCGCTTCACTGCATCAACAAGTAGCTTAAGAACGATGTCAAAGACTACTTTGAAGAAGCTGAGGAGTTGAGTGGTGATCAAACTCCTTTGGTCTTTTGACCCACTGGTTTCTTTGGGCCTAGATTGATATAGTAACCAGTCGCCTAGTGGTTCCAAGGTGAAGTGTACTGAAAAACATTTGAAACCAAACTATGAGTAAGTTTTTATTTTTAATTAGAGCAAATAGGATTCAACGTAGTGGTTACCCGGTGATCTGTCATAGCTTCAATTTTCAAATTCCTACTTTTCAAACCAGCCTCTATGAAAGTGCACACTTATGATTTTGGTAGATTATTCTATACATTAAAGTATCATTTCCAAAAGGTACAGCGATAATAATCAGAAAAGGTCAGGTTTTCTTTGTTTTATACGTAACTGGAGTGACTCCCATTCTGATTCAGTGGTGATAGATAAGATTTATGTGAAACTTGCAGGTGGAAACCCACCAAACACAGAGCAAAAAAAAGGCAGAGGAAGAGATATCTAACCAGAAAGGAAGTGATATCAGCCAGCTGCTACCATGCAGAGGAAATCCCACCTATCCCCTCCCTTCCATTTCACCTCCATTTGACACCCCTTTTCTCTTTCCTCCATTGTTCTTTCTTTCCAAACGTCTTTCTTCTTGTCATCCATTCAGAATCATTTTTCTCTCTTACAGAAAGACTTTCGTGTCCTTTATGTTCCGGCACAGGTAAAAAGTAGTTAGTCCCAAGCTTCCTGTGGTAACTTTAATTACTTATTTTTTAATATTCATTCATATGCATTTTGTCATGATCAATCTCTTTTTTTTTTTTTGCCAAGCGGTGGGACTCATTGAAATACACATGTAGTAAAAAATAAAGTAAAATCCACTTTGATTATAAGATTTTTAAAGACATTAAAACCCCTAACAGTTAAAATTGAGGCAAAGTTGGACAAAAAGCATCTTTCCAAACTTTACGACAACAGCAGATTGAGAAACGCTTGGAGAATATTCCATACACAATGCCTGTGTCACAGAGGGAGGAACACAAGGCAATGACGTTCAATGAGGCTGGAATCAGGCTAATGGGATTCATTCGTATTTTGTTTTATTCATCAGTTCATTTAAAAGTCAACCCACAGTGCAGACACGTCTAGAGATTAGCATCCTGATTTTACCGAAGCTGCTGCTTTGGCTCCTGCTGCGTTAGCATCCCAGCTCTGCAGACTCATTGTAATCACCATAATTCCATCCTTATCCACGTCTGCATGTCCAAAACAAAACATATAGATGTTGACAAACACTGACCTATGCTGTGGATAGGTACGGTCAACTGCTTATCAATATTTGTATTTGTAAGATATCTTTCATTCGTCAAACTTCCATCTATCCATTTTCAGAATCCATTTTGGGGTCACAGGGTTGCTGGAGCCTATCTCAGCTACTGGGAAAAGGTGGGGTACAACCAGAACAGGTCACCGGTCCATTGCAGGGCCACACACACTGTCATGCACACATTTAGAGATCCAGATGAACTTATAATGCATGCTTTGGACTGTGGAGGGGAAGCCGCACAGGCCCTCCTCCATGTAACCCCTACACCACCATGCATCCCTCAAAAAAACTTGCTGTACCTATTTGTAAGATAAAATTCAAACAATAAGCTCTTTTATGTAAAACGATGTTTGAGCTTTCATCCACGTACTATTTCATAGTTTTGTAAAGTTCGCAAACTTTCACTGAAATAAAGTGGGGGGAAAAGTGTTTATCAACCATCTACTTCTAACGTATAAGTAAGGCTTTTGAGCTAATGAGGGTCTGAACATCTTAGGATAAATGAGAACCACAGACCACTTTTCATCAGCACTTCTGTATACAACTGAATATCCGACAATCATTGACGTCAAAAAGGCCCCAAAAGCTGCCGTTAAACAAACTGTTTCCTCCAGAAGCTTGACAGCTAATTTACAGGCCGAGATCCAACAACTAAAAACCACTGCTCGAGTGCTGGAGCATAAACAGTGCGAGTGACTTTCCTTTGTGCCAAAGAAAACAGACTAAGAATGCACAAGGCCAAGGATGAGTTCACTGTCATTAGGGCTAAATGGCTTTCAGGCGACCAAGAACACGAGAAGAAAAGCTGTGACAGAAATGACCAGCAAGGAAGTAATGTCACAGTCCAAAAACTTCAATAACATGCTCTACAAACACTCGGATGGGATCAAAATCAGTTTTCCAAATCCCAAAGATTGAGGTCAGTTGGGGTTCTACCTGAGTGTTGAGTGGTCCAGGGCTGCTGGAATGACGCCTCTCTGTCTCGGTGAATCTGCAGAGAAACAGGAAGACACTGAATCAGTCTCACCGACATGTGATCGCCACCGCAAAGAAATGATGGTGCCGACCAGCGTGTCTGCAAGGAAGTGCTGCGCCTGTACACAGGATGGGAGGCGACAAAAAGACACCCTTCGTAACGCCAGTCTTAAAGGCTATTGGCAGGATTTAGTCACTGCAGCCGGGCTTTATCTGGGCCCCAGAGGAAGTGCTTGGAAAGACCTTACTTTTGTCTTCTCTGAGCCCCTCAGCAGTCACACTGACGCTAACTCAAACACACCGCCTGTCAGAGATCTGTGGTTAGTTGTGAATACACAACATTGTGGCTTAGCTTCGTCTGTGGTCTGCGTGTCTATACAACAGCTGTGTGTCACTAAGCCACCGGCAGTTCCTCCTCACAGGCAAAACCTGAGCAGTTTGGTAAAAAGCCGAAGAAGTTAGACAGTTTTCCCACAAGAACCTCATTTGCAGATAACGACGACGTTCTCTGACTTTTGAACAGATAGAATATATACAACTTAAACAGCAAAAGCAGCTCGTTTGTGTAAAACGCCATCTTTTTGAGCACAAACAAACAAAAACAGGCATTACAGGTCATAAAAGTAGGGCTGTAAATCTGATAAATGCTGAGCAAACAGGTCCTTCCTTGCAGTAGACATGATCTCTATTCCTTTGTACTCCATTCCAGACGTTCCCCCGTTCCTTTCCTTCTCAGTTCTTCTCAGTAAGCTCAGATTAAAAGCCGACTCAGATCAGCAAGTTTCCGAGTTACCCTTTCAACTGTAAAACTTTCAATAAAAGGTCTAAGATGAATAAACAAATGAGCAATCTGTGATTCAAAGTTTGTTTCCACCAGAACTTGAAACTTACTAGTTGAGATATAGCAAGTTCAAAGTTGCCTTCTGTCTTGCAGAAACTAAAACCAGTCCAAGAGAGCATCACAGCGACTAAAGCAATTCAGAGATGGAAGAAAACAAGCCTGCAAACACTTTTTTATGTGCTTTTCCTTTGGAAATAGGAAATATAATTTATGTCTTTGCTTATGACATCATAGAAACTGATTAATGCAATTAAAACTTATTTTACCCCATAGTTAAAAAACATCTCCAAGCTCAACAAGCTGTCAAAAAGTGAACAACCAAATAAATTATACATGAAACAAACTGTCCTTTAAATGTAATTAATCTGTTGCACAAAAACAGAACGGCATGTCCATGTGATTAGATTATTGGAAATAAAGATGAAAGCAGTTAAGTAGAAAACAAACCTCCATATTTACTATATCAAAACAGTCAATGCATTGATTTTATTTAAGACGATGTGAAACATAAATATAGGAAAATCACTGCGTAAAAATGGGAGTATTCATAAAATAATTTCTGCTGCAAACATTTACAGAAAACGCTTCAGAGTGAAGTCATCCAGCTTATCCAAGTTTATCCAAGCCAGTTTAAAATAATTGTGAATTAACGTCATCTTAGGAGGCACATCTAAGCTCTTTTTCTCTGATGTTTTGTACTTTTTATCCAATTTTTGCTGTCTAACGTTACCTTTCCTCACGGGAACATCTAAAATCCTTTTGAGGTCTCCTTTGATTTGACTGAAGTCCAGGTTCCAACATTTAATTACCTGCAGCACCGGAAGCAGCCAACGCAAATAAAAAAACAACAAAATAAAACCCTGTGAGGATTTGTAAAGCATTTCTGAAGCCACCTTTGAGTTGAATGTTTTCTATCAGATCAAGGAAATGTGAGCTCAGCTTGTGTCTAAAAAAAAAAAAAAGAAATACAAAGAGTCTCCTCTGCTAAAAAACTCATTTCTAGGGCTTTTAGCTGTAAGATTTTGGTTAAAATAACTGCATTGTTTGACATTTCAGCTGCCAAGACTTAAGGTAACGTTTTATAAAGACTTTTCACATTCTGCAAGTGCATCTCAACAATAATTTCAAGAAAGTAAAGGAAAAAGAGCCACCGGTAAAAAGAGCAAAAAAAGATCAAATATCTGCTGGTAAGAGAGCAGATATTTACGACCAATTATGAAATGTATAACTTAATATAGAGCTGCAAGATGTAAGGAAAACTCCCAATTTACGATATTAGTGATCAATACTGCGATAACGATATAACCTGCGATACATGAACAAATAGCAAAACAACTAAAAACATAATTTCCATTTTAATGCAACAGTTTAAATTAAATAAGAGTCAACATAACTTAAATTATCCTCCGAATGACTGTAGTCTACATAGGAGGGGAGTAGAGCCCTGCGCGGGACTATTTTCTTCATCCCGCTCCCGCCCGCGCCCGCTGAATTTTTGACCAATCCCGCCCGCTCCCGCAACGTATGCGTTACACTCCCGCCCGCTCCCGCAATATGTATGTCCACTCCCGCCCGCACCCGCAAAACTCATAGAATTTCGTCCCGCACAGTAATAGAGATGCATTGATTTTGTATCGTCCCCCGTCCCGCAGGAAAAAAACACGTTTTTTTATTGATATTATTAAAGAGATTCATGTCCTCCTCCAGCCTCATCTTTTCATGCATTCCTCTTTTGTGTTATGTGCAACTTAATTATTAAATATATTTTCGCAAATCCTGTTCGGTTAAAAGTGTGCGTGTGTGCGCGCGCAGACAGACGGCCTGAAGCGCGCTCTTAGTAAGAGGCGGGGCGCACCCCCAACATCAGGTTACATGACAGAGCCCATTGGGCGTCTCTACTTGGTGCCTTCACGGAGCTTCAGTACATAAGAAACCAACAGCTGCACAGCCTAACGTAGTCCGCTAATATATATTCATGAGATATTCATGCCAGCACTGATCCCGCGGGTTTTTTTTCTGCCGCCCGCTCCCGCCCGCAGCACAGTCCAAACCGCCCAATCCCGCGAGATTTGGGTTGGGTCCCGCGGGACCCGGCGGGACCCGATCCCAATGCAGCCCTCTAGAGGGGAGCATCTAACATAAAATGGCTCCATCTGATTGGTCAAACGCATAAAGGGATTTGTTTGATTCAATAAATACTTCAAGCAGCCATAAGGCTGTTTTAGTACATTTAAGGTAACCCCTTTTTGCAATTTTCGTCAACTTTTGCAATGTACCGCTACGTACTGCACAGCTCGATATCGCAATAACGATAGATTTGTGAATCATTGTGCAGACCTAACCTAATAAAATGCAGCATCAGGGGCCGAATGAGAGAGTCCAAACCAGAGGAATGGTCATCTCATGAAGGGTATTTAAGACACTAACCCTGCGCCCCCCCAGCACTGATCCACAGAAACACAGAGCTCTGTTGTCCAGGCCCGGGAGCGCCCAGTGACTCAGTGTCGCCATCTTTTCAAGTTCCTGCAAAAATACCAACAAATCCTCGCACACCAACTGGCTCCCAGTCCAGGCACGGCGATCCAGCCAACAAAGCGCCATGCATGAACCCACAGGACAAACACTTGTGTTGCATTTTCTCCCTCATCAAGTCTCGCACGCACACAACAACCCCCCCCCCCCCCACACACACACACACACACACACACAGACACACAACACACTTCTTCTTTTCTCACAGCTGTGTTCAGATATCAAACAGGGCCCACTGAGAGAGAACAAACACGCTGACGAGGAAAGATTAGCTGGTCGCAGAGGGCGCCAACGCGCACAAGACGCACACACGGGGGCCGTGGACGCAAACGCACGCGCTCTGCTGAAGGGTAAAGCAGCTGCCACTGATTGTTACAAATTACAAAAAGCTTCATTCGCCGACCTCGGAGCAAAAGAGTGACAGCAGAACCTGGGAAACAAAGGACTGTGAATAAATTGGAAATTAAAGCCCCCCCAAAAAAGGAACCAAAGTGGTTTGATGAGTTTTAATGGTGCGTGTAACCATCAGGTCGAGATCTCTGCTGTTGAATAAACAGCAAGGCAGGTCGAAGCGAGAAAGAGGAAGTCGCGGTGAAAACGCCAATTATTATGGAGGTTAAGGATGGCAGAAGATAAACAAATGAAGATTGAGAGAATTTAAATACATTTGAATTAATATCGTCTCAATTACAGGGGGGGGGACGACGACACAGTATGTGATTCTAAACATTGACTGTATGAGAGCTGGACTTATTTACCCCAAGAAGCCAAGAAGCCTTCAGCTTTCTATTGGTCAGAATAACCATGCTAATCCTCCTTTTTTTATTATTATATTTTTTCTGTAGTTCAAGTTATAAAACGGCCAGATAGTTACCTCAACAACCTCACCCCTGACCGGGGAGAGTGGTTGCCATAGAAACGATGACTCAGACCAACTTCGACAAACGTGCTGTCAATTTCTGGTCCCAACATGGCGACGTCAGTATTGGTGACTGAATTGACTTCATTCGGCTGTAGCCAAATGACATCATCTTTGGATGATGTCACACTCGCTCAATCCAGTTCTCAGATGCAGTCGATGATTCTGACATAAATGCTGTGAAAGTTGCAGAACTTTCCGTCAACTTCTTTCCTTTTTTACACCACAAACCCAAAGACAGACGACTTTTTTTTTTCTTTTAATTTCAGAGGTTAGTATGTTGAGTTCAAAGAAAAAAATACTCTAGGTGTGAAACGATGAGGCCTGCAGCACACTCACCACTTCTAAAACCTGGCAGTGCGGATTCAGTGCAGCCTGGTGCATATTTGCAGTGTCGGGGGATTTTAAACTGTACCTCGCAAAAACACTTCTGGTTTAAAAATAAAAGGCACTCTAGTGAGTGTGTGTGTGAGTGTGTGTGCTGGAGTGGGGCGTGCGGGCCTTGGACTGCAGCCTCGTCTCTGAACAGGCATGCAGCCATCGAGCCTCTGCAGCTTGAAGGATGCTATGGCTGACAGAATGACTGTTTCCAGCCAGGCATCAAAACTGCACACATGTCTGCGCCTGAGACTACAGGCGTGCAGATGAAGCGGCTTTTAGTGAGCCCCTAAAATGATCCTCTGCTGTAAAAGGGCCAAACTGCTCAAAACAGCATGATTTAAAGTTTAAAAGGGGGGAAAAAAGAGATGAACTATAAGAAAACGGGTCGAGACTCTGTAGGCTGGCTCACACGTGCAGCAACTACTCGTGCAAACCTAAACTGATTAAGAATCCTGCATAAAACATGTGCTCAAAGGAGAAGATGCGCTTCTGAGAGCAACTTTTAAATGTAGTGAACTAGATAAATTAAATTAAAAAATGTGTTTCTTTCTTTCAAAAAGTGAATTTGCTTAAATAAAATGTCGATTGTTTGCGCAGTGCTTCAGTTTAATTCTGTGGGAAAATGTAACAAAATATTTAAACATCTTTAAGGCCCACTCTGATGAAAATTTTGTTTTTTTGGGTGTTTTTAACATGTTATTGTGGTACTTTTCTGTAGATGGAGGATATACAAGAAAATTAATCTTAAAATAGCATTTCTAAATATTTCTTCATTCAAATTGTTCTGAATCAGGAGCAGATGAGTAAATACTGTTCGTATTTGTAACGTAGAAAATGCCCCCTGCTCTGAGACTAGATCCGTGTCCGTTTTCGGTTTTCCTCGTCTGAGCTGGCTCAGAACTGTAGGGCTGGATGGCTCCAACATTGCTCACCAGTTTTGTGGCACCGGTAATGTTAGCTTAGGGGTGTGAGGGGCTGCAGGCTAGCATGAGAGTTAGTTAACAGAGATCTCTCAGCAATGAGGAGGGGAAGGGGGGCGGGGTTACTCCACATTAACAGTCTCGCCCACAGTCAGGGGTGAATTTCTAATCAACTACTGCCGCTCTGCAGAAACTATGTCCTAGGAAACTACTGTTTTTTCTTTATATATTTAATTTGGCTGTAAACTGTATAAGTAAGAGTTAATGACCGACGGAGTGTGCATTATTACTTTTTAACGCACGCCGTGGAAGCCTGAACCGTCCGACGCAAAGCTTCCGCGAAGTGCATTAAAAAGTAAAAATGCACACTTCGAAGGCCATTAACCCGCTTATGCCACGATCACTTACAAAATAAATAGATATTAACTGATTTGGATTTTGCTTTTCTCACAAAAAGCGGGTCCGCGACGCACTACCGCTGAAGTCAAGATTCGGCGATATATATATGCAGATCTTTCCGTTGGGTTGAATAAAGCATCAGTTCAGAGAGAAAGTTCACCTCTTACCGCTTGTTTTTGTCCAAATGAAGCAAAAGGTTGTTTTAAAGAAGCCGGCGCAGTGATACGAAACATTTAAGCTAGGTGACCGGAACTTCTTTTTTCACCGTGCGGTTATCACTGTGGTTTATCACTTTTTAACGTACACCCAGCAGCCAATCAGAATCGAGTATTCATCCGGAGCATGGTATAATCATTGTTAAAAGACGACTGGAAATGCTTTGAAAACAGGTCCAAAGATGTTAGGAGTGGATCCAGATTTCAGAGGAGCACTAACTGAAATAAAGTCATGAATGATGTCAAATTTGGTGGTTTCCATTCAGTCTCTGGTGCGCACTGATGCCAGCAGTAATTCCATCCAGATTGGTGGGTTCTGGTAAAAATGGCAGAAACCCACTGCTGACTTGGCCTAATCAATGAATTGGTGAGGAACGTTGGTCTTCATCAATGACCCAGACTACAGTGGAAGTCTGAGCGGACAGATAATTTCTCCTTCCTGATTTGTAGCTGGCGCAGAGCACAGCGGTTACATTTCACCCATCAGCTGACATGGAGAAATCTCATTATACCACAGCTGAAGAAAATGCAATTTATAAGCTCATGAGACTTTTGAGTGCTCCGGCTCTGGTCAATAACTAGATTGTGGGACATCTCTTTTGTTTAAGCAGTTTGAAACATCAGTGTGGCCTACAATTATGTTTTAACAAGGTTATTCATGGATTCCTGCTTGAATGGTTGACTTTGGTTTAGGTTCTCCCCCAAGATGAGAGCAGGACGCTTGACTGGAACGGTTTGCACACATTTACACGATGATGTTGGCTAAAATAGTCGCAGCGTTTTCACTCCGAGCGCGGTGATGAAGTGTTTTATGACTCCAGGCCAGGAGAGACGCTGGGATGTGAAACACTGGTTGGAATGAAGTCATTTGGCCCGATGCCTGTTTCCATCTGGGGCCTAAGGAAACCGTTAGGCCGGCCGGCTCTGCCTTTTCCCACACCACTGCATCTCTCTCATTTTGTCCTCTGGCTCTCCTCTTCTCACACTCGTCCTTATCATTTCTCTGAAGTAAAGCGGATCTGACGTTTGAACTGCTTTAGGAAGCGACCAATGACTTTGACACAGGTATTCTTCTTATTTTTTCCTTACTTCAGATAAACACTTTGGTTTGTTATTTTTGACCTATTTTATTTAATTTTTTAATACTTTACAATTTGCTCTAATCATTTACCTTTAAAATGTTTTTTTGTTGCAATGCTTGATTTCCATCTTTTTTGGTACTATCCCAGCTACATTTCTTTTGCAGATATTTTTTCCTTATTTTAAACAATAATTCGGCAAAAATCGCAAAAACTCAATTCTAAGAAGTAAATTTTGCTGCTTTTTTTGAGATCGATTTTTGTTGGTGATGTTATATAACAGGAGTTAAACCTGGAAAGACTAATTAAAAATGTATAATTTTAAAAACATGGCAAAAACAATGAAAAACGTTTTAAAAATGAGTCAAAGTTCCACTAAACTATATAATGCTCAAAGATTTATTCCAAGTCATTTCACAATAAAGTGTCATAATTCTTGTTTTGTTTGTTTAAACCAAAAATCTCAAAGAACCCTTTTGAAACTTGCATGTTAAATCCTGACAGACGCCATTCCTACATGATTGAAAACAGCTGATGTGATTGGCAGACCCACCGGTGACATCAGGGACCACAAAAGTTTGAGCCGAGTCCAGCCGCCACTGTTTTGACACAAACAAACACAAACCGGTTCTGTTCACCCACTTGTGAATAAAAAGAAAGCGGATTGTGAGTCAGAACTGATTGCTGTTTGAGTCTGGCTTGATCGTCAGTAACAAGTCGTCCAACTAGCTGCCCGGCTTTAATTACTGTCTTTAAGGAGTGAAATTGAGCTATTATTAATCCTGAGTGGTGGCGGACTTTTCAATCAGCGGTGAATGGGACCAGCAGCTGCACGGCAGCCAGACGGAACTCAGTGGAAAAATGTTATAAAGGGCTCTATATGAGCAGAAACGGGGAAAGTGGCATTTGATCTTAAAATAGCGTCACTTTGGGGTGCTACAAAGATCCCATTTAGGACCAATCCAAAGAGCGCAGACGTCGAACGGCTTCTCAAAATTCTCTCTTTGGGGTTATAAAGTCGGCGTTTTGATCAGACAAATTCAGATCATTGGGAATCACTTGTAGAGTTTCCAAACACGCTGACCAAATAACCCCAGGAAGACCTTTAACAGAGCGAGCCTCATTAACTTTGATATACAGCAGCTCTGCAGAGCTGGACAGATGGCGGGCATGTGTGGCGGCGTGACAGAGCGCATACCCATGCAGCCGTGGACATTCAGGAAACCACACTCCACCCCGAACTAATCAGCACTCTGCCTGGAGGGCCGCTATCAACAACCATGCAATCATCCCCCGGGGCGTTACACAGCGAGAGCCGAGGAAATAAACCCGAGGAGCCACTCGGACGCTCAAGCAGATTTGTGACCCTTCTGAAAAATTAGCATTTAAAAAAAAAAGGCTGTTCATTGTAGAGCTTTTATGGATAAGTCTGAGGAACTAAAGCTGCTAAATCACTTTACGACCCTCCATTTAATGGACCTAATTTCATGAAATAATGCCATAATGATCTTTGACTCCCTATGATGGTTTATGTTTATGGGTGAAGTCCTGTTCCCGTATTTCTAATCTTTCTTTTATTGCTTCTGACATTACATTTTATCTGTCTGGAGTCTGTTTTCCCAGCCTCCACTCAATAACTGTTATTACTGTGGTGCTGGCTGTATTATCACACCAAACAACTTTGCTCCGTTGCTTCCAAAGTGCAGAAAAAGTAGCCTACCTTGATCAAAACCACATCTACAGCCCTCTCCTCTTTGGCACACAGACTGTACCTCCTCTTGTGCCGCTCGTACATTTCACCTGTGCGTATAAATCCAAAGCGTCTCCGCTGAGAAGGTCCAGATCCAGGCAGAACCCTGCTGAAGGAGTCCGCTGAGCCTCACATCTGGCCACAGGAGCAGCCCTCAACCAGACTCCAGCTCTGCTCCCACCCTTCTTTTCTTCCCTCCCCTTCTTCTTCTTCTTCTTGTCGTCTCAACTTCTCTGTCTGACTCATGCCTTCGCGCTCTCCCTCTCTCTCAATGAGCTATTGAGTGTCTCTCTGCCATCATGTGAACTAGTCTTCAGAAGTCCTCTACTGTTCTATACATGACAGAGAAGAACTATTGCTTACAGTGACTCGATCAGCTTACTTCTGTTTACCTTTAGCCAAGACCAGCAAACTCCAACCTGCCTCAACTAAACAAAAAACAACAATAATAATATAGAGACAATCTGTAGTGATGACCTAGAACAGAGGTCAACAACCTGAGGCTCTGGGGTCACATGTGGCTCTTTTTCCCTTTATTTCTTTGGTTATAAGGAAAAATGCTAATATTTTGAATAAATATTAGATTATTAAGTTTTGCCATTTATGTTTAAAGAATTTAAATCCTACTAAGATCCTCTTTTGGTTCATTTTCAAAGCGTTCCCAGTGGTATTTTAATAATTATAATGCGTTTTTTAGCCAGAATCAAATGCATTGTTTCTGCAGAGGGGCAGGAGTTTATTAGATATTTCCCTCATGTCCCATCATCCATCTGTTTCCAGTCTCTCCCGATAGCTTACACCCCCGCCGCGCATGGATCTAGTCGTCTACATGTGGATGGATGCATCAGAATGAAGGGGAGCTTGGCAATAAAAGTTGTATCACATCTATAAACTTTTTCCAACTGCATTTTTTTTGTCTGCTCGAATAGAAAAATTCTCCGAAATGCAACCTTAAGCCTATTTTTTTTCTTTTTTGTAAATGTCTTCCATCAAGAACATGTTCAAAACACCATTGTTATAATTATTATTCATTTGAGTGGATTTCAAAAAACTGAAATGATACCATATATCAGTAAAACTAAATAAAAAAATAAAAAAAGCTTTTTGGGTTTGTTTTTCCGTACCACTGCTCACGAATTCAAGCGTGATGGTAAAAGGTTTAATCTACAGGTAGAGCAGTTCATTATTAGAATAGATTTATAGGAAATATTATCTCCTGCTGAACAACAGTATTGTGTTACTGTTCAAAGTTCCTAAAGGACATAATTGCATTCACTTGAATGGATGTTGTTTTCTACACCATTGTTGTCTTGTTTATATTCAATAGTAAAAGGAAGAAAAACAATGAAGGTGTGATAAAAAAAATGTGATATTTGACTTTTAAATCAAACAAATCTGCTGCAGCAGGAGGATCTTATTTGACACAGGGTGCGTTTTATTTTGAAAGGGACTTGTCTGTGCTGCTTTTCAATAAAAAACTAATCAAAATGTGTTTTATATAGAAAAATATAACTTGTTATAATTAGATTTTTGTAAATAATTGAATGCTACATTCCATAAATGTACGGAGCAACACAAAACCATACATAAATTGTTTTAAAGCACAAAGTAAAGCTGTGCGGCTGAATTTAAAAAAAGAAATGTCAATTTTTAAAATGATTTTTTAATCTTTGTTACACCAGCTTTACAGCAATTCCTTCCTACCATAGAGTTCCTTCTGCAGGAGAACTTGCTTCTGTTATTTTGTTTTTTTGCATTTTAAAGATAGTGTTGTATGATCTTTAAAATTATTTTGTGCCACATTTTAGATACGTTTTAAATAAAGACAGCAAATAATTGAAGATCTGGTCAATAATTATGTTATTTTTTTACTTTTATGGCAGTCCATAAACCCTGCTTTATTCATAATGTGCTTTTTTTTAGGTTTGGTTTTTGCACAAGCAGCACAAAGCGCCTTAAAAAATAAAAACTATTATCGTATATTTAAATAAAAACCAGTCGAAATTAAAAAAAGAAAATCGTTTTCCCACAAATGTCTTTTTCCAATTAAATCCTGAAAAGATGGATATTGATCCTACACAGCCTCCAACACAACAAAAAGACCTACGAACTTTCTACTAACAAAGTTGTGAATCACAGGAACCACAACATGCTTCCTCCTTTGTTTGTGTGGTTCCTTTCATACCACGTGGGTCCAGCTTTAACAGAACGGGACCTGGGGGGTCCAGTTGAGCAATTTGGTGACTGTTCTCACCAAACAATGAGGTGAAATTCAGAACATATTTATTGATGAAAACCTTAAGGATTTGATTTTTTCCTGATGATTATTACATGAAAATCTGTTTCAGCTTTTTTTAAACTTGTCCACTTCTTCCTCTTATAACTACATTAGCTTTCAGAGGTTAAAATGTGCATAAACATGATAGTTTGTCCGAGGTACCAACACACAAAAGGCAGCTGCTCTGTGTGAAGTCAGTGAAATATTTCTCCATCATCCTGAACAGCCACAGACTGAATCCCACCTGCGGTCTATTATTACAGATAATCACCATCATTAATAAGAATCTCAAATTTGATGAAATAAAAGCGTTCCTAATGCAGGATAAATGCTGAATCTTCTGATCATGTAAAGAGCAGGATCTTTAAGCTTATTCTTTGAAACTGCTGCCTACATGTGGTCACATGATAAACGATGTAGGACTTCCTGCTTAGGGCAGGAGCTCCAGATTTTTGAAGCCCAGTCAAGTCTTTTTTGAAGTCGGTTCATTTCCCACAGAAGAGTTTGAAATTCTTAAAGTACGCAAACAAACGTGTCTTTGGTTTAAATCCGGCCTCTCTTTGTCCAAACCGCTTCACAAGTCCCTCACGTTTGCAGCTGCGCTCAGAAATTAAAGGATCATCAACTCCTCCAGCAGACGTTCCACTGAAGTTACATCTCCCTCTGCTGGTGACCCCGGTACCCTACACCCACTGCGTTCCTCCAGCGGCAAGTACAACATCTGGTATTCAGAACAAGCCACTGACCCAGACCACAGCCCAGGAAGCAGCAGAACCACTCCAGGCTCTGGTTGCAAAGGAATCTGTCAGTCAGCAACATTTCAGAGCGAAGCCTCGTCTGCTGAATTTGCACCCATGTGTTGGCAGACGGAGCTGATAGAACTTCATGGGAAGATTTCAGATTTGTCTTGGAGTAGTCTGATCATTCATGTTGTTGTCTTTTTTATGTATGCAACTTGGCACACCATCTGCTTTTAAGAAAACCTTCAGCCAATTCAGCCTCACAGTTTATGGCGTACTTTCTCTTCTAAATTACCCCACATTCTTTGGAAACTGGATTTTTTCTCTCACCATTTCTAAGAGAAGAAGGAAACGCTGCTAGCCTTTAAACTTTTGGGCTCTTCGCAATCAGAACTTTAGCTACAAACACAAAGAGCCTGAATGAGCTTTTACTGAACAGGAACCTTTCATTTTAATTAACCTGCTGTTTCCGTTTCAGCAGAGCTTTGCTTTGAACTGTAGTGTCCGTACATTTCAAAATAAGAGCAAAACGTTGCAGATTTAAAAAAAAATTTAACAGCTTCAGCACTCATCTGTTTGCCCAGCTGTTGAACAGGACAAGTTAACAAATAGATAAATATATAAAAAAGATTGAACATTAAGAACATTCTACTTCTTTTTTCTTTGTTTTTTAAAGTCCCACTCCGATTTTGATTTTTTTTTTTTTAAATTGAAGCGAGATTGCTTGAAATAAAAAAAAAACTTGTTTTCTAGGACATAGTTCCTGAAAAATAGCAGTAGTTCATCAAATAATCGCCTCTGAGTTGTGGGCAGAGCAACCCCGCCCCCTCTGCCCCCTCTCCATTGCAGAGCTTGTGGCCCCGCCCAGCGTGTTTTCTAACAGATTCCAAAAAAATTGTATGAATAAATACTCAGAAATGCTAATTTAAGGCTAAATTTCTTTAGATATATAGATATATTTCTCTCTATATATATATATATGTCTTCTATCATTAGAAAAAAAAAAAAATGTGTTAGAAAAAAACCGGCAACACTATTTACATCTGAGTGGGTCTTTAACAGCAAAGACAGCTGCAGGCGTTTTGACGTCGGTTGCGGGAGGATCTTTTTATTTCTTTTTTTTCAAAGCTTTAGCAAACAGGGATGGTTTTTGGATGCATTATTATTAAAGCAAAAGCTGCCAGCTAACAGGCCAAACGGAGACACTCGTCCTACCTCTGAGACGTCTGCTTCCTCTGCGGCGTTTTCCTCCTCTCCCGCCGCGTTTCCAGCCCTTCCAGACTCACCATTGTCTGAAGACATGCACACAACACGATGCAGTCAGCCCACCAGCAAGGATTTACACCAACCGTTTACCAGAGTAATATCAGCTGGGATAAAGCCTGGTTACTGCCAGAAAGATTTTGCATTATTGACAAAGTCAAAGAAACAAACATTTTCATTCTGTTTATCTAACAATTATGTGCAAAGCCACATTTTTCACATATTGATAATGACAGTAGCTTTTACAATGGCTCTCTCCTGAATCTAATTAGTTTATAAAAGGCGCTGGACCTTCATTTTTATCAGAACTTATTTCAGTTTCCGACCCTCATGGAGTTCTGAGGTGCAGGTCTGCTGGTCCCCAAGGTCAGAACAAAAACCCACATTCCAGCACTCTAGCAAGATTTTATGGACATTGTTTTGTTTTGGATGCACTCGTCTATGTGTTCTGTAAATGTCTTTATATTCAATCAAATTAAATAAAAATGTATCCCCACTTAACATAAACGTCTCCCTATTTAGCAATAAAGCTTTTTTTGTTCCGTAAATAATCTGCTTCAACAGCCCAGACACAGCTAAACTGAAAGCGAATGTCACCTAAAGATATGAAAAGCTTTTTTGAAAAAAAAAGCTGAAAAAGAACAGGAATGAAGTCAGATCTTCACACCGTACACAAGGGGAAAGGAAACAACGTCTGTGCTCGGCTGCCGTCGTGCTGTAAATACATCCTCTGATTCATGGTGACACGCCACTTTGAGTGACGCGCAGCACCAACCTTGCCCCCCGACCTCCCTTTATTGGACTTGGGTGCAGCGCAATCATTTCAGATGAGTGAAAATTGCAGACAGAGGAATGCTGTGTGGTCGCCTAAGGATGAGAAGCCCCCCCTGAGTCTCACTTCCTGCCCTGCACACGCTCCCGCCGCTGCCGTTTGTGTTTGTTTTGCCGAGTCGAGCATCTGAGACCTGCTAACATGCACTGCTAACGGACCATGTTTGCTGATGTGATATTCTGTACTACAACATGAAACAGAGACCTGTAAACGTGTAAATACAAAGCGAACGGCTGCCTGACAGATTGAGCCATTAGAGACACTAAGGAGCTCACAGTCTCCTTTTTGGATTTTTCCAGCAGGTCGGCATGAGCAGTACTGTGTCCACAGGAAACAGATCAACCACTTTCCAAACAACCTTCTCTTTTAAAAAATAAAACATTCCCTAGTTATGAAGATTAGTCTGACAAATAATAGGGGAAAGGGGAAAATTTGTCTTTGGATCAACCTTTAAAGTCCAACTCCGATTGTATTTTGATCTGTCATTTTCTAGGACATAGTTTCCGCAGAGCGGCAGCGGTTTATAGGAAATAAAAAAGAAAAAGAAAAAGAAAAAGAAAAAATAAAAAAGAAAAAAGAAAAAAGAAAAAGAAAAAATAAATTTGCCTCTGAGTTGTGGGCGGGACCGTTGGTAAAGAGTGACTCCGCCCTTCGCTACCCTTCTTGTTGCTGAGAGCTCAGAGCAGGGAGCTTGTGGTCCGGCCAGCGTATTTTATACATTACTTCATTTAGTCATTTCCTGATTCACAACAATGTGAATACAGAAACACTCAAAAAAATACAATTTTGATCCTTCTTTGTTTTATATATGTGGGTTTTCACCTCCATGACAGACTGGACTGAACGACTAACACAGACGTCCTGCACCAGAGGGGCTGGAGTTGAGTTTTTATGTCAGTGTTGGTGCATCCGTAGAAGAGGGCGGATGCACCAACTGGAACAGGAAGAGGATCCACTAACCGGTGCAGAGATCCGGCCCTGTTCTGGACTGTTCCCTAAAGTCTATGACTGTGGTTGGTGAGAGAAGGATGCAACGGAAACTGAAATCCGTCATGGACAATCCTAATCGCTCTCTGCATGAGACCTGAGACTGAAACAACCCCGCTGCAGGAAGGAGCATTTTCCCAGATCCTTCATCCCATCTGCTATTAGACCTGGCCGGGGTTTGCAACCTGAGGCTCCGGAGCCTCACGCGGCTCTTTAATACCTCCATTGTGGCTCTATGGCTTTAAGAAAAAGTCCTAACATTCTAAATAAATAATAAATTAATTGGGTTAAGCACATAGTCTAATCTAAGCAGCACAATAGCACCTAGTTGTTGTCATAGTGATAGAAAACATCACGTCTGACTTGGGTTCTCTTGCATTTTTGATTCAACTAAATCTGTTGCAGCAAGAGGATCTCATTAGACGGTTAGTTCTTTATTTTGAAAGGATCTTGCACGAGCTGCTGTGAAAAGTAAAGTTAGTGTTGTTATTTACAGAAAAATATAGCCATGTCATAAATCAATATTTAAAAGCTAGGTTCCATAAATGAATGGTCTGATGGTCGAATAAACATAAATAAAGCGTATTGTTTTAAAAGGTTAGGTGGGACTTTGTGGCTCTTGGTGGGTTTTGGTCAGTGAGAAACAGAAACAACAGACCTTTGTATTAGACCCTACAACACCTTATAAAAACACTTCATTGTGTTGCTCACTGTATTTTAGTACTAGTTATCTGTTTTTTTACATAATCTGAGCTATGGTAACTAATCAGTTGGATCAATTAAAGTTCTATCTAACAAACAAATGTCCTCCATTGTAGGAAAAATGCCACGAGAACGTATTCAAAAGACCAAAAACATGATTTTCATTGGAGTGGGTCTTTAAAAAGGACACCTTGTTAAGCACATTGCTCTGGGATGCATGTCTCTGTAGAATCTGGCTGTAAACACAGTTTACCCACCGTGGGTCGCACTGCTGCAGCTCTCTGGTCCTCCTGTCACGCTCCTGTTTTCAGACGTCTGGTTCTGGGTCTGAGGTTCTGTTGGTGCCTCACAGGTGAGAGCTGGCGGCTCCACTTCCAAATGATCGACGGCACAAGAGGGTTCCTCTGCACCCTGCGACGGATCCTCAGGAGCCTCCACGTCTGCGGTCGCCTCCGACTCGTTCAGGTCGGGCTGCTCTGAGGCCGACTCCACTAGTGGGGGGACCACAGGTTCCTCACCCGTCTGTTGATCAACTCTCTCAGCTGCAGTTGTGTCTTTGGTCCCTTCACTAAGGAATGGATTTGGTTCAGACAGAATCTCCTCTGATTCCTCTACGTTCAAGTCGCCCGGGGCTCCTGGGCCTTCCTCGCTCACTAGATCTGAACTTGGATCCTTTTGGAGAGCTTCTGGGTCCAGCTCCTCTGGGCTCTTAGGACCCAAATCCTCTGAAGTCTGAAGGCTGTCTGACAGCTGCGGTGCAGTCTCCACGCCATCCTGACTGCCGTCTGCAGCTGCCTCTGCACAGACATCCAGATGTTCACCGCTTTTGTTGGGTTGCAGATCATTCGAGTCCTCGGACTTGCCTTCTTCGAGCACTTCTGTGCTTAAAGGAACGCCACCGTCCTCCACGGAGACGCCGTCCTGACTGGGATGAAACAGTTCGGTTGAGGAGCTTCCAAACGACCTAAAACTGTCTTCGTCGTCGCTGGAGAGGCCGTGGTCCTGTCCCGTCTGTCTTTTAGACGGCATTTCTTCTGTGGATTGATCACACGGATCGCTCTGTGTTTCCTGTGGGAAGTCCCCAGAGGTCCGTAAATCTACGCTTTCAGGTTCCCCCAAAGGAGGACTTTGGGTGATGAGGAGCTGGAGGAGTAAATCCTCGTCCAGCTTTCTGCTGCTCTGTGTTCCAGAACAATTCCCAGAATGACAATCAGGTTCTGAAGCCAGAGGCCACTCCTGCTGCGCTGAGTAATCCCTGCCAGCTGTTTCCTGCTTTTGTTCTTGGCTGTTTATGTCTGGTGGAGGTTCCCCCTCGTGGAGGCCTTCTATCAAGACACGAGGAGGAGCAGATTCAGAATCCTCGATTACGTCACCACAGTCTGCGAGTGCCGCGTTGGGGAGGCCACTTGGGACTGATTCTGCGTTCTTCGCCTCCTCCTCTGGTGGGCGAGTGTCACAAACATCTGGGAGGAGTTCTGTTTCTTGTTTGTCAACATCTTGTCTTTCTGTCATCTCAGAGTCAGGCGTGTCTGGAACCTCAGAGTCCTCTGACGAATGCGACAACCCCATGATTGGAGACTTTTCTTCCCCACTGGTCTCAGTTAGGTCAGTGGAGTTCCTCTCTGCTCCTTCGTCAGCTTCCTGCTCTTTTCCCAGATCTTGCCGGCTCTCAGCCTCCCCTTTATCAGCTTCCTCTGCCTGTTTACCGCAGCCCACTGCTGCCGCTGGTGCTGGGATTCCAGCAGAGCCTCTTTCCTTTTCAGCCTCACCCACTGTTCCTTTGCTGTCGTCACCCAAGCTCTGGCTGGAGACCGCAGGCTGCTCCCTGTCCTCCACCTCCTCCTCCTCCTCCTCTGTTTGGCAGGGCTCTCCCTCAGAGTTCAAACTGAGACCCGCCCTGTCCTCCTGGGGGTCGAGATCGTCTGAAGCTGGAGGCACACTACAGTCTGTCCCTGCATTCCCGGGTACAGTGCCGCTGCTGTCGGCTGTGCAGTCCGCTCCCCCGCTCTCCTCGGCCTTCGGGCCCTCTAAAGTCGAGGCGGGCGGCCGCAGACGTTCCTGACAGGCTGCTTCCACGCCCTCACAACATTCTGCAGCCGTGTGCAGAGAGCCCAAACGGAGCTCCAGTACAGACAGTCCCTGCACAGAATAACAAGAGAGGGACACACGTGTTAGTCTTTCTGCAGAGAACTTGCTCTTATCAAGAACCAGTGCTGTGATTGCATAAGGTGTTCCACTGGTTACACAAACCCAGCTGAAAGGTTAAAAAAATGAGGGCAAAGACAAGGCAAACAATCCACAGGAGCAGCAGATGAAGGAGCCTGCCTGGAAAAGGAGCAGATAGCCCAGAACTCACCTCCGCGTGGAGATGGGATATGAGGTGAAGCAGCTGCTCCGTGCTGGTCTGCAGGGTGGGGGCAGCGCAGGTGGAGTTCACCGTCAGAGTGTGCGTGTTCAGCGCAGGGAGGTGGCAAACCACCCGAGCGTCTGCGGATAGCAGCTGGACGGCCTCAGCCTCCCTGTCCGTCCCGGTGAGCGCCTCAGCCCTGCCGTGAAGTAAACATGAGAAAAAAAGATCCAATATGTTGCAGCCGGTCGGACAAAAACACGGTAAAACACATCCGCCGGTAAGGAACCTCCAGGAAACTCCTGTTTGGCGAGCTTGGAGCGTCAAAAGTTACAGTATGTACAGTCCTTTCTCTGAAGGAGATGGTACAGTGAGGGCTCCCAGCTCCCAGTGAAGCAGATCCGTTTGCGTAATCCTGGGCGGATTGCTTCAGCGCTGAAGCCTGGAGGGCTGAGGTCACCCGCCAGCAGAGAGTGACTTCACTTCTCATGAGCTAAATTAAATTATAAAAACATAAAGAAGGAGCTGGAAGCTTTAAAGCAACACTTAGAAATGAAGAAGCTCCCAAAATGGTCATTTAAGTCCAAACTAGCCTTCACCACATAAATGGGGACTTTAAGCTGCATCTACTTTCATGTACTAAAAATGCAGCTTTCCCTTTGAAATGTAATGTTTCACTACAAAGGAATGAGGGGGATTTGACCTCATTTGTCTCTGGAAGGAAGACAGTATTGTGCCTGACACTTCAAAACGTCAAACACAGCACGTCTGAGTGCTCGACCAGTTTTAAAAGTGTTGGGACTGGAGTAAGACTGTGCCAAACGAGATGCAGCCTAAGGTTAGGAGACGTACGACAGAAGCTTTTGTGCTGCAGTGCAGCCTCCCTATCTGCCCGGATTCCTCCGGAACAATACTGCCAAGCCCACAACATTTCTATTTGCCCTCAACTATGAGAGAGCCAAGCGGGGAAGCAGCAGGGCTTCATGGTGAGGTTCTCTGAACACTTCCATTGTTGGTAGAGACAAAAGACCCTGCAATCAATGAAGGGAGGACCAAATCTGTGCTTGGATGATGAAAACACATGCTTTGTGTGAATGATGCCGTCATTTTTGCAGAGAAAAAGAAAGTTACGCTTATATATAAAGGAAAGTGTTGCTACTCAGGAGTCAGTGTCCTCCAAAACCAGCACCTATCCAGCATCTTAGCATGTGTCTCCATGAAAGCATTCTTTGGTTCTTTCGCACATTCATTTATTTGTATTAGCACTATTTATGTGAATAGTGATTTATAGCGTAATGAAACATGTGGAACGGTAAAAAAGACTGAGTCACTTTTGGATTACAATTGAAACATCTGCGTCCATAACGGCACACAAACGACACGCCTACTGTCCTCTGTGTCCATCAATAAACAAAAGTGATAACTTCAACAAAGCTTAGAAAAGTTATACAATAAATGTATGCAAGGCAATTTTAAAGTTCCAATCTAGTCATGTTTTGATCCATTCTCAGGGTTCTCAGTGGTCTTTTAATTAGGATGATGCCGGTTTTACGCCAAAGTCAAAAAAGCCGTGTCGTTTCCCACGACATAGTTTCTGCAGCGCGGCAGTGGTTCATTGGAAAAATGCCCCTCTGAGTTGTGGGCGGGACTGTTGGCGCGGAGCAACCCCCTTCCGCTCCCTTTCCCTCTTACCCACCCCATCACTTAAAGCTTATTTATTATCTTAATTATTAGCTAATAAGTACATTTATTAGCTAATAACTGAGTATTATTTATTATTTATTAGCGTAATCATTTCTTAGAGCTTATATGTGACGTTAAATATAAGCTCGTTATTGATTTAATTTTTTTGCATTATTATTTGCAATAGACAAGAAGGAAAAATAATATAGACCTTCAGCTGTGATAAACTGCATAAACAGGAGTCTTTCCATGTTTTTTCCAAATGGAACTACAATACAAAATGAGATTTCTTTCATACATTGCCTTATTAAAGACCCACTCTGGTGTAAATGGTGTTTTTAAGATGTTCAAGCATGTTGTAGCCTTTTTTATGATTATGGAGGACATTATCTGACTGATTTACATCAATTTGAATAAAGAAATATTCAGAAATATAAAAAATCAGAAATATTTGATTACCTTGGGCCCAGTGACTCAATAAGTTAAAAAGGGGCATATCAAACAAGAGCTCGGGTCTCAAGAGGGTAACAGATGTCCTCCATAATCAGAAAAATGCCACAAGAACATGTTAAAAACACCATAAACATACTTTTTATTGCACTGGGTCGTTAAGCAAATACATTTTAAAAAGTCAAAGTTTATCAAAAGATATCAAACTGACTCCTACAGCTTTCGTGAAGTAAAACAAAAATCTGTTCACTCACTTTGCGAGAAGCTCAACAAGGCTTTCGTGGCCTCGAGACGCCGCAATGTCAGAGGGAGTGAGGCCTTCTTTGTTGGGCAGGCGGAGGGCTTCTCTGGCTCCAGGCTGCTGCAGCAAGTACCGCATCACCCGGACGAGGCCTCGCCGCGCCGAGAAATGCAGCAAGGTCTCCTGAGGAGTCAAGTCTGAGGGCGAGAGACACAACGGCAGAGCTCAAAGAGGGAGACACGCGGATCCAAACAGACAGACCGATGGTGGAGGAGCCAACATGACACCACTTGGCAGCCCTACGGTATGAGAATCTGGCATGTGACCGATGACTGTGGTCCAGAAAAGACGCACACATTTGTGTTCTTAGAGTGCACACTCTGGACTACATCCATCGTTTAAACTGCCTCTTGGCGGTCGCAATTAGAAAATACTCCCTGACTTTTGGCATCTACAGTGGCTGTTCTAATGAAACAAGCAAATGAAAACAATAATGCAGCAGCTAAATCATATCGCACAGTTTCAGCAGAGGTGAGCCAAACGGAAGCACAGCAGACTCCCACTCTTCATTTAGTCCATTATTGACTTAATAGATCAACCAGGCAACTAATAACACAATAAAACACAGAATCTATGGCTCTTAAACACACACTAAGACAATAAAGGAGATTCATGAGAACACCAGCCACAGTCTTTCTGTCAGAACAACAGGTTGCCGGAGCATTCCTGAAGTCGGGCTGCTCCAAAGATCAGACTCAGTGTAAATAAACAAGGCTGTGATTCCTGGGAGACAAGATGAGAACATTTCTATTGACCAATCAGCTGTTCCATCCCCTCTGTTAATGTTATCCGTCCTTTTGACTGCCACACCACTGGCACAGTTCAAAAGAGCACAAAGTCAAAGGTTCAGCGGGAAAATCTACATGCCGTAACAGTTATTAGGGGCCGTAAACATGTCACGTTCCCAAAATATAACGGGAGATAACAAAGCAATCTTTAAAGGGCCAATAGATGAGAACAGACATGGCATGTAAAAATATTTAAGCATTAGAGAATGCAAGGAGAAATGGGCAAAAT
This sequence comes from Oryzias sinensis, assembly GCA_037389245.1. Classification (NCBI taxonomy): domain Eukaryota; kingdom Metazoa; phylum Chordata; class Actinopteri; order Beloniformes; family Adrianichthyidae; genus Oryzias; species Oryzias sinensis. Next base: position 16,613,972 of record CM074489.1, on the reverse strand, counting down.
TCTCAAACGTTTAATTTTTTGTTTAACCAAAAAGGAGAAGTTGACCAAAAACACAACTTTTAATGACTCTGGAACTAAATAGTCCAACTTGTTGTTGTGGTTTGCTGCAGACGTAAACTTATAAAATCATTTTTGAGCAAAGAAGTAAGATGGCCTCAAATTGACTTTTCATATAAGTTTTGCAGCAAAAGACTTCAATAAATAAATAAACAGTGTTTTGAAGAAGTCTAACCATTATCTGTAAATGACTCAATGGTTGGACCTGGCATTGCAAACAGGAAGTACGCGCTGACTCTAAGAAACTAAAATCCCATAGACTTCTACAGAGACATCAACAGCTTTTACTCGGTCCTATTTGTCAGAAACACAGTTTTTCCTCTGATTCCCATTTTTTTTACATGTATCTTGTTAATATCTTTTTTTATGATGCTTTTTTATAAGCGGACCAATCAAATGCTTCGGTCTTAGTATGTTGTCTCACATTTAACATTTCAAACATTTGATTGACACATTCCACAGAGCCTGTTTTTACGTGGTAGACAGAGGTGTGGATGCTGCAGGAAATATTTGGGACTGAATTGACTTGGAGCTGGTAGAAAGCCATTTTCTATGGGTGACATCACACTCGTCCAGGTGTCAGATACAGTCCATGGGCCCAACTGGTGAAGCTGTGAAATCAGGTAAGACGTTCCTCCTGATTCACAGACTCAAAAAAGCTCCAGTTTAGAATTGCAGGAGAAAATTCAAACGTGTCTTTTTAAGGCTTTGAGCTCATTGGAGCAGATGTTACGTCAGGATTGAGGGTAAAGCCTCCAGACGCTGAGTTTGAATGCAGTTTTTTGGGTTAATGGGGCATCTCCTTCCATAGTGAAGGTTGTTTCATTCTTAAGAATCCATGTGTGAACCATGTATGAACGTATGATACACAGATTGTGTCTGAGGGCTTGTTGGCCGTTTTGTGATTTTAGGATTTAAGCGCATGCGCGGAAATGGGGAAACAACCCATTATCTGTTGTTTTCGACAGATATAAGAGTAAAAAGGAGTCATTTTTATAATTTGTATTATTTGTGTTTCTCTGTGTATTGTATGTTTTTGAATAAACATATAATACACTATATTCTTTAAGATACAGCAGTAAAAGTTGTATCTGGAGTCCTGGGCTCAGTCCTGACCACACACTAGCCCTTCTTTTGTTCACTTTAAGACAATTATGGTGTGAAACCACAGAAGTTGCTTCATTCTCAGCCTGCAGTCATCACTGCGGAAAACTGTTAGCAAATATTAGCTTCACCAAATTCTGTTTTCTCAATAAATATTTATAATAAACACGTATATTAAAACAAATGTGGAACATTAGTTAATCCTTTAGTTTGTGGATACTGAATACATTTTTTTAATTATAAAAACATTACAAGTTTGTTCTTTACGCAGTTTCAAAAAATGTTTTGCGCCTCCATGTTGTATAAAAATACTTCTGACCATCCAAAGACTTGAAACCATGCTGGTAAAGATCTCAAACAGAGCCCTGGCAGACCCTAAAATCATGTTTCTCTTTTGTTTTATCGGGGAAATCATCAGGCAGCATTTATTTCGCCGGTTCCGTCTGCTGATGAGAGGTTACAGCCCATTTACAGAAAGCCAGTCGGATCAACCCCGCCCCGACAAACTTCAAGCTCGCCGGCTGAATGGAATGATCCAGCTGCCAAGTGGTGCTGGGCAGGAATGCGAGATGCCAAACATCAGCAGGAAATGCTCTGCCGCTTGGTTTGTTGTTGGGTTCCTGAAAACTGGCTGCCATTCCACCACTCTGACACGGACGCAGTCGGCATGGAAGTACAAGCGGGCGGCCAGAGTGGAAAGAAAAAAGGAAGACATTCAGACTAAAGAAGGGGAAATTGTTGTAATAAATAGGATTTTATGAGCAGAGCTGAAGATCAGCTAAAGGGATGCAAATTCTGAATCTTTGCAGACATGGTAGTTTCAACCTTTTTGAAAAGGTTTTACAGTTGCTTGGTAACATATGAGCCAAAAACCTTCCTCTGCTTTTGTTTTTCTGCCCCATAATCTAATGAAATCCATAAAAAAAAAACAGAAGAAGAGCATTTTCTTTGTTGAGTCAGGGGCAGAACGTCTGATGCTCATTTTGCTAGATGACTCTAGGGAAACATGTAGAATCGCTATAAATAAAATAAAAGCACATTAAACGAAAAGATTAGTAATTTTTTCATTTTATAAAGAAAACAGAAGAGGATTCAACCCAAAGGTTGTCAGGGAAACTGGCAACAGTTTTGTTCCTTTTCATTCTTTATTTTTTGCTCTATTATTTCTTATTTTTATATTTTTGCCTGCTATTTATTGCTGAAACCCAAAATAAAACGACAACAAAAAGTTAAACTAATTTTTATAAGCCCAGAAGAAAAATTCCCCGTAGGTTCTCCAGAGCTAAAGATCCTCATGATGCTCTATTTTGTTGATCAGCAACCATTTGCTCACCTGTAGCACAGCATCCAAACTCAGGTAAAAACTGCTCTAAATGCAGAGCGGCTCGCCTCTTTCAGCAGATTTGTTTCCATAGCGTTTAAAGAAAAGCCTCTTTGCTTCTCTAACATATCCTCTTTGACTCATTTAGACTCATGTTCACATTCTTCTCCACCGACAGACTCAATCAGCTGCTTTTAAACAGAAACGTCTTTCAATCCCCATAATTACTCACCATACTGAATAAAGCGAGGGCTTAAAGCAAAAGCACAAATCTGCCAAACAGGTTAGGAGGAAAGAATTGGAGCAGAAAACCTGTCAAGGATAAAAGAAATGTAGCCCAACCAGAGATCAACTGAGGTGGAGTATGACATTTGCTCTGCAGGACGCAGCGTCATGCACCGTTCTGCGTGAACAAACATTCGCACGTGCACCATTGATTCTTAAATATGGACTTTAAACACCAACGTTCCACAGGGTGTGACTTCTGGTTATACCCTCTTTTTTTTTAGAATTATGTTCTGCATCCTGATTGGTTGTAAACTATTGTCAATCAACTTTCTTCATGCATTGTCTCCAGTACAAAATATATTCAGTTAGCCAAATTCACATAAATCTTTGATCGCGATCAGATCTTTATTTACGTACTTCAACACTGGACTTTTTCTCTACAAAGGTTTGAACTTTGAGAAGTTAAACAAGAGAAAAGAGTGAAAATGTTCACGTCTGTCTGAGAAAAGAGTAGAAATTGTGTAGCTAGGGGTTTTACAGCCTTAAAATATATAGAATTTTTGAAAAAATACGAAAAAACTTTGTTATTGTTAACCCTAATAGAAAAAAAAAACTCCTGCTCAGATAACCTACGATAATAAAAACATTATGAATTCTCAGCAGACGAACAAAACTGGCTGCAGGGAGATCAGCGTCGGCTGCGCGTCCAAGAATGACGTGAGGAATGATAAACCGCCAATACTCTGCTGCGACCCTTCTTCTGACAGATCTGATGGAGGGGGAACTCAGTGCTGCTCCTCTTCCCTCCCCACAGTTCAGGGCTGCTCGCGCGCCGCACGACATATCGGGGAGCGGAGTCTATTAGAGTACAAATCAGTCACCGCAGCTGCTGTCTGCCTCATCCATCAGCGTTGTGACAATTCAACACAACCGAGCTGCCGTGTGTCCAGCTTTCTAAAAGCTGGTACTTTTTTTTTTTAACAAGTTCAACCATTGACTGTAAATGGAAACTGGACCGAGCGAGTGTGACATCACCCGTAGAAAATGGTTTACTTCCAGCTCCAACCAAATGAAGTCAACTCAGTCGCCATTTCATCACGATACGGACACCGCCGTGTCAGAGACAGACGTGGTCGGCGAGCGGTAATTAGTGTGAGAAGGTCTGGTTTCTATGGCAACCACTCTCACCAATTGAAAGTGAGCTTGTTGGAAGTCCACACCCTTGCCACCGGAAAGTGGGAGAATCCGCCAATAAATTGTTTCGAATGCTGGACATGGGGGCAGCAGGAACTATCTATTGAAGGCTCTGATTGGTCAGTTTATAACTTAAATAATTTGCACTTCAGAAAAAAAATGTGTGAAGAAAATGGCGTGAAAAGAGCAATGTTATAAAAATGTACCGGAGCGAGAATGGTTATTCTGACAAATAGAATGACTGAGTAGTAGCTGTTTATTTCTCTATGCAGCTAGCAGGTACCTCCTGTTTGGAACGCCAGATGGGATGGATCACTCGGTCCAGTTCTCATATACAGTGAATGGATTTAACAGAGGTCACTACTGAGAGCCATATTTATTTATTTTTTCTTCTTTCTTTTAGCTCATCTTTCTGCATTTTTTAGCTCTATTTTTGGTTTGTAAGCTTTGGCTTATAAGTGGTTTGGTTTGATTTCCAAATTCGGAATGAAACCATAAGCCATTATCTGAGCAATAGCCGGAGGCAGAGGCAGAGCTCTAACTACTCCCAGAAGTCTTATTTATTCTGCTTCACAGAGAGCAATTACCTCGCAGAGTTCATCATCCATATCAGCTCATTTAGCTTCCTTTAACTGATTATAGTCATCTGAGTCGAGTGCTGGAAGAGGCTGCCATTTTAATTTCAATAAAAATGTGTGTTTGTTTGCACTGATTAGGCGATTTTTCACAATTCAAACAGCTGCCAGCACGGGGCTCCACGCGGACTCACAGTCTGATGTAGATCCATCAGGAAATGTGCTTTGGAAAATGTGAATATAGGCTCCAACCTGCCCTGACATGAGCCATAACTCATACGGCTGAAGGATGTTTATGAGCTGCATCTGAGGATGTCATAACCCTTCAATGCATAACCCTGCTGTTTATGGATCAACACAGGAGGTCAAACCTCTGACCAACCCGCCTGGGAGCTCCACCTAACGCCCTCCCTCCCTGCTGCCTCCCAGTTTATTCCCAGAGGGTTCTCCTCCTCCTTGTTCTTCTAAACACGCAGAATTTTCCAGCTTTCTTTTGATAGCATTCCTCCTGCTGCAGAGCCGTCGGTTCAGCTCCCAGCCCGTCTGTCAGATTTGAGACGGCTGCTTGATGGGAGGAAACAACAACAAACTCGTCAAATCCAGCCCAATTAAAGATTTCTAAGCGTTTGCAGCCAGCATCCCTCGCCGCTTAGTGAATCACTTACTGTGTTTCCACTCAGGCCTTGTCTGGCAGCCACACTTTTGCAAGGAAGTATTTTAGATATGCAACGGCGCTCGCTGCTTGTGGTTTTGCCTCGTCCTTGTACTTAATTTCCACTTCTTGTACTCTCAAATTATGTTTTCCAAATGTTAAAGTTGACAAACTAAACCATCTTTACCTCGATTTATTGAGGTATGAACGTCTCATATCAGATCTCAGCAGAAAAGCCCCCGCCTACCCAAAATTTCTGCAGCTCTCTTCAAAACTGCTTTTGAAAAATGGCTCTCAGGGAGCAAAACTGCAAAAAATAAGGTTGCTTAAATTTTAGGGGGAACCCGTAGCCCAGAACTCCTTATGTGTTCTGGACATAATCCAGACTGTTCACTGGCCTGCAGCCTCACCGCTGCTGTTGGTCCGCTTGCTTCCCAGTAAGCTCCAACCTGGAGGGAGTACAAGGTGATGAAGGGCCAGCGCCAAGCTCTCATCCAAACGCTCGCACTCCTCCAGGGGAATCTGACACTCATCCAGCAGCAGAACTCCATCCAGACCATCCGCTCTGCCTGCTGTGCTCACCTGCATGACAGAAGTCACATTTTAAGAAGAATAAAGACAAAAGTCAAACTGGAAGACCTATGAAAAAAAATCTGACAGGAACCTTGACTTGCTGCTTATGGGCAAAAAAGGATGAAGAAAAAACAACAACAAATGCATCATGACAATCATATTATAAAGCCTTTAAGCTTAAAAATGTGTTCTGTTCGTCATCGTGGACCACTAGGGGTTTTCTTTTGGACGTCGTGCTGGAAAAGCAGATGCTTACCAGGAACTGGGCCATGTCAAAAGCCAAATCCTGGACAAAGCCGAATCGATTCTCGGCCAATGGAGCAACACGAACGGGGCGGCCCTGCAGGTCCCCCGAGCCCCCGCAAATGTCCCGGGTGGCTGAGCACAACGTGACCGACACCACCTCGCAGCAGTCATGAGCTACGAGACAAGCAGGGACACAGAAACAATACATGTCAAGACAGAAGGACAGCAGAGAGAAACGCAGAAAACAAACGGCATCACGTTCCACGGATTTCACTCTTAGGTACATGAACAATCCTGCTGTTGACATTTGTGCTGTTTATTTTAGGGATAATTGAATCTCGGTGTTGTTTTCTCATCACTACGCTGCTCGGCTCACTTCACCGGCTCCCCGTCTAATCTAGACCGTCTTTTTAACTTTTCCTGTTTGTCTTTAAAGCTGTTCATACTCTTCCCTGAGCTTAACGGACAAAGATTTGGAGCCAGTCTGCCGACCAGCATTGGTCAGATATGTCCAGGTCAAGAGTGTTGAACTTATGGAAAAAGACAATAACAACTTTTTTTTTTTTTTATGTGAAGCCCAACTATACTAAACCCATTAGGTTATCAACCATTTTCAAATAGGTTTCCCTAATACAAAAAAAAGATCACTCTGGATTGCAAGAAAAACTGAAATATTTTACTTTAGCATTCATTTAACATTTCAGCCTCTAACAATTCAGGAAAACCTTCCCTCAGCATGCTACTTCCACCACCATGCTTTACTAAAGTTTGTACCTGGTTGGTTGGGAAATCTTCATTACAGGACAAGTCTTTTCATGTACAACAAGAGTCCCCAAATTACACTTTACTTATTCTAAATCATTTATTTCTTTTAAAGATTAGTTTGTGAGGAGATGTTTTTTGGCCCACAGAGGCTTCCATATTTTAGCTACGTTAGAGTAAATGGTGGTGTTTTGCAGCGTTCCCATGTCCGGTCTTTTGTTTCAATAAGTTGTATTTTATAGAATTAAATGTTTTGTTAAAAAAAAAAAAAAACCTTTCTGTGTGTTAAATATCACTATGCAGAACTGTTTTGTTTTGGTGGCTGCTTATGTGTTTATAACTCTTACAAAAAGCGTACATGAAATAAAAAGTAAGTTGGAAAAAAAAGGGCACTTTTTCTGCAGAGATAATTGTATCCACAGAAACCGCATCACTAATTATTTCTTATTCTTATTTTCACCTATTTCACTTTCAATATTTAGTCTTTGTTCAGAAAATATCTAAAAAAAAAAAAAACAATATAGTTTTCATACAACAAAAAACAGCTAAAACAAAAGATTTAAAGAGGTGAAAAGTCTTTTTCTAACAGGAGCTTCTTTTGTTTCAATGCAACGATAACAGCTTCACTAAAAGTTTAAGTCTTTAAAAGCATCAGAGAGCAGTTACATTATTCTTTGTTTGCTTTATCTTAAAGACTCGTTGAAAATAACTGATTTCCTCGATTCATTTGCTCCCAAATGATCCTAATTGCATAAAAGCAAAACACGGCACTTTCATGACTTATGTTGTCACTCTGAGAGGATTTTTCTTCCAAACATATCTGCCCTGGTGCAGTGTTTTGGTGCTCTTTGTAGCCGATGTCACGGCTCTCCAACAAGTAAAATGTTAATTTTCCTACAAACACCTGTGATTTTCCCGTCGACACACCTCAGTTCATTATGCAGTTTTACCAAATCAATGCTGTCAGGAATTACCAATTAATCCACTTGTGTTTGGAACGTGGGAGGAAGCCTCAGCACCCGAAGGAAACCCACACAGACGCTAGGGAAATATGCCAATTCCGCCCAGAAAGCCTTCAGCCGGGGCCAATCCAATTAACCTAAACTGTTCAATTAACTAACTATTTTGCAGCTCACAAATGCCTCTGTCAAATAGCGAGCTCATTTTAGCTTCATTTTGCACAATAAATTGTGAGGATAGGGTGCAAAGTTGCTCCGCTGATGCAAATGCTGGTTTTGTTCAAATAAAATAGATTTTTACTGAACCTAATCAGACATTTTCTCCATCTAACTGCACACCCGCCCCTCCACCCCACCCTCCAGCCTCAAGCAAAACATGACTAGCAGAAAATGTAAAAGCACCACCACATGCCATCCCTAATGCACATATTTGCAAGTCAGAGAATAACCGTGGGTTGTGTCCGAATTCCTTCCCTCCTCACTACATTGTGTGTTCTCCATTTTATAGTGCTGTACGAATGTACAATTCCAAACTCCAGTGCCCGAGAAATTTCCCAGAAGGCTCTGCGAAAAACCAGTGTGCATCAATGCTCACTAGAACGCCGAATATAGACCACAATGCATTGCGTCGGAAAATTTTTTTGCCAAACCATCAACTGTTTTTTATCTTTGGAACACAATAAATTCGTAAATGATCATTGAAAAACACTCATATCAATTAGACTTGAACTTTGTGAAATACCAGTAGATAACTTTAAAAAAAAAAAAATAAGTAGAGAGCATGGTATCCGAATTGCTTTTAAAATTCAGGGCACTACATCATGTCGCACCATATCGATTTTTTTAGTAGTTTAGGGTTTATGGCAGGGATTCGGACACAGCCACGGATGACTGAGGCCTGCATGCATGGCCAAACTCAAAAGCTGTCTTGCAGAGAATAAAATAATTTGTCATCCAGCTTTATAAATTTATAAATTAAATTATTAAAATTAAAAAAAAAAAAGGTCTAGGTGTAGTTGCAACTGCCCGACTCCCCAAACGTTTGTAGAGGTTGTAAAGAAGCAGCTCTTCGAGGTTCAGAGCAGCCGGACGGATGAGGAATGAGGCGCGGCTAATCTGTTCGGAGAATGGAACGGCACGCCTAATTCAGCCGAGCCCTTAATGAGATAAGGCGGTTTGTGGCGTTGCGTGTTTCACCCGCAACAACAGGTACGGGCATCCAAACGCACTCTGTTTTAGAGCGCTCTTTGTTGTTGATCCAACACCTTTGCTGGGTGATGCGGCGGAATCACCTCACATGCAGTGGAGGACAGTCTGGCTGCAACACCTTTATCAATGAGAAAACCTATTTCAAGCTTTGTCTGAATACTTCCTTTAAATACACCCTCTCAACTAGCTCTGCACGACATTAAGGTCAAAGGGCAGCAAGAACTGGTCTTGAAGACTCGCTTCGATGAAAATTGTGTTTTTAACATGTTCTTGTGGCATTTTTCTAATAATGGAGTACATGTATTTGGAGAATGAATCTTACAATTGCATATTGGACTATTCTTTATTCTAATTGTTGTGAATCAGAGGCAGACGAAAAATTGATGTTGGAAAAACATATGATGGGCGGGCCACGCGTTCCCTGCTCCGCTCCATTCCGATGCATCCTTGTAGACGACTAGATGTACGTCTTTGCTTTCCTCGTCTGAACTGGCATCTATCTAACGTCGAGATAGCGTCAACATTGCTCGCCATTTTTATTGCACTGTTAAGTTGGGAGTGTGAGGGGCTGCAAGCTTGTAAAGAGAGACCTCTCAGCAGCAGGGAGGGGAAGTGGGGCGGCGTTGCTCCACCAACAATCCTGCCCACAACTCCGAGGTGAATTTCTAGTGTCACTCCTAAAAAAACGACACAGGTTTTTTTGATTTTGGCTGTATCATGATAAATACAAGACCTCGCTTTTAAAATAGACCAAAAGATGATTGGAGTGGGGCTCTAACAAGTACAAATGCTGTTGGAAGTGAACAGCATCTCAATATGTTTAAGCTCTAAAAAGAAAAATCAAAGAGCATCCAAAGAAAGACCTGCAGTTAATCTCTATTTTCTAAATATTAGGTATCCACCTTTAATAAAACAAAATGAACAAATGAGCGTTTCCTGTGCACAGTTCAGCGTGACCCTTGGTCTCTGCGCTTTCACTGGTTACTCATTCATCGGCTCTGCAATGAGTGAGACTCACAGGCTGCTCGTTCATTTTCCTAATAGAATTGGCAGAAACAAGAAGAGATGAAAAAGCAGAACTTCATTAATTTAAAAACCACGTCAGAAGATTAGGGTTTGTTTTTTTCTAATTTGAATGTCTTTTCCCAGCAATAATAATAACTCCAGAAAATGTTGTCTGTTACGTGAGGACGGACACATCACACTTGTTAAAAATGGATATTGCACCATGATACTCAAAGGCAACAGCAAATCAAAATAGTAAACTAATCCGACGAAGCAATAGATGCCTTCATAATATTGATGAGCTTTTTTTAATGACTTCTTTGATTATTTCTTTTCTCTTACAGCGTGTGAAGACTTGGCTGATTTATGGCTAGGCCACAAAATTTGGTTTATCGGAATGATGGTTTGCAGAGGTCACATGTGATGAAACATGCTTGCGTTATGCTGTAAAGCGGCTCTGATGTTCCCCCACACGACTGCTTGGATGCTTTAGTGTATTCAAATGATCCGTACCCTTTCAAATGTAACATCACAGTAAATGAACTGAGTACTGAAGGTGGAGCTATGCACCCATGTGAGGCTAAAAGGGAGCAGCAGCGGATGGCGATCGGGGGCGTCTTACCGGGACACATCGCCTGCAAGGTGTCATGACTGCTCTTTAGGGTGGAGGTCAAGTGCCTCTGTGTGCTGCCAGCAAACAGCAGGAAATAATCCACATCCCCTTCATCATCTGCAGGCAGCTCTTCGTCGGCGAGCTGCACCGTGACAACGCAGTGACCCTGCAGGCGGAGATCAACACAAAGAGGAAAGAACGCTCAGATTATGAAAGCCGCAGATGTTACACATTTATTTTCATCACAAATGATTCAAACGATCGAAATACGATAACTAGAAAATGTATGCAGTTCTATGAACATTAGGTCAAACATTTATTTAGATCAAGTGGTGACTCAGAAAAGTGAAGGTGATCAGCCCATAGCTGTGGATTCATAATGGAGTTTATTTAGGGTGAGTCTTTGCTCATCAAAATGAAACTCTTGCACTATCAAAGTCAAGCTTGCCGTCAATAGCCTGTCTGAATTCACAGGCTACTCGCCTCTTAGTGCACCAACTACAGCAGAAATTGCTAGTTTTTACGGTCTGTACAAATATAAAATTCTCCCAAAAACCGGTGTGCATAAATGCTGATTGGATTGGCGAACATAGATCCGCTGCAATGTGTTTAAACAGTTTGCCACATGAGAAAACCTGCGTGGAAACAGTTTTTTATCATTGGAACACACTGTTTTCATAAACAATCTTCATAAAATGTACTTATTAGGTTTTTATTTTGGCAAATGAGTGACATCATATTTGTGATCAAGTGTCTGAATTCTAATCGACAGATTATGGACCCTTAAATTTTTTCCCTAACAGCATTACTTTAATATAAAAATAAATAAATATATAAATAAAAATAAAAAAGTAAAACAAATGATTAATCACTTATTGAAAATGGTTAAATTGATCGATGTTTAATGATATTACTTCACTTGCTCCAAAAATTGATAAATTGATTCAAAAATCTTTCCTAATGTAGCATAATTTTGCATGTTTTTAACTTTTGATACTTGATGAAATTTTGCTATGAAAATTCCTGAAACACTGTTGTGTCTATTTTACTGATATAGTACTATGTTTTATTCATATGAATGACTTTTATAAGTAACTTAATCTGCATATATTTCAGATGACTGATCTGCATTTGCCATGTTGATTTCTAAAATAGTTATTTTTTACATAATACTTAATTAATTCATCTTTGGCATGTGCTTTATCGATACCTTATGATTCTTAATTCTGTCTGATAAAACCTAGGAACCGGATATTGATAAATCATGTAATAAAATGGTTATAGTATAACGGGGTGGGATTATATAAATTTGCTTCCTTCCCCTCCCTTTCAAGCAATATTTATTAATATTTCTAATTATGCTAAGTTTGATTAGTTACTGTATGAATGTATAACTGATGATTATGTTGCTTTGGTGTATTATTTCTACTTAATTGCTTGAAATAAACCATTTCAAATCCAAATCAAATAATTAAATCCAGGGCGCTGGATAGTCCCACGCTGTATAGAATTTTCAGGGTCAGTGGGTAAAGAGGCGATTCGGACCCAACCACTCACTACTTCCTGGTTAATGTGTATATAGGTTATTCGACATTTGCTCCTTGTTTCCGAATCTGCCATTTCAAAATCCAGTGCCCTGGAAACTTCCCAGAAAACAGTGTGCATCAAAGCACACAGGATTGGCCAATATAGACCACAATGCATTGCATTTAAACAATTTGTCCTTTAAAAAAATGTTTTTTTTTAATAGATGTCTCATCCTCAAAACACAGAGAATTCTTTGTGAAATGTTTAGATTTATATGGTTTTTACTTACGGGAAATCGGTGACATCATATTTGCCGTTTTAAAAAACAACAAAAAAGTAATGAGCATGTTTCCGAATTATGAATTATGAAATTATGAATTATGAAAATCCAAGGCACTGGATAATCCCACAATTTATAGTATTTTAGGGGCTAGGGAGTGTAGTGAGGGAATTCGGACATAGTCACAGTCAGGTCAAGAAATTCAGAGCTGAGACCAAATGTTTTGAAGTCACACAAATGTATCAAACACAGATAACAAATGTAATCAAGACCTGAAAATTCAATCAGTCGGTCTCTTTTAAGATCCAAACATGAGAGGTTCAGCCAGTTCCTCTGCACGGCTCACTTTAAGATCAACAGCAGCTAAAACGAAGGCTTTAAAAAGTCCCAAAAAACTGTTTGCATCATGACAGCTTGACTTATGAGCAGTTCAAAAGGATGCAGTCCTCCTTTAGCAGTTCCAACGGCTGCTCCTTTGAGAGCGCTATTGGCCCAAAATGCACTGATCTATTAGACAAAGGCAAGAAAAGCATAGAAACCTACTTTTACTACATTTACAGCCTTCATTCAGTTTCAAATTCGACTACTAAACATGAAGTACCAAATGTCGCAGTTCCTCAAAAGACCACTAGAGGCTGTCTTTAGGGTCATCCCAAGTATAAATCCAATTCTTTTACTAATCACATTTTTTTTTTCTATCACACACAATTAGTGGAGCTTAACTTTATTATAATTTGCTACAGACAATGTTGTGCTTTATATTAATAAACATACATTATAGATAAACGCCATGTGGCCCTGCAGCGTACTGAGTGGTGGTTCTTCACTACTGTTTAGATTATGAGGATTTAAGAAACACAGTTCGAGTTAAAACCAATCTCATTTCTACATAAAATAATAAAATGGAAAACATGAGGCTTTTGATTGCACGTGCATGGTTGACCTTTAGCTGGTTAGTTTTGCTGGTTAAATAGCTGCAATATGCAGGTTATTCCATCCTTATCACTGATGATTAAAAGGTCACGAGTGCCCAGAAAATGTTTAAATAATTACAAGTGGTTCCCTAAAGCCATTGACATTATGTTCAAAATAAAAATAAAATAAGAGGCAAAATTCAACCAGCGAAGGACCAAAGTACATCTACTTTGAGTATGATAACAAAACATGAATATATACATTGAAAGAAATAAAATATCAGTGAAACGCACTTTATATGAAAAACAAAGGTTCAGAAAAAGAAAACCGAGAAAGAGAATAAACGTATTAAAGCTGTAATGCTTAATTGGAGAGAAATACTGCAGAGAAACAAAAAAAAAACACAAAAAAAGCACTAAAAAAGTAGCATAGATTAAAATAAATGTTGTTTTCCTAAACCCGACATGATTAAAGAATTTCGGACCAATACAGAAAGCCATGCTGTTGAAAACGTAAAAGCATCTCAACGTTGGATTGGATATGTTTTATTACCGCAGTCGTGGTGCAGCGGTAGGGCAGTCAACTCATGATCTTAAGATTGCAGGTGCGATTCCCACCTTGCACGCCCATCGAAGTGTCCTTGGGCAAGAAACAGAACCCCACCTTGCCTCTGGTGGGAGGTTGGCGCCAGTGTTCGCCAGCGGAGCCGCCATCAGTGTGTGAATGTGTGAGTGACTGGGTGAATGGGACTGTGACTGTAAAGCGCTTTCTTCGTAAGAAGGTAGAAAGCGCTATATAAGTATACGCCATTTACCATTTCAAGCAATCAAAGCAAGAATAAATCAAAAACAAGGCAAACAGACATTTTTATCGATACAAGGACAAACTTAGGATAATTAGTCATAAAATCGTGTTGGAAAAATACGCATTTTCCAACACACTAGTACATAATTTAATTATTACTCTTAGTCATAAATAAACATATTAGCTCTTTTGCATGTAGTTCATGACACAATCAAACCTTAATATATTTAGATGGTCAAAAACCATTTAATATATTGCTTGAAAGCCCCTGCTTGCTTTACTTAACGTTTAATTTTAGTTTCTTCTTTACCTAAAATGGAAAAACCTTTAGTTATTTATATTATTTACTGATTTAATTTTGCAATAACCTAATGCAGACAAGAAGATCCAGGAGGAGCACACAGCATCTCATGGGGCTGAGCTTCAGCTGAACTAACAGTGTGATTTTTCAGAAAAGTTTCTGCGTACATGATGTCGATTAGGAGTCTAGCAGCAGAAGACTGGATGAACCCAAACAACCCCACCCAGCACTGAACCAGAGCTGATTCAGTCCCTGTAACATTTTGTGTGAGGAATTCAGAGGAATCAAGGAAATGCTAAATCCAATCGTTTGTGCAAAAGACTATTTTAAAGTCCCCTTCTGATCATCCAGTGGTCTTTTAGTTATGATGATGCCATTTTTAGGCAAAATGATAAAACCTTTGATGTTTTCTAGGACATTTCTAGTTCGCCTTTGAGTCGTTGCCAAGAATTTTGGTGCAGAAGTTTGCCTTCGCTCATTTCTAATGATTCCTTTGCTTAAGCTCTCTCTAGCCCCTCACAACCCCAGTTAACATTAGTGGTGCAACAAAGGAAAACAAAGACGTTCATGGATCTATGATGCATCAGAACCGCAATTTTTTGTCTGCTCCTGATTCACAAGAAGTTGAATACAGAAATACTCAGAGATGTAATTTAAAGCTTAATTTTCTGCATACATGTCCTCCATCGTGAGAAAAAATGCCAAGAGAACATGTTAGAAAAGACGATTTTCAATAGAGCGGGTCTTTAAATCCCATTAAATCCTCAATCTTTTCTAAATCTGCCGACATTTTCTCTCAGTTGATTTGTACTTATTATGCAAACAGACTAAATGAAAATGTTCAGAACATAATTATTCAATTACTGGGCAGTCTGATATTTTTGATAAATGGGACGTGTTGTGGCTGCAAATTGCGGGGAATGCTGTGGTGTCATGCGAGGACAGACTGAGGAAGAAGAAGAGGAGGAGGAAAACAGGAATATTGTTCATGTAAGCGGTTTTCCACTGAGGGAATGGAGATTGTTGGCTTCGAGGGAAGACAATGGCACATTTCATCCCACTTAATGTGACCGGGGTCGCAGGCGTCCCACCAACTCGAATCAACGTGCGCAGCCTGATGTGGTGGATTAGGCCTAACAGGGTTAAAGGTGCTTCCTTTTTCTGCCCTGCAGAGACGGCCTCTGGGCAGAGCCGGTCCTGGCTAGTTTGACGCCCTGTGCGAAACACTGGAGCCCACCCTCAACCCCAATTCCAGCCCCGCCCCGACTGCTTACATACAAACAAAATATATCCTTTTTTTTTTAACTTTATTTATCAGATAATTAAAACATATATTTTACAGTTAAAGTCACAATTAAGATCTAGTTTGTAGGTTAGTTCACACTGGTTCAGGTAAAAATTACCAAATCTTTCTGTTTTTTGTTTTTTTTCATGAGCTGAATACAACCCTGACACGAATTATGAATGAATTAATTCTGGTCATTTACATTTGCTTCATGAACGAACATCAATGGAAATTAAGGAACCTTTTCTTCAGTTTTTTGTGCTTAAGTGTAACATAAAACTGAACAAAAAAAAGACAAACAATTGTGTACATTGCATCTGAAGCATTGACCATCTATGAGAACGGCAGAGCTTACAGTACATCTACCAATAAGCTAAATTACAAGATTAGTCTAAATAAATGTGTACCTTCATTAGCCATGTCGCAATTGTTGCTCAAAGTTTTAGTCATTAAAAAGTCAAATTGGTTGTACTTGGCGCCTAGTGAGTGTTCATCTTGGACACCGCCTGTCATTATGGCAGCAAATTGAGATGATGGTAGGGGTGCCCTAGCGCAAATGTCATTAAACTTACGTGCAAATTGGCGTTTTCAGACTGGGAAAACTGCAGAGGAGGAAAAATCTGGCAAGATTTGCTTCCTTTTTTGGGGGGGGGGGGGGGACGGCACTCAAGCCCCCACTACAAGATTGCGCCCTGGGCGACCGCCCACATTGCCCATAGGTAAAACCACCACTGCCTCTGGGAGATGGTTCAACAGACAGCAGAGTGGGCTTCTGCATGACAAGTCATGATGGTTCTGTAGAAAAAGGAGGCTTTTCCAGTTGCCTCTTTAGCCACAGATGTAGCTTACATGCAGACTTGCAGCGTGGACGCTTAGAGATATTCAGAGTGCATTGACTATAGCAGACAGAGCAGAGGAACTGGAGTAAATAAGATGTGGGCGTTTGGGAGCCAGCAGGCATGACATTCTTTCCATTAAAAACTCATACTTTATCCTGAGACCCAATTGGAAATTAGGGCTTGCCGCTGAACGGATTGGTACCTCAGTGGATTTGGCAGTTTGGGCTTCATTGGAAAATGAAAAGGTATTAGTGTGAAATAGCTTCCACATTTCCGCAACGAACAAAAGAGAGGCAAAAAGAGAAGTCATCTCTTTTTTCTCTAGTGCTGGAGGTGAACGGCAAATCACCTCAGACAGAATCTTAACTCGCTGCATTTTGATGGCTGCTCCGATTTCCTGCAGTCTTTTCATGGTACAGAAATACCTTCCAGTCCATGAAAAATAACATTACCAGTCATGTTCTTTGACAGGACAACACCTGAGACAGTCAAAGTTAATCAAATAAACTGAATTCATCAAACCCCTTCTTGATAATAAAAACAAAAAAAAGCTGTACTCAGAGACAGCCTTAGTCAAACAAAAGGAGACAGAAACTAAAATTAAATGAATAAGTAAGCTCTTTGTATAGGCAAATGTGTTGGCGGCCGGTGTGGGTGGAGAAACAGAGATGTGAAACATCTGTTGGAGTCGGCAGGAAGCAGAGCTGCACACACCAACCTTTGCAAAACATGCAAACAGGCACAGACTGTAAACCTGCTAAAGTTAATAACACAATAACCGATAAAGGTTACTCTCACAATCTCTTGTTTGTCCAACCCAAATCAAACAGAAGGTAGGTTTTAAGCTGCGTGATGCCTTAATGTCTCCATGGCTGTGCTCACTGCTGGTTCCAAGTACTTAACAAAGTGGCCCGCTGAGGCATTGACCTGCTAATCATGGAGCTTCAACGAGGAACAGGCGGCTTTTTAGCAACGCGAACCCCCTTTGTGAGTTTGCATTAAGCGAATGTGGTCCTTTTCATGCCCAGCCGCCGCCGCTTATGACAGCAACAGTAGGTGTAAAAAGATATCTATCGATCGATGTTGATGCTTGATGATATCTGATTTTTTTCATCTTTTTATTGTGAAGTTACATTTCCACGGAAATGTGCTGGTATCAGAAAGCAACAGTCAAGTGTAAACACCAAGAACGTTTGTGAAATGTCCAGAGCTGATGTAGCATAAGACGGTGACCCAGTTAATATTGTAGGAAGCTTCATTTTGAAAGTTTTCTTTTTTGTTTTTTTACTTTGGTGGCCTGGTGTTTGTTAAGGTATTCTCAATAAAGATGGTAAAACAGTGACACATATAACCTCGTAATGACTGATTAATAAAAGCTAAAGTTGTAAGACGGGAAATTAAGAGAAATCTCATCTAGAAAGTATGTAAAAATTAGGATATTAATTCAGAGGTGACCTCTCTGTCTTAAAGAACAATGCAATGTAATAAAGTTGCAATGTATGGTTTGGGTAACTGTTTGGCTAACGAATGCATCAATGAAAATACAAAACATTGGAAACCTTTAGAAATCCCATCTTTCTTCCTGGTACAAGTGAGGCTGGTCCACAATTGTCTTGCAGAGACTTCACAGGTTGAGTCCTAATAAATGCTAGCATGCCTGCGGTCGGTCCTGCATCCTGTGCAAAAGGCTGAACCCCTACCTGCTCATTTTATGGTAAGCTCTCTGGAAAGCATTGCCTTCTAAATGCCAAGAATGTAAATAGCATGTTTACTTGCAGCAGAATAATGGCATCTTCTGCTGTTTTTAAAGTAACCCCATAAGTCATCTTCAGCCCAACAAATCCCATAAAAACTCTTTCCTTCCTCCACTTATTTTCACCAAAACTTGCCCTTTCAAAGCGTCTTTTCAGCCTTGGTAAGTGCTATTGGAAGAGAATGTAGGCCTTGACCTCTGCTTGCCTTGTAACTGGCCATTTCTCCTACTATTGATCTAGTAACACCACTGGAGTCCCACATTTAATCCCCCTCTGGAGAATGGACTAACTGTGTTTTGTTTTTTAAAGATTATTTATTTCTTTCAATTATAATTACAGGACGACTACAAGACCCCAGCCAAACGGGACTGCAGTGATAAGTCTTTTAAAAACTGGTGTCTAATGGGGCCTGCATGCTTCAATTGATGAGTCTGACTGTAAATCACTGATAAGGTTATCTGGGTGGTTAATGTGTGAGCCAGTCTTGCGTTTAGACTCGCACACACACACTTCCACGGCTTATCTTCTGTGCTGTGTGCCTTCCACACCTGCTGGCGAAATGGGACTGTTGGAATTCACAGAGGCGCTCGCCCAGGAAGATCCCCGGTATACATGCATCATTAAATATAAATCAAACGATTCAGCAGCTGCGAGATCACCTGAGTATGTTATAAAATTATTTCAAGAAACCCTGCAAGACAAAAATAAATCTTCCTTTTCTTTTAGGGTTAGCAAAGGCACTCAGCTGTAGTTTAATGGCAATTAGGAGATAAAAAGAAGCTATGGATGCTGGTTATATAACTCTGTTCGCACATTCTAATTGACAATCTGGACTTATTTATTTATCATAGAAAAATCAGGTGAGTGGCCATCTTTCAGGTAGTTTAAAAATAAAAGAACCAGCATTCATTCCAACATTCCAGTTTACCAACTCACACCTGAGATGGACTTGGACTTGTGACTCGGGACTTAAAGACCCTCTCCGTTCATCTTTTGATCAATTTTCAAAGCTTTCCCAGTGGTCTTTTAACTAGGAAATAACCGTTTATAGCCCAAGTCCAAAATCATGTGTCGTTTTTCTAGGTCATGGTTTCTGCAGAGAAGTAATAGTTTATTAGAAATTCTCCTCTAGGTTTTGGGCAGGACCTTTGGAGTGGAGCAACCCCATCCCTCCTTCTAATCCCTGTTGAGAGCTTTCTGTTTACGTGCTCTCCTGCTAGCTTACAGCCTCTCACAACCCCAGCGTAACATTACCGATACAGCAACAATGGTGAGCGATATTGGAGCTATCCAGTTGTGAGCCAGATGCCAGCATTGTTATGTCTCTTCTTAGAAATGCAACCCTCCACAGCTCATAGGTGCTGATTCTCCAACATCTCCCCCGGACCTGAGCATGAGCGGGTCGGGAGGGAGATTGGAGCAAGGAGCTTGTGGCTCTTCTTCCAACTGCATTATTTCCTGCTCCTAATTCACAGTGATTTGTGTTAAAAATGTTCCAGAGAAGGTTTTCAAGTCACACTTCAGTCTTAAAGCAGAGCCTTGAGGTTTGATTGGGTGTTTGGGAGCTGTGAACATGTTTATTTATCTATTCCTAATTTTTATCCCCAGGAAGGTTAGGACTTGAGATTTGACCTAAACCTAAATGGAAAACCTTAAGGCGCGACTTGCATAATAGGACTTATGAGAAAGTTTATTTCATGACTGAAAATTCAAAAATGTGCCCCTGCAGGTGCTGTTTTTCAGTCCATGGTATTAAACTAGTGAAACTGCTTTGAGACATGGATCTTTTTGTGCTTTCACACAAAGGCCCTCCCACTACAGCTGAGTAGCACGGCATCTTGAAAAATGATCCGAGTCTTCGTGAAAGGCGAGCCTCCCTGCGTTTGACACCAGAGAGCCTGGGGATTCCCCAGCACTGAGGAGGACGGCTTTCTCACCCTCAACCTTGTTTTTCCAGATCACCATACCAGCATGCAACTGCT
Source organism: Oryzias sinensis (assembly GCA_037389245.1). Lineage (NCBI taxonomy): Eukaryota > Metazoa > Chordata > Actinopteri > Beloniformes > Adrianichthyidae > Oryzias > Oryzias sinensis. Next base: position 16,593,787 of record CM074489.1, on the reverse strand, counting down.
GTGTGATTGGAACATAAAGGAAATGTTGCTGCAAGACAATCCTGCTGATGAAACACGGCTTTGAACCAAATTAGCTGTTCAAAGGGGTGATGTCCAGCATAGAGTGGTAAAGAACTTAAATAAAGTGGCATAGATCGTGTAAGACAGATGACAAAAAGTTGAAATTATGTTTTAAAAAGCCTTTCCCTTCACAACTCTGATAAAATTCTAGTTGACAGCTAAAATCGAGATAAACCCTGTAGATTTGCGTGACTAAAGCAGTTTTAGCAGAATCATTCTGCCTCTTTGTTTGTCCTTGACTCTTCCATAATGAGCTGATAAATAAAGACTTTTATTAAACACAAACCATAGTATCCAGATGGATATACACCACATTGTGAGAAAACAGCACTTATGTAAGTTTTTATGTTGTTCTTTGAATAACATTTACACAACAGTAAAAAATCTGTTTGGATTTGATTTCATCAAAAACTGTTTTTATCTCAAATAATATTGAAGTCAATGGAGCTAAAGAACCAACTTGTTATGCAGTTTTTGGAAACTGAAACCTTACCTTTAGAGTTTTATTTAAATAAATTGCTTATGTTGTGCTTAAAACGTTTTTTTTTTTTAAGATTCTGTGGATACAAGAGAGATAAAACAAAAAATGTGCTCTCAATCTCTCAAATTTCTACCAAGGATGAAATTGTAAATTCTGAGGAAAGGCAGAAAAAGTCTCAAATTTAAAAGAGATACAGTTTAAAACAAAATCCAACTAAACAGAAATCTGATTAGAAATTCTACATGTTCACAGCTTCACTAAATGTTATGCTACGTACTGAGTGGGCATGTGATGCGCATTCAAGAACACTCTAAACAGCCTCCTTCAACACGCTTTTAGCATGTGGTGTTGGCACTGAACTGTTCGCTGCCCGATACTAGCACATGTACCTGCAGTTGGAAGAGGTGTGGTGCAAAATATTGAAGCCGTGCCAATCTACTAAATCTTACTCTGACTTTTTCTTTCACAGCTTTCCAATATGTCTTTTATTTCTTATATATGTAAGACTTAGTGTCATATAATTCTGGCTAGGCACAAGCCGCAGTTATTAATTTGTCCTTTGCGATCAATTTTAAAACTGTTGGCACTTCGATGATTTAGAATGGACGCTACCCATGCATCACTGCCAAATCAGAGTCCCTGATAGGTCAAAGTTCAACTGGTAAAACTTCCAGTGGATGTCCGATAAACTGTTTTAGGGCTCTGCATAAAAAACCCATGCTCTAAAAACTTGCATTATGACACATGAAAGAAGATTTACATAGACGTTTGAAGAACAGATACATGCAGCTCTGCACAACCTTCAGTCATAAACTCAGACATGAAATGTCATCATGCAACACAAGAACACAGCAAACCACAGTAAACATTTACAGTCAGGAGGAATTACAAACTAAGATGATTTACCGGACGTCTTACATCCCCAGAGTCCTGCCCTTGCAACCATCCCAGAGAGAAATCTTTTTTTTAATCATAAGGTTTAGATAAACGTGCAGCTATTCCAGGAATTTTATGAGTTCACGTCTTTGCACCTACTGGAATTACCAATAAAGGTTAAGACTGTCAAGTGCCCCTACAGGTTCTACAGCCGTCACCATCCAAACTCCACACCTTTGCAATGTAGGTGAGTAATATGAACAGAGAACTGCTGTGTGAGAGTCCAAGTGTGATTAGCAACACTTACATACAATGGAGCCTGCTGTGGATTGAGTTTCATGTCCCTGGATGCTGAAAGAGAAGAACAAATAGGTTATGGTCTGTGGTGTGTGTTATTATGATTACAATATTCCAGACTGAGTACTTGTGTAAACACCATAAGCTGGAATCCCTTATGAGTCAATGGCAGGAATAGAAAAACTAAAAGACTATTTAAAACACTTCTAAATAATCTAGGGCAGGGGTTCTTCAGTAAACCCATTTTATGTGAATTTTTTTACTGTTTCGAGAAATATTCATAAAAAGGCAGGGACACTGTGACATTGTAAGTAAAAAAAATAAACAAAAATCAAAGGGCAGATGTATTAGACCCAACCATTGTTTTCTCTTAATGTGATTTATATGAAGAACACTAGAATCTAACTGGCAGATTGGACAGTTAATATTGGACAATATCGGTATTTGGATTTTTACAGCTGTATGGTTCATGTGAACGCCTTAAATCGGATTATTCTAGTAATCTGATTATTACCGGTTATCAAATTATTATAACTATGTAAACATGCTCACTATCGTAATTGTTCCAGATAAAATAAGCAAACACTTTCATGTCAATCAACTTTTAGGAACACCCAAGTTTTTAGATTGTAAATGACTACTTAATTTTAATTTATAACAAAATATTTAAACAACAAACATAATAGCTAACTTATGGGAAAGGCAAAATCCTGCATGTGGTATTTATTTACAAAGAGCTGCATATTTGGGTATAAAACAGCTGTGCACAGCCTTCAGTTGACACCAAAACAACAGATTCTCCTGCAAAGGAAACATCTGAAGAAGGCCAACCTCCACACTGAAAAAAAGTCTATCTGAAATTGTTTGCATAAACAACATTAACCTTATTGTCTTACTTTTATTGGATTATCCTGTCCAGAATATAAAACTATATATACAAATACAAATACAAAACACAAAAGTTGTTCATGAGAGAGATGCTAATCTCACAAATGTTGTCTGACCCACAAACTAATCGTCACCTCTAACTTTCTGCCCCATATCTTTTAAGCATATTAACTCCCTGCCTGGGTGCCAGGACACTTGTGTCAGTCATGGCTGCTTATTCAGATCCACCCAGGAAGTGCTCAGTCTTTTTAGCTGCAAAATCCCCTCAGCTAGATTGGTTAAGGACACCAATGGCAAAGACGTTGGGGAGAAAAAATATGTGGACATGCCCTAGCTTTGGTGGCATTTGAACTCGCTGTTGCAAGTCACCCTCCCCCATTCAATCATTGAGTAAATGGGGGAGGGGGGACACCCATCCAACCAAACCAAATCTTGATTTATGTTTGTTCAGACAGCCGATGTACACAGCGTAAAAAAATTTGGATTCATAACTGCTTTTGAAATAACTATCAATGAAATAATTAGGAGAGCAATCCCTCACAAACTGCTCCGTAGCACCTCCTTAAAGGTTTAAATGCATGTAGGATCAACTGGGGAGATTTAAAGGAAGATTTAAAGGCTCACATTTGATTCAACACTCCCATTCTGGGTCGCAGGCCTAAAATCCATTTTCTGGACATTGGGTCAAAGGTAATGGGTGTATAATTGCCTCCAAACAAATATATTACAGCCAGGTACTTGGGGACAAATGGATTAAAAAACCGTGCTGCTGAACTTTCTTAAGGAGACATGGTCCTGCTCTCATTCATCAATGAGTCAAGGGACAAGTCGGCTTCAGGGGCTGTGCTCTCCTCTGCTATTCGCAGAGACAATTTTCTTTTGTTTGCTGTTCCCTGGCACTAAAACAAGTCCTTGCTTCTAGCCTCAGTGGTCAGCAGTGCATTAATCACATAAACCCCACAGCGGGGGAGGCAACGACAAAAGGCCGGGACCTAATGAGTTCAGCAGAATGCTCCTGGAGAGTCAATGCTGGACTCGACAGAGCGCTGAAGCACAGCACAGCCAATTCCCTCTCTGCAACCCAATCGAAACATTTTTCCACTTTTTTCGTTAAATAAATAGTCTAGAGTTAGAATTAGTCGGATCAGGTAAGGGGATAATCAGTAGCTCTAATAATACTCTGGAGTTTAATCCTCTTGCCTTAAGTGCTCTGGGCCAAGGACCAGCTTCCTAACACACACACACACACACAACTTTGACTTATGTGACTCTCACAGGTTTCTGTGCTGGTTATTCTTTTACAATGTCAATGCAGTTTTAGCATGCTATGTTCACACTGGACTGTCGCTACCCAATCGTAGCAGATGTATTCTAAGTTGGAAGGTCAGTGAGAATGTTAAAGCGGTACAAATCTTGCGACTCTTGGTCCAGGCTTTTTTCTTTCAAAGCTCTATTCCAATACATAAAAGACTTAGTGTCATATAACTGCAATTATTAATATCTCCACCATGATCAATTTTGAAACGGCTGGTACTTCCATGTTTCAAAAAGGACGCTACCCATACACACCTACCAAATCGGAGTCTCTGATTTGTCAAAGTTCAACTGGTTTAACTTTAAAGGCGCATTCAATGGCCACGCGTTTTGCGCATAGAGCCTGTAAACAGGCTGTTAACGCGAGTTTTGGACGTGGATGCATGAATCACGCATTTACGCGCGTTTTCATAGACTTTTCATTGGATGTGACTGCTTGAACACCCATTGCCGAGGGTGGTGTCAACATAGCGTTACAAATACAATTGTACAATCCATTTTCATGGCGTTCCCCGTACAGGTGCATGTGACTACAACTTAAGTCTACCTATCAAGAGAACGAATGTCAGACAAACATTTCATAAGGAAGTGTGTAGACTGTGACACTTATGTTGTGCATTTTTAAGACATTTGTTCTGAGCTTTTTAATGACCCCCCACACTATTTACTCTATGCTAGAGGACATTTGATTGCTTGTGTTCCATTTTCAAGAACAAAATGCTTGTTCTGCTTGCAGAGATGTACTTACCTAGACTCAAAGACAATAAAAAAACAAGTACTGTAAGCATACAAGGTGACGAATGATAAAATAATGCTAATTGTGCAAAAATACATTATGAATTATGACCTGCAGCCTTTTAGCGCAATTTATAAGCAAAGGCTCTTCTGACTTTGTAAATAGGTGCTTGCCATAAATAGACACATTTTGGTGACATAGAAAAGTTGTGAAGTGAGGGTGACAGAAGAAGTAAACACCATTGCCCATGTACTGGCATATGAGTCCCACCAGAGGCGACAAGCAATCAACCCCGTTTCATTTCCGGCGCAGTTTGGTTCAGATGATGCACTGTCAGGAGGTTCTAGGATGTTAAGATCAGTAAAGACCACTACTCTTGCTCTCACAGCCTTAGGTGTGAGAAACCATGTCTTGCTTCTTCTTGCAGAATATAACCCTGCTTACAGCATGATCTGTTGTAGTCACTCCATAAAGGTAAGGCCCAGTTAAAAAAAAACCCTGCAACATTCTAATTTGCCAACCAGCAAGTGTAAACAATGTTTTTTTGATGTATTCTCTACAAGAAACTGTATTATTTGGTCACTAATAAAGAATAGGCAGCACAATAGTTCATTTAGACAGAAGAACTGGGTGCTTTAGTAACTGTCCTCTATCATGGACATGATACAGGACATAAATAGAGGTGTTCAGGTATGAGTGTCTTGTCATAAATTCAACACACTTAAGTTATAAAAGTTTTTACTGCAGGCCTTTCAATACTTCCCTTTCCATATCAATCACTGAGGGTCATGTGACCACCCGGCTGTTTTCAATGCTGCTTCTGAAGCTGCTGATAGCATTAAGAGGAAGCTGACTCATTTTTACGGCATCAAGTGAGAACACAAGTCCCCCACTAGCTGTTTTGGACATCAGAGGGCGAGGACTTGTATTGCAAAATAATTTCTCAACTTCCTCCCAGTGGTGTTACCATCAAGCCAAGCTCCCAAGTAACAAATGTGTACCGCCATCTGAACTGATCACCATCATGTAGCATGTGTTCAACAATAGACTTTTTCTTTTCAAAAATGCAGAGTGTGACAAGGTGTTACTCAGGGAAAGAACAGTAAAGCTGAGTGCAATTCATACTTTTCAATTACCAACAACTAGCTTAACTATGTTTGTATAACTGGGAGTGTGTGGGACAAAACATAATCCCAATATTCTACAAATCCAACAGGAAAAGACTTACATATTACAACAGTACTTATAGGGATTTTTACAACAGCCCAGCAGTCTATGGATACGTTTTCTGTCAGGGTAAATTCTAAATCGACTCACTGCAACTTCAAATTCTCTTCCTGCAAAGCAACAGAGGAAGAACGTCACTAAATGGCCTTGCGCAACACAGACAAAAGTACTACTCTTTGAACTGATTATTAATCTGTTTGCTTGATTTTTTTTTTTAAAGAGAAAAAAAAACTCGATTATGTGCAGCAATTACACCTGTTGAAAAAGGGATTATTGTCTTAAGAAAGAGCCAGAAAGACTCCAGAGTGAGCTGATGAAAGTACACACCGGCTAACAAAGCTAATCTGGCTAATTAAACAGCAAAACAGCTTCAAAACTGTCGGGTCCAGTGGCCTGTAATTTGAAAGGGACACATTTCAGATTTCAGATGTTTGGTTCAAAGACAAACAAAAACGTTTTACTTTTCCCCTCCCCGACTATCAGTCCACTCTGGCTCATGTTTTGCTGTCCTCTGCTTCACCTCAGCACGTGTTGGGGTGTCAGAGGATTCTCTACAAAAAGGTTTATAGTGTGTTTCCTTCGTGCGTTGGTGAGCTACAAGCAAATTCAGACACTGACCACAGAAGAAAATGCTGAGAAATGGAAATCTCTGTGGATCCTTGAACGCAACAGACTCCCTTCAGCTCAATTACATGTTAATGGGATGTAAAAATATTCTCAACAGCTTCTTTGATATCTCTTTGTCCTCTGACCCCATGGTCATGCGGTTCAGTAGGTGTGACGGTCGGTTCGGTCAAACAGTTCCTGTTCAGCAGCAACAATCATCCAGAGATTACACAGGGGCATTTTAAAATAACAACACTTTGCTGTGTATTTTCTGAGCTCTGGTAGCAGGAAACTGCTAAATGATTTGTGCTGAAAGCATACCTTTAGCATGTAAAACCACCAAGAGGTAAAATAGTTGGAGGTAAATTGATGCCAAAATATACTGCAGCTTAATATCGGGAGGTAATTAGTAACTTGCATGTCAGATAATATTTTTTATAATTGTTTTAATAAATTTGTAACCTTCATCATTTCCATAATTTCCCCATATGCTATAAACTTGTGGTTTTCTTAGGAGCAGCCTGGTTAAACAAGTGAACTAAAGGGAATACGCAGCTGACAACAAATCCATCCATTATGTGTATTATAAAAAATGTCAAATGTTTTATTTTGCTAAGGAACTTTAAGAAATAAACTCCTTAACGCTTACCCTACGGCCACCCAACACCTGCTTATAGAGATTCCACGATCCATTAACACCATCTAAAACTTCTTCAGAGGGTTGATAATGGCAGAGAGTGTCTTTGAACTGCTGCTAGAATTTCTGCCCTCTGATGCAGGAAGGCTGCAAAGAGTCAGGCCTGGGAATGGACCTGTAATGGCTTCCACAAGCCTCTTGGTTATCAAAAAAAGAACCATAAAAGTCACGAGAGCGATTATCACCCTGTCACTGACACCGTTAACAATATTGGCTAAAGATTCCCAAATACAGCCACACAACAGCTGGTCACACAAATGTTAAATTAATTCAAAGTTTGTTGCAGGTAGTAAGACATCTGAGAACAAATTATTGTACCACCTCAACAACACAATAACTTTGTCAAGGAGGAGAGAGTTTACGTGAAAAGATTTGTTACTTTTCTAAAAGAATGCTTAAAAGCAAATCTAAACATTTAGGTAGTGGTAGTGTTGACAATCGGAGGAGGCCCAGCCTGCGTTTAGTTGGGACAATCATCCAAAAGTCCTTGTGTTGTTGACAGGAAGTATATATTTGAATTAACATATATGATTATGTAATTTATGATTGGACACTTTAAACCGTAAGCTAATAAGAGCTAATGCAAAAAAAAGATGTACATAGTTTAACTATTTTAAAGTGTTGCATGATACAAAAATTTGTATGAGCAACAAACTGGTGCCACTATCCATAAAAGATGGCTGGAAAGTGAACACACAACTCATTTTGACTTCTTGTAGATTTAGCTCCTTTACATAAAAACTGCATTTTTTTTAAATGTGAAATAAATTGAACGAATGAATATTCTTTTAAATATTTTTCTAAAAGTCTGGCATGTTCAAAACTGTTCTAAATTTATTTAAATTAAACTCGTATTTCAGACTATTCTTTCTCAAAACGTATAATCCTTCACTAACCCCTTCAGACCTGAGCTAATATTTAATTTAACCCTCAACACAGGTAGTCACAGGTCCACAGTTAAGCAGAATTAACTACTGTGGTAATATAACACAAAATGTGATGTGCAGGCATGTGGACGGCAAGTCTTAAGAGGTTAAAGCAAAAAAAAGGCTTTATTTAAATAAGGAGTGATTAACTTTCCTCACACCCGCCAAGAAGTCGCCCAGGCCTGGGCTTTATAAAACTCTGGGAATTTAAGAAAATATGAAAAAACAAAATTGGCATTTATATTCACGCGGATATATCAAATCATTCTATAGACAAACTTAGGTCTGATTTCCTCTTTCTGCCTTTGGAAAGTAGATTACAATTTTAAGTGCAAGGAAATGAAATAAAGACAATTGTTTTTTTTCTTTGTTGAAGAATTTTTCAGTTTTTTGCATAATTTATGGTTAATATTTTAAAAAGGTATGGCAAAAATTTGACACTAGCAGTTCAATAACCCCAAAGCCTTATTACTGCGGTTTTTGTAGGTCAAATCTGGCCACTAATTAACTTTAGGAATGTCAAAGTGTTATGGGGACAACAGTCACCTGCGGCTACTTCATGCTGAAGCGTTTTGAATTTAGCCCCTGCATCCAATAAACCTTAAGGGCTCAGAAGACATATAAATAGTGAAAGAAGCAACAAATGGACCAGAGCTGCCATTTCACCCCTGTGCTCAATGATGACAAAACAAGCCAGACTCCGAGAAGATCAACACTGACTTTGTCTCACTTGTGTATCTGTGGATTCTCTCTAATATTAACCAAGCAAGGACAACCTTGTAAAGAAAGTTTGTATTGGCTGACCATTCCTGCAGAATCAAACACATCCTAAAGACACATGCATTGCAAGCACATGCATAGATCAGGACGAAAATCCCTCAATTTTAACAATGCATCATATGGGCATGGTTCAAAGGATATAAGACGGATCAACAAGCTGAACTATAACCTGTTTTCACCTAAATGATTTGGTCAAACTGTAATGAACAAGACAAACTTGCTTTAAAACACCAGCGGAAACATTTCATAGCAAACTAAACCCATTGTTCCTCCGTTTGTAGTGAACGATCTGCCGTAGCCGCAGTGAAATTTGATAAAGTCTTGGTAATGCCAAAGTGTTATTGCCTCAGAATGTCCCAGTACTTGCCCTTGATATGTTACGTTCATTTAGAGTACATACAAACTAAAGAAACAGCTTTTCCCCCACCAAAAGTCTTTCTGGCTTTAAAAATCGAGAAACTCTACTAGATACACAGAAGGCTCAATTTGTTGTGGCAGTCTTAGAGTTGGTAAAATTGGTAAGTTGGAACCTTTTGACTGCTGTTGAGATGTTTACTTCTTAAAACATTAGCCTCCAAAACAATTTAAAATGTTTTTGAAACGAAATTTTTATTTGTATAGTGTAATTATATACAACTTTTATTTGAGTTCCTAAATAAGAGTATTACGAAAGCTACAGTGTTTGATTCTCTGTTTCAATTCAGGTTTTTCTTATTTTATATAAGAAATCATTTTGTAAATAATTAATTTAGGGTTTGAAAGTCCAACATTAAGCTCCATAACAGTGAACCAGTGTTTTGCTATACCAGGGGTTTCCAATGCCAGTCTTTAAGGGGCGGTACTTTCAGGTATTCCTGCCTCACTAAAGCCTGATTACCCGAATCAGGTGAGTCACTATTAGGAACAGTCAAAGACAGAGGTAGACGGAAAAGACTGACATGGATCTTCAAGGATTAGGCTTGGACACCTCTGTACTGGTTCCTTCTGGGTCACTGAAGGCCGTGGAACGGACGTAAAAAGCCACAAATTTGTGTATGCAATTTGCATCTCTTTTTCAAGGGAGTCCTGGCTAGGAGGAAACAATAAATTACATTTACAATAAAAATGTCAACATTTAAAACATAAAATAAATAAAAAAATATATCACGCATGTATCATGAAAGCCCAAAATTTCATACGAGGAAAAAGTGCCAAATGTACGTAGTAGCTGTGTGACACGGCCTTACAATAGCTTTCTGGTCCATACCAGACCTTAAGAGAAGTTCTGCTAAACGAAGATGAATGACATATTAGAGGGTCATCATCAATAATGATAAAAAATGAAGAAAAAAATGGCAGAAGCAGTGCGTAAAGTACTCTCTGTTTTTAGTATTTTTGGCATGAATCACCTTGGAGTCATCGGCTCTGGAATGGCTGAGTCACTCAGATCATTGTAGAGAATTTGCACCCCACTCTTCTCTATATAAATGCTTCAGTTCATCAAGGTCTCCTCTCATTGGTTTTTTCATGTCTCTTTCATAGCCACATGTCCCATTTCATTCGGAGCGAGGAGGCCTGAACTTTAAGCTGGCCCCTGCAGCACCGTGTTCCTCTGTTCGTTCTGATGCTGTACATCCCATTATTGTTCTGTTGTACAAGAAACTTTAATGGTCGGGGAGATGGTCTCACATTTCACACGAGCAAACCTTCTCATCAATGATGAAGGTTCTCCCTCATCAGACAGACTGATGAAGTCACATGGATGAGCAGTGAAATGTTTCAAGATGCCCTGACTCGACTTCAAGACAAAATTGTTCACTGATGACTCAGCGATTGCACGCGAAACAGGTTTGGTGGCAACAAAACGGTCAAATCATCCACTTGCTATTGTGCCTGAGAGATATTTTTCATCTCTGATGCTGACATGCTGAGTGCAGTTAGAGCATTAGAGCTCCACTGTTTATCCAAGGAGAAGTGTTTCAACAGCCTTGTGGTTTGTTGACATACACAGTCGCGTGAGCCGTCACTTTTTGTTTTTTATACAGAGAAAACAGTCTTTCTGCAAGAACTCAGCTCAAAGCCAGGTGATCTAATGTCTTCAACTTTGATTTTTGAACGGTAACCTGAGGACTGAACGTCCTGACATGTTACTCCAAGTCATGCACCATTTCCCTTTACCGGTCAGAGGCTGTAGAGTTGCAAACTATTGAGAAGGATTACTACTGCACTAAATGTTTCACCCCCGTATCAAATCAAATCAAATCAAATCAACCTTTACTTATATAGCACTTTTTCGACAACAGATGTCACTCAAAGTGCTGTGCATAAAATACAATAAAATTTAAAAACAAGATGACAAGACAAAACCGTGCGACAACCCCCCCCCCCCAACACACACGTATAAAAGCACTCGTCTCTAAGCAAATTTATCGTTATAGCAATATTAAGCTGTGCAATACGCATTTCACAAAAGATGGCAAAAATTGCGATAAATGGTTCCTTAAATGTACTAAAAAAATCTTATGGCAGCTTGAAGTATTTATTGAATCAAATAAATTCATTCAGCATATGACCAATTAGATAGATCCCTTCATGTTGTTGACCAATCGGATGGAGCCTTTTTATGTTACATGCTCGCTTCCTATGAAGTCTAGGGTAATTTGGAGTATAATTGAAGTTATGTTGACTCTTATTTAAATTAAACTGTTGCAGTGAAATTGTGTTTTTGGTCGTCTATATATATATATATATATATATATATCTTGAAGACACAGCTGGGGAAATGTACTGCACTGGCTAAGAAAGCTGCCCCTGATGACTACAAAAAACAATGCATTATGGGACATGTCTATTAGTTTTGATTCTCTCTACTGCTACTGTGATCATTTAAATGATGAAGAAATACAATTGATTGTAAATTACCTTCATTACAAACATTCAAATGATATAAATATATAATAACACAGATCATACTGGGAAGGGAATATTAAAACTAAATTGAATGGTGAGACAACTCCAATTTCCTGTTGTCCTTCATTCGCCTTCCCCCGTCTCTAACTGATCCAGCGCGCTGGTTTATCTTAAACCGTGCCGATGCATTTCCATAAACGTTTGTAGTGGGGTGACACGCCGCTGCAGCATCTCAGCAAAACCTAAACCTTCCTCCGTGTCTGTACGACCCAGAGAAAAGGATTCAGCCACGGACTGCATAGTTAAAATTCTGACGAATAGATGCGTTCTAGAAAGGAAAGTAAGGAACTCCTTATGTAGTCCGAGAGGGAGGGGCTGTCAGGTGTCCTGCTTTCAAAGCCCTGTCATTGTCCGCCCCAAAATTAGAGAGTGTGTGTGTCTGCCTGCGTCGTGTGCGCTCGCGTCCTCATTAATTATTTCTGATCGCCGACGTACCCTTCGTTAAATGTATTAAAAATACGGAGAGCAAATTTACCTAATCGCACGTATGCGACTGGATGTAAATTCATTAGCACACTCTCAAATTTAATTAGCAAAATCACGAGCAATTGCACCATGATCTGGAGCCCTGTATATATATATATATAACATACATCTAAAACCAACAGTGGAGGTATTGCTGGAAGAAAAGGCCTGATACAATATAGTCTAACATTTTAACACAATTATGTTTATTATTTTATATTTCTTCCTCTCTGAATTAGGAGTTTAAGAAATTTAACTAAGCAAATCAATCTAAACAAATCAAAAATTCAACGCAAAAAAAGTTATAAATGCAAGAATTCATAACCTTTTTCCTAAAGTTTGAACATTGTTCAGTTTAAATCACTTCCTCGATCAACACTCAATACCACAAGTAGCTTTGTGGTAGAGTGTCCGCCTCTGAGACTGAAAGGTCGTGAGTTTAAATCCACAGTTGAGTCACACCAAAGACCAGAAATGCCAATACCTCCCTGGTTGACACTCGGCATGAAGGGGGTTGGATTGGCGGGTTAAACCACCAAATGGTTCCCGAGCACGACTGTGTCTGCACCTCAACGCCCCCCAAGGATGGGTCCAATGCAGAGAATAAATGCTACGCAAGAACTAATAGACTTATTAATCCAACTGTAAATTTATGAATGAAAATCTTTTTGTTCGGCAGAGACAATCAGCTATTTTCTTCAGTCTTACAAAAATGCCAAATCTGTGCTTCTATTTCTATAATTTCAACTAACTATCTGATTTTCAATTTCTAAAAATGATGACATGTTTTTGTTTTTTCCATTTATTTATCTAAAAGCCAGAAAAAGGGGTGAGGTATATTTTTAGCTGACTGTTAAACATTGGACTCATAATTTTTTAATCAGATTTTTAAATGTTCTGTGTCTAAACTTCACAAACAAAACTTTAATACTTGAAGGATTTTACTGAGGGCTTCTTAAACTTCTTACACTTCAGGCCAAATGACTACTCGTAAATGTCCATTTATGCATGCTGCTAGTTTTTAGAACAGCTACATAACATCTACCATCTGTAGAGCCACACATCAAGAGGACTGAGACACCAAAGTTTAAGAAAAGTTTGATGTTAAACTCAACCGTTTGTTTCACATCTCGCACTCTGGTTTGAAACTGGCTTGAAACCGGTTCATTCTGTTCAGACTCTGCACAACAAGACAAAACCAAAGGAGCAGAATGAGCGGAAGGTGTGTTTGCTTTGTGTTGAAGTCTTGTCTGAATCTTTTCACGCTCCACCATCACCTCTTCTCCTCGGGGGGAGCAGCTAAACTAGTCAGAGCTACATCACCTCCTCAACGACACCACCACCACCACCACCACCGTAACTCAAACGCACCATGTTGACTACCATTAAGATAGTCACGGATGTTTGATTTCATCAAACCTGCCTATTGTCCGTGTGCACCGATAGGAGGCTGCAGCGGTGACGTGACCCTGCCTTGACACACAAAAGCTGCCTCTGTGCCTAGACTGCACACAAACGCTGGCTGACAACAGCAGGCCCGCGGATGAAAGGTCTCCTTAGTGTTTGGTGACAGTTATTACCCTCTCCAATGAAACCAAATACCTGTGCGCCTAGATAGCATTATCTTATTCTGAGGCACGCTGGGGGCCCAGCCTGTAATCACGGCCTGGGCCTTGATCAGCTCTGCCCCAGATTTGACGCCGAGCCCTCCTCCTCTGTTTTCACACCACAAAGCCTTCAAAGGCTACTTCCAAAAGCTGGGAAGACGATGTTTAAAAGAATGTTTGAGAGCTGTCACGGTTTCTTAAAAGTCAATTCGATAAAAATGAGGGAACATCTATTCCTGGAATCCTGCAACACAGCAACCTACGGCGCAGCTCAGGCGCTCGACTGGGGACGGAGAAAGTCACGCCGCAGTTTTATCTTTGTTTTACCGTTTAACTCGTCTGGTGTTCCTTTGCTGCTGTTCAAGACGGAGGTAAAATAAAACTGATTAGCAGAGAGAAAAAAACCTTTAAAGGAAATGTTTTATCTGAAAACACAAAAGAGTTTTCCCTCTGGTGATGGGTTTACACAACAAAGGGAAAGGATTTAGAGTAGTACTGACAGAATTAAAACTAACGGTGGCATTGACAAACTCCACCTATTCACAGCAATGGAACAGTCATCAAAATGGAAATGTTGCAAAAACTACGAGTGTTACATTGTTCCTAAGTTGATGTCATTTAATCCATAAAGTTTCACACTAGACCATTTTACTAAGGTCGTTTGACAGAAAAAAAATACTCATTTTTGGGCTGGGTAGTTCACAAAAAACCTTTTGTTTAAAAAAGAAAAGGTAAATATAAACATAACAATAAATTAACAAATATTTGGGACACTTTGAACCTTATTAAAATTTTAAATGTACTCAATAAAAACCCAGCAAACACTATTGTGCTCTCACAGATCATCTGTTGTCAAAACAGATCGCTATTAATAAAACAAATTAATAGCGATCATTCTCATACTTAAACGTACTTAACATTTCGTTTAAACTCTTGTGTATGGCTATAAATGTAAAATAAAATAAAAAACAGACAAGAAGCGAAGACATTAATCCTTGAACACATCATCTCTGATGCTACCTATATGAGTCTGCGGAGTAAAACTGAAACCTGGAGACGTCAGATTTTACCCAAATTCTTCCCAAGCCTATCCAGAGTTGTCAACACCAGGAAATAAATCAATAAAGATTGTGAAACCACAGTATATAGGCATTATTTTGTGTAAAATACTACTTTAAAAACACAGAAATCAATTTAAGCCCTTCTGCCTCTAGTGGTCTTTGAAGGAACTGCAAGATCTGGTACCTCTATTTTGAGAGCCGCAATAATTCTTGACACACACTATTACCATCAGTGATACAGATTATTCTTTTAACCCTTTAACACTGGAGCTTTAGCTGAGAAAATCAGCTTTGTGCTGATATGCAACACTTCACAGAAGTGAAGTGTTTGTGCTGCATCACAATTATCGCATTTAAGTTGATCGTATCAACGGTTGAAGAGTTAGATGTCATTGTTACAGGGTTAAATGTGTTACATGTCGACTATGGATTTAGTGATTAATCAACTTAATCGTTGAATTCCTCCAATCCAACTTAATCAATCAGTCTGAGGCAATTCCTATACCGTTGTGAAATTGTTTCAAAGTAAAATAAATTGATAAATATTGAGAAATGTCGGGAGCCGGTTCAGCTCGTGCTGGTTTGCGGTGCCTTCCGTCCGTGAAACCAGGGTTCAAATCCGGGCTGCTCCCTGTTCCCTTCTCTACTTCTGTGCCGGTCCCAAGCCCGGTTGCTTTGAGAAGGTTGCGTCAGGAAGGGCATCCGGCGTAAAACATTGCCAAGTTTACCATGCGACTTGTTCGCTGTGGCGACCCCTGATGGGAAAAGCCAAAATAGAACGACGATATCAATATTGAGAAATACCAGTTGGATTGAGGTAGGGAAGGTTTATTTTACTCCAACATAAAAACGACACAAGTGTGCTTGCACACGTGATGTCAGCAAAAACTGATCAGTCCATCATTCCAGTCAAATATGTGGAACCATACAGTGTGCTAGAATGTTCCAATATTGTTCCCTTTGGATTATTTTGATGTGTAAAACAACAGTGGGCTAAACTTTAGGGGGGGAAAAATGTGGATGGATTTGACATGAATTCTGGTTTCCTTTTTTGTTTGTACACATCTTTAATTTACACTTGATTATCTTGGAAGAAATCCAATCTGGAAAACTTCTGCTGCACTGTTCAGTATCAGGTATTTCTCTCTGAGTCGCACTGGTTGAAGTTTTGGCTAAAGATGTCCTGGATCCATTTTAGGTGAGTAAATCTGATCGTTTAAAATCAACCAGGAGCAACTATAAATGGTTTAGACAACCATAACTTGTGATATGAATCAAATCGTTAAAATGAATCGCTACGTCTCTACTGTCGACAATAAACGGCAGAAAAAGAGACTAGAGAGCCTAGAGCTGAACTTGATTTTTGCTTTCCTTAAAATGTTTTTCTTTGCCTGCAACACATCTCTGCAGAACCGTTAATAGAGATGGCAGCTCAGCATAAGTTCATAAACAAAGGTGGTAATCATAAAAGCTTTGCTTACATTTTAGCACAATATGGCAAGGCTCTTGGAGTCTGAATGATAACTCTGTGAGTCTATTTAAATGTAAAAAACACAAATAAGTTCATTTTAATAGAGACACGGTGCAGGAGCGTAACGAGTACACACATTTCAATTGAAGAAAGATAAAAAAGCAAATAAGTGCTGGGATGATGCCCTCTGGTCCTTAATTTTCCTACTTTTATCCAGTCTTTCCACTTTGTAGAAAAGATTTTCATAGAGGTCTGTTCTGCTGCAACACTGAAACTGATGTCATGAAATGAGGAGAAACAGATGCTTTTAAAGTAACTCGGACTAATCAAGGCAAAAAACAAAAACAAAAAAAAAACAATAGAACAGTCAACAACCAAAATAATCTATACTGAAAGCCTCAGTTCTAACAGCTCAAAATGAAAAAATCCTGAACAAAAGCTGCATAAATGTTAAGTTATCTGTGGTGTAACAATTTTTCAATGCTGGCGAGCCCTGCTCTATGAGAAATATATGAGAGACAAGGCAAAGAGTTCAAAATGTGGCCAAATACTCCTAATAAAAATCCAACTTCTTCACCTGCTCCCTCAGACATGGTGTTTGGCTAAATTAAAAAAAAAGTGCTGGAATTTCCAGGAACGGAAGTGTCTTTGGCTTCCATTTGGTCGTAAGAGGTTTGATGAAAGAAGGCCAACCTGAGCCTCACAGACGGCAGGCCTGATCAGATTATTACTGCCCTGACTGATGTGGATTCTTGGGTAAACGCTGGACTAGGTGTTTGTTTTGATAACAAACCAAAGTAAGCGATGGTGCAACCAAGCTCTGTGACGGCCGCCACGCACTGCCGGCGGGCTTGGAGCGACGCGTTGAATCCGTCAGAAACTCTGTGTAATGTGTGCGTGTTTACTCTGTGATAAACTCCTGACCTCCCACACCGGTCAAGACGAGTTTCACCAAAACCAAGTGACACTCAGATGTTCCACTAGCCTCCACTTTTCCACAGCAGCTTAAAAAAACGACTCAGAGAAACGGCAATAAATAGCTTTTGTCGTGAACTATATTTGCACTAATGGTTACCGTTTTCTGACAATTTTGTGAGAAGAAATGCACTTTTGTTTTGTCATTTCGTTGTAAATAAAGACAAGAGGAATCATTGCTTTGATTTGATTTTAATCATCTTGTGATTTAGCCTAATTGTCCTAATTAGTGAACACACGGCAAGAAGGAAGGCTCAAAAAGACGTGTGTGCCTTTTTTTGTTTTCCTCTACAGAATGTTAATAGTTTTATGAATTTTGAATAAATATAAAGAAGTGTGCTTGCAAAGGTTAATACTGATAAACTCCCTTAACACCAGCATGTTGTCTCACAGAAGATTCCACCTGTTTAAGGGCCTTTTATCCGGAAAAACCAGCGACAGAGCGCCTTTAACCGAGCTTCGCATGACGGCATCAAAGCAGACCTTACCCACAGTGTGTGTGCAGTCTCCTTCAGGTGCACGTTAAGGCTGCTCCAGGTCCATCAGAGTACAGGTGTGTTTATGGTATCCTCATAAGAAGGCATGTGAGCTCTTACCGCCCCTGATTACACTGATCTAAATATGGCTTTGTGCTAACACACACAGTTAAAGCCCTGATGTCAGAGCGCAGAGGCGGAGCTTACAGGCCTTAGCAGCGCCGCACACTGTGCTGTGTCCCCAAACATACCAAGCTTTTGCCTCCTCATGCAATATTTCTGTAAGGATGAGCTCTGAGGTACCCAAAGTGAAGCTCAGCCGTTAAAATATTTGACCATTATTTTTTATTTTTGTCTAACCTCTTCTTTCAGTTAGAAAAAGTTGCTGATAAAAAGTCTTCTGAAAGACCCACTCGAGTAAAAATTGTGTTTATGTTGTTTAACATCATCTTGTAGCACTTTTCTGATGATGGAGGACATACATTAAGAACATCAAACACAACATTGGATTTCTGAATTTTATTTATTTAAATTGTTGTGAATCAGGAGCAGACAAAACAAGCCGTTTCAGAAAAAAAAAAGTATTTTATGTAGAAAATATGCACAAGCTTCCTGGTCTGAGCGCTCAGCAACAGGAAAGGGGAAGGGGGGTGGGGTTGCCCCACACCAACGGTCCCGCCCACAACTTAGAGGCCAATTTCTAATGAACTCCTGCAGCTCTGCAGAAACTATGGCCAAGAAATCGACACAGGTTTTTTTTTTTATTTTCCCTAAAAACGGCACAATCATAATTAAAAGACAACAGGGAACGCTCTGGCAATAAATGAAAAGATGATCAGAGTGGGACTTTAATGTCAAGACTGTTTGAACTTCACAATCATGAAGCACTTTGTGAAAAAGAAGCCTGCCTTGTTTCATGCAACAGATGATGATGATGCTCAGAACAGAGGCTCTACTGTTTTTTTTAGGCTTTTTAAAGTAAAAAGAAAAATCAAAACCAGATTAAAGAAAGCCAATTTATGACTTAAAGAGTAAGTCCCCCAATGTTAAAGTGAAAATAATCAATTAAAACTTTTATTTATCAGTTTAAGTCCAAATTTAGTAGACGTTGACTAAAATTTGACAAATAGTTTACACATTTTACTTGTGCAAAGACAAAAATCTGCGCTTTTGCATGAATAGGACATTTTCAGGAGAATCAGGAGGAAACAATGGAGGACTTCCCTTTTTATTAAGCAGTAACTATGGTGAAAGTAGGGGCCAAATTCTACTTCCCATTTTTGATTTTCAGTTACTTGTGATAATTTCCTTAAGGTTTACTGGTTTTTGACAATATAAGAAGCCTGAGAAGTGACCCAAATGAATCTTTCTCTTGCATGTTAGTTTACTGAAAATAGCAACCAGAACCATTAAGTTTGTTGAATTTTCTTATTTAAACCTTTTTTTGGGAAATAAATGATCCAATTTTACTTCAGTTTACCATCTGAGATCCACATGAGTAGCAAATCCACAACACAAGGGTATTTACCTCATATCTAAGTAAGTATTTCTTGTCAGCACAGTATTTAGCACTGGTGCTGTTTGTTGCAGTTTTTCCTAATATTGTTCCATTCAACTGGGAATGGGAGTATCGGGTTCATTTAATGGAAAAATTGGAGCTTTAAGTAGATAACAGGAATCATGTTTGGTTAAGGATGTTCCACTGAGACTTCTCTGCCTGTTTCAGGCTAAAATGGTGGTTAAGAAAAGCAGCATCTCTAGAGGGAATTACAGCAGAAAAGGAACCATTGTTCACCTCCATTACTGTCTCTTGTCCACTTAAAGAAACGCAAGAACCACAGACGAGTTTGATGTTAAAAAAAGAAAAGCTCTTATGTCACCGTGAACTAGAGAAAGTCTGAAATCCAAACGGACATGAGTGTTCTCAACACTGAGCAGACGCACAGATGTGGAATTCAACAAGAAAGACCACGAACACAACACAACAGTGAGAGACGCATACAACAGAGCTCTCAGCGCTCTGGCCTCCAAAAAGATAAGGCTCTAGTCCCGCCTCTGTCTCACTTCCCCTCTTCATACTGCTTATGCTTGCATCCATATTGCACACAGCTGCTCAAAATTCACAGACAAGAACAACATACATCTGAAAGAAGGCTGCCACCAGATGCCTTTGAATTCTAAAGTAAACACTTGTACTGGTTCATAATAAGACGACTTACACAATTTCTATCATGAACACGCTGCGTCATCAGCTCTTCTCTTTACATCTGCAAAGAGTTAAAACAATGATGCCATTTAGCAAAATCCAGGCAGCAGCTGCTTGTTGGTTGTTGGTTTTTCACCACAAGGAAATTAACAGCATAAAATCAATCATATCCAGCATAAAAAGAAAAATTCACTCTGATAGGAAAGTTGGACGAAGTTCTGGTAACAGTTGCTTCTTGGCGGGTTGAAAGGATTGAAACGATTCCAGCTCAAACTAAACCAAGTTCTTGATTTATAGTAGACGTAAATGATCTAGCAGTTAACCTCCAATGCAAACCAAAACCTCGCCATTAGACAGCGCTACCTGATGAACTAGTACCTGGAAGACTCGCTGTAATGCTCCCATTCTATAGTAAATACGGCATAATTACAAGGCCGACACTCAGTGTATACACCATCATCATTAAATTAGGGGGTTTGGGACGATGAGAAATGGACGGGGTTGAGCTTGGAGCCGGAAGAATCCTCTTGGAAATTTACAGTCCTCAAAATGGGAGGCCAGGTCCTTTTCCATTCGCCTCTCAGACGGGAGCTAAATACATATTTCTGCCTTGACGGCCTCACTAGTGGCCTGGTGTTTTGGTGTAAAATGCTGGTGATGGAGCTCTGTTTAAACAGAAACACAGCAAATGTCTTCTGATGCTTTAGTTTGGAGAATAAAAACGCCAAACCTCTGCTGTAGTTTTGAAAGGCTTCAGTGCTTCAGTTGGATCAGGAACTCAGCCTTGCACTCACTCTCTGACACTTGATTAATGGCATCAGCTGAGGTAACAAGAGAAACTGATCTGAGAGGAGAAATTATTCAACTTCGTAGCATTTCCCAGTACTAAAATGAACTGGATGAATTGAATTTGAAAGTTCAGATATTACCAATCCTACAAGTTTAGACCGGTAAAAGTTGAAATGTTTTGCAGCCCTCAAATTCTCTTAAATAAATCAGGCCATCTGCAAAAAGGAAGAGTGTAGGTAAAACAGCGCCGCACTGCTAACTGACAAATACTAACGACCAAACCGCTAAAAGCTCGCACGTTTCCTGTGAGTCGGCTGTAAAGCCCCCAGATTGAATCACAGGTCACTGAGGCAAACTTCCCTTTGACACATAAAAGTTCAATTTTAGCCCAGATGATGAAGTGGTACTGCAAATACATACAACACACCCGTGGTGCAAAATAAAAGTTTCAGGATGTAGTCAGAACAGACCACTTTCTGCTTTCACTTCATCGGCTTTTTAGAGTCTGTTGGATGATAAATACAAAACCCCCAAGAATCAGTTCTGCCCTAACAGTCAGATTTAGCCCTTCTTCTGCTTTTTTGGGGGAAAAAATTATCTAATAAAAAAAAACAGTATCTTTTGATAAATTGTTGAGTGATGGGACACAGACACAAGAAACATGTAAGACCCTTCTTTTCCTGTACTGACTGACTCAGAGTGTGAGCGGTCCACAGTTGACACGAGGCTCACACCAAACAGGCCCACGGGCCCAAGGAGGAAGAGGTCTGTCATGAGAAGGCAGACACCCGCCGGGTCATGTGTCTGGTCTTTTGAGTGTCTGCAAAGGGATGACTCAAACTGGTGTAAATGAATTAGCAGGCCCCTGTTTTTCCTGACATGTGTCCAGGAGCGCTAATAGGAAGGACGGGTTATAAAACTCATCCAGATGAACTCCCTTAAAGACCCCCTCTGATTAAAATTGTGTTTTAGCGTGTTCTTGTGGCGGTTTTTTATAGTGATGTCAGACTTATATCAAGAAGATAAAGCTTTAAATCGCTTTTCTGAGTTTTTCTCTGTTCAAATCACTGTGAACCAGAAGCAGACAAAAAAATGCAGTTTGAAAAAGATTGCATTCGACCCATGTACGTTTTTGTTTTCCCCCTTCTGACCTGGTATCTAGCTCCAATATTGCTCGCCATTTTTGCTGCACCGATAATATTAGGTTTGGGAGTATGAGGGGTTGTAAGCTAGCGAGAGGGTTGCTATTTGCCAACAGTCCAGTCCACATCTCAGAGACAAATTTCTAATGAACTACAGCACCTCTGCAAAAAACCATGTCCTAGTGGAGTGGAACTTTAAAGAACATGCACTGTGGCCTTTCCCCTTTCGTTAGAAGTCGACATCATTTCCTTAGACACTGCAGTGTCATGTGACATACTTTGGATCCAGCTGTCACATGGATACAAAACAAACACACTTTTAATCAGTGTTACTATCTTCACTGTGACTCTGATAGCTGCCTGCATGGGGAGTAAAGACTCACTCCTATCCTCTCGTCAACTCTCTTTGAAAGCATTGTTACAGCTTTGCCCATATCCTACCATCTACAGTAGCGCTGGCTTGCTAGGAGCTTTGCTATGTCAGAACAGCATTTTGTCAGATAGAGACAGAAACCAAAAAGTGACAACGCAGCAAAAATGTTGGCTTGATTCCAGGCAAGAGTACATCATGTAAACTATGTATGGAGAGACCGCAGCCCCTGAGGGAAATTTTAAGTGATGCAGTATTAAAAACATAAAGACATAATAGCAGGAGAGGCACAGCCTGAAGTTATTAGAGAGAAAAGTGTTGGCAGGAAAAAAACTCCAGCCTGTTGTTGTAGTGTGGCCGAAGAAGCCTCTGATTGAAGACACTGTCTGTTGAGTATACTCAAGTATTTTTTTCAGACTAAATATTTACTTTAAGGCACAGATTTGTACCTCTAAAGAAAAAAAAATAACACAAGTTTTTGCATTTTTAAAAAAACTTATATATATATTTGCAAAGAAATCGTGGTTTAATTCAAGATGTATTATAAAAATAACAATAAATTCAAGTATGACCAGTCAAAAGCCATTATATCCCTAATGGCATGGTCATTATCTTCACAACTGTACGGCCTATAATTATAAGTCTATACATCTCATTATGGCAGAAAAAAAGTTGTGAACGACCTCAAAATGTAAAAATGTTGAGATAAGCTTCAAAATGTTTCTTAGAGTCTTTTGTGTGGGGGGTGTCACGTTATAAGGATGGATGAGTAGCTGCTCGCCCCTTTCAGCTCACAGAAACGTGAGAAGTTCCCACACGGGCCCTGCAGGACAGGCTCCGACCGAGGATGTCATGGCTACCGAGCAACAAGTTATAAAACACAACTTTCTCTCCACGAAAAACACGCAGAACCACGCCAGAACTGCGACACGTCCCGCGTGCGTTTTACTCCAAAAACTGGCGACGCCAGAGAAACGAGTCCTCTCTTACCTAAAAGCAGCTGAAGAAGAAGCTCAGCGTGAAGGCGCAGCGGCTTTAAGACACATAATCCTTCCCAGAGTCAGCCTGCTGTGCTTGGAGCTACGCCGAGCTGCCCTGTTCTCTCAAAGAAAACTTTGTTTTGGAGAAGTTAAACAGATGACCGGCGCTGGGCTTTTCCGTCCTTGTCGCTGAGGAGCCGCGGCGCTCGCGCAAGACTTTCTTAGTTGTTAGTGTTTCCCAGGACAACTCAGTGGGAGGAGTCTCCGCCAGGACTCCTGGGATTTTCGTTCACTTTCAACGAAACAGAGCGGAACAGTGACAACTAACGTTCAAACTGTGGTACTGCAACCCATCTGTGACCCCCTACATTTAAAAAAAAAATTGCAACAAAAAAAAGAACAAGGAAAAAAATATTATGATGTATAAAAGCTCTAAAGATTATTTTTAAAATTACTTTTCTATACAGGCCGGAAGTTTTTTCCCAAAGTAAGCTGACAAGGTGTATAAACATCCTGTTGGCCTTTTCAAAATAAAACCATTCCAAGAACCCACCCAAATTATCTTTAGATCCATTTTGAAAGTGTTTCCAGTGGTCTTTTAAGTATCATTAAGCCATTATTATAAAAAAAAAAAAAGAAAACTTGTGACATTTTATGGGACATAGACACACTGGTTCATACGACGTAGGACTTTTAAAAGCAATTCAGACATCATGCTCACTTCTTCCCTCAGGGGTCGCCACAGCGAACGAGTCGCATGGTAAACTTGTTCTACGCCGGGTGCCCTTCCTGACACAACCCTCTCAAAGCAATAGGGGCTTGGAAACGGCACAGAAGTAGAGAAGGGAACAGGGAGAAGCCCGGAGTTGAACCCTGGTTTCACGGACGGAAGGCGCCGCAAACCAGCACGAGCTGAACCGGCTACTGGACATCATGCTCACTACATTAATTATATCAAAGATGTCACAATTAAAAAGCCAATAAATTACTAGTATTTTACAGAGCATTTATGAATCCACTGTGTTCTGATCATGAAATGTAGTTGGTTTATGACAAAATTAATTAAAATACATTTGTTTCACAAAAATTGTTCAAATGCAATGCATTGTGGTCAATACCCGCCAATTATCAATGCACACTCGTTTTTTGCAGAGACATTTTGAAAATTTCTAGGGCACACGATTTTATGAATTGTAGATTTGGAAAGCTCTACAAAATAGTAAACGCACTAAATAGTCCACTATGTAGTTACTAGTAAAGGAATTTGGACACAACCTCTGACTTGTGGAAGGACCCATCAGCCCTGCCTCTCCTTCCTCTTTCCCGTTGCTGAGAGCTCTCTGTTCATGTGGCATGGTGAGCTTGTGGCCCGGCCAAACAACATGTTTTCATCCGCTCCTGATTCCCAACATTTAAATAAATACTCAGAAATGCAAATTTGAACAGAATTTACATATTTGTATTTTAATCTCTTTTAATGAGATGGTTCAAATGGGTTTTCTTAAAATCTTTCCTTAACGAGATATTTTTATTTTTGCGTGTTTGTTGGCAACGTAGTTTCATATTGTTTTTGTTGTTTTCATGTTTTTTTTTTCTTGTTCTTGGTTGACAAGTCAGTTATTTTGTAGTATGTGTTTAATGCACATAAGAAAATCTTGCAAATTGCATGTGCTTTTGCTTTTATTTTGAAAGCAGAACCATGAAAACTACTGCTATCTCTCCAGCTCACTGGTTTCCTTCTCCCCAGGCCAGAACAAATGAGGGGTGACTTGAAGTAGAGACACAGCTGAAAAGCTGTTGCACACTCTTTTAGCTTTGGTCACAGCTTGTCCAGACTACACTGATCTATATTTACTTTGAAAATGCTCATCCTGGCATTTTGTCATGGTGCCACTGGACTTCTCTCTTTAGCTTTCCTGCCACTCAGTCCTTGGAGAGCTACCATAAATCACATCTTCAGATAATTTTTTTATGCCTTTGCATTACAAAAAGATGTGCTCTTCAGCTCTTTGCATGCCATAAGAGTGATATTGATTGTGCCACTCCATGCTAATCACTATTCAGAGTTAATTTAAAAGTGATTGTTATATAAGTGCATTTTCTCCTACTGCCTCTGTGCTGTGTGGCCTTTGGAGTAACCGGAGATGAAAACAACATGTCATTAAAGAATGAATCATTTGGGTAGGCCAGTGGTGCAGACACTTGTGGGTGTTTGCAGTATAGCAGCATAAGGAGGATTCACTGTCTCATTATGTCCGCTTACACTTAAGCAGAGTAAGCACACATTAAAAATCGTGGTTAAAACTGACCTCTGCTGGAAAATAAAGCCTGGCAGCGACGATGACCCTCATAAACAGGAACACTTTGTAGTCCAGCGATGCATTTTGACCACTTTGATAAAGGGAAAATGTCAACGATGCAGACTGTAAAATTCCCAGGAGTCACATGTCAGCATGGGACAGGACAAATTGCTCTAAAACTGTGTGGTTACTCTGTGTGCATTTTTTATGGAATACGAGCTGACGTCACATACTTTCTCTGTATGAAAAGAAGGATAAACATAAATGGCAGCACATTTGCTTTGGTTACTCAAATACACATCAATTAGAGTGCATTGTTAATGCCTCTTAAGCAGGAGAAAGGAATTTCATCTTCAAAATGAGAGAAATGAAGGGTTTAGAGCCTTTCAGAATCCCTTTCTGGCTCTTTTGAGAGGCATGAATGAGCTGAGCGTTTATTATGCAGTTACAGTACAAAGAAAGAAAAACAGTCAGTGTGGTTTTTCAGCCCAGCTTTGGGAGCATGTGAGCTCACACTTATGGATGAAATCATAGCTGCTGATGTAACAGCAGCCCCTGGGGAGACAAATAAGAAATCTTGATGACTGTGTGGTATAAAAATAAAAATAAAAATAAATGCCTTGCTGTGTTTTGATAACTTTGTGAGCCATCCAGGGCTACGGATTGATGGCTGCTGACTTGTAAAAAGACTTATCTCTGAGCGTCACACAAATATTTTGGAGTGTTAGTTCATATCTCGCAGTGTGTGTCACTCCATTCTCAGCACAGCTTATCTGCTGCAGTGGACCACATCTGTGACCGAAGCACCACTGATAAATCGCACCTCTCAGCTGCCCGTATTCAAACAAATGTCTGCTGGAGGAGAAAATAACAGTGAAAATATATATAGTTTTTCTTCAGCAGGGTGTTTTTCGTGTTGTTCAGAAATACAATAACCCTTAGTATACCAGGGCCTTTCTGAACGTATTTTTTTATTTGCTCTAGAGATGTTCCTTCAAATCAGTATTTTGTGGCAATGGTTGAAAATCTATCTTTTATTTCTTTTTCATGGATATTGTTCGTTATATTACACCAAAAAATCTACATTAAACTTGAAATTGTACAAAAAAACTAAACTTCAAGTAGTAAATGTTGTCTTTTTTTACTGCAAAAATTAAAATTAAACTGCATATATATAAAAAAAAAACAGAAATCCAAAACAAAGCAAAGGCGAGGTCTGAACAATGTGAAAAATGTATTGGGGGGGAAAAAGGCAAATCTTCACTAATCTACATACAATGTTCGTAGGATTTATTTCAATAATAACCCTTGTTACATTTGTTTTACCCCATAAAAGTAACTTTTCGAAACCTTTGAATTGAACCGTGAATTAAAAACTATTTCAATGTCATTCCTAGAACTGAGATCTGGGCCGAGTGAGGGTGACGTCCCCTATAGAAACTGACTCACAACAAATTATAGCATATATAGTTGCCGTCTTTTTGTGATGCAGACACTGCCATGTTGGAGGCAAACGTCCTCATTAAGCAGTGATTTGGCCGAGTTGCTCTGAGTTACGGTTTCTATGACAACCAATCAGAGCAGGAATGGTTATCTGACAAATATCTGACAAATTGAATGACAAAGAAATAGCTGTTTATTTCTATATAGACGGTTATGGGATTTTGGCTTCTTGGAGCCAGCGGGTACTTCCTGTTTGGAACATGAGGGGGAGGTGTCACTCAGTCCAGTTCTCATATACAGTCACTTGTGCACAGACAACTGAGGGTTACACCTCATGGATAGAGGGATATAAATAAATAAAACAATACATTATTTGAGTGCTTTTCTGGAAGCATCTCACACTTTATGTGTTTGTAGCGAAGTGAAAATAACCTGGAAGAAGATGAAGATTTGATGTCATGGAGGAGCTGCATGTCAGAAATGTTTACGGCTTCATTCCAGACTGAGATCCAGCAGGAGCAGGGACAAAAATACTCAACACAAGCAATCTGTCTTGTTGTCCTCAAACTCACCTTTCTGAAACACAGCTGTCTGGCACTTCATCAAACACTTACACACAGCATCACAAACACACCAGGTGTACTCTATCCATCCCCGTACGTGAAACCAAACCACAGAGAAGCTGTTTTGAAGGCTCAGCAGGCTCCGGGGCCTTCAGCCGTCACAAACATCACAGCCCAGAGCTTTGCCACCCTCCTCAGCAACCAGCCGGGGGTTAGATAAATGGCAGGTGCTGAAAAGAAGGTCCCCATTCACTGCTTAGACACATCGCTGCAGTGTGAAGGAGGAGTGCAGGCATTTGTGTGAGGAACGACGAGGTGGGGCGGTCTGCAGACTGCCAGAGCATGAGCGAGACAGGATAACAAGTGAGTCACAAAGACGTACATAGCCTGCCTTTGTGTGGCCATAAAAGAGGGGTTTGTAAGTTGGAGGCCTCCAATGGGAAAGGATGGGAGAGATAGTACTGAAGCTCCCACCCCCCCACCCCTATCCAAGGGTAAACACTTGGAAAGAAGCACAAAAACACTAAATTTGCAGGGTTAGGAGACAACCGGAGCAACAGGCATATCATTTGGGTGAAGTACCTTTAGAAAATAGCTTCTCAGTGTTCAAAGGGAGGCTTCACGCTCAGCAGAGTCCATGTGAGTTGGCACTCACGCCTGAGCAATGACTTTTGTTGCTTTTCAGAGAAGCGCTGGCTTGATTCCTCAGATTAGAGTGAGCTGTCACTTTGGTCGTGTCTATGCATGACCAATGATACAATGTTAGATGCTAATGATCACTGTTTTTGGATTGGGACAGTAAAAGGAAATTGTGTCAAAACATAGGCATGGGTTTTGGTTTGTCTGCTCTTTTACATAATACATTTGGGGCCCCTCCTTTAGCCAGTCCTTTTGTCGATGGACACTTGTTCCTCACCTTCAACAGCAGGTGAGTTTTTAGGCTTTTCTTTTCCATTTTAAACAGGTAAGTGGCTTTACTGGGAATCACCCAAAAGTTTGGAGGAGTTTGTGGCACAGTGCCTGACAAGCTTTTTCCTAGTCTCATTTCAACCCACTCCACCATCTTTTAATCTCCATCGTCTTCCGTTTATACCCTTTTGGGGTCACGGGGCTGCCGGAGCTTATCCTGGGCACTTGTGGGTGAAGGCAGGGGGAACCCTAGACAGGTTTCCAGTCTGTTGCAGGGTAGAGTGTCCACAAACACACATGCTCACACCTAGGGACAATTTAGATTAACCTATGAAGCATGTTTTTGGATAGTGGGAGGAAGCTGGAGTCCCTGGAGAAAACCCACCCATGCATGGGGAGAACCTGCAAACTC
This sequence comes from Oryzias sinensis, assembly GCA_037389245.1. NCBI lineage: Eukaryota > Metazoa > Chordata > Actinopteri > Beloniformes > Adrianichthyidae > Oryzias > Oryzias sinensis. The sequence continues at coordinate 16,564,781 of CM074489.1, read as the reverse complement.
CTCACGCTAAGGTCCCTCATTTATGTTCTGCTCCAGGTCCCCCAGCCAGGACTTGAACCAGGGGCCTTCTTGCTGTGAGGCAAGAGGGCTAACCACCGCCCCACCATGCAGCCTGATCTTTTAATCTATTTTCTTTTAATTATGATTATGCCGTTTTTAACCAAAATAAAACTGTATTTTTCCAGGCACATCATTTCTGCAGAGCAGCAGCAGTTCATTAAGAAATTCATCTCTCTGAGTTGTTGGCAGATCTGTTGTCGTGGAGCAACCCCGGCCTCCTTTGCCCTTGGCGTTGCTGAGAGCTCTCTGTTTATATGCGCTCCTGCTAGCTTACACCCTCTCAGAAACCCAACAAAACATTACTGGTGCAACCAAAACAGCGAGCAATTATGAAGCCATCCAGCCGTGCAGTTTTAAGCCAGATGCCAGCTCAGACGAGGACAACAAAGACGAGGATTTTCTACATATTTTTCAAACTGCGTTTTTTGTCTGCTCCTGAGAAATAACGATTTGAAAAAAGAAATACTCAGAAATGCTATTTTAAGCTTCATTTTCTGTGTGTATGTCTATCATCAGAAAAAGGTCCCGAGAACATGTTAAAAATACAATGTTCATTGGAGTGGGTCTTTAAACCAATTTAATTGTCCTTATATTAACTTGTGTTGATTCTTATTTAGTTTCAGCTGACTTGTTACTTATGTTTAATCTGTTTCTATTATTGATTTTGTTAATAAAAATTAAAACTTTTAATGAATCTGGTGTGCCATGCAAAAAAATCATCCAGGCTTTGGGTAGTTAATGAACAAACAATTGTGATATATTTGTTTTATTTTAACCTGACTTTTCTGTAACATTGCTTTTGTAGTTAATGTACCAAAATTACAAGAAATTAAGCTGTTGAGCACATTTGGAGCTTAAAATAAATAGACGTTAAGTCTATAAAACACAATCACGCCATTATTCTGTAAATAATAGGTCACGCTTGTTTGAGATTCAAAGCAGCGGTATCATTAAATTGAATAAGCACACTTCCGACTGTTTACTGCAAAGCATCATGCAATAAAGACAGGAAGTTAAAAGCTGCAGAGGTGAAGGACGCTCAGAGACGATCAACACTCAACATTGTTCTGAAGAAGGCTTAGAACCTGACGTCACGTCTGCTCTGCACTCACTCAGATGTTGTATTCATGTGCGGCCTCAGCCGTCTTTGTTAGCAGAAACCCTGCATTCAGGTTTCAGTTTGCAAGCTGTTCTTTTTCCCACAACCAAGAGCTCCAACTTGTCAGTGAGAGGAAAAAAAAACCCCACTAGTCATTATCAGGGTTTTGACCCACGAATCATTAAGCTTATGAGTCTGCTGTATACAAATAACAAAAGGTGCATTGGGAGGCATCAAGGTGTTTTGTCATATTTTTGGGCGTTCTGCAGCCGTGCATGCCGGGTCGGGTCAAGACATTTCAGAGACAGCATGATAATTTTTATTCCAGCATGAACCATAAACACGTTGATTAAAACTAGAACGCACATTAAAAATGTTGATTGCTCTAACAACGTTTGTGACTTGATGACACTTTCTGGAGTGAAATAGTAAAACTCTGGCTCCTTGGGTTCTACTTTTCGATTTTGTTTCTATATTTCTGCAAAGTCTGGACATTAATGACACATCTAATAATTTCATGACTCCAGTAAAACAAATTGTGTGTTTTTATTCATGTATGTGGGCGGATGCGAGATGCAAACAAGCAAAGCGGATTATTCCTGCTGCTATAACACATAACACGCACTATAACACATAACACACAGACGTTTTCGCTTCCCATCCAACGGAGCGGTGAGCTGCAGACACAGCCGCGCACAGGAAACATTTGGCGTATTAACGCGCCCAATCCAACCCCTTAATGCTGCGTGTCAAGCAGGGAGACATTAGGTCCCATTTTTAAAGACTTTGGTATGACTCAGCCTGAATTTCAACACCCGACCTTCCAGTCACAGCGCAGACACGCTACCACAAGGCCACAGAGCTGGTTTTCTTAGGCAAGTTCTTAGTCAAGCTAAAGAATAGTTCACAAGGTGTGAGGATCGAGCGGCCAGAGAGGACATCAGAAGTTTCACAAAAAATGAAAGTTTGAATTTTCTCAAAAAATGTAAAAAGATTAACAAACTGGGCCCTTAAAAGAGGTCAACAGAAACATAATTAACCCAGGCAACAAACTTAACTTTAACTTAAGCAACTGAACAGACCAAGTAACAGAACCAAACTGACCTAACCAAAGACACAACAGGGGAACGTATATAAACCACCTAAGAAACATGGGGGGGGAACTAACATTTAACAAAAACTACACAGACATTAAAAAAAAAAATTATAAAGACAAGCATAAACACAAATTTTATCCTCTTTGTGGAAGAGAAACAAACATTAAAAGTAGAACAAAATTAATAATAACCAACATAAGCAAAACTAATCAACATTAAAAAAAAGTCCCTTGGTTTCTCCCCTTTGAGGCTTCTGTAGATGGCGCCTGCCCAATTGCCTGACTGGAGTGTTTAAAGGCTGTGAAGACTTGACTTCCTCTCTTGCCAGTCCTCACAGCACAGCTCCAGGAGCAGAACCTCAGCCACACCCGTAGGGACCAGTACCACCTTCAGAACTGGCAACTCAAAACACAGAACAGGTGACATTAATTAAACAAAACTAAAATAGGCAACCCAAACATACGTACATGCATTTTCTACAAACAAATTCTGAAGACAAAGAATAAATGTGTATTTTAACTCAAAGAAATGTGTGCATTTATTTAAGAATAAAGAATCTGAAATAATGAAATTAAAAAGAAAATGTGCAGTGCTGGGGGGAGGTTACCGCCATTTTGTTGTGGGTGTGGCAGCGAATGCTGTCATCACACAAGGCAACAGCGGATCTTACTTGGGTAACGTGAGAGTGATTTAACAAGGTGTTACTTTTCTCCCAGGATGCAACACGGTGTGACAGATACAGCATCACTTTTTACTACAACTGTCTCTTTTGGTTTGAAGAGGATGCTCCGCTGTCTGGTGAAGGAAGCGCTGGAGCTTCTTGTATTTGTAGTCTGAACTTAAAACTGACTCCATGAATGTAATATTTAATGTTTGGCAGATTTTATAAAGTAGGTTAGCGCTGCTCTGCGGATGACGGCGCCACATGAGGATGGGAGGAGTGAACAGGTTGTGAAAGTTGAGCAGATGGTAAAAGCTACAAGATGCAGTCAGGTGATAATTAAATTAATCACTGGGGGTGAATTAAACAGACATAATTGAAGCAGAAAAATCAGAAATGATCAGAAAAGCAGATCCAGACTGTTGTGCTTTGAAACTTCCCATGATTATTGACACATTCTGACACTGCAAAGATCAAAAAGAGCTCTGAAAGCTCCTCCTGGGCCGAAGCTGTCTGTTTTCTTCTCGCTCAGCTGCCACCTTTGTTCGAGCGCCGCTTTTAACATGCTCACCGTACAGCTACAACAATTCTCATGACATTTCACACCTATTCACCGTGACTGTCAACTTTAAATTGACTCTGGATGTGTGATTTTTCACACAACTCCTCATTTTCTTCATCTCGGCGAGCAGAAATGTCTCCGAGCATCAAAACGTACCTCCGAATTATCAAGATACTGTGAGCTGTAATTGCAGAGATAAGAGTAGCAGTCATGCTGCTGTCGTTCAGCCAGCAAACATCCCTCCTGCTCCAGTCTTTTTGTCTCACGAAATTGTGTATGAATAGAAGTTTTCAAGTGTGTGTGTTTTGAAATTTAAACCAGAGTTACACTGCAGATATTCAGAATGCAAATGGATAATTTAATGTAATTAATGAATGGTTCCAGTCCCAAAAATGTCCACAAGATGTCGGCCTCTGCGGCTCGGCTGGTCATTAAATGCAGATGATCCCATCCGCTGGGATTTACTGTCTGAGTTTAAAGTGCACCGCACTACACACCACTGTCTTTGTTGCCCTTCTGGATTAAATTCCCTTTTCACTCCCAGGAAACGAGGTGCTCAGATGTTTCCAGAGCTTCAAAACCATGACTGGTTGCTCCCCACACATTTGGCCGTCTGCCTGACTTTGGATCGAAGTTTGCCAACATCCAAGTATCTACAAGTGTAGATGCCTGCAGTGCTGGATCCACGCCAGAGGAAAGGTCGGATCACTTCAGCCAAGTTGGCGTGTCCGTCCAAATGAGAAGGATTTGAGGAGGTCTGACCTTCTTCCCTCCCACCTCAGCGTCCCGCCTCCATTCACCAAAGCCGAGTAGATTAAGTCTGTCAGGTCCCTCCTCTTTAATGAGGGGCTAACGGGAGGTGTGGAGGCACAGTGACTCCTTGCTAATAACTGGAGAGGCAGAGAACGGGGTAAACAAACTGACTTCATGCTCAACCACAGGTCTTTAACGTGTCCCCACCCAAGCAGGAGACATATCACACATTTTTGTAGAAGGGACTGAAAAAAATGTTGATTTAAAGATCGTCTTTTGATCTATTTCAAAAGCATTCCCAGTCGTCTTTTAATTACGGTGATGCTGTTTTTAGAGAAAAATCAAAAAATGTGTAATTTTCTAGGAGATAGTTTCTTTTTCTTTTCTTTTTTAGCTTGTCCTGAGCAAACAGATACGAGCTGAAGGCATCTTGTGTTGGCCAGATGTCAATTTTACAATTGGGGGTTATGAATCTTCAGACACGCTGGGCATATATTTGTATAAACCCCTTTTGTACTTGGGGCTAAACTTTATTTACATTAAGTATATTTGCATACATTTTTTACTGGAAAGGATGGAAAAGAGAAGAGAGAATGAGAGACTGGAATGTTGGAGATGGGGGATAAGGAAAAAAATAAAGGGGGAAAAGGGGTAGAAGGACATGAAGGATGATAAAAAATAATAGGAGGGGGTAGTTCAAAGGCTTTTGTCAGACTTTTATAAATGGTTTCTATGGTTACTTGACTATACTTAAAATTAAAAGTCCCATTCCGATCATCTTTTGATCTATTTTCAAAGTACCTCCATTGGTCATTTTTTAAAATATGATTATATTTTAGCCAAAATTAAAAAAAAGACGGTTGTTGTCTAGAATATAGTTTCTGCAGAGCGGCAGTAGTTCATTAGAAATTCACCTCCGAATTGGTGTGGAACAATGCCACCTACCCTTCCCATAGCTGAGAGCTCTCTGTTATAGTTTTTAACTAAATTCCAGCTCAGATGAGGAAAAAAAAGATGTTAGTGGATCTATTTGTCTACAAGTGGATCCAGCATAATTTCTCATTCACAAATAAGATCTTTTTTTAACTATTTTTTTCATCAGCTCCCAATTCACAATAATTCAAACAAAGAAGTACTCACAAATGCAATTTGAGCTTAATTTTCTAGATAGATATCCTTCATCATGAGAAAAAGGCCAAAAGAATGTGTTTAAAACACCAAAAACACAATTTTCATCAAATGAGTCTTTAATTAAATAATATTTTGGTGGTAAATCAATAGAAAGCAGAATCTCTGAAACATTAACACATTCTTCAGGCTTTCCTTCCATCAGTGTTTGCTAACTTTAAGTCCTCTCAAATAAAAGGTACAATTCTGACGAGGATAAAACAAGACCCGAGAAGAAATGACTTCTGAACAGCAAATAGAACCCCAGAGGGGCCTCAAAGCAATATCCTGGAGGAATCTCAGCAAAAAACAAATAAAAGTTGTCAAAAGAATAGTGTTAAGGAAGAAATCTCCTTAGTTAAATCGATTTATAAGAGAGACACTGAAAGCACACTCTGAGATGGATTCCTCACACTTCATGTTTTTTTGGAGCTGATCCAAGCTTTTGGAAAACTTCCTTAAAGCAGCCTGGATGAACTCTATCTGGGTACAAGTTCATTAGACACCGTCAGAATCCTCCCCCCGGAAGTCCTTTCCCGAGAGTTTGCACGGTTGCTCCTCCTTCTAGGGAAGGCCCGTGAACTATAATCCCACAGAGCTGTCAGAAAACCGAGCTCTGCAAATGGAGGACAGAGGACAAAACAAACACTAATTGACTCTCACAGAATATTTCCCATTTACATAATCCCACAACCAGTAGAGGCCTTTCACAGGCAGGATTATTTGGAGGCAAAGCTCTAAAAACGCACGTGATTTGTGGACGGCTTCCCTGCGTGCACAGACAGTGGGCGTGGTCAGCGACGCTGGGAGGAGGAGTCAAACACAGAATGGTTAAGACTGAGAGTACGGGGGCTAAATTTAGCCAATGGATCTGCCGGGGTGGAGCTAATCCTCTTTGCACTCGCATTATCTGGCCTTTGGATTAGAGAGCTTTGCCTCTATGCTAGACATCTACTCTCTAAAATGATGCCCCATGGTGGACTGTACCATGTCACCAGATAGGGGGGCCAGAAAACACTTCTATAGATTATAAAAAGTTGTAAAAGTAACTTTCTAACTTTGATTGTATTTTTGTGCAGAAAATACAATTAGAGGCTCGCAAACGTTTATTCTGGTCTGAAAATAACTTTTAGCACCTTTTTTGTTTTATTAGGTGTTAAATAAAAACACCTAATGAGAAAAAATATATTAAAAAAATTAACCCTGAAGAACCCACGGGTCAAATTTGTCTGCATTATTTTTTTCTTTCAGCTATCTTTTCCATTTTTATATTTATAGTTTTAGTCCTTTATTTTTATTTTTTTGCCTGCTGTTAATTGCAAAATGAACAAATAAATAAATAAAAATTGTAATTATTTTTAAAAGTCCAAATGAAAATTGTTTTTGAGTTTTCTAGGGTTCAATAGTAAAATCTAGGTCTTTTGTATTCATATTTAGCTGAAACATCTTAGTTCTAAATACAATTAGGTCCATTTGTAGATATTTTGTGCACAAATAAAGGATTGTTTTGCACAATAAATAAGTTTTGCTCCTTTAAACCTTTTTAATTTCACATAGATTATGCTTAAATGTTATCGCTAGTTGTCATACTGTCAAGGTTTGTTCTGTGTTGAATGTGTGGTTGACCTCAGGGGCTCGAAACCACACAAACTGTGTGAGGTCATCTGTGTGTATCATTACTTTCATTTGACAAATATGGATGTCAAAAAAACAGAGTTTTTTTTATTTTTTATTCCTGTTTCTCATATTTTCTGTATTTAAAAGATAGATCTTTTGATCAATTTTATAAGTTCCCAGTGGTCTTTAAATTATGACTATGCAGTTTTCAGCCAAATTTTATTTTTAATTGTCATTTTCTTGGATATAGTTCCTGCAGAGCGGCAGGATTTTATTAGAAATCCACCTGAGTTGTGGGCGGGGCCATTTGAAAGGAGAAACCCTGTCACCCTTTCCCCATAAGAGCTCTGAACAGGGAGCTTGTGGCCCGCCCAGCGTATTTTCTATATCACAAATTAGCTGTTTTTCTAAACTGCACTTGTTCATCTGCTCCTGATTCACAGTGAATTGATTAAATACTCAGAAATGCAAGTTTTGGCATAATTTTCTTCATATATGTCCTCTATCATCTAAGAAACACCAAAAGAACCTGTTAAAAATGCCAAAAGCACCATTTTAATTGGAGTGGATCTTTAAAGCAAAAAACGTAATGTTTTCTAAAATGGTTAAATCTTCAACCTTCACACTCAAACACATGAAAGATAATTCTGCAACCTCCTGATTCAAAAGAAAATGAATATTTTAGTCATTTTCTCTGATACCTTTAACCAGTAGAGACTCAGGACTGGTGAAGAGTTGCTATGGAGACACACTTCAGAACTCCATCCTTTTTTTCCCATATTCAGTATATGGGACAAAAATGGGGCATCAGGACCTGCGGGTGGCCAAGAACCAAAAGTAATGCTCTAGGATATCTGGTCGATATGTTTTTTTACATTTTTGCAGAGCACTATTGATGAAGTTTCCATAGCAACAATGATCTACCCCATTCCACTGTCCGTGTGCGCTCCTCAAACAAGAAAAAAAAAGGAAAGCACGCTGTCAGAGTCTGTCTACTGACAGTGACCTCTGACCCCCCCAATGGAATATTGCAAGAAGACATAACATTGAATCACAACAGTTTGCAGTCAGCACTATATAAACCCTGAGGACTGAACCATGAGGCTGGGGAAAGTGGGGGTTAGTGTCAGTGTGGGAGGGGTGGTCAGTGTGAGTGATGGAGGCGGGTGGGGGCATGAGCCTGTATCCTAATCCCTCAGGTTTGGCTGCTGCTCGGCCTCGGGATAAAGTGTCATGTAGACGCCGGACATTTAAAAAAGCTACTTGGATTTCTTTTCTGATGCCTTTTTTTAGAAGTCTTTTGTTAATATGAAAAGTCCGCTCTGGTAAGTTTTCATTTTTTATCTTGATGTTTTGTCAGAATCATTTCGTTTGTGAGAAAAGAGAAATACTAGCTGAGGAGCCACATTTGGTTTTCAACTGTCACCTTCTGCCATCCTGTTAAAAACGATTTTTTTTCTTGTTTAATGAACAATGCTTTATGTGCATCTATCAAAGCTCATCCAACTGAACTGGTTCTAAACAATTGTCTCAATGCACAACACTTAAAAAAAAAAAAGAAAGAGAAAACAAAAAGGGAACTGAGCCGCACGTTTTGCTGATGGTCACATTCTCCAGCACTTGATTGAAGGAGGATGTTTCATTCAAGGCTGAATATCTGTGAAAAGGATCAGAAAGGCTGTTTACAGATGAATGTTTTTGACAGTTTACCAGAAAAGGTCCTTCTCTTCTTGAAACTTCTGAAGGCCACCGAATAACTTCTTTTTCCAAAGAAGTCTGTGCTTTTAGATAAAACCAGAAAACCTTTCAGGAAAACAGATGTCTGATATCTGTGGCTTGGACAAACATTTCTACATCATTTTTGACTAGATCTGTCTGGATTTTGATGGTTATTGATGTTGGCAACTTATGCAAGTTTAGGTTTCTAAACCAAAACTCCAAAAAACAGGAATAACTTTAAATTGAAGCTCATTTGGGGGGGAAAAAACACTTTGGTTAGATAGAAATTCCAGAGGCCTGACAGTGAAAAGCACAGATTAACATTTTAGAGGTCAAAGCAACTGAAAGACCCCAACACCTTGCAGAACTATCAAAGCAAGGTCCTGAGCCTTTCAGAGGAAGGACTTCAAACCTGCTGAGATCTTCTGCAAAACCAACCCGATGCTTCACTAGCGGCTTCAGCCTGGGATCAATCAGCTGAGACAAAAGTGAGCATCTCTCCAAGAACGAGGTCACGCTCGGATGAAGTGGAGACAGCAGAAATCGGCTGTCAAACTACTGATCGGAGGAGAAAAAGGTCACTGGTGAAATTGAAACATTTTCCTACAAAAAAAAAATAAAAACACGGCTGTGACCTCCGCGTTTCCTGTAGAACCTTTTGCCCACATCGATCTTCGCTCTTTCAGAGGGACTGACTGACTTTTGGACACTCTCGCAGGAAAACAGATCATGACCTATTCAGGATCTGCACCGCCATGAAAGGCGTTCTGACATCTGAATCTGTGTGTGTTACGGCGTGAGCACACGTGCCGATCAATACCGTGAGAGCGGGGGGGGGGGCACACACACAGGCCAGCTGTTATGTAAGCACCAGCTGTGTCCATAGAGGAGCTGCAGAGGGATGATGAAAGCAGCATTTGGTTCCTGAACCAGACCGAGCATCGGTCCTCCCATGATCCTCCTCTGTTCATGTTACATTCATGCAGCACAGAAAAAAACTAAAACCCGTGATCTCCACAGCGTCCTGGACCTCCTGGTATCTGAACTGATCTGCCCACATGTTCCCATCGCGGGTTTAAGGATTTCCAAGCCACAAAGAGAGAGCAGCAAATACTTTAAAGCATTTCAATCAAGACTCCCTAATCCAGCGCTGCTGTCAGCCACCTTGCTGACTTTCACAGGGAAAGCATAATGTGATTCAACAAGGGCAAAATGAAAAAAAAAAAATCTGAAGTCCTAATCTGGATTAAATGGCAGTGACTGTCATTCGGGCTCTGCAGCAGAACCACCCAAAACAGTTGGAGCCCCTTGGAAAAAAAGACTGCAAATGTTCCTGCTGAGGAGGTTCCTCCAACAAACGAAGCGGGAAAGATGCATATTAAGGAAGTGCATTTAAGGAGGAAAAGCACAGACAGAGCTGTTTTACCAGGAAAAGTCATTGAAGAGACACATGAAATAGAACAAAGGTCATTGACTGGGCTCAGGAATTATGCAGATGGTTTTCTAAAACAAAAACGAGTTTTTCTACTTTCATTCTTTACTGACCTATGTTCCAGGTAAAAAAAAAAAAGAAGGAAAAAGTTCAATCATTTGCTTATCTCTTCTTTTCAGAAGACGTGGCCTCAGGGTGCCAGTTTCACTTCACTGTACAAGTCGTTTAATCCCAACAGTAATTGATGTGACAACAATGCTGAGGAGCTGTGGGTTTAATCTGCGCCGTTCGCTGCTTTTAGCCTTTATTGCTGCTGAAGGAAACCAGGATCTGAACGTGTCGCCGTCACAGCAGGGCTGCTGATGAATCAAAATGGCGTCGGAGCATTTGAGCGAGAAGACGAGATTATCTGCTTGTGCAGAGGGACAAACAGCCCGCAGGGGGAAAACCAGCCTTTCTGACTGAATTTTATTTTTTAAAAGAGGCTTTTTTCCCTCAATATGAACTATTCATTTGCTTCATAATTACAAGTGAAGAAAACATTGTGTGATAATGAATTGAGAGTAAAAAAAAAACCTGTTTTGATTATAGTACCTTTTAAAAAATAAAATAAATAAAAAAAGCGTTTAGATCTCCTCCAATCATCTTTTGATCAATTTTCAATGTGTCCCCAATGGTCTTTATTTATTAACCAGTTGTTTTCTAGGACATGGTTTCTGCAGAGTGGCTGTAGTTCATTAGAAATTCCCTCCTGATTTGTGGGTGGGTTTGCAAACCCCGCCCCCCTTCCCCTCTCCATTGCTGATAGCTCAGAGCAGGGACCCCAGCGTATTTTCTGTCACAAATAGATTTTTTTTAATTGAATTATTCATATTCACAAACAAACTGAATTTTAAGTATAGATTTCATAGTATATGTCCTCTATCATTACAAAACTGCCACAAGAACATGTTAAAAACACAAATTTCCATCAGAGGGAATCATTAAAATTTACTGCATGGAGCCCCTTTGGGTCAAAGGCTTCTCCTAGCAGACCACAACCTGCCCCAGCAGTGTTCTCATCTGATTTTCATGTTAACATTGAGTTCTTTTTTTAGGTTCAGCATGCAGCACGGTGCCGTCGAGGGAGGTAACAGTCGTCCAGTGCAGCGCCTGAGGCCTTAAACGTGAGAGCAAACCAGCAAAAACCCAACTTTTCTTCTGACACCTGGGATCAAGAAGGCTGCCGCAGTGCTGAGAGTAGCTCACGGCTCGTTGGGAGGATTATGCCATTATAGCTGACAACTTGAGCTTCCCCGGCATACCTCAGTTACACGACAAAGCCACCCCTGCTGCCCTCTGGCAACCATGGATGACCCCTATCAGAACAATGTGAACCAGCAGATGAGAGAGGGTGGAGAATACACCTACACCCAAGACGGAGGAGGTCAAGATGGATACCCTTACCAGACAGACTACCCCCAACAGGATGATGATGCCGCTAGTGACGCCACTGAGGGGGCAGATGAGGATGACCAGATGTACGAAGGAGAGTACCAAGGCATCCCCCACCCTGATGAGATCAAGATGGCTCGGCGCGCAGCTCGCTTGGAGGCCAAAAGGAAGGCCCACCTGGCGGAGCAGCAAGAGGAGGAAGAGAGCCTGCCTGAGCAGTACGAGAGCATCATGGAAGACTGTGGTCACGGACGCTTTCAGTGGATGCTCTTCTTCGTGCTCGGCTTGGCACTGATGGCGGACGGCGTGGACGGCTTCGTGGTGGGTTTTGTCTTGCCCAGTGCGGAGAAGGACATGTGTATATCCAACGCTGACAAAGGACTGCTGGGTAAGTGGCAAAAAAAGTGCTGCAGGAAACATCAAGGCCGTAGACCGCTCAGTGAGCCCGCAGAGGAAAAATGTTCATGCAACTTTTTTTTCTATGGGCCTGCTGCAGGCGACAGGTCATAGCAAATACTTGCACATGTAAGTGGGATAAGAAGTAGGTGAGACACAGGCATGTCTTACAGATTCTCTCATCTTTTCAACACTACAAACTCTGCACACCGCTCAAGTAGCCCAGTAGTGCTATTAACATGATAAGTTTGAGGTTCTTGCAGTGCAAGACAATTAGACGATCAGAACATAGATTGTGTGGACATCCTACAGGCATCTTATGGGCACTTAAATATCCCATGCACACCCAGTGCATGCAGCATTTGCATGTTGTCAGTATCACAATCGGCGGTTACCCTGGCCGGTTGGCTGCCTCGGTCCCGTCGAGGCCTGACCAGAGCTTTCCCAGGGCCGACGCCTGGGGGTTGGGGCCAGGACTTGCTCCGGGGGGGGGGGGGGTTTAGGGTTAGGGTTGTTGTTTGACGGCTGTTTGACCATCGGGGGACAGTCTACCAGCTGTCCCCAATTTACCCCCTTCCTCATATAATCTCATATTAGGGTGAGGGGGTGGGGGGATTTAGCCTGCGATGCGCCTTGGGGGAGGGCTACTTGGCAGTGTCCCCCTCCCATGGTTGCCGTATGGAATGGGCCCCCCCTCTCTCGGTTTTATTTGAACCTTAGACATGTAGGGCTTTGGTAGGGGGGTGCTTGGACATCACTGCCAGTAAGCAGCAGATGTCCTCTTAGCGCCCTACCCACCAATTTTAACCGCACCTTAGACATTTAGGGCCCCTTGGTGGTGAGGGAGAGGGGACATCACTGTGAGTAATCAGTAGATGTCCCCTCAGTGCCCTACCCGCCAATTTTAACTGCACCCCCTTAGTACACACACCCTTTACTCTTCAAAATATACATTGAGACATAAACACACACACACATATGCACACACACACACCCTCACAAACACGCATACGCATTTTGCAAGGAAGGTGGGACCTAGAACCACCTGTCCCGTACCCCATCCCTGGTGGGGGGTATTGGACCCTTGGCAACGGCGGCCGTGTCCCCTGGGTGCCGTTTTCCTGGGCCCGGCGGTGCTCTCTCCGCGCAGGGAGAGGGTTCACATTACACCTGAACCTGGGGTGTCCGTATCCCTGTGGGGTGGGTTCTGGCCCTTGTCCCTGAGTGCTGGGCCTCACCAAATTTCCAAATGTGGCCGAGCCTGGTTGGGCAATGTTTACAACACCCCTCGTGGGTTCCCCTTTTCCCCGGGGTGCCCTCCTCCTGGGTGGGAACGGCTGGCCCCTGCCTTGCTCCTTCCTGGACCAACCGTGGGCCGGGTGGGTGGCTGCCTGGAGTGCGGAACGGGTCTCCCTTGGGGGGGTCCTGGCTCGTACCTGGGGTTGGGGTGGGGGGATGCCCAGAACTCCTGGGTGGTGATGGGGTGCTCATCTGGGGCTGTGGGCACCCTTCTCAGGTGGGGCCCTGCGTTGGTCCCTCCCGGCGCGGCGGGGGGGCTGCTCTCCTGGTTGGGCTGGGGCGGCACTCTCTTTCCCCCAGTGCATCCCTGCTCTCTGGCTCTTGGGGCCTCGCAGCGGTCCTGCTGGCCCTGGCTTGGGCGGCGGATGTGATCGCCCGGGGGGCGGTTGTTCTCTGCCTGCTGCCGTGTGGCTTTGGGGCTTCTGGCAGCCGCGGCTGCTGCGGCAGGGGTCTTGGTGTGGGGATGGCTGGGCATTCTCCCTCCTTCTTTTCACATTCCACCATCCATTTTAGAAGAACATAAACACTCAATTGAGCTCACCTTTGCACTAATAGTTTGTGTGATTGAATGAAATATTTCACACTAGTTGGTTTAAAGGCATAAGTATGCGTGTGTGAACACTATCTGTTTTGTGTACATGTTGACATGTAGACATTTTTGCAGCTAGCAGGTGTGTCTATAACATTTGAGTGTGTGCATGGACAAGCCCCACCCTTTGAGATTTGTACTACATTTGAACCTTACCGTAAAGCCCAGTAAACTTGTTGCTTTATGCTGCTTCATGGTTTTATCCCCCCTCCTATTATCCCCCTCCTATCCCCCTCTCTCTAACATCCCTCTCTCTTCTTCCCTTCTTTCCTTTTCCGTCCGGTTCAACACCAATGATTTTCAATTATGATTGAAATTAATAAAGTTTAGCCTCAATTACAAAAGGGGTTTATTCAGACATACCTCTGGTTTTTCTGAAGATTAATAACCCCTGTTGTTAAATTAAATTATGTCCAACACAAGAGGCCTTCAGTTCTCATCTGTCTGCCCAGCTGTTGGATAAATAAAATAAAATAAAATAAAATAAAATAAAAACCTACCTGTCACACAAACAGGCAGACGGCTGGATTGCTAAGAGTCCACAAAGCTAAAAACGGGGTCAGGCAGGCAGGAGTCAATAACAGGCACAAGGACAGGCAGGTTGGTCAAAATCCAGGCGAGGGTCAGGGCAGGCAGCAGGCAAACAGAGTCAGATACAGGGTCAGGAAACAGAAGATCAGGGGGGTATTCCAGAAGGCACGTTTAAACTACCCTGAGTTTAACCCTGAACTCTGGCTGAAGTCCACCTGAACTTGCTTACTCTGGGTATGTCGGTTCCAAAAGACTGGATATGAGTTATTTACTGCACAGCAGTAATCAAAGCCAAAGATGACTACTATGAAGGACCTAGAATATGACACATTTTCAGTTGTTTCACACTTTTTTGTTATTTATATAATTCCACATGTGTTAATAGTTTTGATGCCTTCAGTGTGAATCTACAATTTTCATAGTCATGAAAATAAAGAAAACTCTTTGAATGAAGTGTGTCCACATTTGGTCTGTACTATCTATCTATCCATCCATCTCTATATATCTCTATATGCCCATATGAATTAATTCAATTGGTAACAAGTAATTGAGTTCAATTGATTCAACCTAATTTCTTATGTCTATCCAACTCAATAATTGTTTATACTACTCAAATTTACATATGTATCTAACTAAATGTCATTTTACTCCAATTCAATTAAATATTTCCATCTTGATTTATTGTACTTCTTGAACTTTCATTAATCTGAATGAAAGAAAAATAAATGTCTGATAACTATGTATTATTTTTAAGTTGACTGGACTAAAAAAACTATTTATCTTAACTAAAGCAGATAATTGAGTTAGATTAATGTAAAAGTGTTCATCTTTCCAACATCAATACGTGGTCTTGTCAACCCTCTCATGGTAGAAAAAGTATTATTTGAGCTTCTTCATCCACTAAATCATCTTCAAATTGAAAAAGCCATGCTGTTTCACCTCTCTGAAAACAAAATAACCTTCAACTAAACCTGCTCCAGACCAGGTTATGTTCAGAGCATGAGTTGCTATGGCAACTTGACATACTGTGAAGCACATCTCCATTTTTGAAACAGAAAGTTCGGGTTATCCGCTTCCTTCCCCCCACAAACTTACCGTGGTAACTCACATAACCTGCTTTTTGGAATACCCCCCGGTCCAACTATACCACTATAAGAAGGCAGAGTGACACAAACAATACTTTGCACTGACCATCACTCAGTGCAGAGCTTAAGTATGCTGTGGTTGATGAATGAATGAGAGTCAGGTGTGCGGCATCGAGGAAGTGTGCGCTTGGGGTTGCTGGGAGCTGTAGTGTGGTTAAAACTCTAGAGACACTTCCAGCCGGCGACCAGAGGGGGAGACAGAGCTCTTATTTCTGACACTACCGGCAAATAAAATAGATTTAAAGAGGAGCTTTGTGACAAATCCAGATTTGTTATGAATTTGGTCAACAATGTTGTTGTTTTTTTGTAGCACCAACAAACAAAAACCTCCTGAGCTGCTTTTCTCTTTAGGAACAATAAAGTGCATCCACTGCATAAAATATGTTGGAAAAAGACTACCCATTCCTGACAGAGTAAACCAAGTCTTTCAGCATCCTAATGAATCCAGAAAATTGTATTTTTCCGCCCAAGCAGCACAGCAGTGCCTTTTTCATTTAGTACAGAGTGTATGCTGAGACGTAAATGTCTGCTGTGTGCTGCACCGACTCCTGTGGCATGTACAGGTCATCAGGCTCAGACTTTTTCTGACAGTTTAGGAGTTATAAACATCCAGGATAAGAAACAAACAAAAACAAGCTCATTTCTCAGACCCTGTCAATTTTAAACTTTTAAATATGTTTTTATCATTAATTTTGCATTGATGGTATGACAAGATATTATTATATCATCTCTTGTTGATTTATAACCGGAATAGATATAGTTTAGCATATTATATTATATTTATATGCTTTTACTTTTTGTACCAGTAAAACAGAAATTGAGTCCCTAAAAATTGATAGACACACATTCGCATTATTTTTTAACACACTGCACATGTCGGCAGCAAGGTTTTCTTCCCTTGAGAAGAGTTTGGTACAACAAGATGTTTTTAACCCTTATGCGATCTTAACACTCTGTTTACTCTTCTTGTTCTACAACACTACTAATGCTCCCAAAGCCCAAAAAAATCAAGCAGATTAATTGAATTTTACATCTAAACTGTAATGTGCATGATGAAACAAACTGCTACTTATGATTTCAACTCAACTGATTTCCTTTTTGATTTCATCATGTTTTTATTCCACAACACAAAACAGGCTATCATTAGTGAACATCAGAATGATCTACCATCCGCCAAGCAGATCATGAGGTGTTGATCAGAAGATTTAAATCCTACTAGTTTCAGCATAAATGCTTTTACAGCTTTGTACTTTTTTATATAATTGTCTTTTTTATTGCAGAACCAAATTAATTGTGTTTTTAGGCTTCTATTACTGTTTTCATTCAAAAGCCAATTTCCTGTTTATGGTTCTCTACCCAAAAACCACCAATTAAAACAGGGTTTTGTATTTCCATGCATTTGTGCGCGCATTTATGCAGATTTATAAAAAGCTAACCATATGCTGAGCCTTTAGAGCGCTTTTATATATATCTGGAGGAAATATGGGAAATGCAAATTCCTGTCGTTATGCCTGAACACATGAAGCTAAACAGTTTTATGTCTTTAGACCCAGAACAGCTGCATGTGTTTGTGCAAAAGCGGGGAAACAATCAGAACGCACGGTCAGAATTCATCTGGAGGAAAAGCTTTTACCTCGTTGAGCATGGACATCTGGAAAGGTTTTGAATTGCAAAAATTTGAGGGGGAAAAAATCTATCTGACCACAAGTCAAATGGATTTTCCATTTATTACATGCAGAAAATTAGGTTTTGCAAAAGTATTATTCAATAAAAGACAGCTCGCTCCAAGGAAAGCTCCAAAATTTACTAATTATAGTCATCATTGGGTGAATTATAACTCCATTTTCACCCAAGGTTGAGGAACTCATCAGAGAATGGATGCACTGCTCCGCATAGTTGAAGCAAAAATTCATATGAATATTTACGGATGCAGTCTTTCCCAACTGCTCCAAGAAGAAAATGGATTTCTCCTGTTAAATTTCTCTG
This sequence comes from Oryzias sinensis, assembly GCA_037389245.1. Lineage (NCBI taxonomy): Eukaryota > Metazoa > Chordata > Actinopteri > Beloniformes > Adrianichthyidae > Oryzias > Oryzias sinensis. The sequence continues at coordinate 16,547,234 of CM074489.1, read as the reverse complement.
AAACACGTTCATGCCACTCACATGCAAATGTTCATCAAAAGAATAAAAGCATCCATGGATGAAACAGATATTTTCATGCAGCACAGACAGAAATTTGCTTCAAATGTACCTTGAAACCATCTTGTGTCTGCGCAGAAATCTAAACCGCAAATTAAAGCAACTCCACTTATTTCCAAGACCTCGTGTGCAGCCAGGCAATGTGACAGATTGCACATCACTCATTTCATCTTAACATGGGCTCCTGGGAGGCAGCCCTGTGAGAGACTGATGAGGAACCTGTGGTAATTGTATTCAGAGTGTGTTTCCAGGCTAATACGGAGCATGTTGCAGCAGTCAGAGATCCTGGCGGACTGCAGCGCTCTGTGCTGAGCTGTCAGACACGCTTCAGGCCTCTGACAGGCTGAGGTAGCAGGAGGACGGGACGGTGAAAATGAAATCACAGCATCTGTTTGTGCAGAGTGAGATCACGGGCTGAGAATATGAAGCAGATCTGCAGAATGATAGTGTCTGATGCACGCTCATGCTCCGTTCAGCAGACGTACGGCAGTGCCAAGCTGTTTAATCCTAACCTGACTTTTAGATGGAAGACAGACTCCTAAACATTAACTGCTACATTTACTGTTTAATCTACAGACTAAAGGCAAAGGTGGGAGTTCATCTGCTGAAAACAAAGAAAAGAAACACATTTGTATTTGAATTTCAAACAATTTCCTATTAAATGATGAATGAAACAAACGGATAATTGAATGCATTTGTGTAATGACGTGCAGGTAAAGCACAGAAGGTCATCCCGCTTTTCTTATTATTATGTGGAATGAATCATTTTTTTCAGTTTCTGTTTGGAATCCTCTGCATCATTTGGGTTTAACAACTCCTATGTCATCTGGACGCAACGATTGCTGCTGCCGTGCAGCTTTGAAAACTCTGAAACAGAAGGACTGACAGGCGTAGCTGATATGTTCGGTGCTGCTGCTGCACTTGTCTTACTGATGCTGAGGTTGTGTCTTGTGCAGTCCATGCTCTCAAGTTCTAATTTCCATTTTTAGCCATTTTAGGTTACAACAATACAGAGTGTGAAACTGAAACAATACAGTGTCCTGGGGGGCCTGATTTTTAGATGGGTGGGCCTTACTAACCTTATAGTGCTGAGTCTGAAGTCCAGCATTTAAAATATGGACTTCTTTTTTATTTTATTTTTTTTGCTGTCACTGCAAAAGGCGTTCAGTTCACACTTTTATCTCTCCTGGCGCACAAAAATATCATTGGGTAAAATAAATGACAGTGTTCCTATAATGTTTTTAAATTCTTTTAGTTTTAACAGAACGGGTTGAAAGAAAGCACCTAGATCAGGCCTCAGTCACATGCAGCCATACGGGTGTTGTAGATTATGGGATTGTTCAAGGCCAGCGGAGGGTCGTTGTTACGGCCCCAGGCCTTTTGGTGTGTGTATGTGTGTGTTGCGTGTNTTTTCCCCTCTGATTGTAAACTGTGTTTGTGGACTTTGTTTAGCATTTAGTGTATTGCATGATGTCCATCTAGTTATCTTTTCTTTTGGTTATTTATTGCATTAGTGCCTGAGCATTTAAGTTTGTTACCTTCTTTACTTTTGCAGCTGTCATTTAAAATAAACGGCTGCACTGACAGCCATTCCACCCTTACCGGCTTAATATTATTTCTTTATGTTACCTATTTTCTCCCTCCCTCTGGGTGGGATGTAACAGTCGTAGAGAAGAGTGGCCGCATCTTAAGGGGAGTGCAGATGTGTCTTGCAGTGCCTTTTAGGCTCGTGTGGCCACCTTAAGAAACGTCATGAAGATGGAACGTGCCATTACCGTGGGTTCATTACATTTGCCAAGAAGTATTTGTAAGGCAAATGTAAGTTGCACAAACTTATGATGTGATGCTGTCATAGGGTGTGTGCAGGTGATACATACAGTAAGTGCACATTGAGATGCCTGTAGGATGTCCACACATACTACACTCTATCTAATTTTCTCATTTCTAACAGTCGGGCTGCTTGTAAGGAGTTAAAAAATGAAAAACAACAATAATAGATCAGACTTATCCACACTTTTCCAGATGCTCAGACTGCTTACAACGTGTCCATTATTTATTCACCGCTCATTCATACTTGCTGATGACAGAGGCGTGGCTGCCAGTTTGTACCTATGGTCCCTCTGACCATCACTGGGATCATTCATACACATTCACGCACCAGTGCAGCCACACCGGAGGCAGGGAAGGTGAAGTGTTTTGCCCAAGGATACGATAGCGGTTGACTGTGGGGAGCGGGGATCGAACCGCCGACACTTCAGTCATTGGCCGACCCGCTCAACCGCCAGAGCCACTGCCACCCAATAATGCGTACGACGTACACTACCTGTATCTCACCCACCCGTAGTTATCCTTGCGTGTTGTCCAGGTGTTTTTCACAACCTGCCGTCAGGCCCATAGAAAACATTTGCATGAATATTTTCTCTGCATGGGCTCACCATACGGTCTACAATCTCAAAGTTTCTTGCAGGTCACCTGCGTTTCACGTACAGGTTTGACGGAGACCTTTTAGGCTCATTTTGGAAATGTGTGAGAAAGCCGTCATTTATCTACTGCTTGTGAAGGGTTCAACTGTGGAAGAAAGAGTCTGGATGCTCTGCACCTCTTCCAGCTCTTTTGGGGAGGGGGGGGGGGGGGGGGCACAGAGATAATCTCCAGTGTGTCCAAAGGGACCTCCTCTCAGTTGGACGTACCCCTAATGCCTCCCCAGGAAGGCGTCCCGTTGGTATTCCAGCCACATGTTGTAGCTCCACCAACTGGCTCTTCTCCAAACCATAACTGCTACAAAAGATGCAGCAGAAGCTGACGCATGTTGTCAGAAAGAGGAAATGTTTGACTTTTTTTCTTAAATAGAGCAGCTCTTTTCGTGTCAAACTTAAAATACGAAGAGCTAGAAACGTCTCTAAGGTTCGAAGCCTTTCACATCTGCCCTTTTTTTTGAGTTTACACCACTTCTGCATTCCGGAACAAGTAGAATATAATTGTTTTGAACACAAACAACATCCCATCTGTTATTTGAGGCTTGTCCTGCATTTCAAATAACCTTCAGCATGTTCTCCTGTTACAGGTCTTTAAAAAACCGCGTCAGTATAAGTCATGAATTTCCCATACGAGAAAATGCACGACATGGAATGATTCATAACGATATCCACCTATTTCGCTCGCAAGGTGAAACCCATTACTTCATCTTTTAGTGGTTTTTCTTACAGCAATTTTTGCTTTTAAAGCTGCAAGGAAGAGGTAAATGTTTGTCCCCCCCTCGAGGCTCAAGGGCAGGTTTACCTGAAGGAGAGGCCTTAATCACGGACCCGTCCTGTCCTTGTACATATCAAAGCCATGCATGCTGCCTCGAGCATCAACATACCAAGACATCAGACCCTGAAGAATGTCTCACTGAACAGGCCGTGCATCTCGGCATGTGGAGCATCAGACCATTTGGATGGTTTATTAATCCACAGGGAAGGTGCACACCACCGCGCCACGTGCCTCTAAGCGGCTTAGTCCCTGTGTAATTAGGGCCGTGTAGTAAAAACACAGAGCGGGCAGGAAGTATGGCTCTGAATGTTTAAAAAGCTCAGAAGCCGACCGACTCGGCTTCAACAAAGGAGGAGGAAGATTTGACGCTGCACGGAGAGGAGCCTCGCAGTCAGCGGGGCTGACGCACAGCAGCGGTAGCAGCAGCAGCAGCTGCCTGTTGAATGCTGGCTCTCACTCCACATGGCGATGACTCACACACTCCTGCATTCAGGGCTGTGATGAAGGGTTACAAGACACAAAGACCGCCGTGTTGTGAACAAAGCAGAGAGCAGGTCGGAGATGCTGGAAGAAGCGTCCACATCTTCCTCTGCGAGCACCAGGAAACGCTGACAACAGCTTCCTGCTACGTCATGATCCATTTCTGTAGATGCTGATCGAGCTTCACATGAAAGGCTGCTTCAGAGAAAACAACAGGAGCTGAGGTTTAAACACGGGTGAAGGGAGCCCCCTGGTGGAGAACACGGAGAAGATCACGTCCCTTGTTTTTTGATGTTTTTGTGGTTTTTTGTGTGCAGATTTTAATACAGAGTGTGTTGTATGTTTGCAGGTCTGCTGGTGTACGTGGCCATGATGGTGGGGGCTCTGGTGTGGGGCGGGCTGTGTGATAAAATGGGAAGGAGGAAGTGTCTGATCTATGTGCTGACCATAGACCTGGTCTTCTCCTTCCTGTCCTGCTTCGCTCAGGGATACGGCTTCTTCCTGTTCCTCAGGATCTGCTCCGGCTTTGGGTGAGAGACCTTTGGATCCCCTTAACTCAATTAAAATTCAAACAAAGCACTATACAACAGATCTTAGCATAATAAAACAGTTAAAAAATATGATAAGTGAATAAAAATATAAAAAGGCGTTAAAAACTTGAAGGTAAAAAACATTAAACCCAATAAAATGGGATAAAAAACCTCAACTGACCTTTTCCACAAATCCTCCAGTCAAGAGGAAAACATGAATAACAGCTAAACCAATATCTACAGATGCTTAGAGACAAAATAAAAAAATCAGACTGAATTTTTATATACAGGATGATTAAGACAGAATTAAAGAGCATCTTTGTGACAAATACAGATTTGTAAGGAATGATTCGGCAAAAAACAAACATTTTTAAGAACATATCTCCGATTTATCTCAATGAATTATGTTAAAATAAAACCTTTTTTTTTAACTATGCTTTTTTTATTTCTTTATAAGCTTTAATACATAATAGAGAGAAAATTGCATCTTGCATGATAAAAGTAAAAGTAATCAATAAGATTTTGACAAAAATGAATTAATTTTATTAGATTTATATCTGTTCCATTAGAACACTAAATTTGTGTTTTTCTATTCCTTTAACATTTGTTAAACACTTTTTTACTTTATTTAAATTGTAAATTGCAGTTTTTGTTGAAAGGTCCATAAAATTTCTTTAAGTTTCTCTAAATTAAGGCAAAAAAGGAAAATGGAAATTTGACAATCGTTTATAAAAAACATTATTTCTCATTTATTTATTCAGCATTTACGAAAACTAAAACCTTAAATAGCAAAAATCTGTAGCACAAATTCATTAATTAGCTCTAGGAGGATTGTTTTTTGAGGAGTTTCAGAGCTGTTTTGTAAGAAAAATATTTTTTTCATTTTGTCTCCTTTCATACATTTACACAAAGTTGAATAAAAAACTAAGCTGCAAAACACAAACACTGAAACATTATTTATTTAATATCTAACAATCCTTCAAATACAGATTAAGCTTTATACTATTTAATTTCCTTTATTTTGTATTAGAAAGTGTTCTCATTGCTTAAAAAAAACTTTTATTGAAGTTATGTCTTTGCTTTTAACATGGACAAAGTGTTGAATTTAGCATGCAGAACAGACAAGCATCTTCAGCTTTTATTTTGAAATCTCTTAGAAGATACAGATTTGGATAAAAACTTTCTAAAAACAAAAAACAAATTTGACTTAATAGAAGTAATACATCAGCCTCCAATCACGTTTTATTTTATTTTTTCAATCCTTTAATTTTTGGGACACTAAAAATACATCATAAAACATACAAAACAAAATGGTAATAAATATATGTTCAAAGAAATTGTTTTATTTGTTGGTATATTTGTCTAATTTAGCATTTTTATCTTTTTAAAAATATAAATAAATTTGGTGTGCAGGTCAGGTGAGCATTTTCAAAAGGTTTTAGGTAATTTTGTTAAATAATGCAACATTTGTTGTTCACTTTGACATTAGCTTTATTGAAGCTATATTTTCATTCCTGTGCTGAATCTGTATCAATAAAGACCAGATAGATAAATTCCACCCTGAATTAAATGAATAGATACAAAAAATGCTATTCAATTGTTTTTGTTTATTCAATTTATTTAACCTTTTTAAAATAATTTTCCCATTAGAACTCTGTTTTAAGTAATAGTTGCATATTTCTATTTGGCATAAAATAAATTTTAAAAACATTGTCTGAAATAAAACCAAAAAGTTTACTGTGATTCTCATATTTACTTATAGATTATAGATACAACACATTAAAAGGTAAAGTGGATTTCTTAGTGGACTTTTTAATTGATGTTCTGTCCAAATCCCGCGTCTGTGGACTTGAAGAGGGGTGTTGACCGCCTGACATGCTGGCACAGCCGCGGTCCGACAGTCAGACGACGGTCCAAGCTGCTTTTCTGAATACGAAGAAGCTTTTATTTATTAACTCCAGGAGAAAATTCATTGAATTATTTAATTAAAAGCATTAAAGCTCTTTGTTAAGTCCTGGTTTCAGTTTTGGAACTAAACTCCTGCTGTTGGCAGAACCTCACAGTGGAGCTGCTCTGAATGATCGGTCTGATGAGGGCTCCAGGAGGAAGTTTGCCCTAAATTGCTAATATCATTTAAAAAAATGCAACTACATTTTATTTTTCTGGTTTCAAAGGACAAAGACAAAGTTCAGGAAGTCAGATTAAGAAAGTGAAAGATTAAATATGGTTCTCAAAATTAAACACTGAGGCTAAAACCGGGTAATTATCTCTTTGGCAGGAGGAATCTTGCTGTCATTAAACACCAAAATTGGTTTTACTCAAAGTAACTGATATCAGAGCCTCTATCTCTCAAATCATGCAGAATATTGGATTCTGGGGCTTATTCTTTCATTCACAGGGTTTTGCCTTGTAGGTTTGTTGAAGAAATCAATGCACAGATAAGAATAATAAGACATTTAACTGCCTTCAGCAAAAAACAGATCAAATCCATGAACCACCCGGGTGTTAAGGGTTACATGGATGTTTTAGATTAAAAAGTTTAAAGTTAGAAAACCAGCGGTAATCAAGAGCATTTCGGATGAAAGGCCGTCTCGGTGTGTGGGATGAGATAAAAAGGGAGAATGATGCGTTTTATTTCCTTTTTTGCTCCAGAATTGGTGGCTCCATCCCAATCGTGTACACCTATTTCACCGAGTTCCTGCAGATGGACAAACGTGGAGAACATCTGAGCTGGCTCTGCATGTTCTGGATGCTGGGAGGCCTGTACGCCTCCTTCACTGCCTGGGGGATCATTCCTCACTATGGTAACACAAAACACACCATTATTCAAACTCTGAAAGCAGTCTGCAAGCAAAATGAACACAAGGAAGTCTGTTTTTTTTATTTAAATATGGAAATAATATGAATAATGAAGAAATGTTTGTGATACAAAAATGTTCATCAAATAGTCCATAGTTTTTTGATGGTTAGGTTCTGGGCAAATGACATCTTTATTCTGGTGAGATAAACTTAGACCATAGATGGATGAACTCCAGAGCCTACACGCCCGTGGTTCTTGAGGCCAGTCCACGACATAGTATTGGTCTGAGAGGAAATTGGGTCGGAGGAGGGCCACAAAGAGTTTCATGTCCGTAAATAAAAAAGCAGAAATGTGATCGTGATTGGCTGACCAAAAAAAAAAAAAAAGGTGAGGAATTTAACTATTGGTTTACAGTGATGGCGTAAGTAGCTGAGTCTCCTTTACACATATGCACCAAAATGTATTGAAAGGCTAGAAGTGTTGAAAAACATAATTTCGCAATTGCATTGTTTCCATTAAATTGTAAATGTGTGAATAAACACAAACCAACTCATGCGATAAGTTATTCAAAAACGTGGCGATAGAGGTGAACAATACTTTGATTAAGAGCATACACTAACATTTTTGCCACTGCACTAGCGCTCATCATCATCTATCTAAGGAGACGTCCGTTGGCGTCTTCTTCAGGCCATGAAGCGGCGAGTTCCGTACATATGGGAGTGGCTACGGATGAAGCCAATTTGGGAAATGGTGGTTGGGATTTTACAGAGGAACTGTGGATCCAACAATTCCGCATGACACGCCCAACTTTTGAGGAAGTGTGATGGTGTGGGATCGCTTGTGGAGGTCTGCTGTGCTTCGCCCAAGCCAGCCAGTTCCTACCAAGAAGCGTATTACCACCTGGTTGTTGGTCATGTGACATTTAACTTGAAAAAAAGGACTTCCAATGCACTTTTGCAAACTGTCAATTTTGATACACCTCAAAAATCACCTCCTACAAGTGCAAAAACCTTTTTTTCTTTTCAATGCTAGTTTTTCCTGAATTGACATGTTTCCGTAAGATTAAATTTTCATCGTCGATGGAAGCGCAGTTAATGCTTTTAGTGGTGTGCAGAGTGAGTGACAAGAATCCAGCTTACCCGGAAGGGAGGTAGATCTTGAAACTCTGCCAAAGCTTCACCAATGGTTGAATGCCGTGTAAAATCGTTACTGTCTACATATGTGTAAAATAGAGTTCACACACATCCGATTTTAATGCTTATTAATGGATAAAAAGTAAGTTATCAACATTAAAGTCAGTGTTACTAATAAATTGGGATTTGCAAATAATGTCAAAATAATTGGATTACACAAATCAAAAGCTGAAAATGTAAAATTGGAAGTTGAAGTCAATTAAGACAACTGCAGTTTATCCATGTAAGACGGTGCAGAGCTCCACATGTTTGCTGTCTGCACAGCAGTAGCTATAGTTTTCTCATTAACTCAAAATGTCTTAAATGCCACAGAACTGAATTAAATCTGGATCTTCTCATTTTACATCATAGAAAAGGTGGGGGAAAAAAGCTGCTCGAGAGAAGCTTTTTTTTATAAAATGGTCACGTTTTCATTTTAAGCCAGTTAATACAGAATTGCTCTGTCACGCCTTCAAATTCTGCTTACATGTTGTAGAAGTGTTCGCTACAACCTGTTGCATGCAGCATACCTGTAGGAAAAAATGAACATTTTCACTCTACAGTGACATGGGGGGCAGGAGAGCAGGTAGGACCCAGACGCAGAGGCAGGAGGCAAACGGTTTCAGGGCAAGGGGGTTTATTGCAAACAAAAGGCGCGGCCAAGCAGGATAACAAAAACAAAACTAGACTTACTGTGGCGTGGCAAGAAACATGGAAACATCCAAGAACTAAATGACGCTATGACACGAAGACGTTAGTGACGTTAATGGACCAGCGCAAGAGGAAGGGAGAGACGAGACTTAAATACAGACAGGGCAGACAAGACACAGGTGAACATGATCAGGACAGATAGGGACCAGGAAGTAAAACTCAGGAACATGACAAAACAGAACACCTTTCAAAATAAAACAGGAAACAGAACCAAACATGACAGAACAAGAAATAAATCAAAAACCAAGACAAAAGAAACCCAAACCATGACATACAGGCTCACTGAGCTTAGACCTTGACCCTTATGTGCGTGCACTGTACAGGTTTGCCCATTTTTCACTGGCATACAGCCTGTGTCCAACCATGAGGCTGATTTTGATCAGGTTATAAAACCTAATCTTTAAGGTTGGGGTGTTTCGACAGACCTTGCTTAATTTTACACACAAACGTTGTAATAATGACCGTTTTCTTTGGTTTCCAGGTTGGGGCTTTGCCATTGGAACTCAGTTTCAAATCCACAGCTGGAGAGTGTTCATCCTGGTGTGTCTCTTCCCCGCTCTGGCCGCCCTCATCGGGGTTGTCTTCATGCCGGAGAGTCCCCGTTTCCTGCTGGAGGTCAGAGTTCAACTGAAACCACCAGAAATCTTAAAACAGGTTACCCTAATATTGTGTGTCAGAGTCCAGGAGTTACTCAAAGAAGCTGAGTCAACAACAGCGACATGGCACTGCTGTGCAAAGGTAGCAAAGAGCTGCTAAGACTTCAGCAGAACACCACCCACCCGTGTTTCCCATTCAGGACATTGTCAGGACTTTAACCACATGTGATATTTGTGTGCTTCTAACCACTGACACATGACCCGTTCTGATTAGAGGGGAATGTTGAGCTGCTGGTGGAAGATTTGCTGTTTCCTCAACATGATTGGAACTTCAGTGTTTTATTTCAGCTACAAAGACCAAAAAATATATTTGGTTTTCAGAACGCACGCCATGATGAAGCCTGGATGATCCTGCGGCGAGTTCATGACACCAACTGGAAGGCCAAAGGAGAGCCAGAGAGAGTCTTCACTGTAAGCGGACAAGACTTTTAGAAGCTGTGGTTCTGGAAAACTGAGGTGGCAAATTATTTCATAAGTACTTTAAATATTGATGCTTACCTCCCATTTCTGAACAGGTGACCAACATAAAGACCCCTCAAACTGAGGAGGACGAGTTCATAGAGATCCAGAGCGATACTGGGACCGCCTTCCAGCGCTGGACAGTCCGTAAAATGACCATGCTGCAGCAGGTCTGAACCTATGCTAGGGCTGCATCCAAAGCAGCAAAGCTCCTCTTCTCTCAGGCTGGTTGTGAGGGTGATGCATCTTGAAATGTTACTTCTTCTAAGAAGCAAAGCAGACGTAATCATGAATGTCACAGAGTGAATTCTAACAACTCTTCTGTGTGCTGCTGTACTGCCCCTTGTGTAACCCACAGCAGAGGGGGTGTGGTCTGACACTAAGGGATTTCCTAACCTAAAGGGTTAAAGGGAGCTCCTGTTGCAGACTCATACTTTTAAACCCAAACTCAAATATTCACCGTTATACAGCATGATTATTAGAATTGTGTAACATTTTTAAAGCTGTTTAGCCAAAAAATAATGGTATTGGATCCCTAAATGAAGAAAAAAAAATATCAATCAGCTGTTGTTGTCAGCTGTGAAAAGTGAATCCACTTTTTCTCCAATACATTTTGGGTGTCTCCATTTTCCTTTTTACCAAACTTTCAGTCCCTATCGCTTGTCTTTTCTCCATGAAGGTGATGGCCAATGTGATGTCTCTGTCTGCTCCGGAGCTCAGACTGCAGGGCCTCTTCCTGGTCATCGTGTGGTTCTGTATGGCCTTCAGGTAAAATATCAACCATCTCCAGGTTTTTTTTTTTTTTTTGCTGTTAGATAAGCAGCAGTTTGAAGTGCTTTTTGGTTGCTGTGTTCATCAGCTACCACGGTCTGGGAGTGTGGTTCCCTGACATGATCAAATACATGCAGTATGAAGAGTACGAGTCCAAGGTGAAAGTGTTTCATCGAGAACGTGTGGAACGCTTTCACTTCAATTTCTCTCTGGTCAATCAAATCCACCGCGAGGGAGAGTACATCCATGACAAGTATGGTTTTGTTGACGCCACCGTGGCCCGCTGCCAATGCACATCTGTTTAAGGTCACAAACTCTCTGTTTAGGTTTGCAAATATCGAGATCAAGTCTGTAAAGTTTGAGGATTCCCTGTTTGAAAACTGCTACTTTGAGGATGTCAGATCCACCAACACTTTCTTTGAGAACTGCACCTTCAAAAACACCATCTTCTACAACACAGGTACCCCATTAGCCACACCAACACGACGGGAACCACTTCAGATCTGTTTAGAACCCAAATCTTTCTGTTCCAGATTTGTGGCAGGAGAAGTTCAAAGACTGTCGGCTGGAAAACACCACCTTCCTCCACCCGAAGAAAGGCTGCCACTTGAACTTCCAGGAGGAAAACGACATCGTCATCTACATGGTCAGCTTTCTGGGCAGCTTGGCTGTGTTGCCTGGCAACATCCTCTCTGCCCTGTTCATGGATAAGATAGGAAGAATCCGTATAATAGGTGAGACGATCGGGAAGAATGAATGATTTATATATCGCATTTTCTGTAAATCTGCACCGATCACCTTCAGGTTTGAGTGAAAGTCTGCTGTTTGACTGTTTTAGGCGGTTCAATGCTGGCATCGTCGGCCTGCACCTTCCTGCTGCTGCTAAGCTTCAGCCAAGGAGCTGTAATATGCTGGCAGTGTCTCTTCTACGCTGTCAGTGTGGCAGCTTGGAACGGACTGGAGGTCATTTCAGTGGAGCTCTACCCCTCCTCTAAAAGGTACAGCATAAATGACCCCCAAAATTCACTTCTGTTGGTACCAACTCTGGCAGCTGGGCGTCTTTTCAATGCCAAACTACTTAACCAGTTACATTTTATTACACAAGTGACCCAATATTTCAATAAATATCATTTAGTGGTCCAATTTTTGGGGTTAACTAGAACCATTTTCACCTGGTAATCATTCAAAGATGAAACTTTCATTGACAAAATAATCACCTCATTAAAAATGAATAAAAGAGCTGTTTTTAGCCTAAACTAATCTATTTATTTTTAAAACGAAAAGCATTTTTCTAGTGAAAATGTATTTGGTACAAACGTTTGGTTTCTTTAAACTGTCCATTGTTCTAATTAAGCAGTATAAATACATTTAGTTTACCTTTAATCACCATAGAAACAGTTTTTTCAAGATCTGTTTATTGTCAAATGTACAATTTAGTTTAACATACTTTCCTCTCAGATCCCAGTGCAAACTAAATAAATAGATTATACTCAAATCTTTAGGCATGATCAACTGTTAATGGCAGTGAATGTAACAAACACCATTTTAGACAAATTAAAGTCTAGACTTTGATCATTTCTGTGATTATTTTGCTCCTTGATTTCTGAGTAGGTGTTTGTTTTTTGAAAAATTCAGGATTTTTTTTTTTTAAGTCCAACTCCGATCCTGTTATAATCTATTTTAAAAGTGTTCCCAGTGGTTTTTAAATTATGATTATGCTGTTTTTAGCCAAAAAAACAAACAAAAAAAGAACAGTTGTTTTCTTGGACATAGTTTCTGCGGAGCACAATGAAAGGGGGGGGGCCCTCTCATTGTTGCAGAGAGCTAAGAGTGAGGAGCTTGTGCCCCCCCCCTGCATATTTTTTATGTCACAAATTTGATCATTTTAAAACGGTATATTTAATCTGCTCCTGATTCAAAATGATTTGAATAAAGAAATACTCAGAAATGCAATGTTAAGTTCAATTTTCTTGATATTTTGCCTCTATCATCAGAAAAATGACACCAGAACATATTCAAAACACCAAAAACACAATTTTCATCGGAGTGGGACTTTAAGGTCTTTTATTTTTAGTTTGTCTTACAGCTTCTATGTTGCAAAATGGCTGAGTGAGGACAAATGCTAACTTCCTGACAGCTCTTTGTCTCTTTGAGAAAAACTCTTGAAACCCTGCTGGACGTGGAGGAGAGCTCACTACAGGTCTCACCATCTTCTCACCTTCTCCACAGGGGGACGGCGTTTGGCATCCTGAATGGAATCTGTAAATTTGCAGCCATCCTCGCCAGCTTCGTCTTTGCCGTCTTCATCGGCATCACTAAGATCATCCCAATCTTCCTGGCCTTCGCCGCCCTCGTCTGTGGAGGCCTGGTGGCTCTGAAGCTGCCTGAAACTCGGGAGAAAATCCTCTCCTGAAAAGCCAAACTTCTTTCTGCTTTGGTGCCCCGGGCCACAGAACGGCGGGAACACACTTGAGGGAACTGAAAACAGAAAGATGAGAAGGAGAGGCTCTGCTGAGTTTTGTCTGAGTGTTAAAAACTGTTAAAAACCTGTCTGGTTGCCTACATGAACCTGTGGTTTCTTTGTGTTTCTAGTGAGCTCCTCTGAGCTTTTGTCCCGATGAAAAAATCTAGTCCTTGTCCTCGTCTGTCCTCCCAACATCTGTCGTGTTTAAGGTTTGTGTAAAAGATGAGAAAGTGTTGAGTGGTGATGTAGTTCTTGTTACCATATCCTGCTTTGGTTTCATTCCCTCCCGAAGAGCGGTAGACGACCGTTAGTGTTGACTTGGGTGAAAGTTCTGTTTTAGTAAATGCAGCAACATTTCCCACAAATCATCGACGTCCCCCAGTTGGAATGTTTATTATGTGCAGCCCTGTTATGTCTGTAGTGCTCTGTAGTTTGTTTGTTTTTGGTCTCTCTGGATATAAACCTGGACTGACACGTTTATTAAATGTCATAATTTCTCTATTAACGGCAAATTCCCTTTTCAGTTGTCCCAGCTGATCGAAATTCAATTGTCATTCACTGTTTGTTTATTTTTTGGGTAATAAAATATAGTCCTGTCATACTGTCACCATGACGTGTACAAAACTGCTCTTTAATTTGTTTTTTCTAAAAAAAAAAATAGAAAAAAAAGAAACAAGAATGTGGAAAACTGTGAGGTTAGATGTTTTGATATAATGCTCTTGTTTTAACGCCGGGATGAAGAACTGATTTGCAGAACACTCCGTGTTTCTGACAACATGCGTCAAGATTTCTAAGGAGCATGTTACTTTTTTGTGTGTCTGAGCAGAACACGCAGGTGTGTGTGTGTGTGTGTGCATGTGTGTGTTTGTGTCAGGCTGTCAGTCACTTGATTTTACTGCAACACAACATTCTGACACCATCGCTGTATTTGTTGTTGTACATATAGACCTGTGTACAGTAGATGTACCATATTAGCTGCATCATGACTTGAATAAAGCTGAGGGCTTGTTATCCGGTCTCCTGTTTCATGAAACTTTCAGACTGCAGCGCAAGTCTTAGGACAAATTTATAGGAAAATAGGACCAAGCAAAAATAAATCAGATAGAGGAGCGTCTGTCCTCTCAAAATCTGTTAATTCCCTCCCCAAAAGGGACAGATGATGATAGAAATACACTAAAAAGAACAACAACTGGCTTTAATAGTCAGTATTTTTATTTAGGTTGTTTTTTTGTTTTTCCAATTTTTAAATTATAAACAACAGCCATAACCCCTGTTGTATCTGTGCATTCTGCACATACAAAGCAACTAAAACGTTATTTTAAAATCAACACAAACAGTGAATGGTTATTGACACAAAAAAAAACATATAGTTCCTGAAAGAGTTATTTAGTTTGGGGTCCACTGACAGTACATGGGATGGGTCATGGGAACGTTTATTTGGCCCTTCACAGCACCGGCACCGGAATCCAGCATGGATAACGGTGCCATGAGAAAGAGCCGTGACACATCGGATGGTCAACAAAAGAATTGAACTCTTACTGTATTGACGTACCTTCCTTGAGGGCCCAAAGCACTTTACACTGTCCCCTTCATACATTTACACACTGATGGCAGCTCCGCTGATTGATCTGAGACAGTCTGAGTCCTTGCTTCTATGGCAACCTCTCTCGCCAATCAGGTGTGAGCTTGTTGGAAGTCCACACCTCTAACACTTGAAAGCACACTTGAAAGGAGGATCTGTCAATCAAATCTTTGAACATTTGAGGTGAGTTCACATGCTTTTATTGAAGCCCCCGATTGGTCAGTTTAGAACTTAAATAACTTGCAAGAAAGAAAAGATATAACAAAAAATGAGGATTATCAAGAACATGTTGAAAAAAAGGGATCTGAACAAGAATGGGTCTCTGACAAATGGGTCACTGAAAGAAAGAAAAGTATTCACAGCTTGTCAATTTGTGCCTGATAAACAGTAAATTGTTTAGTCATTAAAAATAATATCTTAATAACTCATAACTAATAAAGAAAATGTGCTTCATTTGGTCATTAAAAACAACAAATTACAACTAATTTAAAACTACTAAAAGGTGCATCGGTCATTAAAATAAAATAAAAATACTATTAGAAACAAGTGTTAAAAACTACAGAAAAGGGAATTAATTTTCCACAAAAACAACTATTAAAGACTGAGTTACTGAGATGAAGAAAGAGCGGGCAGATGTAAAGCTAGATGAGACCGCAGGTAGAGTTTATAAATGCTGGAAATGCATCGTGAGACTTTCTGTGGTTTCATCCATGTCAACGTGTGGTTTTGGGGGGAGAGTATGGGGGGGGGGCACATTTTACACCCGAGGTGTGAAACATCGCTGGAACTGGAGGGGTCAACCAGAGGTAGACAGAGGAGTTCATCCACCTGTCACCATGTGACACTGAATCTATCTATCTATCTATCTATCTATCTATCTATCTATCTATCTATCCTATCTATCTATCTATCTATCTATCTATCTATCTATCTATCTATCTATCTATCTATCTATCTATCTATCTATCTATCTACCTATCTATCTATCTATCTATCTATCTATCTATCTATCTATCTATCTATCTATCTATCTATCTATCTATCTATCTAATTGCACCTATATCAAAGCTCCATGAATGGACACATTGACAAGAATATCAGTTTTGTACATTATTTACGTTTTGTTAACTATATTATTTATGAGGATGACTTGCACAACATGCCAATATTGCAGAACATATTTCAATTTTCTTTTTGCAAATATGTGTTCATTTGAATTTCTGTTGTAATTTTCGTTTGATTTTTTTGTGTGTCTTTCACTGCTGGTCAGTCAGGCCAAAAGGTGTTCGTGTTGGCTGTTAATTTAAGACTTGCTTTGTGAAGTCTTCGTGTTATTTATGAGAGGCAGTATTGTCATTTTCACTTTCACTTTCAGGTGTTTCTTCCATCTGCCGACGGTGTCGGCGTTTCTCATTTGACCCGTTTTTGTCATTAGCGCCTGGGTCTGAAACTTGCATGAAGGACCCTTTTATTTTCCCGTCAAGTTTGCTTTTATAAATATCAATTATTAAGTGAGCAATTAGCGTCATATTCTTTTCACACCTACTAGCGATTTTACAAATGAGGCCCCAGGTCTAACAGGATTAAAGACTGAAGACTTTGCAGCGTCAGTGTTTAGGCCGGATATGGTTAGTTACCTTGATAAAGCAGTTTCTGGGCCATGATGAGGTCCTAAAACCTGACTGGAAAACATCAAATGAATTGTTTATTAAGGAATAGTCATTGAACTGTTTGGTAAACACGTTTTTCAAGGACTTTCTAAAATGGCAAATTTGTTCAATACTGTGACATGTCAAGCTGCGCTTCCTCAGGAGAGGTTTGATGACTGCAGTTTTTAAGGCCTCAGG
The DNA here is from genome assembly GCA_037389245.1 of Oryzias sinensis. Classification (NCBI taxonomy): domain Eukaryota; kingdom Metazoa; phylum Chordata; class Actinopteri; order Beloniformes; family Adrianichthyidae; genus Oryzias; species Oryzias sinensis. The sequence goes on along the minus strand of CM074489.1, from coordinate 16,530,453 downwards.
AAATGTTCCAGATTGAAGCGACATGTTAACTATTTGAGTAGTTGTGCTGAGAACATGTTTAGTACAGACTTTAGAAATCTAGTGGGTAACACATCAAGGCAGCATGTAGACGAACTAAGATAAGTGATGATCTTGGACAGGTTTGTCAGTAACAAGGACAAAGTGAGTCAGCTTAGAGTGACCAGGTGGCTGTTGGGTAGTTATTTGTACGGCTGGATATATTAAATATTGGTGGCTGTCTTTGTTGCACCGGTACTGTTAGATTGGGGTGTAAGGGGCTGTAAACTAATGAAAATATATCAAAAGATGATCAGAGTGGGACTTCAAGGCCGAATCTGAATTATGGGGTTAATTCTGGGGAGTGGGACGAGAAGATCCAGGATATCTCTAGAGGAGAGTAGTGATGTGACCAGACTAAGGCTACGTTCACACTGCAGGGCTTAATGCTCAATTGCGATGTTTTCAATAAATCAGATTTTTTTGCAAAGCCATTCACATTTCCAATTAAATGTGATTTTTTATGATCTCCTGTGTGAACGTGAAATGACCCAGAAGTGACCTTCATGCACAGAAGAGCACTCAACGGTGAACAACGTAACTCGTTGTTTTTGCGGAGGTAGCTAACCTTAACAATGGATGTCAACAACAGATACAGGTCGCATAGGGGCAAAAAAATCAGAATTGGTTCGTTTCAGCCTGCATTGTGAACGTAGCCTAAGGGACATGTGGGTGAAGGAAACAGACGTTTGGTGGTCAGGACAGGAATGCAGAAGAAAAGACAGTGCTGAAAAGGAGGACAGTTGGTAAAAGGAGGCTGAGGTCATATCAAAGAGGAGGTTCATGAAAGCAGCAAAGGAGGACATAAAGGTGGTTGGTGTGAAGAAGGAGAATGCAGAGGAGAGAAGGTGGAGGATTTGCTCTGGCGCCGCCTAAAGGGAGCAGCCAAAAGATAAATATTGAGAAGAAGAATGTTGTCAGTTTTTAAGCCAAACTTGTCTTGTTTTGGCTTGTCAGGGTTTCTCTCTCATGGATCCATTTATCTCCAAAAGTCTCTTCCTCATAGTTGAATCGCAAACTCTAGGTTTAAAGGAAGCCTTCAGTTCCTTTTGTTTGGTTTTGCTTCTTTTGTGAGCTCTTGGAAGACTTGTTTCTTCTAGTCTTTAGGTTGGTCAGTCTCTCCTGAGAAGGTTCTTTGGGGTTCCCAGTTTTCTCCATGATGAAGGCTTTTACTGTGTTTTTATTTTGTTTTTGTTTTTTGGAGTCCCAAATCTGCAGTAATTAGTTTTTAACTCTTGACTCTTCTCAAAGACTGAGTTTCTGTAAAGGTACTGACGCTTTTCTTTCCTAAAAGCTGTTTGTCCATCAATGAGAGCATCCCGAGCCTCACAAACGTGTCAAAATGAAATTCAAAAGTTTGAGAAGAATCAAAAAATCATTTGTTGGAGATTCCAGCTTGAGTGAATCTGTCCGAAGCTCGGTTCTTTGTCATCATTCTGTGGAGCTCAGTTTCCAGCTAGAGTTTCATCCCAGTTCTCAGCTGCTGATTACCTCACCTGCTGTTCTCCATGATTGCTTCCCTCAGTGCAGGAACCTCCTGATTGGGTTTGCCCTTCATCAGATCTTTGCCTTCCCGTCATTTGTTTGTTGTGAAGGGGGGAATTCCAGAAAGCATGTTTAAACTACCCTGACTTTAATCATGAACTCTGGCTGAAATCCGCCTGAACTTGCTTACTCTGGGTATGTCGGTTCCAAAAGACCGGATATGAGTTGGCGTAATTACGCTCCACTTGGGATAATGCACGTTCACGGCAAGTACATAAAGACATTCTCAATGGATCGACGATTTCCCGAGTCGCCATGGAAACGCGTGGAGAAATAAAGAGAGCGCTAAACTTCAGTGAGACGGAGTCTGAGATTTTAATGACGCCGTGTGAAGATTATAAGACTATCAAAAAGTAACACGGCTGCATCATCAAAAGAAAGAGTTTCTGCTTGGAGAAAAATAATGGACAAAGTAAACGCACGAGTTTCTGATCTTATTTCTATCTTCATTGTGACGCATATATATATAAATAAATTATCCAACTTAAATGAATTGATTCAATTGGTAACAAGTAATTGAATTAAATTTATTCAAGCTAATTTCTTACATCTATCCAACTCAATAACTGTTTTACAACTCAAATTCACATATTTATCTAACTAAATGTCATATTACTCTAATTCAATTAAATTTTTTAATCTAAATCTATTGTACTTCTTGAACTCTCATATGTCTAAGTTTGAGGCTTTTCATTTTTATATCAATAAAATGAATGATTTAATGTGGATTTGCAATATGAAGAATGCAAGAGATTCAGCACTAGTAGTGCTGAATAAACTCATCATCCTCTCCCTCTCTCTCACTCAGAGTGCAGAAAGAATTAAACATAACAGGAAAAATTACTAGACAAAACACAGTAAAACAGCTAAACAACTAAACACATTTGGTCAAAAAACCCACACTCAAACCCAAATCCTTCCAGACAGGAAAAGGGAATGATATCCGACAATTCCTTGCGGTGATGATCTAATGGCAGCACCAACGTTACACCTACTTAATTGAATTAATTTGAATGAAAGTAAAATAACTGTCTGAAAACTATGTTATTTTTTAAGCTGACTTAACAAAAAGAATGATTTATCTTAACTGAAGCAAAAAATTAAGTTAGATCAAAGTAAAAAAGTTTATTTTTCCAACATCCATATGTGGTCTTATCACCCTCTCACGGTGGAAAAAGTATTATCTGAGCTTCTTTATCCACTAAATAATCTTCAAATGGACACGTCATGCTGCTTCACCTCTCTGTAAACAAACTAAGCTTCAACTAAACCTGCTCCAGACCAGGTTATGTTCAGAGCATGAGTTGCCATGGTAACTTGACATACCCTGAAACATACCTCCATTTCTGGAACAGAAAGCTGAGGTTATCCGCTTCATTAGCCTCAAACTTACCGTGAGAGCTAACATAACCTGCTTTCTGGAATACCCCCCAGGAGTCTTATTTTGAAAGTACCTGTTGTCTACCCTGCAGTACTTTCTTTTCTCAGATTTCTTGTGGATTGTGTCTAAAGTTTAGGTTGACACTGATTGTTCAACTTGAAGTTTGGATGTTTTTCTGCCCGCAAATAGGGAAAGTCTTGTTTGTTAACATGGCTTTTGAGGGACAGATCTTAAAAGGAACATGATTTGAATGCAAAGCTGCACCAAAAACGCCTGGAAACAAACAAAGATGAAGGTTTTATCCATTCCAAAGGGTTTGTACGGTGGCTCTGAAGTGCAAAACACATTAACAAACTACACAGGGCAAAAACATATTAAAGATCACAACAACAATTAAAAAAGCAACACAAATTTAAAAAAACAACCGTACTTTCTCAAATCAGTGAAAGCTGATTGCTGTGGAGACCCCTGAGAGGATATCTCCAAAGGTCAACAACAACATTTTAGAAATTTCCAGAAACCAAGACACAATATTAAAAAAAAAAAAACAAAATAAATATGAAAGTTTTGTAAAACAAAAGTAATTTCCAGAAATGTTGAAATGATGGACAAACATCTTCATTCAGACAGTGATGTCCCATTGAACCTTCCTTTTCCAATATCTTTTGTGTTTTGTTTTTTTAACATCTTATTTTGATTTCTGGAAATGACTCCAACTTTCTGACATTTTTTTTCTTTTTTACAGAAACCACATAAAGTATGTACATGGGACATCGCTGATTGGAGCGATACTCGATCTGCTCTATACTGATCATAAAACTATTATTAATATGCTGACACATAAGACGCATTTGACAAAACATAAATATAAAAAAATCAGACGTCGTCATCCAATCAGCATGCCCTATGGTACCTACCTTTTTCGCTTTTTTATTTTGTTTTTTAAAATTCCATTTTGAAATCTGGAAATTACTTTTGTTTTCTGAAACATTTACTTTTTTTTTGCAATTCTGTTTTGGTTTAGGTCAACGAAATAACACACACCACACCAGCTTACGAGTGCAACCACAGCCAAAGTTTTGTTGACCTTTGACCACGGAAAGAGGCCACCATAAAAAAGAAAATTATTAACCCTTGTGCTATCTTAGATGACCCCACCCTTACATTGACGTGTTCTCCCTACCATGACAAAGGTGGATAAAGGTGGAAAGTTTTCATGTTATCCATGGACACCAGTGAAGATCACAAATCATTGAAGAAAAAAGGTTCAGAGCACTGTCTAGTGGGTCTAGATGACCCAACTCCCAATGGTAAAGTGTCTAGGATAGCACAAGGGTTATATATACCTTATACAAAAATTCCAAGGGATTTCGATCATCTCCTAACTCCTCGATCATTATTGGGGAGTTGTAGATTTTGAACGGCGTTAGCCTTGCAAAAGCAAAAGTGGCGTTCCCATGTAGCTCGCACATTTTTACCTGAATATTATGAAACTGTAAGACATTTATCATTGGCTCAAGCTGAAAGAAATGATATGACATATGATATGAACATAGAAGGAATGTGGGTGTTGTTAACAAAAAACCTCAGTTGCCAAGGAAATAGGAAATCCAAAAGTTCATTTTTGCTGAATTTAAAAAAATTACATTGACCTGTTGGTCACTCCCGGTCGACCATTGATTCAAATGGTTGCTATGGAGATTAAACCACATAAAAAATAAAATAAAAAGTTGTATTTCTTAAGAATTTGAACTACAGCTCTGACCAGGAATGCCAGTGAGGGCGGGTCAAAAGGGTGGGCAGCGCATGCGAATCACAAAACGGCGCTCACAGCTTTGATTTATACTTTGTCCATCTATTTGTATTTTTCAGTTAGCTTTAGGAACTTGCAAGTAAAAACATCAATGCTCGCAGTTTTTGTGGTATCTGACAATAAACTTTTGAATCTTGACGATGAAGTAATGCAGATTTACTTTTGCATCTACAGAAAATCCCAAACATTCCTGAGCGATGACTCTCATTCCTCTCACTCAGAACGTTTTCAAGCAGAGGGAGCTCTCTGGAGGTCACGGCGAGGCCCAGACAGGTGGCGAGCGCCCCAGAAACAGAGCCTGCAGTGGGTGGGCGTCCTCCCCAGAGGTGCCAAACTCCCGGCCTGGCTCCCACAGCCTCACCTCAGCAGGGTCGAGCGGTGGGTTCAACTCCGGTTCAGCCCGCCTGACTCAAGTGCTGGTCTTGGCATCACACCTCTTTATTTGTTTCCATACGTGATCATATTTCATACATTATTGCAGCAGGAACCCAGGAGCAGCCAGAACTTACAGAAGAGCTTCCAGCAAAAGCTATTTTTTTAATTATCATTCTAATTCAACATGATTATCAACTGTGAAGATGGAATCTAAAGACTTTTTGATGCATGTTTGACACTGAATGTAGACGTGCAGGCACAAAAACCGGCGCTGAGCAAAGCGAACAAGACGAGGAGTGAAGCTGAATTGGGGGAACTCTAACAGACCTTCTCTGAACCAGATCATATTCACCATCTGAGAGGAGATGCAACGTTTGTTTTTATCCGATTGACTCCAAAACTCCTTCCGGGGTTGGAGGCAGAGGGAGGGTACGGGTCCAGGAGTCCTGGCTCTCACAGCTGAGGTGTGAAGCGACACCTCCAGGCTCATAAGTTCTCATCAGTGTGAAACCATCACGCCTCTGCTCTAACTAGATAACATTAAGCTTCATTAAGCCTCATTACACTCAGGTTTTTAGTCATTTAAGACATCCGTGTTCTTCCCACAAGCAGCTGACATCCAAACATCTCTCCAGATGAAGATAAAAAGTTTTCTTTTTCAAAGAAAAAAATTCCATTCACAAAGACATGTTTCCTCAAACTAAGACTTTTTTGCTTATGAAAAACTTTCTAAATGATTATTTTCCCCTTCAAAACAGAAAAATGGTGATTTTTATTTAGTTATTTAAGATTCAGTTTTTGCTGTGTTAAGGATGGTGTGGGTGAGAAATAAAAGAAAATAAAAGAAAAGACAATTAGGAAAGGCGGTCGGGTTCAGGGTTGGTGTAATATGGAGCAAAAAGTACATTTCAATTTGGCTAACTGCTACGATTTGAAGGACAAACCCTCTGAACCCACCAACTTCCTTTTTTAAGAGCTAATGAAATCCAGAAAAACTCAATTTTTTCTTTTTATAACTGTTGTGCTATCTTAGATTACATTGACGTGGTCTCCCTACCATGACAAAGGTGGATAAAGGTGGAAAGATTTCATGTAATCCATGGACATCAGTGAGGTTCACAAATCATTGAAAAAAAAAAGGTTTAGCACACTGTCTAGTGGGTCTAGATGACCCAACTCCCATTGTTAAAGTGCCCAGGATAGCACAAGGGTTAAATAGTTGGATTAACCGTAGAGATTCCCTGTTTTCTTGGGAGACGTTGTGTCAGGATGAATTCAGGCTCAGCAAAAAGGTTTTTTTTTTGTTACTTTTTTTGCTGAGTTTTCATGTGTTTGTGCAGATGTAGAAGAAATCAGTCCATTCCAAAGAAAAACCCAAAAAGCAAAAATGTTTATTGTTTTGAGGAGGAGTTAAAATTCACACTTCCACTCCTGCAGCTAAGTTTTCCCAGAGTGTGTGTATGTGTTTTTTGTGTTTGTGTGCATGTGTGCGCTCAGAGGCCTCTGCTGCAGACAGTGCAGAATCTGCAGAGGTGTCACTTCACACCTCTGTGGCCTGGCTTGGATTTATAAACCAAGCGGAGGAGAGCTGAGCAGCGCTTCCAGCTTCTCTGTCCTTCCAGAACAGACCGTGGAGCTCCTCCTCACAACATGGATACCTCCTCGGTCCCTTTTCTTGACTACAGCCTGCAGTACCAGTGGTGTTCCGACACGGACCTCTCCAGCACGTCTTCTCCAGAAACCCTGTCTCCTGTCCACTCCATGGACTCCAGCCTCTCCCCCTCCTACCAGCAGCCATCGCAGTCCACTCCCAGGGCAGCGAAGAACCCGTACTCCCAGAACCTCAAGTCCTCGCCCCGCTCCCCGTCTGGACGTGGCCGGAAGCTGGGCCAAGCCTCCCGGATCCGCAGCAAGCAGAGGGAGAGCGCCAGCGAGAAAGAGAAGCTGAGGATGAGGGATCTGACCAAGGCTCTTCATCACCTCAGGTCCTACCTGCCGCCATCCGTCGCTCCTGCAGGCCAAACCCTGACCAAGATAGAAACGTTGCGCCTCACCATCCGCTACATCTCCTACCTGTCCGCCCAGCTGGGCCTCAGCGAGGAGGTGCTGTTCCAGAGGAGGGAGCAGGCGGATACATCTGCCAGCTCCTCTCCTGACATCATCCGCTACTTCCAGAACGGCTCAGCAGCTGGACGGGCGGAGAGCCAGAGCCTGAACCAGAGCCTATACCAGCTCCATCATTTCAGCCAGCATGCAGTGATGCATTCTGGGGAATGTAGTTTTGGAGCACCTCAGTTCAGCAGACAGAACTCTGAGGGCGTTCAGGGAAACGTGAGGACCAGCGCAGAGCTACAGACACCTCCTGCCTCCCAGGCCTCCTGCCAGGTTTGTGACTTGATGTCAAGTGATGCTTAAACTATAAAAACACATATATTTTCATAAATGTAAACCTTTTTTCTCCTCTTGCAGATGTGCGGCAAAGACTTCTGCACTCCTCTGGTTCCAAGAGACTACTGGGGTTAGACTTTCCTACGCTGCTGCAGTTCCTGTTGCATCCCTGTGAACTTTATTTATTGAAAACAAGTTATACAGCTTTTATTTATTCCCTCACTGTAAACTTTCTATGTAAATACTGATAGTTTAACAGCTATTTTTATATTTTCTTATCACGGTATTTATAATAAACTCTCAAAATAAATCAATTTGTGTTTCATTTAGAGTCATCCTCTTGACTCTTCATTATTCTTACTACTTATAAAATGAACAATGTTGGTTGAACTTTACAAAAGGGCTGAAAGGTTTTAGGGGAAACAACATTTATAAACTCCATGATGCGGTGTGGAGCAGACGCCCTCTGGTGGTCAAAAGGGGAAGTGATATAAGGAGAAAAAAAATAATTTTCCTAAAATTTCCTACATTCCAGTTGTTTCAGTTTCAGTTGATTTCAAACACAAATGAGAATCAAAACAGTGGTTTAAAAAGACATAAAACAATACAGTGTGCTTGAAAAGGAGTGGGTCGAAGAGAAATCTTGTCTGCTCCCACCCCTTTTTACATAACCTGATGATGTGCGTATTCATTACATTTTTTGTTACATCCCAGTTGTGAATTTATTTTACAGATAAATGTGAAATATTTTAATTAACAAGAAAAAACTTGTTTATCCAATTCTAAGTTATTATATTTCTCAAAACCTCAACATTAAAAAAGAGAACTTATAGAAATAAGTTATAAACTTGTATAATTTAATGCTAAAAATGACCTCTATTAAAGGATCTGGAGGACTTAATTGAATTTGCCGATTGTTTTGGTTTTGATTAACGTTTCTAAAACATGTTCACAGATTAATCTTCTCCAGTAAATTTAGAAAAGCAAAGTTTTTAACCAAAAAATGTAAAAAGAATGCAAAAACAATTTAAACAAAATTCAAAAACTCTTGCAGAAATCTAACTTTTTTGTGCACTCAAATGAACTATTTTTGTGTGTCTGTGCTCCTAAATATTAAAAGCTGACATTAAAAACCTGCAGAAGCAGCTAAGAAAGAGGAATAAATCTAAACACGATCAATATGTTTTATGTTTTTGAGAAAAAACAGTTTTCAAAAGTTACTTTTCACTATTTTGGGTTGAAATATTTAATTCCTGCTTAAACAAAATGCTAACAACTTTAAAAAAAAGATACAAATAATTTGTTATCCAAACTTAAAACATGGAAAACAATTTAGTAAAAAGACGCACGTAGGGAGGGACAGCAATGACAGGAAGCTGAACAAATTCACAAATGCTCACAAAATGAATACTGGGCACAATAAAACGTCCAACAAAAAAGATAAAAAGTAACTTGTGAACATGAAAAAGTAAAAAAAGACGTAAAGATTTATTGTTTTTTATGTTTACTAAAACACAATAGGTGATAAACTCTTATATTTTTTTGAAATTGCTGTCTTGAACTTAAACTTTATACCTTCTTATGCTTACTGCTCTAAGGCCTCGTTCTCTGTTAGATAATTGTGTAACACATGTCACCACATACTGTACGTATGTACATGTGACAAAGTGTGATGTGGAAATTTAAAGAAGATGAGCTGACAGAAAGAACCCAATAATAAAAAGATAATTCCGTTTCAAGTGATGTTTGTCAAGAAAAAGGTAAGCTGGTCGAAAAGTCTTACTTTGTACTTTGGATTTTTAATCTGATCAGGTTTTGATCAGATAGAAACCGATATTTAAATGAAATGGTTCTGTAGGATTTGAAGACATTTTTACAAAATAAAACAGAAATACACAAAGAAGTATTTCAAATAAAGTCTACCATCACGTTGGAATCTTCCAAGTGTGATGAAGGTGTTCCTAAAAAAAAAAAAACCTTCACCCTGGGTTTTGTGCACAAGAAGAAAAAAGAAAACAGCCAGAAAAAGAAGTCCCACCATGCGATCCGGTCCACACTGCTTTCCTGGTCCGACTTTCTGGTCTCATGGTTTCTTTTGGTTTCCTGTGACTCAAATTCTAAGATGACAAAAAAGGAGGAACTCTGCAGCATTTAGGAAAACAGGTGGAAACCAACTTCTGCTCCACCTTTTTGTCCAAAAGGCACAGAGGTCGTCCTTTCACTGGTAGGATTTTCCCCTGAAGTGTAGCAGACGGGTCCCGGGGCGGGTGGAGGCCCATTAGGGTGCTGATGCAGCTCTGTACTTTCTGCTGCAGGAAGGACATCCAGCTACATTTTCTGCAGAGTTTCTGGAAAAACGGACAGGATCTCAGCTTCTCGTCACTTTCAGAACCACTCATGATGACTTCACGATGGAGGAACATTCCTTTTCTGCAGTAAATTTAGCAATCAAACACCGCCAACCCAAATTCACACAAACAGAGGGATGATGGGAAATCAGGGCTGGTTTACAGTCACAGAGGTGAATTTCTAGTGAACTACTGCAGCTCTGCAGAAACTATGTCCCATGACAGATTCTTAATCATGATCATAATTAAAGAGAACTAGGGAAACTTTTAGGGTAGATCATAAAAAATAGATCTTCAAAGCTGGATGATGGAATAATCAGGTTTTAGTTATATATTACTTACTAAATAAAAACCATTATTTAAAAAAGCCTTTTTTTTAAAGTCTTAGCAGTTTCAAAACAAAATACATAAACACTTTCCATTGCAACATGTTTTATTGAGTAAATATAGTTTAAAAAATGTGTGAATTGGCTGTGGAGAAGTCGAATTTGAAGTGTTTTTTTACAAATTAAGAGCTCCAAAGTGAGATTTAGCTTTCACCGATCAGGCTTCAAGTTATTTCCAAAGATATAGTTTTCATTCTTTTTTGTTTGTTTGTTTGTTCAAGGTGATGCCAAATCAAGGGGAGTCCTGGTCCGAATGGTTTGTTGTGAATTAATGACAGTAAAAGGGTTAATGGCAAAGTATTTCTGTCTTTAGAGTCAGTAAAGATTTATTTTTGTGAGATCTATGAATCTTAACAAGAAGACCCAAAGACTTAGGTGCTGTTTTAGTTTGAATCTATATTTTTTTGTTTTCTCTGCAATCCCTTCTATCTGGTTTTATACACTCCAGTCTAAATTGAATCCAAGTATTTATCCTATGTTGTTTTTAACGGACATAGTCTTGCAAATGAAATCTTCTTTTGGTGTTAGAAAATAGAACTTTTGCAGCCTGTGATCCTTAAAGTTGGTAAGAAAACAAACAAAGTCTAGTCGATGATGCAGACGGCCGCTCTGTGAGCGGGAGTTCAGCTGCAGCTCCTTTCTTAGTCTCACAGTCAATCTGTGAGGTTTGTTTCAAAGTTCGGCCTCTGCTGCAGGTTTTCTGGTTTATTTAACGTCACTCTGCCAATGGGCTGCGGCAAACACACACACCTTTGGCACCGGTGAGTCTAGACCTCAATCCTACTCCCCCTTTCTCCCCCTTCTCTCACCTCCCGCCCTGATTATTTGCCAAAGCCAACAGAGAGGACTTTTGTATTCATGGAGGAGCATGGATCTGCATATATGCGGCTGCAGAATTGGGCCGAGTGTTTGGTTTGCCACATCGGTGGGGTTCATTTGATATGCAGCACAAAGCCTAATATCCCCACTTAAGTCTTTCATCAGAGTTAAGCTAATAAACTCTCTGAGGTACAAGAGTTTGGGATGAAAGGGATAGCATCGACATGCTGATTATTCACTCATTACATGTGAGTAAACACTGACGGCACAGAGGAGGATTAAGAAGGAAACCAGGGAGGAGGAGGGAAAAATTACAGCCGTCAATTCATCTTCATTAAAGGAGATATTTTTCTATTTCAGACAAAAAGAGTGTTAAAATGATCCAGTGACTAGTATGAGGTTTAAGCGTGTTGTCACCTCCAGCTTTGCCTTCAGAATGTTTCTCCTGCAAGTTTTCCTTGAATGTCAGAGGTGAAGGGACAACCTCGCACTTCCTTCTGCTGCCTCTGCTGCAGAGCAGGAGACAAATGCGACGCGCCGGGTTGTGGGAACGCTGCACAGGACTCGACTCCACAGCACACGCGCTAAGAAAAACACAAACAATGAGCTGAATCTGCAGGTGTGTTGTAGATCCATGCTTGCAGGGACTTCTGGAAAAGATCTTTCACGTTTCTTCTTATGTTAATGTTGTCGCCAAACACATTCCTGTCTGTCACACCCGTTTTCATTTTTCCATCAATAAATTGATAAATTAAAGTTGATGCTCATCAGTCGTTTCGGGCCAGTTCTTTGCTCATCTTCACCTCTTCGGTTGTGTTATGGTTCCGGTTTTGTGTTTTAAATCCACTTTATGTTCACTTTTCATGTCAAGTTTTAGTCCAAATTCCAGTCCTGCACCACCATTCCTGACACTCCTGCTAAAACTGAACTTTAAAAACTTCCTGCTTGAAACATATTTGAGGTTTTGTTTTGCATGTTGGAGTCTGGAACATACGGTGGCCCTAAAGTCCAAATTTGAAAAAAAAAGCAACACAAAAAAGAAAAATACATTTTAGAAGTCAAAACAAATTTCAAGAAACCGAAGGGTAACATTTCAGAAAACAAACGTTATTTCCAAAAATCTAAAAAAAATATAGAACAAAATGGAACAAAACAAGAAATCAGAAAAGGTAGGTATTATGGGGCATCAGTGATTGGATGAGGACGTTTTAACTCCTTTTCAGATTTCCTATTTGGTTTCATTTTTCTAAACATTTCATTTTGATTTTTAAATTTTTTTTTTTTCCAAAATGTAAAGTTGTTTTTTACTTGTATTCTTTAATACGTTCACACATCAACGTTGAATAATTTGTTGATGTGATTTGGACTTCAGGGCCACCGTAGTAACCCATGCTGCCTGAAGCCCTTTAGCTTGACAAATAAAATGAACAAACTGCAGAACTCTTTGTGCTTCCATCATGGCTCTCAAAGGTGAGCAGCTGCTGTCCAAACAGTCCGAGGTGCAAACTCATCGCACCTCCCAGCCGGCGCGGCACACTTCTTCCAACTTTACCTTAACGGAATCCAGCAGAACAGAACTATAGACACAATTTTAGCTGCTGAATTACATCAACCAGGACTTTAGGAGATGTCGTCATGGTGTATTTGAAAGGAACTGGGATATCCCCGGCCCAAGGATGATGGGTTTTGGGTTCAGACTCAGAGCTGGTCCAGGTTCTGGTTCGTGGGGTCCCGCTCCCATGATCTGTGTGGTTTTTTTAAGCCTGTGCAGCCTGCTGGGTCACACTTTGCCCAGAAACGTGCCAGTTTCCCATGGGACCCCCTGACCAGGGGTGTCGCTCCTGCTCCCAGAGTTCCTGAGGTGAGCACTGGAGGTGCAACCTCACACCTCCCACTACATAAATGCAGCAGCCTTTCTGCCTCTTCCCACTCAGGAAAGACTCTGGTGTCAGACCTCTGCAGCTTCAGCAGCCATGGAGATGTCCTTCTGCTTCCCCCTTCAGTTCCAGGAGAACCCTTTGCAGTTTGATTGGGAGTCTCTGCAGGAAAAACCTCTGGGTCCGGATCCGTCCTCCGATGCTGGTTACCACAGTGCCGCCAGCAGCCTGTCTCCCACCTCCTCTGTCGACTCCTGCTGCTTCTCCCCTGCCTCCCTGCAGACTGTGGGGACTGAACAAGATGTGCTGGAGAGTTTTCTCTTCTGCAGCCCAGCAGAGCTTCATCTCACCTGCCAGACTGGGCCACCCTCCAGCCTATCCTCTGCCAGCAGCCCCACCGCAAAGAAATCCAGGTCCAGGTATCTGGGAAAGAAGCGCCAGACTGCCAGCGAGCGGGAGAAACTGCGGATGAGGGATCTGACCAAAGCTCTTCATCACCTCAGAACGTACCTGCCTCAGTCCGTCGCTCCTGCGGGTCAAACCCTGACCAAGATTGAGACGCTGCGTCTCACCATTCGATATATCTCCTACCTGTCAGCCAAGCTGGGCCTCAGCGAGGAAGTGCTGGAGCAGAGTGGATCCCTGGAGCCAACCCAAACCCTCGGACACCTCCAAGGTCAGCAGAGAGCGAGCTACGACGCCCAGGAAACGAGCCGCCGCATCGTGACCGAGCAGCGCTCCTCGCCACAGCAATCCAGCCAGGTAAACCCTCCTCCTGGTCAGATGAATATTTCTGCCCCTCTGATTGAACATTTATTGAATCTCTCTGCTTGAATCTGTTTCCAGGCTTCAGACGGAGTTCAGTTCTGGATTCAGCAGCAGCAACATCCAGCTGTGATCTTCTCAGGACAGTGTTGAAGTCTGTCCTCCCACATCTGCTCTGAACAAAAAATCTGAACTTTCTTGAATGAATTCACTTGTATTTGTACATAGATCTGTGTATTTATTAAGCTTTTTTTTTTTACTGTGAGCATAATAAACTTTATTTATAATCAAAAGCCTCACAGTTTTTGCATTTTCTTTATGTTTGCTTTTATTTGGCCTCTGCTTCCTGCAGCTGTCAGAGGAACAAGGAGGCGCTAAACAGGCGTCACATCCCCTTTAAAGTCTTTAATTAGGGAATCCCCACCGAGAGGAGGTGGCTGTTTCCTACATTTGTTTTTGTTTTAGGATTTAAGATAAAAAAAAGTAACAAATATTTACGTTTTAAATATATATGAATCTGTTCAAGTTATATAGAATAAAGTCAAATGTCAATTTGCTTATTTTTATTACTTAACAAACAAAAAGCATGAATGTTGATGAAGGAAAGAGATTTTAAATTTGCACAAAAGACCGCAACCCATTCGAAAAAGTAAAAAAAAAAAAACATTTTGCTGGAATAATATTTAGATTTATTTTTAACTGCCAGCAGAAATACCAAAGAAAGAAATGTTTTTTCCACTTTCTCTTCAAGCAAATCCTTCTCCCTTATTTTGATTTTGAAGCAGCAAAAAGCTCAACCAGAAAAGTTCAGACAGACTTCACGCCAAGAAGTGATTCAAATAAAATTAAACAGAAAAAAGGTCTAAAACGTCTTCCAGGTAAATATTTATTAAGCCTAAAAATATCATTTAAATAATTTTTAAACTGTGTGTATACAAAACAAATTCAATATCAATCACAAATAATTTTTAATTCTGCCACACTTTTCATTTTGGAGTGTTTTACCTAATAAAAGGTAAAAGAAAAAGAAAATACTTTCAGTTGTGCAATCAAAAACCAGACAGTAACAAAACAATTAAATACTGACATGTATTTAATTGTTTTGTGTTCAGATGATTAACGTGTTCGGATAACCTTCAGGGAAAAACAATGAAGTTTAAGAAACAAGTTGAATCTTTTCTGGTCTCTTATCTCACTGCATGTCTTTGTTTATAAGCCACTTTCTACTAAACAGAACAGATTCTCTGACAAGCGGATGTTCTAAAAAGCAGGTTGCAACTGAATCCTCCATTTCTATGCTTGTTGTTTTGAATAAAACATTAGCTGTGTTTACATTTACTCTGAAATTGGATTTGCGATAATAAACTTGTAGAATGAACGCTTTTGTGCTTGGAGGAGGTGGTTTTTGAGGCGAATCCAAACTGACAAAATGAACAAAACTGCAATGGAAACACTTTTTTTTTTTTTTTTCAAATTAAATCAGTCACGTGACCAAAAACCAGATACCACTGGCGGCCTTGAACACTGCTGCAGCGGGCGCCACGAGAGGCTCCACAGCATTACGCAGCTCCTCAAAAGTTGAGTGTCATATGGAATTGATTCTCTATAAAATCACCAACCACCATTTCCCCAAATCACTTCATCCGTAGCCGCTCCCGGCATCACTTTTGATTGATTATAATAAGCGCTAGAGTCGAAGCAGAAACTTGACTGTATCTGCTATCAATCAAAGTATAATTCACATCTATTGCCATGTTTTTGAGAGACTTGTTGCTTGAGTTGGCTTGTGTTTAGATTAAATGGAAAAACTATTTTTGCCAAATTGTTTCATTTCTAGAATTTCAATAAAGTTTTGCAGATGTGTAATGGAAGCACAGCTAAACATGGACGCCACGAGGGCACAAACAACTTTTTTATATATTATCTTATGCCTTGTATTAAATATTAGGGTAACATACAAAAACTTGTTTTTATTTATTTTACAAGATTTTTATTTTATTTTCAGAGTTCAAAAGTTTAGACGACAACGAATCTTGTTTTTTCAAGAATTCCAGTCAGCTTTGCAAAACGGCAGTGGAAACATTTTGCATTCAGTCTTCTTTTGAATAAGAAGACTGAAAATACATTTGCTTATGTCCACATTTTAACTTGGATACTCATCTGGAATGATATCAGAAAATTGCTGTGCATGTAGACTTTGTCTGCAGTGTTCCTGTATTTTCTTTTTTCCAGTGCTTCTGTGTTTTTGTATGTTGTTGTGAGCCCCCAAACCTGTTCTGGTTTTTTGGGACTGGCCAAGGGTGGAGGAACAGGGGGGCAGCAAAAAGCTTTGCCCCGCACTTGCTTCCCCCATATTTTGGAGTCAGAAATAGTATTATTTTTGACAAAGATTAACTGGTAAAACTTTATATTAAGATTCCTTAACAAGCTTCTTTAAGCATTGCAAAAATAAACAATAAATCAAAAACAAATGTAATAAAACTGTTAGTAATATGAATTTTTAATCCTTTGATTTGTCTTCTGGCCCCTCCTCTCCCCGATATAAAATGTTCTAGCTCCAACCCCGGAACTGACTATAGCTAAGTCAGCTCTGGCTGAACTATAAAAGGTTATAATTGGAAAAAAACGTCACTTGGCTGGATTGATTTTGGTTTGTCTTAGATGTACATGGACCTCCTCTGTGAACTAAAGCTGACCTATTGTAATATAACTTAAATTTAATAACATTTAAGGCTGGGAAATATTAAAACAGCTAATTGATCTTGAAATATCTATTTAATTATATTCAACAAATAGCTAAATATCATCCAAAAAAAATCTAAAAATGTCTCCAAACTTTGTAAAAGGTAAACAAAAGTGGTCCAAACACTAATCCTTGAGGAACTGCACAAGTAAAATCAATGTGTGGATCAAAACTGACATCTTTCAAATATCATTAAATTAAAGTTAAAAAAAATCTGACAGAAATTTTTATGCCATAAAGTTTTCCAAAGAAAAACTGCAAAAATATTACTTATAAAACTTTACATAATCACCAGTCATAACATTTGGTCATTTTTTTTCTTTGGGACTGTAAAAGGCAGAATCACTTCTCTGAAGTTTCACTGATGAGCCAGCCGTGCACCTCTTTCTTATACCTCTCAATCCATTTCATGTTGTCCTCCACAGTCTTCAAAGCTTCCTCAAAAGTCCCATCTACCGAGCTCAGCTGCTTTTTAAGTTCCTCTTTGAACTGCAGCAGCTGCAAAGCAAAAAGACAAGAAAAGTTCTGATATTCATGCCAACAAACTCTCCTTCTTTTTACAAATTAAATGTCTCTTCTAACACTAGAAATGGTGAGGCTTTTAAACAAGGAGAATCCGTGGAAGCATACCTGTTTGTATTGAAACTTAGTGGAGAAAAATTTGGTTACAGTGTAGACCACATACTCCACGGAAAAAAAACTCCTGTCGAAACATAGAGAATAAGAGTTTCAGAGGTTTGATGCGGCTGCACAACAAGCAGACAAGGAGAGTCAATCCTTTAAAGGCTCACTTTTCAGCCAAGTCCTCCCAGTTGGTTCTGACAAAGTCCCAAAGCAGAGGTTGGCCGACAGGGTTATAAGCCATGTAAGTAATGGCAGAAATGACGTCCTTCTCTGAGACTTTCTCTGGATCCAAACAGTACTCCAAATACCTGAAATGCAGTTTTTCTTGAATAAAGGTCCAAATAAAAACCATAAAAATGGCAATTAAAACGACGACTAGATAGATGCAACTGACCTGTTGATGAGCCAAGGCTGTCTGGTGCAGGACAGAGCATAAATCAGGTTGTCAGGGTCTGACGTGTCGTTTTTCCTGTATATGGACCACATAAAGTCCCACTCCTCCACCCCTCCGGCTGCCATTGCGCTGCAGTAAACGGCATCCCTCAAACTAGGGCGAATTCTGTCAGGAGTGATAGCAGACAACCAATAGTGTAGAGCCCACTACATCAAAGAATTGACAGAAATGTTTTGATTTTTGTGGAATTAACATGTTGATGCAAGTTCTCCCACTTAAACAGATGTCTCTTATAGTTGAGGTATATCTATGATGAAAATAATCTTTTTTAAGTGGGAGAACTTGCGCAACTGGTAGCTGTCTAAATACTTTTATGCCCCACTGTGAACTGACCAATCAGAAGCCTCAGAAGCCTAAAAACATATATTGCCCGCTGGCCCCCACCTTGAAGGTTTGATTGGTAGATTCTCCTGAGCCACTTTCAGTGGAAGGGGTGTGGACTTTGAACAACTCATGATTGGCGACAGTAGTTGCCTGGGGAACATTGACTCGTACAGACATGGACCAATCACTGTCAAGTGGCTCCAGATGGCGGTGCCCGTATCGGAGAAAAATGGTGACTGAATTGGCTTCATTTCGCTGTAGCAGTCATTGATTTTTAGTGAAGGTTTGGATTAGGCTAATGAGAAAGGGGTCTGAGAAAAGCATGGATCAAATATGATACCAATGGTTCTATGGGCTTAAGGAGGAGTAAGCGCTGTAAAGTCAACATGAGCTGCTGTGTTCTGCAAAGCTTTACTTGTTGTTGGTGGAATTTTTCATCCACTCTCTGAACCATGTCAGGGTGAGCTGAGAGCAGTCTTTCAATTCCAATTTGCAGGCCAGCTTGATGACTGTCATCTGGTTGTACCTGGACAATAGTATCACAAGACTTAGAAGACAGTTGTCAATTTCAAAAAATGGATCTTATCTTAAAACTGCGAAGTAGGTTGATGTCCTCACAGATCGGAGTGACGTGTTGGACTCTTGGTCCAGTTAAGGGTTAGCTCCCTGTGGTGGTGAAACAAAGGTGTGACCTTTTCTCTGAAGAATGCCTGTAGGATGAAGATGAAACAATACACAGACACATAGGACGTTTATCAGGTGCAGTTCTGTACCTATCATTCATATTTAAAAAAAAACAATAATAATAATAATAGATTAGATTTATCTGCAGTTTTCCAGACGCTCAAAGCGCTTACAATGTGTCCATTATTCATTCACTCCTAATACAAACATCTGTCATATAGATAAATAAATCTACAAATTTACACATTTGTATTGGGGCTGCATGGGGGTGTAGGAGTTAGGTTCAAATCCCAGTTGTGTCCTATTTGTGTGGAGCTTGCATGTTCTCCTTGTGCACGTGTGGGTTTCCAACATTCAAAGGGTTATTAGTGTGTGTAATTGCCCCTGGGTTGAATGTGTGCTTATTCTGCGACTAAAATGGGAGGTCAACTAGAATAATGATGCCACTAAAAATCTTTATAACTTCGAAAAGGCTTTTCTATGTTTCACAACCATCTGACCAAAATTCATCACATTTATGTTTCTTTGCAAACCTGCAAGGGTCCATAAATCCCTCTTGGACGAAGGATGTGAAAGAAATTCTCCAAGTGGGAGTCAGCTCGGCGCCAAGGCATGTACTCAACTTCCTTATCCAGGTACGAGGTGGTTCTCAGAGCCACAGTCATGTTCACCATCTCCAGACTGAAGGTGATCAGTAAAACAGAATCTGCGTCAATTCTTTTTGTTTTGGAGAAAAGCCTTGAAAAAAATATGACCTTACTCTGCTAAATTAAAGGCGTCGTCTATAATCTGAGCTCGGCTGAGCAGTGGAATGTCCTAAACAGCAAATGACAGATGGAAAAGTTTAGAGGCTGTTTGTTGAAAAGGATCTGCAGGAGCTGTCCACTCACCTCATGTCTGGAGTTCAGTTTGTTGAAGATGCGCTCCCAGTTTTCAGCATCATAATTGACTCTGAAGAAACCCGTCAAATTTATGTTGGCCACCAACCAATCAGAAGGCCCCAGGGCCATGTCTGTGTTTGTATCTAAATTCAAATGACATGAATATATCAATTGTTCACAAATTATTTAGTCTGTTTGAAGGGAGTATTACCCTCTTTGGAAAGAAGCCAGTATTTTTGTTCTTCTTTCCCATTCTTCATCCAGGTGATGGGGACGAACCATGTGTAGCTTCAGACAGATCCATTGACCGCACATACAAGACAACAATACAAAAACACAATGATAGGACAGGTGCTATTTATTGATCACATAAGGTGAAACACGTGACCTCACTTGAACTCTGAAGTTCTGTCCACCACATGTTTTGGGTTTGACAAGAAGTGTTTCTGGGTGACATTTCCTGTCCGTGTGTTGATGGTGATCAATGGAAAACCCATCTGTAAAACCCATCGATTCATAATCTCCTCTACAGGTCGGGGCAAGGAGATCCCAGCTTCGTCCACTGCCTTCAGACAGCAGAACAAAACTCGTACGTTCCTTTTGAAACTTTACTAACAAGACGACACATCATTCCATTCCGTCTACAAGATATCACGAAAAATGACAACAGCCTTACAGCACACAGAAGCATTGATATCCTACCATTTGCAAGTGCTTCCATAGATCCTTTGGAACCGTGTTTTTATACTGGAACTCTTTTAAATAAGTCTGGTAAAAGAAGGTTAGCATATTTTACAAGACCTTCTAGAAAGGGTAAACCATTATAGATAGGAATTTGTTTTACCTGCAATCCTTTGGTCAAGACCGCCTCAGTTACAAAGTTTGACATCATTCGAATGACAGCGGCACCCTGCCATGGAAGTTTTTGTAGATTAGTTTGTAGACTTGCAATAATGTCCTATTTTCAAACCGTTTAACAGCATTAAATTCACCTTGCTGTAGGTGATGCCGTCAAACAGGGATAGGATTTCTTGTGGTGTCCGGACTTCCTCCTCTTTGACAGACAGGGGGTGGGACACGTAAAAAGCATCTTCAACCATCGCTTCCAGGATTTCCTCTGGCACACTTAAGTCATTCTGAAATCACAGTGTGGTGTTAAGTCAATTTACAAATATTGGATTTGACTTGATGATGGAAGCTTTTCTCCGAAATGTACCATTCTCCTGGCAACCTCTAAGCCCAGACTCGTCCATCAGATTGTCAGATGGAAAAGCATGATTCATCACTCCAAAGGAGGCATCCTCACTTTTCTAGAGTCCAGAGGCGGCGTGGTTTACACCACTGCATCCAAAGCTTTACATTGCACTTGTTGATGTGTGGCTTGGATGCAACTGCTCACCCATGGAAACCTATTCCATGAAGCTCCCTGCGTACTGTTCTTGGGCTAATCTGAAGGTGACATGACGTTTGGAGCTCTGTAGCAATTGACTGTGCAGAAAGTGGGCGACCTCTTTGCATTATGGGGTCCAGCATCCGCTGACCCCTCTTTGTTAGTTTACAAGGCCAACCCCTTTGTGGCTGAGCTGCTGTTGTTCCCAAACTCTTTCATTTTATCATGATAGAGCTTACAGTTGACTGTGGAATATTTAGGAGCAATGCAATTTCACAACTGGATTTGTTGCACAGGTGGCATCCCAAGACAGTCCCACACTGGAATTTAAGGCAAGGCAAGTTTATTTGTATGGCACAATTTGTATACAAAAATCACAATACATACCAGTGCAAAGATTAAAAGCATACACAATCATTATAAAATTGATTTTAAAAGAAAGGAAAAAGAAAATACAATGAAAAGGGGTTTCGATAAGGATCCTTCAGTTATACACACACGGCTAAACAGGAATGTTTTGAGTCTAGATTTGAACCTTAACACAGTAGAGGCCTGTCTCACAATCTTAGGGAGACTGTTCCAGATTTTGGCTGCATTAGACTGAAACACTGATTCCCCTTGTTTAGTCCTGACTCTAGGCTCGCCAGAGGCCGGTCCCTGAGGTCCTCAGAGTCCGAGATGGTCCATTTGGCGCAACTATGTCAGAGATGTACTTTGGTGCCAGACCATAAAGAGACTTGTAAACAAGCAGAGCTGCTTTGAAGTCTATTCTTTGAGCTACAGGAAGCCGAGACCTGAGCACAGGACTGATGTGATGATACTTCCTGGTTCTAGTCAGGACTCGAGCAGGCCATTACAGTAATCTAACCTACTGGAGAAAAATGCATGTATAAGTATCTACACGTCTGGCTTTGACACTATGTTTTTGATTTTGGCAATGTTTTTTAGATGGTAAAATGCTGCTGATGTAACTAACTTGATTTGGCTGTTAAAGTTCCATTATTACCCCTAGGTTTCTGACTTAATTTGAAGGTTTTGGAGACAGAGAGTAAAGGTAACTGCTGACACGTTCTCTTTGTTTCTGTGGACTAAAGACGATGACTTCAGTCTTGTCTGAGTTTAGCTGGAGAAAGTTGTTCTGCATCCAAGCACTGATCTGTTGGATGCAATAACTGAGTGAATCCACTGGCTCACATTCACCTGCTGCCAGTGACACATAGATCTGAGTATTGCCTGCGTAGTTGTAATAAGATATATTATTACTGCGAATTAACTGACCTAGTGGCAGTATGTATAGGTTGAACAAAAGGGGTCGCGAGATTGATCCCTGGGGCACACCACAGTTCAAGGCCATGCAGTCTGAGAAACAACTCCCAACTTCAACAAAATATTTCCTGTCCTCTAGATAGGTCTTGAACCAACCAAGGACTGAGCCAAAATGTCAAACCAGTCTTGGAGTCTGTGTAGAAGGATCCCATGATCAACAGTGTCAAAAGCAGCGCTCAGGGGCCTCATTTATAAAACTTTGCGTAGGATTTGCGTCAGAAGTGGCGTACGGATGAAACATAGGACGTGCGTACGCACAGAAATATTCGGATTTATAAAACCGTGCGCACGCACATCCTACAGATTTTTCCCTTAATAAATCACAATCAATTCTAAATGAAGCACAGCTTTTGCGGCTTCATAACATGCCCATATTTGTCCATAGATAGTTTGTGAAACGCCCACAAGTTAATATTCATTGATTTGCGAAATCATGGCAAACACAGAGAGGAAATCAAAAAAACGTAACGTCACTCAATGTGAAGTAGAAGTTATCGTTGGCGAGGTGGAAAAGAGGAGAAAAGTGTTGTTTGGAGGGCACAGTGTGGGCATTACTAATGCCAAAAAGGCACTTGAGTGGCAAACGGTGGCAGACGCCGTAAATGCTGTAACCTCACAACCTCGGACCGTGGCCGAAATAAAAAGCCCACAGAGGTCCAACAGGATGGCTCGAGGAAGTCTGAACCGGCTCATAAGCCATTCGTCCTCATTTGCCAGCAAGTCTTCTTGCTGTCTAAGATGCGTTCACTCCGAATTCTTCCATTTGCCACATCTTCTAAGAGCGCAAGATCAGCCATTGTGCGTCATTACGCATTGTGATGGGGCATTTTATTTCCATCCATTTAATTGCATCTGACAAGCTACAGATATCGGTAATAATCGACGTGAAATGGGAAATTGATCAGCGCAAATGTAATTTCTTGTTGCTTTCTGAATGGTTGAGACATACGCCATACATTGTTTTATCAAAAATAAAACAAACTAAAGGCATATGCATGAATACCATAATAATTCCATAGCTTATGAAGAAATGTTTTACTATGAAAACAACTTTCCCCAGTGGACAATTAGTACATCTATCTATCCATCTATCCGTCTGTCTGTCTGTCTGTCTGTCTGTCTGTCTGTCTGTCTGTCTGTCTGTCTGTCTGTCTCTGTCTAATTGCCTATATCTGCTCTGCCAGAGCGGACACGTGTAGCAGAATATCAGTTTTGTAAATTATTTCGTTCTGTTAACTATATTATTTATGAGGATGGTGCTAACATGCCAATGTGCAGAACATATTTCACTTTTCTTTTTACCCAAATATGTGTTCATTTGAATTTCTCTTGTAATTTCGTTTGATTTTTTTGTGTCTTTCACTGCTGATCGATCAAGCAGATTGTTACGTGTAGGCTGTTAATTGTAAGACTTGCTTTGTGAAGTCTTCATTTTATTTATGAGCAGTATTGTCATTTCCACTTTCACGTGTTTCTTCCATCTGCCGACAATTGTCGCCATTTCTCATTTCACCCCGTTTTGATAAAATACGCCTGGGTGGAAGCTTGCGCAGAAGGACCGCACATTTCCCGTCAAGTTTGCTTTTTATAAATATCAATTATTGCGTAGACAGTGGCGTACGCCTTGTTTTGTGCGTACGCAACGTTTACAAATGAGGCCCCAGGTCTAGCAGGATTAAGACTGAGACTTTGCCAGCGTCAGTGTTTAGACGGATGTCGTTAGTTACCTTGATAAAAGCAGTTTCTGGGCCATGATGAGGTCTAAAACCTGACTGGAAAAACATCAAATGAATTGTTGTTTAATAGGAGAAAGTCCAGTGAACTGTTGGTAAACAAGTTTTTCAAGGACTTTTTTTCCTAAAAATGGTAAATTTGAGATGGGTCTACAATTATAATACTGTGACATCAGACTGCTGTCTTCCTCAGGAGAGGTTTGATGACTGCAGTCTTTAGGCCTCAGGAAATGTTCCCAGATTGAGCGACATAACTATTTGAGTAATTGTCCTGAGAACATGTTCAGTACAGACTTTAGAAATCTAGTGGGTAACACATCAGGCAGCATGTAGGCGAACTAAGATAAGTGATGATCTTGGACAGTTTGTCAGTTACAAGGACAAAGTAGATCCGCTTAGAGTGCCAGGTGGCTGCTGGATAGTTATTTGTGTTGTGGGCAAACTCATTACATTTAGATGTGCAAACCATTTCTAATGGGAGCTGAGCTGGAGGGTTTGTTACTTTGTTAACTGTAGCGAACAAGACACGAGAGTTGCTGCTGCAACATCCAATAATTTCAGAAAAGTACCTTTCACTGAGCTCCTGAAAGCATCATTCTTTCACAAATGTTTGTGAAAACAGTCGGCATGCCTTAGTGATTTTATACACCTTTGGATGGGTGAGCCAATACTTTTGGTAGTGTAGTGTATGGTTCCCCTATTTGAATGTTTGTAGTACTTGTTTCTAAATTTTGAGAATCTTGTTTTAAAATGTACTGTTATCATTCATTTATACTATATGATATTCACTTTGCTCTGCGATGGACTGGCCTCCAATCAAGGATGTACTCAGCCTTCGTCCAACAGTAGCTGGGATAGGCTCCACTTAACTCCGGACCCCAAGAGATTGAGCGAGTTTGGAAGATTTATTTAAGAATAAATATTCAAACAAAATGTTCTAAAGGAGAACATTTACCAGGTTCCACGTTGGTTCTGCATGGTCTGATCCCAGGGAGGAGATGTAGGAGGCAAAGCCTTCGTTAAGCCACAAGTCGTTCCACCACCTCAAGGTCCTGGGATTCCCAAACCACTGAAGAGGTTTCAGTCACTGTGATCAGTCGATTACAAAATGATTGTTGGGTGTCATACCATATGTGCCAACTCATGGGGGATCATGTACACCACTGTCTCCTTGTCTTCATTATGCAGCTTTTCCGAATTAGATGTAAATACAGACTCCCCATGGGTGATCAGCCCCCAGTTCCATTGCGAAGGACCAAATCCAAGGAATGGCAATCTGGTCTGTAAAAAATAAAGAAAGACATTGTTGGATAAACCTTTTCTTTTAGTAAACGGCAAAAACAGAACTCCTGGAACCATGTAATGAAGGTGGTTTACTGCACATCGCCTCCTACCGGACTTCTTTGCGCCGTGGTCATGAAGATTATTTAAAGTACTTTTCATAGAATGGCAATATGGATTACTAGCCTTCTCCAGGGCATAATTTCCCATTCCTCTCTGTATGGCTTTCCGGCGGGCCCAGACCCTGATCTAAAACGGAAAAACGGATCTGTAGAAAAAAGTTTGCCCATCCAGCAGAGGGCAGCACAGAACACAGCTGCAAGCAGGACAGAGAAACACTGAAGAGGAATGTCCACATGACAGGAGAATTCCAGGAGTTTAAAAGGGTGAAAGATTTTTCTGAAAGTGTTTTTACATGAGGAGGGTTTCAACAGCAGCATTTGTCTTACAGTTTTCACCCTAACCAAAGAGCTTTCTTTCAGTCAAATTGTGAAAAAGTTGCTTTTCTTTAATGATCTTAACTCATTTTTCTTTGTAATAATAAGTCCAAAAACAAATTCCCACTTGTCAGATATAGCAGTCTGCACAGCTTCTGCAGTTTGTTATTTACTTGATTTTGTTAGTTTCTTGCACATTAAAAAGTATCTCTGCAAATGCACCATTTAGCCTAAACCAATTTTTCATCTGTTTTATTTAGCTTGGACATGCAGGCAGAATTTGTCTCCCTAAAAACAAAGTGAAATTATCAACCAAACTATAATCTGTGTTCCTTTTTTTACCCTTTTTCTTTTGCATCCTCAACTTTTCAAGACAAAAATTGCTTTGGGTTTCCTTGGGGTTTTTTTTTAACCATTAATTTTTATAATTAAACTCTTGTGTTTACTTTCATTTGTGTTTGAAGCCAAAGAATTGAATTAAATTAACAGACTTAAATTAAATTCCTTAACGTTTCTGGTAAAGTTTGTAGTGTATGATCCATTTCCTTGATTTTTTTTTTTTGTTTTTGCATAGATTTCATCCGGGGTAGAAGGCTTTTACTTTGTTGTTGTATCATGCAGGAACCTGTCTTTCAAGAAACATGCCTCAGAAACCCCAACAGACCTTTCCATCAACACTGTGACAAAATAACCGTTCAGTGTTTTTCATGCATTTCCAGCAAAACTTTCACTTTACCAAAACGCTTGCGCCCGCCTCTGTCCTGATATGTGTCCCAAAATCACTTTTTGTAAAAAGCCAGCAAGTGAGTTGACATAGTCTTTTGTGGGTTCAAAGCTGGTCTGACCAAGTCCTGGCCATCACAATGATGCTGACCTCTGTTTGGAGTTAAAAAACAATGGAAAATAAAAGTTTTTATTTAATTTGCATCAATAATTTCTTGTCTAAAGAATTTGCCATCAACTTTCTGTCATGTAGAAAAACTGCACAGAATTCTAAAAATGTGTGTTTTTACTTAAAAACATTCAATTTAAAACATTTGATGCTGGCAGCTAATGTAAATATTAACCAAAACACCAACCATTTTATTTTTTTATCTGAAAGTTCCTAAAAAAAAGGACCAGATGTAACTGATTACCCACATAAATTAACCCCACGAGGCTGACATCCACCATACGCTAAAACAAACAAAAAGTGACGGCGCAAACAAAAGAAGAAACCCTGCAAATAAGCAGCTGCTGATAAAAAGAAAATAAAAATAAAAAAAAAAAGAATTATATGGTACTAGTAAGTAAAAAATAATTATTGAAATAAAAGAAACAATGTTAAAATAAAAAGTACTACAAATAAAAAGCGGCTGCTGCAAAATAAATAAAAATAAATAAAAAGCTGCAATTAAAAGCCTACAACAGATATGGATTGAATTCTAGGGTAGGCACAGAGCACAAGCTACCAGCACTTGTGAAAACTTGTGTTTTTGTGTTTCGCTTGCTGTTATAAGTTTCTGTTTAGTTTCTGTCTATCATATAGTCAAAAAGAGTCCTTTTATTTTTACTTTGTAATCTTTTTGTTTTTTATCAATTATATGCTACTGTTTTTGCCAATGCACCAGAGGTGGATTGGATAAAACACTAAAAATAGTGACATTAAACACTTTACTCTGTTGTACGTTTTTTCTCCTTCTTCTCATGGCGCTGCACGGGCAAAAACCATCCACATTCGGTGTGGTTTTTCATTTGCAGCCAATTTTTTTTTTGCATCATCGTTTCTTTTTATTTACAGCTTTGTTCTTGATGTTTGCAGCATTTCCTATTTGCAGCAGTTTATTTAATTTTATTTGCAGCAGCGTTTCTTTCTATTTGCAAAGTTTCTTCTTTTGTTTGCACAGTTACTTTTTTTGCTGTGATGGCGGGTCTCAGCAACCTCAGTTAACTACCTACAACAGTAGTTTTAACAGGAATCAATCATCAAAAGCAGACAACATCAATATGATTTGGTAAGATAAAATCATTCAAACTAAAAAGTTCAAATAATGAAATTGGATAAATGTACTCTATATACATTTTCTCAACACTGAGAAGAAAAAATGTTTGATTAATATCAAGGATTGGGAGAAAAAAACTGCATTGAAGGTAGAAAAGACAGAGGAAACGGCCGGGCTGGCCAAGAAACACGGACTTGCCGGAGGCCATGGAGTTGGAGAGAGCCGTGGTGTTTTGTGGGTGAATGAGCGTCACATGGAATACAGCTTTTAAGGCCGGCTCATCAAAGCACGGGAAGGCTTTCCTGGCATATGTGGGCTGCATTTGAGTTGTTGCAATCACCCTGAAAGCACAAAACTCTGTTATCATACCAAAAGTGTCCCAACATAACGATAAAATATGAATCTTTGTTCTGAACCTTTATAAATAAAGTTGCATAGACTTGCTTAGATGCCCTTGATAATAATTTCAGAAATTTCCTTTCAAATTAACCTTTTTTAAACCAGATTTTTTTTGTTCACATTGTCATTTATAGTTCTGCACAGAAATCTTCATCATCAAATGATAACATCCAAAAATTGGTGCATGTCCAAAAATAAAAAGAACAGCTTTACTAGAAATATTTAATATTTGAACAAAATATTTCAAATGGCAACTGCTTTGTGCATCAACCGTTTAAAATGTGGCTGAATTCAATGGAGATTCTATGAGTTTTGGAGGACACAGTAACTAATAAAATGAATTTTTGTCATTCAACTCAGATCCAGTTATTTGTAAAGTGAACAGCTGCAAAAACTACATTTAAGCCACAAACTCAATTTAAGTGCAGAAAAGAAAACTTGTAAAACAGTTTAATTTGAGGAGTTTGTACTCAAAGTTTAAAGCAGCACTTACAAAACGTAAGTAAAATATTTTTCTCAGGTTTTACATTTGTATTTGTAAATGTATTGGTTTTCTTTTTTTTTTACTATAATTTATTACATACAATTAAGAATGACTTTTTAAAAAAGTTTTGCACAAACGCTGAGTTTTCTTTGCACATCAGTCAATTGTGGTGTTCCACAGGGCTTTGTGCTTGGTCTCATTCTTTTCAATTTCTTTATGCTTTTATTTAGTGACATCATTCAGCAGAACAACAATAATTTCCACTGATGCTGATGATAATCAGCCTTACTTTCCAACAACGTATTAGAACAATAGAAACATACTGAATGGGGGTCGATCTTTTTTAATGTTGGCATTTAGAAAAAGAAGAAATCCAAAATCAATAACTTAGAAAATCTGAAACTTTTCATACAGGAACCAAAAAGATTGGATCTCCTCTTACTTTTCCTCGCCGTCCTCGATGTATACGCTCCTGAAGAAACCTTTCTGGTTTGGAGACAGTTTTCCAACAAACTCTGTGAAGAGTTCATAACTGCTGTTGGCCTGCAGTGGGCCGTCAAGCTGGACCACCAGGTACTCGGTCTGAATCTCCTCCCAGGTCTTCTTCAGACGGGGCGCGGGTCCATTCAGGCCCGTCAACCTGGCGTGAAATCCATCCAGCAGAGTGAGGTTCAGCTCCTTGGAATGGATGAGGATGAGGTCGGTCTCCCTCGTACATTTAAACACCACCGTGCAGTTCCCGGAGAACTGGTACAGACCATCTGCGTCGGGTTCCAGCCGGGGCCAGAGGGTCACATTGTAGGAAATTGGACTGAGGGTGTTCGGAAGTCTGTAGTGGTCCCACGGCTCCTCCGGAGCAGAAGAGGTGGGTTTGACATTGATTGGAAGCGTTCCTGCATTCCTTGACTTCTCCTGAGAGAGCCTCACAGAGAGGGCTATGATGACCACTATGGCACCAACTGCTGCGACCAGAGAGGCCAACGCCACCCCTTTTCTGACATGAAAGCCGTTCCCCATGTCTCTACTGAAGATCAAGGAAAAAAACAGAGTTATTAAAGTCATTGCAATTTATGCTCCATCTTCTGAGGTTTGCCCAAAGGTCGGTCAGCAGGCAGTTCGGAAAACAGATACCAAGCGATTCAGAACTAGATTGAGCAGATCTGTAGAAATCATGAGAGCAGAATGTGATCCCTCAGTTTGTTTGTTTGTTTGGTTGATTAGCAGCAGTGCTTTGACACTGTCCAACTTGGAAAGACCCACTCTGATGAAAATTGTATTGTTGGTGTTGGCATTTTTCTGATGATGGAGGACAAATACCAATAAAACTAAGCTCAAACCGCATTTCTGAGTGTTTCTTTATTCATATCACTGTGAATCAGGAGCAGACGAAAACAAACTGTTTAGAAAAGATTTTTTTTACATAGAAAAAAACGCTGGAGACCTTAAGCTCCATGCTCCGCTCCATTTTGATAAGATAAGATAAGATAAAGATACTTTATTGATCCCAGCTTGGGAAATTCAGTTGTTGCAGCGTCGGCGTTAGGCTCAAGATACAAACATACACACAATAGACAACAACAGAGAACCAGAACAATCAATCGGAAAGGAACATCAGTGAATTAGAACAGTTGTATTGCGTGCCACATAAGGAGAGAAAAACAGACAGACCATAAATGACTTTATCTATTGCACATGTATGACAAGTTATAGAGTCCAATGGAGTGAGGTATGAAAGATCTCCTGAAGCGGTTTGTGTGACAGTGAAGCTGCCTTAGCCTGTTGGAGAAGGAATTCCTCTGACCATCCAGTACAGGATGGAGAGGGTGCTCAGGATTATCCATGATGGATTCCAGCTTATTTAAAGTCCTCCTCTCCATCACAGATTCAAATGTGTCCATTTTGCAACCGATTACGGAGCCAGCTCTTCGGATCAGTTTGTTCAGTCTATTACTGTCCCTAGCAGATATGCTGCCCCCCCAGCAGACCACCAAGAAGAACAGAGTGCTGGCCACAACAGACTGGTAAAAGATTTCAAGCATCTTGCTGCACACATTGAAGGACCTTAGCCTCCTCAGGAAATGGAGTCTGCTGCCGGCCTTTTTATACACGGCAGTGCTGTTGCTCTTCCAGCTCAGTCTGTTGGGTTTTGAAGCATCCACTTAGAGACAACTAAATCCATGTACGCTTCATCTCCAGCATCCTCTTGTGTGTGCATCCTCTATAGTGTGCTGGGGAGGCAGTGCAAAGAGAAAGGACCTGAATAGACAAAACAGACTGGTTAGGAGAGCTGAGTCTGTTGGTGGTGCAAGTCTGGACTCTGTGAAGGCCAGAACTGGGTCCAAACTCAAAGCAGGAATGAGCAGCATGAACCACCCTCTGAACCCCTCCATGTCCAAGCAGAAGAGCTCCTGCAGCAACAGGCTGCTCTCCCTGAAGTGTCACACACAGAAAGGCTGATCTTCCTTTCTACCCAGATCCATCAGACTCCATAACTCCACTGTCGGAAGAATATAACGCACTATATGTGAGCATATAAATCATAGTTTTTATATAGTGATGGATATTTTTAGTGACCTTTGATCTATTAACTCATATTTATTATTCATACTTTTAAATCATTACGTTGCTTTTTATCTATTTTATCTTTTATCCATTGAACTACTGCCGCTCTGCAGAAACCACGTCATGACAGTTTTTTTCTTTTGGCTAAAAACTGCATACTCATAATCAAACAACTACTGGGAACGCTATGAAAATAGACCAAAAGACCATCAAAGTGAGACTTTAAGGCCTACCCCTCCTATTGTACGGGCATTTGAAACTTTAGTGGTGTCCAAATTTGTTCTTATAAAGGGAAGGCGTGAGGACTCAAGGCTGTGGGTGTGCTCTAATGCCCAGAAGTAAATGTCAGGGCAGGGAGAAGCCGGAGGGGAAGGGGAGGAATTCAGATTTGGCCTTAGAGTCTGATGTGTGCAGATCAGGCCTTCCAAAAGTCAAGAGGGCTCTGTTTCATAACAAAATTCAATACAAAATCAAGTTTTTTTTTTAATAAACTGGGAATCATCTGTCAGTTGGGGAGCCAGCATTGTTGCAGACCATTGTGAAACACAGACAGAGCCCCTGAAACAGAAACGTACGCAAAAGTCACAAAGATGGAAAAGAAACTTTTTTTCTTTCAGTTTATCTTATCTCGATGTCCGGCGTGTGAGACTGATGTTACAATACCAGGCTAAGATGATCATCATCCTTCATGCTTTCTTTTCACCTCCTTGTCCTATTAACAGAATTTCATGAAGAACCTCACTCAAACTATGTGGAAAACTAATCTCACTCTTTTCTGCCATCTTTCTGCCTCGTGTCACAGTCTCCAACTCCAATTCAATCCCATACATGAACAGCGATGTTCCTTTCTGTAAAATAATAAAGCAAAAAAAGGAAAAAGGTATGAAATTAAAACCTGATCTGACTTGTAAATGAGTTGAAAAAACGGACGCTCTGTGGCTAAAAAGGTTTCCTCACTAAATATCTCGACATCTTGGTCTTTTTCCTCTGCCCGGAACAGCAGACAACATGAACAAAAAGACTAAATTCGATCAGAAACTCAAAGAAAAGAATGTCTCTCATGCCAGCACTAGGCTAGTTTTGATCCCACAACTCTGCAAAACCAAGAAAAGGAATCTCCAACTCCCTGAAGGAACATCTTTGGGGATCCACCCCTTCAACCATATTCACCACCAAGGTCTTCCTCCTCCCTGCTCTCTACACAAACCAGTACCAAAAACCAAGCTCACAAAAGATTGTTTTAACCAAACAATAATAATAAGGATTAATGAAACCATAATAATGTAGAAACAGAATTGAGAAAGCCCTTTGTAGGGGGAGTTTGTTACTCAACAGTTTTGGGAGGTGCAGCAGTTAAAGCTGAATTTAAAAAAACAAAAAAGATTCCCTTGTTTTCATTGAACAGCCCCAAAACATCTGTTTTCGGTTTGGTTTTCAGTTCAGAAACACAGAAACGCCTCTGTTTAAAATGTATATGGTGAGAGGAGGAATTTCATCTTTTGAATTATTGCCTTTTCAGTTTTGGTAGATCAGAAAACAATCCCATGACAGACATGAAATGAAGTATAAACGTCGGCTAAACAGTAGAGTAGAAAACCCTTACATGTGGAGCTCCTCTTGGCTCTGTTGTGGGCTTTCTATTTTTTGACGTTTTTCTTCAAAAAGTAACCCACAATAATCTCCATAACTCCAGGGGATCATTGTCGTGCACAAATGCTGAGTGTCAGCAATGAAGTAACTAAATCCCCAGTCCGATCATCTCTTGATCTCAAGCGTTCTCAGGGGTTTTTTTAATCACGATGATGCCATTTCTAACCAAAATCAAAGTTTCTGCTGAGCGTTAGGAGTTCATTAGAAATTCACCTCGGAGATCTGGACTGCTGTCGTGAAGTAACCACACCCCTTTTCCCTCCCTGCTGTAGAAAGCTCAAAACAGGGAGCTTGTGGTCCATTCAGCGTATCTTTTACGTCACAAACACGATCTTTTTTTTGTGAAACTACATTTTTTCATCTTCTCCTGATTCCCAGTAATTTAAATAAAGAAACACTCAGAAATGCAATTTTAAGCTAAATTTTCTTATTCTACGTCCTCTATCTTCAGAAAAATGCCACAGTTACATTGCAGAGTGGGACTTTCAAAACAAAAACTGTAGTAGTTGTTTGTAGTTTAGAGCTGCAGTGATGTAAAGTCCAATCTCAGCTTTACAAGGCAGTCATGAAAGAACACAAACTGTGCCAGAAGGCTTAAGTCCTATCATAAATCACACTCGAACCTGCGCAGACACATCAAAGCAGTCACAGAGTCAGCCTGCGGTCACATCAGTAATACATCAAATAGAAGAAACCTAGTGTCCCAACATGATTTGGAAAAAAAACTTGTTCCCCCTTTACCAATGTCTCCAAAAAGTCAACCGAGGAGCTACAGTCCGCCAAAAACGCTGCTGCTGCTGCTGGAGTCCTCGCCAACTCCAAGAAGGAGGATCACGTCTGTGCAGTCCTCACGCTCATGTGCAGGCGTCCTGTCCACACAGAGGATAGACTTTAAGCAGTGAATGGCATTTTGGAGAACACCTCTTTCTCCAGGAGTCCTAAGAAAACATGGGGATGCATTTAATCAAGCCTTTCCTTTCTGTGCAATAATCATCAAAGCAAACTTTGGCAAGACCTTTAAAAAAGTAATACCAGAAACATTTCCATTGTCTATTTTTCAATCTGATTTCTGCATTTTTGATTTCCTGCTTGCGTTTGTTTGCCGTATTTGGATTGTGTTCTCAAAGTACTTTGAGCTGTCGTCCTGCCTTGCTGAATGTGTTGTGGCACCAAACTCTCTTTTTCTTACCTTTCTATGGGAAGTCAGTTTATATCTCAGTGTTTCAACAGGCATGTCACTTTTCAGAATCCCACGGTGAAAGTGAGCCATGAGCCAAACCGCAGCATCGCAGAGTTTTTAAATGAATTGCCATGTGCAACACTGACATCATCCATAGATCTTCAAATAAACACTAACCCTTCAGTTCTGTTTCCGAAGTCTTCATTTGTGAGAAACAACCTTCTGAAGGAGGGTTTGCCATTATATTTACTGACAGCCTTCCTGTTCACAGGCCTCTTAACCTATTTTTAATGGATCTTCAGCTTAACTTGTTATTAAGGGGAATGATATTCAATGAGTTGTGGTGCCGTCACTGGATTTCAAAAAATGCTTAATTTTTGTCCAAACGAAAAGGATTTCAGACAGTTTCTGAGAATCTAGACTTGGCAACAGCTGCGTGTTCACAGCACGTGGCAAGGTGCAGCATTTTTGCTCCATCTGCAGCACATTTCCAAGCCCTACCAGAGGCAGCTTGGAGCGCCGTCTGTTCGGCCGGACTGACGTTTATCATTTACACATTCCACATGTGCTGCTTTACTTTGAAGAACAAAATACCTGCCCGTCTGTGGAACACTTCCCGTCCGGCCAATCCTCTTAATAAAAACTGAAGTGGTTAAGCTGCAGCATAATACAGGAAATGTGCAGCGACATGCTACCTGCTGTGACCGAGCCCAGCAATTATGGCTGCACCAAAGCTTTGATAACAAGGAAGGGTAAAATCCAAAACAATCCTCCTCAGGAAGCGTCTACACCAGGCTGTTTGGACCACAACAGAGATCCATCCCGGTTTGGTTTAAAAAAAAAACCTCACCTGAATGAAACAAGCAAACTGTTTTCTTTTTCCACTCCTCCACTTTTCTAAAAGTGGAGGTGATCAGAAACCCATTTTCTAGTGGTTCTGTTCACACTGCAAACTTACATTTTTACCTGGTTTGAAGTCTGAACTTCTCTGAGTTCTACAGCCTTTCTCAAAATCTGCACAGAATTCACTAGCTGCATTTCCATTGACTATGAAAATGATGTAAATTGGATTTGGGATAAATTCTCCTAATGGAAACACGACAATTAAAAAAAATGCATTTATTGGGAAAAAAAACGTTTCTGCTCTTGGAGGAGGGGTTTTTGGGGCGTATCAAAATGGACATATTTAGCAAAACTGCATTGGAAACACTTTTTCCAAATAAAATGAGTCAAGTGACCAACAACCGGATGCCACTGGATGCTAATTCCTGCGTTCACTGTCATTATTTTGGAAACAAAAATGAAGATTTATTCTCTAAGAATAAGGGTTAGGTTTAGATTTTATGAGGATTTATCATGACCCAGCAACTTATGCTAAGGTTCTCAATTTTGTTCCAAACAGAGTCATTTACACTTAAGACTAGTGTTTATCCATGTTATTAAAATGAACTACTATTAGGTATGTAAAAAAATTCAAAAATGCAAACTATTTGCTTAGAACTTCCAAAAACTAGTAGTTGTTGGGTGGCATAACATTCACTTTGAAGAAAATCTAGCAGTTCACTAATAAGATAATTTTCAAGCTTATTTTCAACTCATTGTTTCTAGATTTGGAATTCCTATTATACAACTTCTTGTTAAGTATGAATGATTGGCTGCATGATCAGATCATTTTATTACTTTCTAGAGATTTTCCTC
Organism: Oryzias sinensis; assembly: GCA_037389245.1. Lineage (NCBI taxonomy): Eukaryota > Metazoa > Chordata > Actinopteri > Beloniformes > Adrianichthyidae > Oryzias > Oryzias sinensis. Next base: position 16,494,867 of record CM074489.1, on the reverse strand, counting down.
TTAAGATTCCTGTTCTTTTCCTATTTTAAGTTGTCTCTCTTTTCGTAGTGCAGGACCTGTAAAGAGCCTGACTGTCCAGCAGACCATAGAGAGGAAGTAAACTAAAGCAGAAAAGTCACATTAGTGCTGTGTGTTCTGGGGAAATCAGCTGTGTTGGTAGGAGTGATGAAGTGAGAAAGTGCATGCGTCGATAAAGTGGAAGCGGTCCGTTTTTCTGTGAACAGATTCTACCAAACTATCCTTTCTGAAACATCACAGAACAAGAAAAGCAGAGGAGAGGACCTAATTGATCAGAATAAGGCAGATCATCTTGGAAAAGCTGTCGGTCACTAAGGTGTGACTGTTTGCAAACTCTGCAGTTTCCATGAGGTCTTAAACCACTCTTTGACACAGACTCTCCCTGTTGTTGGTCATGTCATCATAAAAGCTATGGAGTTTTCCCAACACTGGTCTTTAGGGAACTCCTGATTCGGCTCAGGAGGAAGCCTGATGATGGCAGTTATCAAAGGCAGGTGTGTTTGAGCGGGGTAGGATTACAAAAAAAACTTTTTGAAATCATCTCAAAATTAGTTTTGTGAGACAAAAAAGGGGTGAACATTGTTTCCTTTTTTTAAGACTCTGGCATTATGGTGCTCTGGATTCATGCAACTTAAGTGTGACAGTCATAGGATTCTCAGGCAATGTAAGGCAGGCCCTTCTGCAACATTTATGCAAGTCAAAATGTTGCAGTTTAAGAGAAACCTATTGTCACTGTTTCTCTTAAACTGGTACTGAGTGGCATACAAACTTACTTAGGAATTCATTCTGTCACTTTTGCATGGACTCTTATTTTTTCATCAGTGTAAAGAAAAGTAAGGACAGAATCCTTTCTTTTTTTGAAAAAAAAATAAAGATATGTATCTTAATTTGGTGCTACTGTTGAGTGACATGCAGCAGAAGCATGTGTGCACGTTACCCAGAGAGCTGTGCATGCGTGCATGCATGCATGCATGCAGACAGGGAAAGAACCCGCTTGCTTTGCAGGCAGTGCAGCTTGCAGTGAAAGCCACTGCTCTTTAAATTCCATGTGAAGCACTGTTCTGTGTGCACAGAAACTTTACCCGCAGAACTAGATCATCTTCATTCACACCAACGAAACAAATGAAAGACCAGCTCACATGGGAGAAAGGGGAGAGAAGCAAAACCTAACTAAAAGCAACCGCCAATTTGAATAAAACAATAAAAACGTCATTGTTAGATTTTTTCTGTTTCTCCTGCAGGTAAACTTTGATTTACATGTTACTCCCCCATTCTGCATCTCAGATCTGAATAGGAAAATAAGAGGATTCCATTTTTTACTTTAAGTTAAATGCTAAATCACTTTAAAATAATACTTCTAATGTAAAATATGTTTTGCATGTTGGGTACTGAAGTTTTTGGCATGCCCTCCGCTTCTAAATCGAATAGAAAGCCTCTGGCTCACCGCGACTCTAAATCTGTTTAGGGATGTCTGTTGGAAAACCCCGTGGAACCCTCCTCCACATATTTCACAATAACAGTTTAAGCAAACTCTGATTTACGGCATTCTTTTTTAGTCATTTTTTAACCCTACGGACATCATTGACCCCATCTGATTAGTTCACTCATTCAATAAAAACCTCAATCTTTTGAGGGTCGGATCGTGACAAGTGTGAAGAGAGCAGATGTGTCATCGCTGCGCCTTTCTCCGCTTCTCCTGAACTGGAACAGATGCTGAGAGTCGGAGCATGAAGTCTTCCACGTCGAAAGACGAGTGAGAAAACAAACGCACGCCAGATGACTCAGACTGCAAGAGCTGCGGCCGCCAATTTCACCTCTTTTTAAAAATCCTGCACCGCTGCAGCCCGACGCCATTAAGAATGCCAGTTTGTTCTCCTGTGTAGAAACGGCTTTCAAAATCCACTGTACGATGTTAGTCTGTGGTTAGACAGGACAGAAAGGCTCAATGCATGGTGAAACTATTTATTTTCAAGTTCAAAGCAAAGGAGAAACAATCAGAAGATTAATAAAAATGTGCAAAAACTACAGGACCAGGCAGACGCAAACAGGAGGCTACCAATGGGTTTTTGGAGCAACAAACAACAGGAAGCCTGTCGGAGGCCTGTAGTCGTTGCACGTTTGCAGATTGACACACACATAAAAGGCAAGCATTCCATCTTATCCACGAGTTATGAAAATGGCATGAAAGGCAGTCCGCATCCCATCACTGTTAGGGTTAATAGTCACAGAGTCACTGTTAATGCTTTCGGAAGGGGCTGCTTGAAATCCAGACCATTCACGGATGACATGCACTGCAGACTTCAGAGGAACCATACATTTAAATGTGAACAGAAAACACACAGTCTTTGTCTTTTCCTTTGCACTGTAGCCGTTACAGTAACAGTCGTTGTGGAGTTTTTGTCGTTACAGTGATTGTCGCTCGTTACGAATTCCTGATGCCGCAAAAAAAAAAAAAAAAACGGGTGGCGCCTGTTCACTTCCTGTGTCCTCATGTGGCTTCCTCCGTCAACCACTGGAGCACCTCCGCTTTGTTCTCCGTCACCCATTTGATGTTGGCCGTGGTCTTCTCTGTGGCCTGCTCCAGGGCCAGCGTGGCTGAGCCAAAACCAACACGAATGTTGTCTTTTTTGAATTTCACCAGCTGTAAAGAGAGGAAAAAGCAGGACCTGAGCTGTGTCCAGGCGTCGTGCTCGCCACTCTCTGTGGACGGTAGATGTGTGGGCTGCATACCTCCTGCAACTCGAACTTTGTGGAGAATCTCTTCGTGATTCCGCTGATGAGATTAGCAAAGGAAAACATTCCTTCCCCGTACCTGAGAGAGAGAAAAAAAGAGCTGAAGGGAAGAGTTTTCTTCCTGCTTTATTGGACATGATTGGGACAAATGGCGGCTGGGAAGCTTTGAGCTTGAAAATAAAGGTGATGGATCCTTTGAGGAAGCTGGTTAGTTTGAAAGGAGAAAGCTCTTACTGATTTAAGAGGTAGCTCCATCTTTCTCTGACAAAGTTCCAAACTAGCGGCATTCCCACAACATTATTGGAGATTTCCTGGATGGTGAAAGAGGCGTCCTGCTTGCGGATCTTGGTTGGGTCCAAAGTGTACTCCAGATACCTGCCACAAGAAATGTACTAAACAACATGGCATCTACAGTAAATTACGTCACAAATCAAAACGCCACGTTTGAGTGACACGGTTCGGGTTCTCACACAAGCTTGAAAAACACACAAAAAAAGGAAATCAAAGTTAATTCAGAATGCAGGTTTAAAAATTATAACCGACTTTATTCAAAACCCAAAACGTACTAATTTGTCTGACTGTTTGTCGATGGTTTTAATCATCAAACAAGAGATAAAAATGTGTCAAAAGTGTCCATGTGTGTAGTGTAGAAAGTACAAAGTGAGATGTTTTCCCGCCTTATAACATCTATGATCTTAGCACCTAACTTCCACAATAAACGAGGGACCACTGAACTGTCATTTTTTAGAGAAAGTCTTGGAATGTACTGGTTCAGCAACTTTGGTGCTGGTCTACGACCCGAGGGTTGTAGATCAATGGCTGGGCTCATGCACAGTCACACTCTACCAGGGGTCACCAGGGTTCACTCCCCAAGTAAATCACCAACCAAAGGACTGTTAATTTCGTTTGTATTAACCAATGTTTCAGTTTTTGCTCTTCTCTCATTTCTGCAGTTGCTTCCATAGCTTTCTTTTTGTTGTCTTACAAATCGTCCAGTGATTTGTACTAATCCTGCCTATATTATATGTTTTCTGAGACCCCAGCCAGTTACAGTTGTCCTCCATCAGTCTTGTTCTGCAAAGTTTTTTTCCAAATCTGCCATTTAGAGCAGGGGTGTTAAACTCAATCGCTCGGGGGGCTAAAATCAAAACACGCTGAAGTTCGTGAGCAGCACAGGATAAACTTAACATTTAAAACGTAACCTTTTTTTTAACACAAATTCAATAACAATAGACTGAAAATGAATCAACTTAAACCTTAAATAACTTTAAGGTTTAAAAAACCTTAAAAAAAAAAGAAAAATCAAAACACAAAGAAAAGCAGTTTCACTTAAATAATAATATATCCTGTCAAATTAAACCTACTAAAAAAGGAATATGCTGCATAACAAAACAAACAAAAGATGGAAATATGAGTAAAATTGTTGCTTTTCAGCGATAAATCAAATTCGTTTTTTTATACTCTTGTGTCATTTTATCAGAGCTGGACGTCTGGTATCATTTTGTGTTTGGTGTGAAGTCCTGTGTTGTAGAGATTCTCAGGAAGGACTGCAGTAGACAACACATGTCTGTTGTTTTGTTGGTCTTCGTTACTGAGAAGAGCTTCTCACGCAGAAACGTGCGACCAAACGTGCACATGGTTGTAGACGGAGCTGGGGCATTTCTGCAGGAATGGAGTGAATAAACTGTGCTGTACTCCATCTGAACCTGCACAGGTCCAGTTTCCACATCGAAGGCAAACAAGTTAAGAAACAACTCCAAATTCCTTTACTGTTCTGCAAAGTTACCATCTAAACTCAGTGTGCTCAGCTTCTCAGCAAAGTTTGCATTTGACGTTTGTCTCACGGCGCCATCTAAAGGCCTGTACACACTGGGACGAATATTCACCAGGCGTTATTCGCCAGCGTTTTTCGCCACGTTTTTTGTGTTCACACCCAGGCGATTTTCGCTGACGATGAGCCGAGCGAACATGCAATTTCATTCCCTGACGTTAGATGGTGCTTAATGTAAACAGAAATACTCCTGTACACAAGGTGGCGCTGCGCAACTTTACGCTTCTTAATGTCGCTTTTCACTCAGAAGAAGAGAGCAAGTATTTACGCGATTGTCAGAATCAAACAAAGAAAACATGAATATTTCAAGCACCAGTTGCTCAGTGCTTGGTTCGGGGATATTTTATAATGTCCGTCATTATTTCTTCGTGGCAGTGTAGACGCTACTCGGCGTATATCTTCTTCACTGGTATGTGTGCTCAGCAAGACAGTTTTGTGTTTGAGCGCCCCCAAGTTGTGTTTTACTGTAACTTCAGAAGCTCCAGACACGTGTGCAGAAGCGCCATTCTCATTGGTCGAATAGATTTCGACGCAACGCGTCGAAAAAAAAAAAACGAACCCGAGGCGGGTTTTTTTTTGACGCTTTGACACGTGGCGTTTTTTCGCGTTGGTGTGCACACTCTCATTGGTGCCCTTTGTTTAGTGATGAGGCGTTAAACGCCGGCGAAATTCGTCATGGTGTGTACGGGCCTTTAGATTACTGTATTTTTTTCTGGACTAAAGAGCGCACCTGTATGTAAGCTGCATCTGTTCTTTTTAAATAATACATTTAAAAAAAGATATACAAGCTGTACTTCCTGGATAGAAAGCTCGATGGCCTTCAACTTAAAATAGCATCATATGAAGTTCTTTGTGTGGTTTCCAGTATGAAGGGGCGAGGTTTTAAAAATGATTACCAGTTAGTAATTTGTCGTGAGTGTTCTTCTACCTGCTAAAAAAAGGAGCATAGTCTATTCTTCTCTGCATTGACTTTTCATTTATGTTATTTTTGATTCCAATTCTGGTTAAAGCATTCCTACCGATGGAAGAAACATCCACACAATAGCTGCATGGTTCAAAACCTAGGGAAAAAAGTAGCGGCTAATCGTCCATAAAATATGGTATATTCCTTAATTACAGCCATATTGCTCCATAAATGAGACATGCGGATTTACCAGTAATTTCAGCAAACATTTATTCTGCCTCCGATCGCTTATTACAAGCTCTGTTTTTTTTAGAATCAACTTGATCTCTTCTGCATCATGAGGGCCAGCGGAAGTTCATCAGGGCAGGTGAAGCACTGCATTATGGAATCCACAGTGAATATGTTCCCAGTGTTATACAGTATTTTGCCTCGTCATTAATAACAATTATATGAAATCATGGATAAAATTACATGGTGGGGCGTGTCAAAGCCACCATATGTGGCGACTTTACTTGGTTGTAGCCAGTGGTAAACCATTTTCTACGGGTAACGCCACACTCACTCAGTCCAGTTCTAATATATAGTCAGTGGTCTATAGTCAGTGAGTCATGATGACATAGAGTATTTTGAATAATTTTGACTTTCTTCTTTCTTATTGTGGAGCATCTTGAGAAGGCGGACCAGTTTGCTTGTTCATCTCCAACAAACATGAAGTTCTCCAATCCCCCCACCACCACCACCCTCACACGCACATACTTACCCCCACACACAGAAACACACCTGTTTAGCAGCCATGGTGTTTTGCTGCAGGCTAAAGCCGACCTCAGCTTCATCGCTTCAGAAACCAGAGTGGCATTTCTGCACATCCGCCAGGTGAAGTCCCATTCCTCCACGCCACCCAAAGCCACGCCATGGCAGTAAACCGTGCTTCTCAGGTTTGGATGGATCCTGTCACCATCCAGAGTTTTTGTTTTTGTCTTTTTTAATAACTAAACGGTAGAAATCGTAAACAAACCGGTGTAAAAAACACGTGCAGCTTTAGTACTTACGGGTTGTGAGATGGGTTTTCCATCCACTGTCTGTACCATCCTTTGATGAGCTCCCTGCAGCCCTCCACCTCCACTCTGCATGCCATCTTAACGGCGTTTATCTGATTGTACCTGATGCATCAACACAGTCAACAGTCTTCACGGTGTCTTGCTTTGACTAAAACACCAAGTTCTTACTGGTCATCGTGGTTTGCAGGAACAATGGTCCAGTTGGCTGTGAGCGTCTGGAAATGCTTGAAAAGTGGCCTGACCTGTTTCCTGAGATACGCCTACAACAGAGTTACACTTTTTAGTCATTCATGAAGTCCACCAGAAAGTTTCTCCTGTTGGATTGAAAATAGACAAACCTGCAGAGCTCCGAAGACTTCTGTGCGATCGAACATAAGAATAAAGTAGTTGAGGTTCCCCAGTGCTGACTGCCAGGGAATGTAGTCCCTCTCTTTGGACAGATATTTGGTCGTTCTTAGGGCCAGTTTGGTACTTATTATTTTTGCTCTGAAGACCACAAACAACAAGCTGGCATCCTCATCAAAGAATAAAGGATCTTTACTTTTCCATTTTGTGTCAGTACCTTGCCAGGTTAAATGCGTCGTCTATGATCTGTGCTCGGTTGATGGCTGGTAGAGCCTGAGAGACAAAATGAGGTCTACCTTCAAACCTGCACTCAAACAAAAACCATTTGGTGCTTGTTTCCAGGAGAAATGACGCCAGATTTTTGGTCAAACCTGATGGTTGGTGCTGAGCAGGTCAATCAGACGATCCCAGTTGTCTTGATCGTAGTTGACCCTGAAGAATCCAGAAACGTTGGTATTTGCGAGGACCCAATCCTGCCCTGAAACTCTCATCTGATCAACACTGGCTAAGACAGAGAAGAAATCTTTGTTTCCAATAAATTCTCCTCTAATCATAAAAATTAAGAACTCCCGGTGATGACGGTACCTGTTTTCTGAAGGAGCCAGTACTGTTTCTGCTCCACACCATTCCTCATCCATTTGACAGGAACGTACCAAATGTACCTGGACAGCATCAGTGAAATCACAGAGTTATTCCCAGGTATCAGCAACTTTGAGTAGATTGTTTTTTCACAGATAATGACCCAGAAAAGCCAGTTTTCTACTTTGTGCTTTCATTTTTGCCTGGTTGGAGCAGCTGTAGGGACTGTATGTCAACTACAAACCAAAAAAGATGAAGGTGTAAGATTTTCCTTTGTTTTTCTTTACCAAATGTACAAGTGATAAACCAAATCATTCTGTGCAGTTTTCTATAATAATAATAATACACATTATATATATATAGTGCTTTAAAAGGCACACAAAGATGCTTTAGACCACATGAGTAAAAACAGCCAATAGAAACAAGATCTAATGCAATAGGAATAAAAATATAAAAATGACAGATTAAAGGTTCACTACAATTTATAAAAAGATAAGTTTTGAGAGATTTTTTAAACATTGGGAGGTCAGTGCAGTCTCTGAGGTGTTGGGCCAGAGTGTTCCAGAGGGTCTGGGCAGCAGTAGAGAAGACTATGTATCCCCAAGTTTGATTCTTGGTCTGACAGGTGAGGAACAAGAGGTTTGCATTGAAAGGGAGAAAGAGAGCGGGATGGGTGTGACGCTGGAGCAGATTGGTGAGGTTCGCTAAGCGATGGGGAGCCAGTGAATGTTCTGGAGGATGGGGGTGATGTCTTCATTGGAGCGGGTGGGTGTGTGTGTGAGCAGACGGGCAGCAGATTTCTGAATGTATTGCAGCTCAGTTATTATTTTAGAGGATGTAGTATGCTGTTGCAGTAATCTAACAGAGAGGTAAAAAAGGCATGAATGAGGGTTTCAGCACCAGAAGAAGAGAGGGGTGAGCGAAGACGTGCAATGTTCTTCAGGTGGAAACAAGCAGACCAGGTTATTTGGTTTTTGTTCAAATGAGAGATAAGTGTCAAAGAGAATTCCAAGGTTACTAATGACTGGTGAGAGAGAAAGTGTGGTGTTGTTGAAGCAGAAAATTGAAATGTATTTTGTAATGGTTTTGGGGGCAAATTAAGACTGACTGTCTTATCACAGTTGAGCTTGAAAAAGTTGTATTTAAGACATATTTTTGATCTTTGTGATGGTGTTTATGTAGTTATTATTTGCTTACATACTATTATCACCAGAAAATGATTGTGTCTCAGTTCTGTCTTTCAGTAAAAAAAAACATTGACGTAAAAAGTGCTGACTATACAAGATATGATGTTCCTGTTCTGCCTGATGGACTGACCCATGTTCATGTCTGCAACCTTCAGCTTTCAATAAAAAGAGGCTCCATGCACTGGGGAATACAGAGTTCCTCTGTGACAGCCTGCGCTGTGACAGACGGCTCTCCTTCTGTAGAAGTCTAACAAAAATTCTCGCTTCCTGTGTGGTTCTTCTCTTTGTTAAGGAAAAGACATAACCCTGACAGTCTATTAGACCAGTGTTTTTCAACCTTTTCTGAGCCACGGCACACTTTAACCTTAAAAAAAATCCCGTGGCACACCAGCATCCAAAAATTACAAAAAAAAGGAGAAACTCGTAGTCTGTATTGATCTACAGCCCCTCTACAATCTCACATGCATTTTTGAGATAATTGTTACAGAAAAAGCTGGAAACTGCAGCTGTTTTTTTCTAAAAGATGCAATAAATGTTAAGTTAGAAGATTTAAAAACAGTTTGATGTGTGTTTGTTGGTTTCAAGACGTTTAACAACAGATCTCCGTGTGCGCTGTCACGCTCACAACCCAATGCATCATGGGAGATGTAGTGCATAAAATTGCCGGAGATCGCATTTTGGAGCTTCATTGTTTTGTTCACTTGCTCCACGGTCCGATACCGGATTCTGTGGAAAGCTACACCGCTAAAGACGAGCTTTAGCTGGTATTTTTTTTAGAACTGAGCGACTTTACGAGCTAAATCGGGACAAGGAAGTGAAGACTTTAACCACTTCTGATTGGTCAGACTGATGACATGTGATTAAGCTCCCCAAGAAGGATTGGTGGAAACAGTTATAGGGGCGGAACTTTTCCCAAATACAGCCGAAGGTGCAGCTGAATCGCGGTACCGTCATTCTTATCAAAATGTCTTTAATAAAATAAAATAAACGCAAAGAAAAAGTATTTTACGATCTTTTATATTCCTAACTCCTCAGTGTTTTATCAGGGTCTGTTTGGATGAACAAAGAGCTGAAATCCTGGAGATGGGAAATGTTTTTAGATCAGTTAATGAGGGCAATTTCCCACGGCACACTTGACCATCTCCCACGGCACACTAGTCTGCCGCGGCACACTGGTTGAAAAACACTGTATTAGACAGCGGGTGAGTGTAAAGTAAATGATGGAGCTCATGGATTTGGAATGTACAGTTGTATGTCATCAGCATAACAGTGAAGATTTAGACCATGCTGGTGGATGATGTTGCCGAGGGGATGAACAGGAGTGGACCAAGCACGGGACCTAGGGGAACACCTTGCAACAGAGGAGCATGGAGGATGAGCTAATTTCCCTTAATAAACTGTTAACAGTTGGTGAGGTAGGACTGAAGCCATAGACATAGACACAGCGGTAGTTCATTAGAAATTTGCCTCTGAGTTGTGGGCGGGAAAGTTAGAGTTGAGTTTTCACAGCTAAAATGGTGGAACATCAACTAAAAGGACAAAAAATCGTTCCTTATCGCAAGACTATGGAACCAAATAAGAACGGATTCAAAACAATGACCAAATATGTTTAAATATAATATAAATATATATATATTATATATATATATTTTTATAGGTAGAGGTAAATAGGTAGAAGGGCTGCAAAATAATAAGCATTAACATCTTACTGTTCATCTTTTTGTACATTTCATGCAAGAGGCTTTAACGGAAATCAAAAATATTCATGCAGATATATACTTTTCCTACTTGAATTTGGAAGGCCTTTCCACTATAGAGTCCGGATCCAGCAGGAAGTGCGTCTGGTTGATGTTTCCTGTGCGGGTGTCAATGGTCACCACTGGGAAGCCCATCTGGAGAGTCCAGCGGCTCATGATGTCTTTGACAGAGAGAGGAATTCCCAAACCTGGCGTCCTATCCACCGCCTGAGGAGGAAAATGGAGAACCAGAGAGGTGTGACGAGTTGAAGAATGCTCATCTCAACTCAGATGTTTGACACCAGACCAACCTGCTGGAGATGGTCCCACAGGTCTGAGTCGTCTGTGTTGCTGAAGGCAAACGTTTTGAGGTAAGACTAAAGGGGGAAAAGAAAGGAAAGAGCACAGGAGAGAGTGGAATGATCAGCTTTGTGCCTGTAAAACCTAATCAGTTAAACCAAAACCATTTAAAAACAGAGATCATGCAGCCCATAATATTACTCACGCTGAGTCCTACAACAAAGACGCGCTCAGTGAGAAACGCTGACAGCATCCTAAGCACCGCAGATCCCTAAAAAACCTCAAACACGTCAATACCGGCCTGAAATGACTGAGAAATCGGAAAAGCGTGGGTTAGTCAGGAGGAGACCTTGCTGTAGGAGATGGTGTCAAACATCTCATCGATCTCTGCAGGAGTGTTGACCTCCTCTTCCCCCCTGGAGAGTGGGTGTGAGGAGGCCAGGGCGTCCACAGCAAACGCTCTCTGCATTTCGTACAGAACAATGTGGTCCTTCTGAAGGCGAGCACAGAGGAAAGCGGCTGTGACGGCCTGAACATCTGAGAAAAACGCGACTCCTGAAATCGTATCACCGCTGCCAGAGCAGACTCACCACGTTCCACGAGGGCTCGGCGTAGTCCACCCCGAGGTACTCCACATACGTCGCAAAGCCCTCGTTCAGCCACAAGTCGTTCCACCACCGCAGAGTCACCAAGTTTCCAAACCACTAATGAAAAGAGCAAAAACACAGAAACAGCTGAGCCATGATAAGAAATTGCAGCTCTTTCACAGAAACCGCCTCAGTGACTCATACATGACAGGGTAAAAATAAGTCATGATGCAGGAGAAGGATTACTGGAACCACTCTGGTTCACCAGGGGTAATGAAAACATGCTCTGAAGTTGGGTTTGGGAGGAGAGCAGCGGCGTACCATGTGAGCCAGTTCGTGCGAGATGACTGTTGAAACCCTCTCCTTGTTTCCAGTGGAGGAGAGCTGGGGGTCGAAGAGCAGAGCGCTCTCTCTGTACGTGACCAAACCCCAGTTCTCCATCGCTCCAGCATTGAAATCCGGCAGAGCAATTTGATCTGCAGGCAGAGCGGTGACAAGCTTCAAATGACCTGTGAGAGCGGGAAACGCAACGTGCACATATCTGGGTCGCCCAATCCTCCTGCACGCTTCCTAAAGTTCATATGAATCTATAAAATACACACTTTATTCACATAAACATGTAAGTAAAGAATGTTTTTGTAGCATTAACTGTGTGTGAGAACTAGACTGAGTGTGACATCACCCACAGAAAATTGCTTACTCCCAACCATTTGGAACCATTTTGTTGACAGTAAGCAGTGATTGGTCCGAGTCAATCGGAGTCCACATTTCTACGGCAACAACCACTCAAAGTGTGAGCTTGTTGGAGGCCACACCCCTACCACCCAAAAGCAGGCTACATAAAATCTGTCAATCAAACGTTGGACATGGAGGCCAGCAGGCACCACTGACTTTTATTAAAGCATCTGATTGGCCAGTTTTGGCTCTATACAAGTCTGTGAGATTTTGGCTTCTTGGAACCAACTAGTACTTCCTGTTTGGAACGCTGAAAGGGAGGAGTCAATCAGTCAAGTTCTCATCTATAATTGATGGCTGTGACACTGTGACAACGAGCAGTTGTCACATTAAAGAAACAGACAGAAAAGGTTGATTGACAGAGTTTATTGGTTTGGTGCAGTTGAGGTTGGGCGGCGGCAGCGATGGTCTTCTGGGTCAGGAGGACCTGTGAAAGCACATAGATTTAAATATTTGTTTTACACCTGCTGCGTGTATGTCTAGGCCTTGTCTGATTGTGATGACTCACCTCTGTTTTCTGTTAGGAATGGTCCGCCAGCAAAAGAGGTCCCTAAGGGTACAAGGACCTTATATTGGTTCCAGGGAGGGAACCAAAATCATTGTAAAGTTAACAGGGGAGATTTAGATTAGTAATTTTAGTATTGGAGTGAATTATTGAAATGTTTTAGAAACAGTCTGTGTATTCTATTTTTGCATGGGGAAATTATCTATTTTATAGGGGTTAGGGGAACTTTGAATGTACATATTTTAATATTTTGTGTAAATAGATTTTCTGTGGGAACCTGGGTGGATGGTAGCTCCCAAAGGAGAAATCCTATAAAGGTGGGAGTTGTAACCATTGGGAGGTTGTTGTTGGTTAGAGCTGGGACTGTGAAATGCCAACAGAAGAAATTGGAAAATAAAGTTTGAGTAAAAATCAAGTCCTGAGACTCCGCCTGTGCTTCTACCATGAGGATGGCCTCCGAGACTACGAGCTGAACGTGACAGACACACTTTAAACTTGCTTGACTAAAACTGTAGAGAGCATTAAAATAACATTCATAATAATGACCAGAAGAGAAAGCATGAAGTAAACAGAAAAAAAACAGACATTTAACTTACCTGTAACACAAAATGAGAGTAATTTAGTTTAAAAAAAAAGTTGGAAAAAACAAAGACGTCAGCTGTGCAGGTGAAAAACTACACAAAACTAATCTGGTGCCTTGTCTCAGCACAATCTACCAAAATCCCGCCTTAAAATTCCTCAAATATTCCAGACAACATAAGTGATAAAATTAATTTTAAAATTATGATTATTTTTTTTTAATCAGGAAGGAAACAAGCGCTGTCAAGACTGCCCTTACTCCCTTCGCACTATCAGAAAATAAATGAATAATGGAGCAAAATTTGGAGAAATGAATCAAACTCACCTGCTAAAAGTTAGACCTTATTTCTCAAAGAAGCTATAATAGACCTATTATACACAAACACGGGAACAATGAAGCAAAAACTGGAATGTTTAGCTTTTTTACTTTTTTAAAATAAAACGGGGGAAAAAACGACCTTTTGAGTGTCCTATTTTACTGCACTCCACTGATGAACACATGAGTTTGTTTGATATTATCCATAATGCTCCTGTGTTTCCCAATTTAAATGATGATAAACAACTAGTTAAGAATAAAATCTGATTTGCATCCACCGCATTGACAAAATGTCCTTGTGAAAAAAACAGAGTAAAAAACTTGGACTTTTTGAAATTTTTCCTTCTGTAATCGCTGTCAAACTAGTATAGGCTCTTTATCTCATTTATTTTACTCATGCCCTAAGCTAACACATTTTTGGTTTAATATATTTAGGTTGTTTAGTTCAGTTTACAATGTACAAATAATTCCCAATGTTCTGATTGGAATATTTGGTTGTTCAGAGCACACTCAGAAGTTGTCACACTCAATTCAAAATGCCATCAGGTTTAGAATGGTTATTGCCAAAAGGATTATTCTGAAGGAGTGGAAGGCTTCTACCTCCCCTAGTTTCTGTAAGTGGCTAAATGACATGGCGAGCTGTTTGTACCTTGAAGAAATCCGATACAAATTGACTGGTCGGCAGGATAAATTCACAAATACTTGGGGACCCTTCATGGATCATATTAACCAGGCGAAAACCCAGTCTCTCATCTGATGATGATTGTTTACTTTTCTCTGCATTCTTAGGATGAAACCTTCTGCTTTGTAACTATATGTGGGTATTTATGCTGTGCTTCTCATTTGTACACTGGCAGTGTTTGTGTTGTGTGTGTTTAAAACTTTGTTGAAAAAGCAATAAAAGAATATATTAAAAAAAAAAACTTGTTATTATTCTAGTAACTGGAAATATTAAGTTTTAAAATAAGTGTGTCTTGTTTATAAATGTTTGATATCTATAAAATAGGTCTATTTGGACCCCCCCCCCCCATTATATCCTATTTTAAGACCTCCAAAATTATTTCTAAACCATAACTATCTCAAACTAAGACTAGAATCATACACAAAATTTGTCTTAAAAATTATGAGTCAATTAAAACTTTCCACCTTCGTTAAATCAATCAAATCTGTTTCCTAAAACAAGTCCAGGCACGTAAAAAGGATTTTAGAGGGAAAGTGGCTCGAAGTCGGCAAAGGGCAGCAAAAACACATGAAATTTGAAAATACACTTCCAATAGATAACTACTCAGCTGATACCTGTGTAGATGCAAATAATACAATTGTTAATTTTTTTATTTAAACAAATGCAACCAAAACTTTTTCTTGTATCTGTAACAAAAATTTGTTGTACAGTAAAAACATAAATAAAATCCAGAGGGCACTAGGACACTTTTTAATATGAGGCAAGCACCCCTAGGGCCCTACGAGTGCCTGTCACCCACAAATTACACGTCTGCTTGTAAATATGAAGTAAAAAAAAACAACTTGTGACATCAGAGATATTGCTAAAAGTAAGAAGTTTTTAAACAGTTAATATAAGATTTATTGTACTAAAACAGGTAATTACATCTTACTGAAAAGTTAATAGGTTAGTTTTGTCTCATTTAGAGGGAAATGAGATCTTTAAGCCTAAAACTCGACAAAGATATTCCCTGAGACCTCATGTTTATATTTTTTTTTTTCCCCCAAGATCTTGCCTGTTAGCACCCTTTAGGTTTTCTGACAGATTCTACCAGGTTAAATTTAACCGGCGGACCCACCTAACTTGGAGAGAGGATAGGAAGTGTTGTAATACTTCTGGTAGAAGTGAAGGATGGGCTTGGTCAAGTTGAGAGCGTAGTTGCCGTGCCCCCGTTCGATGGCTTTTCTCTGAGCCCAAATTCGGACCTGCAAAAGGTTTTCAGAGTTTTGAGCAAACAGGAAGAAGAAAAGTTTTTGTTTTGGATGAATGGTCTGATGCCCCAGTCATATGCACCCAAACAGGGGGTTGATCCCCGTGTGGGTGCGGCAGGCTTGTTGTTTGTGTCCATGGAGGGTCGTAGGGAGAAGCGGCTGCATCTTAAAGGAAGCGTGGGTGTGTCTAGCAGTTCCCCTGGAACTTAAGAATGATTGAGGTTGAACGCACTACTGGCGTCTGGTGGATGCTGTTGCACGGTGCACTTATGCTGCACTCTAGCCACTACAAACATTTTGCGCATTTTCGCGGTCAGAACAGTGTCTGCCTTTCCTGATACATGCATGATGTACGTAATTCATAAGTGTTTCTTGGATTCGTCATTCATTGATGTTCGATATGCGGGTCTTTACCTAAATTCGGATTTTTTGCCGTTACGCAGAATTACACGGTTTACACGCATTTTACATAGTTTACACGAAACTGTGCATTATTTTTGCGAGATGCATACGCAAATTTTCCACGACCGGTCCACGTTTGTCTAATAGAATTTTCACAGCGATGTATAGCTTTAATATCGCATATACGGTCTTATAAATCACATTCAAATTGTGTACTTGACGTATAAATCACTAACGAATTTCATATAAACAGCTAAATCTTGCACGATTCATGGTCTAAGTTGGCTTACATGTTCTTTGCGTGGTTTATTCATACTTCTTCCATGGTTTTAACATGTTTTCTTTCGTGATGCATCTGTGAAAATTTAACCTAAAGAGTACAACTTTTCTCACTATGTTCACATATGACCAATATTCATTCGTGCGATATGAGCAAAAACAACATAATGACTGTGTGACACAACCTTTAGTAATGTGCAAATGCTGGACCTTTACTGACCGCGTGCACAAATGCTCTACCTACGTAGTGTGCAGGTGATCCGTAGGTGCCTATTGGACGCTTACAGGATTTCCAAACTTCGCTCTGATTGCCCATTTTTACCCATTTCCAGAAGTCAGGCTGTACGCAAGGAGCATGTACTTATCCCTTGAACAGCACTAGTCCCTTGCACATTGCACCAGGTTCAAAGGGTGGGAAAAGGGATAAATCTGGACAACCTGCTAACGTTTCACTTACTTCATTCACCCTTACTTGTTGAGTAAGTGTTCACTACGACCTGCGACCCATAGAAAAAACGTGCAGAAAGCCTTTATCCACCTATAAAGGCAGCTGTGACTAAGACTTTAATAACAATAAGACTTTAATATAGAAACTTCTCACCAGCAAATTACTTTGGTTGAGATAATTGTAGGAAAAATCGGTGACGATGAACGCCAGCAGGTACGTGGACATTCTCTCGGTGGGTTCAAACACAGTAACTCTGACAGGCTTGTTGTCAATGAGAGTGTCTCCAGAGTCTGGGGAAAAAAAACAGAGGAAAGCATTAAAAGCTGATTTTACTGTCACCACGTCTCTGCAGAGCGTGCTTTCCTTTGGTCTAGGACGTACATATTTGCATGCCGTTGGAAAGAGCCGTGGTGTCTCTGCTGTGGATGATGGTGACATTGAAGATGGCTTTCATTGCTGGTTCATCAAAGCAGGGAAATGCTTTCCTGGCGTACGTCGCCTGCATCTGAGAGGTGGCAATGACTCTGTGAAACGGCAAAAAAACAGCGTTCAACCTGAAGGAATACCGTGAAGCAGCACTTCACCGTCAGACCGAAGAACGTGTGCTTACTTCTTCACACCGTTCTCTGCATATTCACTCCTGTAGAATCCCTTCAGGTCGTCAGCCAGCTCCCCTCCAAATTCGGTCTGAAGGACGTAGGACGCTCCCGCCGTCAGGCTGCCGCGCAGCTGGACAACCAGAAACTCTGTCCTCACCACGAGCCAAGTCCTCTGGACGTCAGGAACAGCGGCTCCGTCCAGGCCGCTCAGTTCAGCGTGGTGTCCACGGATGCTGGTGAGGTTAAGCTTGTGGCAGTGGATGATGATGAGGTCTGTGGCCCTTACACACCTGAAGACCACCGCCGAACGCCCCGTGAAGGTGTAAACGCCATCAGCGTTGGGCTCCAGCTGAGGCCACAGTGTGATGTTATAGGAGGCAGGGATGAGGGAAGTTGGAAGTCTGTAGTGATCCCACGGCTCTTTAGGGATGAAGGGGATTGTGGGGGGCACAGGCGTGCTGGTGTCTGACACCTCCCCTCCATGGTTACCCAAGTTCTTGGCCTTTTCGTTGTTGTAGGCGATGGATAGAGCCACTATTGTAACCAGTGCGGTTGCTGCCAGCGCAAGAATGGCAAGGCCGACATTTTTACTGACATAGTAGACTTTCCCCATGAGTGACTCAGGAGGTTAGAGCTGGGGGGGGGGGTCTCTGTTTGTTTCCGTAAAGCCAGGTTCTTCTCAGTGAACGTCTGAGCTAATAACACGGCGCAAAAAATGTTTTTCTTACAACATCCAGTGCAAAGATCTCAGTCATGTTCCTGCATAAACAAATCAATCCCTCATTTTCAGAAACAATCATACGAGCCTCTTTATGCAACGTTTTGCAGGTTGTAACACAGAAAAAAACAGAAGCAGCAGCAGCATCAGCCTTAACTTGCGTTAAATTCTCTATAAAATTCCAGAAAGATTTTTTTTTTCAGAACTACGGTGGCCCTTAAGTGCAAATCACACCAACAAATCACTTAACACAAAATTAAATTAAAGATCA
Organism: Oryzias sinensis; assembly: GCA_037389245.1. Classification (NCBI taxonomy): domain Eukaryota; kingdom Metazoa; phylum Chordata; class Actinopteri; order Beloniformes; family Adrianichthyidae; genus Oryzias; species Oryzias sinensis. The sequence goes on along the minus strand of CM074489.1, from coordinate 16,476,805 downwards.
CAACAGCAATACAAAAGCAAGACAAATAATAATAATAATATATATATATATGGTTTAGAAATAAAAAGAATCCAGAAACCAAAACACATTCCCAAAAAAATGTAAGAAAAAATAATATGAAAACAAAAGTTGTTCACTTTTCTGCATGTTTCTTCAGAGTCGCCACAGTGAATGAGCTTTCACTGATTTGCAAAGGTGGTCTGCAGAGGGTTTATACGCCAGATGCCCTTCCTGACATGTATTTTATCAGGTACTACAGGACTTCCCTTACTGGATGATGATGATCCCCAGTATCACTTCATGTAAACAGTACCTCCCATAGTACCTATCCTGTTAGGATTTCTGTAAAACATTTCAGAAAACAAAAGTAACTTGCAGAAATGTTAAAAAATGAAACAAAGAACAAGGTACTGTGGGACTTTGCTGATTGGGTGTTGACGTTTGTCCATCATTTCAACCAAAACTTATTTGGCATAAAGTGACATGTACTGTATATCATCATCCAATCAGTGATGTCCCAAGGTAGCCTAGCTTTCCTGGGTTTTGATTTTGTGTCATTTTTTAACATTTAATTCTGGAAATTAATTTAATTTTCTTTAACGTCTCTAGAATTTTGCTTAGATTTCTTAAATATGGTGTTTTTTTTGTTTGGCTTTTATAACTGTCATTATGTTTTTGCATTGAGTGATTTGTTGATGTGATTTCCACTTCAGGGCCACCATACATAACGCCAAAAATAAATATATAAAAATAAACTGATTATTATCATTCTGACTGTTATAGGCAAGCATCACACCACTGAACATTTTGTTTTAAAAAGCAATTATAGTAAAAACAAAAAAACAGTAAAAAGACAATGTGTCAAGCTTTTCCAGTGTAAAACCTGTTCAAACTCAGAAGTACCCAATTTCTCCACATTACACCAATCAGTGCAATAAAGGTAACAAATTATAGAAAGAAAAGTGCTAAAAGAAGAGATTGTTTAGTAAAGTTGGCTTTGCTGTTTATAATATTTTAAGGATAACATGCATTTGCAGGATAAGCCCTGGAGGATATGACCAAATGCTTTTACTAAAAGCAAACAGTTTTTCCTCTTGTTTTGAGCTTCAGAACAGCCACATGGGGTTTAGATAGAACATAAATTGTATTCCGTTTTTAATAAAATACTGTTCTGACCAATTACAGTCCTTTTATAAAATTGTTTTAAGTATTTGGGGGAAGTAGCGGAACAACCCAAATTCCAGCATTTATTCATCTTTGTTTCTATTATCCAATTTTCACTAACTGCGGCTCAAAATCGTGGTCATTTTGACCCAACTTGGAGTAAAACCCCATTCAACTGGATAGTGACCCAACCATGTTGGGTTCAAACAGCCCAGTGTTGGGTCGGACGATATTACGCCCAGAACAAGTGCTAGAGAGTAGTTTGGGTTGTTTTTAACCCAGTTTTTTTAGGGTTAATCCATTGACTGTATCTGAAAACTGGAATGAGTGACCCCCTCCCTCCTTCACATTTCAAACAGGAAGTACAGTCCACTGGTTCCAAGAAGCCAAAATCCCAAAGATTTCCATAGAGAAATGAACAGCCATTGCTGATTCTATTCATCAGAATTACCAGTCTTGCTCTGATACTTTTTCTAACATGTTTCTGCCTATCCTAATGTTTTCCCATGTTTTTTCTTTTTTGTGGGTCTGTATTGCAAGTTATTCAAGTTAAAAACTGGCCAATCAAGTGCCTGGATAAAAATAGGTGGTGCCTGCTGGCCCCCTATCCAACGTTGAAAAAAATTTAATTGACAGATTTCGTGCAGCCCACTTTCACGAAGAAGGGGTGTGGACGTCCAACAAGCTCACTACTAAACAGTGAGATTGGTTGTCATAGAAACAATGACTCAGACTGTTTTCGATTGGTGATGTCACACTGAGTCCAGTTCTCAGTTTCCGGCAATGGATGCAACATAAGAATTATTTGAAGTGAGCCATTCCACTATGATCACCAACCTTAAGGTCAATAGGGATGTAAAAAAAAAAGGCCACAAAGAGGACATTACAAGAATATCCGTCTTCAAATTATCAACATTTGGGAACCATGAAAGCAAACTATCGCAGATTAGTAGCTGAGATTTGCGCCAAAAATCAATTCCAATAGAATCTAGAGTGAAAAGCATGATTTCCACGACTGCGTTTTACTATTAATCAGCACACGCAGTGATGATTGTTTCTGTCCGCAACAACAGTGCTGCAAACTCAGAGTGTGCAAAAGCTGCAGAGAACAGTGCAATGTATTTCTGCTATGATAACATCTCTTCATGGAGGTAATAGAGGGAAATTTCATCCACTTCCCTCTGGGAATAAAAAGGCACATCAGATTGGATACTCTCTCTCAGTGCAGAAAGAGAAGAGAGAAGCAGGGGAGGTCTTGGAGTCAGCCTGGACTGGAACTCTGTAATCCAAAGTGGGAACACCTCCTCTCAAAGAGCGGGTTTATTATGCAAGACGGTTAGCAGAATTTAAAGGTGGGGAAAATAGATCAAACTGCCTGCAATCTTGACCAAATCCTCATGCAGAAATATCGTGGGAATAGCTTTTTTTAACCAGAAGCACCAACTGGTGACCAGCTATGCACAGTTATCCCCCTCATCACCAAGCGTCCTACTTATGTAAGGGATAATGCCCTACGATGCGTCCATTATCAGAAAGTAACGCACTTTGCCAAAGCAACAAGCTACTGCTTAGTGTTGGGCGGTTCAGGCTCAGCCGTTGACCGTTCATTTCTGATAATGGACACATCGTTGGGCATTAATTGGTCCCTACATTTTTTTTATTTTCTCTCTATTTTTCTGCTGCATCCCAGTCATCAAAATGATCACATTAACCAAACGGGCTAAAGTATGTAAGTAAGGTTTTTTCTACGGTCTTGCTGTTGTGATAAACCGTAGAATAAAGTATGAGAACCTATGTTTTTGTTTTGTTTTTTGTTTAAAAAAATCTTAATATTTTAAATTAAAACTGGAGTTTAGGCCAGCGCAGTCATTTATAAAAAGTTGAACGGAACTTCTTTTCTAGGTGTGGTATGTCACTTTTCATTTCACAACCAATGGAGTATTCATGGTATAAAAATTTCCCAATTATCATGTAGTGGCCTCGGGTGGGAAAGACTGCTGGCAGAAGATTCAACTGTTTGACATTGGCAAAAGATTCAGATAGTATTGATGTGTGCAACCCTCCCGCTCATTTTACAAATGCATGTTCCTTAAAAAATATGGCACAATTTATAAGAAAAATAAGATTTTATGCTCAGTATCATTATTACAGCAAAGAAATAGTATGCAGAGACACAATTTACCTTATTTTTTGAGCATATATTGGATAGATTTCTTTTACCATTTCCTGTAACAAAGTCATGCAAAATCAGTCAATAGTCGGTACAGGGGCTGTTTTACAGAGCATGGGTTACTGAATGTTAAATAGGCCTTCGATTAAAGCCAATTGAAATGTTGTCATCACCTCAGATGGTTAGTGGATGTTGGGTCAGGAGTGTTACCTTAGCAAGAAAAAGAAGGTGCACAGAAAGACAGAGCCAACTCTTAAATATAAAAATAGAGTTAATTTTTGCTGTAGCAGCAGCTCTTCAGTTTCAATTCAACAGAATAGTTCCATTTCTGCAGAAATTGGCACAGAAATTCATGTTCAACTGTACATAACGGTGCTCTGTGACCTGTGCGAGCACACCCAGCAGCTACAGTTGGAGACGTGTTCACCACTTTTTTTGTTTTTGTTAAGCCTTATATGACATCACCCATTTACCAAAAAAACAACATTTTATGAAGACTATTTTTGTGTTCTGTTAATAAAAACTTGAATGATTTATAATAAAGTGACATTTACATACATTTATCAAATGAAAATTGTTCAAATGCAAAGCATCGTCTGTATTCGCCAATCTTGTGAGCATCGATGCACTCTAGATTTTTGCAGAGACTTCTGGGTAATTTCCTGGGGCACTAGACTTTCCAATTGTAGATTCTGACACCCCCAAAAAAGTTGGCAAACGCCCTATATAGAGCACTAAAGAGACTAGCCAGAAAATTCAGCCACAACCTAAAGCTTCGCAAAGATTTCTGGGAATTTTCCAGGCCACTGGATTTTGGTAATTGTAGTTTCCGATACCCCAAAAAATGATGGATGCCTCATATGACATATTAAATTCATATATGAAATGAATAGATCTTTGCTTTTAGAATCCTGTGGATTAAATTTACTGTTCTCTTCATGAGGCACATCAGCAAAGGGATATATGGTTTAAAAATATACGGCTAAACATGAAATATCAGGCTTTCTTTCCAACTGTTATCGTTTTCCCTTTCCTTATCTTAAAGAAAGTATTTTATTACAAAAAAAGGTTGATCCTTTTATTAGCACTGATTTGTATGTTATGGTTCGAGTTTCAAATGTTACCATGAAAGAGTCAGCAGTGCTTGGTATTTATTTGTATTTAAATAAATTAAGCCTTCAATTATATGTACTTTTAGGGAGTCTATTCCCACTGTGCTGCCATTCTAAACGAAAGAAAAACATGCGAAACCTAAGTAAAATGGATCTTTTAATTGTTTCTCTACAATGTGTTTTTTTCTTGATCATAAAACTTGACAAAAATATAAACCCCAAAGGAAGTAACTCTGAAAAGGTCAGCTGAAAGCAAGACACCTATAGGAGAAAACCTGTGAAAGCGGATCATTATGCACCAAAGCAGTGTAGAAAATGTTTGTTTTTGGAGCCAGAATCATGTCAAAGTCACAGCGATGGCAGTTTATTCTCCAGTATGTGGCTGCCATAACGTCTCCACTGGCATCCAGCTAAAAGGAGACTTCTGTAAATGATGGTTCACAATGACAGTGATGGAGCACATCCTGTTAGCAGTGGAGAGAAATGTTTACTGGCTTTTCCCACTACAACACTTCCGACACCGTAACTCAGTGCTGTCTCTGCAGATGTTTGTGTTTTCGCTTCAAGTCCATAATTTTGGCTTTTTTAGTTCCTTTTTTTTTTTTTGCAGGGTGGAACAAAAGGAAGAGGACCTGAAGAATGCCTGCACATCTAAAGACAGACTTTCTAAAAGAGGAATGAACCGGCCGTAAACACCAAACTGTAAAACTGCGACTTGATTCAAGAACGTGGTCTTATGTTCTACCTTTCAAGAAAACACTTTTTTAAACGAATCTAAGTTTTACTAGAATTTGTTTTTCTTAAAATAGGATTTGATTGTTGATCATGAATAATCATATTGCTGTGTTTGCATATGGCTTCCGTTTTAGCAGTAATTCTGTCACCTATCATCTTAGGTTGAGCGATTAGTCAAATCTTTTTTTTTGTTGCTATTTGGATGCATAAAAAACTGTGAAACTCTCCGATCATCTTTTGATCTACCTTAAGAGGAGCTCCAGTGGTCTTTTAGTTATAATTTTGCTATTTTAGCCCAGATAAAAGAAAACTGTGTGATTTTCTAGGACATCATTTCTGTAGAGCGGCAGTAGTTCATTAGAAAATTGTCTCTGAGTTGTGGGCGGGACCGTTGGTCAGGAGCAACCCCGCCCCCCTTCCCATCCACGCTCCTGAGAGCTCTCCGTTTACACGCTCTCCCACTAGCTTACAGCCCCTCAAACCCCCAACCTAGCATTACCCAGATGTTAGCACGGACGAGAAAAACTAAGACGTCTGCAATGGATGTATCCGAATGGAGCGAAGCTTGTGCTATTTTCCACGTCACAAATACGATCTTTTTTAAACTGCAATGTTTTCATCTACTCCTGATTCACAATTTGAATAAAGAAATACTCAAAAATACAACTTTTAGATTACATTTCTTTATATACATGTCCTCCATCTTCAGAAAAATACCTCAAGAACATGTTAAAATCCCCAAAAACACCATCTCAATCAGATGGTTTTTTTTTTACCTCTGCATTCCTTTCTGCAGTACTAATGCAGCCACAGAAAACCCCGGTAAAAAAAATGTTTGGGTTTGGGTTTTTCTAAGTTCTTTTGACAGTTTTATAGACGTGTTTACCTTTTTGTCTAACAGGATTTAGGAGCTCTTCAGGCTCACTCCTGATACACATCTATGACTTCAGAGCACATCTTAGTAATTTACACTCATTTCCTGGACTCGGTCTTGTCCAACATGAATTCCATCTTGTTAACCTTTAAGACCTTAAGGGTTAATTATTCACAGTTGACCCCGTGATAAAGCTCTTGAAACAGACTCGACCGCATGAGTAATACCTGGAGCCACAGACGCGCTCACGCCCAGTAGGGTCATGTGAGCTCCAACATCTGGAAGTGATGCACTTGAATGTGATCATCTGTGTTTTCCATCTGCGATTGTGCTCATTCCATGATTCATAATAATCTGTTTCTCATGCAGCCACAAAGTGCAGAGATTGTTCAAAAATAAAATACAGATGGATTTTACACATTTATTTCTTCAGATAAGCTCAAAATAACAAACTCTATAAATTCTGCTTCTTTTTAATTACTTTTTTGTCCTGTTAATTAATTTTAGTCACATTAGAATTTTATTCCACTTTATCAGAAATGGTTCAGTTTTATTGATTAGGCTTATGAAATGTCTTGTTTGACTTTAATAAAGTAACAAAGTAACTTTGGAACGATTCAACGTACATTTTATGTATTGCTTATGTATTGGATTGTAAACAAGTCGGTATGGATTAGGTCAGTGATTGTTGTGTTAGCAGAAAATGCTTTTAAATTAATGACCAAGTACTTTTCTTTCACATTAAAAACCCATATTTACTAGCGATATAAATTTAAATCTGCTGATTTGTTGTTCATTCATCACAACTGTAAAGGAGCAGCTTTTCTTTCATGTTTCCTGAAATGATGGAAGAATGTTTTCTGAGGCTAATGCATAAAAATTCTATTTAGTTACTTATAAATAATCTGCACTTGATCTAAACAGTACAAGATTATGCCAACTATGCAGAAAATTATACATTAAAAGATAGAACTCAATAGGATAATATAAATTTACTTTCTCCCTTCTGAGTAACAAATTAAACTCTACTCACCTATATTAATATAAATGTTTATTGAATCTAGTGCCATGTTATGCTGGATGCATAACTGCAAATACATGCATTTACAGTTATGAATAATTACACTGTAAAGAGGACGGCTATATCTTTGTTTCTTTAATTTCTAATTAATGCATTTCTTCATTTTCGAAGTAGCTTTGCTGTATCTGCGTGTTATTTACTATTCCGTTATTTTATTGCTTAAAATAATCTCTGCACACTAAACTATATTTTAATGTTAGTCTATTAAAAATCTACAGTTGATCATAGTTTTAAGTTAAACTTTTGACAATCAAACAAAACAAGCTTTGACTTATAGCTAATGATGCTTTTGGATTGTTTAATGTTTTTGTTCTATTTCTTTTATTTCTTGTTTTGGCTACATTTTGATTATTCCTATTGTTACTTTTATTTGGTAATGACATAAGTGGACCATAAGTTTCAACAGTTCGTATCTGGAATTTGATGTTTGATCCTTCAGTTTATTCAACATTTTCTTCAAAGCAAAAAAATTAAAAGGCAAAACTTTCACCATTTATTGTGACATAATCTACTGACGTGTGTTAATGGGCGAAGGTGGAAACCTAAACCAACTAATGGGTCAATAGTTAGGGAAAAATTATTTTTGACAGTTTAAAGCTCCAACATAAACAATATTATGTCCCTTTTTTCATTTCATTCATGATTTTTCTTTTACAACCGAGCCTCCAGAAGGGTTTAGACTAAAGAAATCCAAACTGAAAGCAGTCTAAGATAGTTTAGAGACATCTATTTTAGTAAAGAATTTCTTCCAGATTGTCTGAGTGTTCTCTAATGTGCTTTTGGCACAGAATGAGACACTGATGTAAAAAAAAAAAAAAAAAACAGGAGAAGTCCCAGGCTTCTGGGACTTTCCCCTGAGAATTTCATTCAGTTTATTTCTAGCTACGTAGGAGGTAACGTTGTGGTTCAGAGTGTCAGGTTCTTGTGGTTTCTTTGTTTTAGGCTTCCAGTTGCACGCAGGAAACTTTTCGGTTCTGTAAAGCAAGTTCCAACTAATCTCCTTGTACACGATTCAGAGGAGCTTTCAGAGGAGAATCGTGGTTTCATGCAACAATAATCACCTTATGAGTCACACATTTGTCATAGTAGGACAGTTGCTTCGTTCAGTGCAAGTGGAAAGTAGGAGCTCAGCACAACAGTTTGAACCGAACCTTTGTTGTGCAGAGGTTTCTCTGAAAAATTCTGAATTTCCAATAATTCCGCTAATTTCCCTTAAATTCTAAGATTGACTCAACATCTCTGCACCTGTCAGCTTGTTTCTGAACCAACACCATGAAACTCTTCTCCCAAACACAGACAAGTGAGCAGTTAGATATGCAGAAAACCCGACGGTGAAGTCAGAAAACATGTTTCTCCCACAACGAGGCTTTAAAGTCTTGTTTTTAGCTCATGCAGATTCAGAATTTTGATGGGAAGAAATTGATTTTTTTTATCTTTTCTGATGAAGACTTTGCTTATTCAACGCAAGTGAAGGCTTCTGGAGGTAAATCATCTGTTTTTAAGAAACCAACTTTGATGTCATTTGTAAACTTGTGCTGAACATCAGGAAAACATTTACTCCACAAAAAACATGTTTACCACATGGCAGAAGAAGCTGCCCCTGGCAGTGAAAGCAGGCACAGCTTAAGTGAATCCAAGTGTGTTGCGTAAATTTCCAGCAGAAGTGTACGTACCGGTCTCAGAGTGCCTGAAACATGGGAGCGGAGCTGCAGAGATCCCTGCCTGATGTGAGCCCTTCGCATCTGTGAGGCTGGGAGTGGGAGGTGAGGAGCGCTCGCAGGTTTTCCTGGGAACTCAGGGGAGGGAACAACTTCCTCAGTTGAGAAAAAAAAGATCCCTAAATTAGCGGCAAGAGGGACCAAAAGAATGCGGCTGGATCAACAAGACTAAAAAACTTCATTGGGGTTGAGCAAAACCTCCGACCGGCTGAGGTACAGAATGTTCTGCTGGTTTCAGCGGAAGACCTGCTCACCTGCAGATACCAAGACGGCACCGACAAGATGGATGAGTTGAATTTATTACTTCATTTACCTTGTCAAGAAATGCCTTGCAGACTGAGATAGAAGACTCCACTTTGACATCATTTCATGGTAAAACACGACATCGTGACCACAAAATACAACTAATTACACAACTTTACAGATGAACATACAGATCCAGATGTTGGTCTGCTGGAAGTCAGCGTTTCAGCTGTCGGCACGAGCTTCACTCAGGGGAAACATTCAGCTTTCCAACCGACTCCCGACATGAAATATATTCCAGACAGGGGGGAGATAAAAATGATAAATCACAACAAAAAGAAAACAAAACAAGTGTGTTTGAGCAATTAAAGTCTCAGGAAAAAAGTTGAAGTTCTGAAGCCTTTCAGGCAGGCTGCTGATGAACGTGAGGCCGATGGAGGAGTGCAAATGATTTCAAAGCCTGTTTCAATGGGACTGCCTCTCCGCATGCAGCTACAGGATCGAGCATCTGGGACTGGAGGGGGACCTGCAGCACGGCGACGGGAAGCAGGGACCATAACCACAAAGATGGGGGGGGGGACGCTCCTCAGAACGGGGAGAGGCTCGGCACTTTGATGTTGATGTCCCCGATGTTGATGTTGCGGGGAATCTCTGGAAGGTTCATGTTCTTCACGGCGGAAACGGCACGAGCGGGGGCCGCAGACAGACCTCCCTGTGCGGGGGGGGGGGGGGGGAGAACACCTTTAAAATACATAGCGGCTTCACAAGCATGGAAAGTTGAAATGCTGACGCTGGGGACGGGTTTGCAACCTCCCCAGAAGATGCTGAGGAGTTTAGACCGACCAATGTGTTTAAGCTGTAAAAACAGCTCCTTTAAAAACAAGAAAGAAGACACCACGAAGTGTCAATCATCCGGAGTACGAGGAGATATTTCTGTCGTTAATCAGGAACAGACATTTTGGATTTGAGACCGTTTTGTCCAGATGTTCTAAAAGCAGAGTTTTAGATGTCAATCCGACAATGTGAGGGAAGTTTTCCTGCAACTTCCTGACGTTTCTTTTCACGACAGCAGTCACTTTAAGAGGCTCTGACCGGTCTGTTTTTGCTTTTCCTTAACCCTCAGAGTCATGGAAACCTCGCGGGACCTCCACTTCTCCGCCCTCACACCAGCTGCAGCTGATGAGCTAAACAAGCCTGTGAAGTGTTGCCCTTTGATGCGGGCGGCGCCGCTCTGACCTCTGACTTCTCCATGCGGTTCTGCACCTCCACCTGCGCCACGATCTCGTTCATGTTGGTCTCCAGCACCATGCCCCCCATCACCACCTCCTGCAGGATGTAATGGACCTGCGGAGCGAGCAGAGCACAGCGGGTAGCGCAGTCCGGAGTTCGGCAGAGACCAGCTCGGATTCGGCACCGGCGTCAAAACAGTTTGCGCTTTCAGGACGGACTCACGGCCGTTTGTTTGTGTGCTTTTTCGCCCCCATAGATCCAACATAAGAAGACATAAAAATAAATAAATAAACAAACATCTCGAAGCTTCATATCGGGAACATTCCTCAGATGAACCCAACATCCCCGCATGACATCAAGCTCCCGCTGAGGAAATTCAATCTAGATGACCACAGATGTGCCCGATCAGCATTCTAAGCTGGAAAAACTCGAGAGACATGGTGGTTAAAACGCCAATTAAAACACTAAAGAACGCACATGCGTCCAAGCTCTGAACACAAGCAGGCTCTCTTTGTCAAAGGCTTTTGAAAAACCAACAGCTGCTGCTCCGTTTGTTTTCTGATGGTCAAAAGGTCAAGACTTTTGAATTGTTTCCTCATAATGACAAAAATAACACAAAATAAAGACAAACTTAACCAATCGTCTTTGTGAATACTTGCCCAACACCTCTGTTTTTATTTTTTCATCTTATAGAGCAGATTTGTGCACATTGTAGGAATGTGAAGAGAAGTCTGAAGACATAAAAAGTACATTTATGCCTTTAAACCACAAAATGTGTCGTTTTTCTGCAGACAAACACAGTTTATGTGCCAAAGGCTCTAATATTGTGGGGAAGAAACTGTATGGATCAACAGATAAACATTTCCCCTCAAAGATCCTCCTCAACCCCAAATGCAGAAGCTGCAGCTCATAAATGCTCCAGAACTTTAAAAACAAGCTTTTCTAATCCACAAATAGAAGAAATGATAAAAATATATATATATATATATATATATACTCTTTACTAAAAGAGAAATAAATAGCAGAAGTATAAATTGCCTCTTTTTTATATGTTTATGTTTAATACACAATTAGGAATAACAGAAAATCATGACTGCAAAGTCAAAACGTTGCCTCCCTGTGGCAGCAGCACACAAAGTCATGCATACGGCATTTAGAAACGTCAAACCAGGGTTGTACTCAGAATAGAAACATTCTTTGTTCCGCATCAAGTTCCAAACCTTTGTGTTTGGTCTGTGTGTGCTTTAACCTGGAGGATGCTAGCACCTGCAGTGATGGGGAGATGTCGGGTATGAAGGTACGCTGACGAGTGTTTTTGACATATAGAGGTGCGGGAAAACAGTGTAAATGTGTGCGTCACGTTAAAAGCTGTTCTAATGAGTCTGCATTCATTTGAATGAGTTGCTGTGTCTGATCGCTGTGTTACGGCCTTTTAAGAGACTTCTGCTAAGGAACTACAACTACTTCAGGATGACGTTACAGCGGCGCCAAACATGGAACAAGACCCCAAAAATCATGTAAGAAGCGTTTTCCGCTGTGTTCAAATAAATGTTCCAACAAGTAAGGAGTTGGTCCCTTTTTTCTGTTTCCTAACACGACTATCGTTGCTTTACATTCGTCCGCGGCTTATCTGTTCCAACATTCCCACTGTGTTTACGTCGGCTACGGTGGCTGCTTTGGTTCAGTTGTTCCGGTCTGAGGATGGATTGAAGTCAGGCTGAGGAACCTCAGAAGCTCAGTCCGATTGGAAACAAACCGAGACCACCTCCGAAGATGAGTCAGAGAGCGGTTTCTGGTCCCGGACCAGAGTCTGCTTGGGTGTAATCAGACAGAAAATTGGTTCTGGATTATCGGGGGAACATAAAGCAAACCAAATGTCTGAATCCCCCCTTAGAGCCAACATAGTGCTGTCAGTCTAATCGTCGCTTCGAAAATTGTTAAAGGAATATTTATATGGCTGCAGCCTGGAGGAGTGGTCTTGACGTGGTATCAAACCGTCCTTTAGAGCTTTTGTTTTTTCTTCAGACCCGATGTGGTTATTGTGGCGTTTTCTTTCAGTGACCTCATCACCATTTTCCAGCTCCACTACGAGCCTTTCATTTGAAACAGCTGACGTCAAAAATCCAGCTTCATAACAAACATAGACATGACACCTTTAAAACGAACGGGTATTTTTCTGGACTCCAGAGGAAACAACTCATGAGCACAGATCCTTTTTAAAGATCCCTGCAGTTGTGAAGCAGCAACAAGTCTGTGTGGTTCTCCAAAAAACAAGAAGCTACAAATCTGCAGAAATCATTGAAATAAAGAATTTAATTCATTCTACTGAAATGGAAATTAACTTTTGGAGTTTACAGACTGATTATTCGCAGAAAAATTCTGAAGGAATCTGTTGCTTTCATTCCTCTTGAAAACTGACCAATAAAAAAAAACATTAATTGAGCACAAAAGACATCTGCGCTCCTCATCTGTGCGATTTGAAACCTTAATGCGCTTACCTTATCCATGTGAAATATGAGGTCCAGCTCACAAACATTTTCAAAGCATTTATCCAATGTTTCCACAAACACCTAGAAACAAAAAGAAGAAACACGTCAAAGATCATCATTCAAACAAACGTCAAATATGATGTAACCAGGTTAAAAAGTTACTCTTTGCAATTTAAAAGTACTTTCATTTGCTTTTTTTAATTTCCTTACTAGCGTTACTAGATATAAAACAGACATTTTCACATTTCCAAAAACTCTGATCAGATAAATCTGTGGCCAGAGAGCACAATAATAAGTTGCACACAGACGGTGTTTCCTTTCATAAGCATTTTTATGGAGCACTTCAAAGGAGCAGCAGCTGACCTGGATCAGGTCCAAAATGCCAAGTTCACTTTCAGACGAGTCCACACAGAACACAAAGTAGAGGGTGGCATAGTGCCGGTAAATCAACTTGTAGTCGGAGCCTCCGATGAGACTGCAAGCAGTTACATGAGAAATAAATCAAGTTAAACAAATCAAGTTATCATCAAAACTGTTGCATGAATAACTGGGTCAGTATCAGCAGATCTAATGAAAAGCTGACATTTTTGTACATCTGCCTCCATCTATTGGTTAACCTTAGGTACTGCATCTGTGCTGCCACCGAGAAAACCTGAAATCCTCTCCTAACAATTATCTATTACCAATAGAGGTTTTATTTTAACTGAACTAGAGGACAGTTCACCTACCTTCCACCTTCCAAGAAGTTGCAAACGTTGTCGTCTCTTTTGGACACTAAATGGAAAGTTTCTCGGATGATCTGCTGCTGCATGTCCTCCGTCTGCAAGAAAAGAAGCTACAATCAGAGCAAACACTCCAAAAATGCCTTCAAGTCTCCTTTGTGAGTTTATTAGCATTTAACACACCAAACAGGTTCACCCTACACTCAACATTTCAGCACTAATGATTAGTGGAAACCTTAACACCTGGGTCCAGTTTTTATAAATACTGTCAAATAAAAACTGACAAATAAAATTGTATTTGTTTTTATGAAAACAAATACAATCTTTCAGTAACTCTGACCTGCTGTGATCTTTAAATCTAATGTCTTTCTGTGGGGGTCAAATAAAGGCATTAATGTAGCATCTTCTGTGAACAGAGGTAATTCAAGAATTTCTATCTAATCAAAGCTGATTGATCTGTCTAAGCAGAATATATTGACAATATCTGAGATATTATTTCTACAGAACTCAAAAAATCTAATTCAATGTACTTTATGGCGCTGATCTACTGTTTGAAAGCCCCGAGATTTATTCTGTATTTTCTGCATCAGATCCAAATGATAAATAATATCAGTGTAGGTTTCCATAGGTGGCAGTTCTGCTCTGTAATCGTATCATTATTTATCTAACTGTGATCTAAACTAAATAAAACAAAGTCAGCAGAGCAATAAACCAAACAAACAGTTGGGGAAAAATAGTGATTTAATATTTTTAAAGCAAAAAATTAAATAAAAAGAAACTAACTTTTTCTTGAAAACGTAACTGAGCACAAAACAGCAAAGTACAACTAACCAAAACAGAAAAACATCGCTGATTTATTTAAACAAACAAGGCTATCTTAATTTAATACTTACAAAATACTGATAGAATCGGATCAGCCGAGGCTTCCCGTGGTTGTTAAAAATCAAAATCGCTTTAATCATTTTAAAGTTTTCGCGTTTACTATTCAAAACGTGAAGTATACAGCAAATTGTCCTGTTTAAATTCTGTTAGTTTCCAGGCTAAGGAGCTAAATCCGTTAACATCCGGTTATGTACCTTCATATAGAAGCCGACCTTAAACAGAGTTCTACTAACATTAGTTCCGGGGGGCAATAAATGTTCTTCCATAATTACAAGTTCATGTGCAAATTCACTTTTCGTGTACAAATATGTTTGGTTTAAACCGAGAAGGGCAAAACTTTCATGTTTAGAGTAACTGAATAAAAAATATTTATAAATAATGATGAAAACACAACAAAAACCAACAAAAAAAGCATAAAAAGCAGCATTACAAACTCAAGAAAAGTCCCATCGTATTTTAACATTTTCTCCAAAAAAAAACACACACTTTTAATAAAAATGTTACTAATTCTTTGTCATTTCTACTTACTTACTTACTTACTTACTTACTTACTTACTTACTTACTTATCTATTTATTTGATCTCAGTGCAAAATCTAAATACTTTTAAAGTGTTTATTTTACATTCCTAAAGATCAAAGAGAATTACAGTTTTTAAAAGATTAAACCTGTTCATAATTATATAATGACCCTTTTTTTTGTTTGTTTATTCAAGCTAATGTGCCAGTAATCACTAGTGAAGTCTTTACCATCTTTTCTTATATGCTGCCAAGCACATGCCCCCCTCCCCCCCATCCATCACATTATATAATTTTTGCAGTCTTTGTGGCTAATGCACCGGCAACTGAGGCGCCATGTAATTACGGCTTCCTTTGTACCTTTGCAAGAAGCTTCACACTGCCGTGGAAACTCCTAAATGTGTGTCATTGAAGCTGTAATCTCAATTATCATCATGCAAAAATGTTGATTGGACTGGAAAATTTGAGCTAAAGACTTTTATATAACCGTGCAACAACACATCAATTGACAACACTTCCTAGGAAACAAATTTTCATTCTCTGTATTGATCTAATTTGCTATAAATAAAAAGATGAAAAGCCTTGTGAGCCAACAGAAAATGTGTTTATAATAATAAATGTAGGATTTTTCTTACAAAAAAGAATGATGGCCAATTTCAAAGTAAACCTAAAAAATTTAAAGCACTGTAATTAGCACTTTTCCTGAATTAAATCTGTGCTAAAAAGTACGTTTTCTGACTAAGAATCACAAAATACGCATTTAATTTTTGACATTTTATTCAAAATATTTGAAGTATGAATTTGATGTTTGAGTTTCAGAGAGACTTTTACTCTTCTTTCTGACATCAGCACTGTCATATTCTGTGTGTAACACAAAAAGACCCACAAAAGTGTGTTGTGACATCACCAAAACCGCGTCCTAAAAAGAGTTTGATCAGAATTCAGCCACTCAAAGCTTCTCATGAGTATTGTAGACATGCTGCAGTCTTTAATGTATGTTTTCATGGATTAAATCCAGAATTATTTTCTAGTCAGACAGTTTCGGGGTTCTATTTTTACTGCTTCTATTACTTTAAGTAAATCTTTTTGTGATCTAGAATTTTGTAAATAAACTCCAATGAGATGAAGTAGAAGAGTTTCCTGTGCGGAGATCAGAAAAAAAGTAATTGCACCTTTTAAATCCTGAATAATCAGAGACTAACCCACCTTTAAGAGGGCTGAGCTTAACTTACCTGCTACACAACGAGTCAGAATCAAGAAATTCTGTTTGACCGAGTAAAAAATGTAAAAAGATCAAGAAAACGTCTGTAAAAATGAAGGCCATGATGCACACACAATCCTTGTTGAGCAAATCTTGTCCTCAGTAATTAATAACCCCTCTTGTTAAAGTAAAATATGTCCAACACAAGAGGCCCTCAGCTCTCATCTGTCTGCCCAGCTGTTGGACAGTTTTGTTAATATCTGTCTTTTTTGTGGTGTTTTTGTGCAGGTTGGCTGTGGCTCCGCCTATTTACCTGTGGATCTTGCTGAGCAGTCACACCTGCACTTTGCTGATTCTCTGCTCTCTGTGTCGCCTCGTCTTGTTCTGCTTAATAAACAGTCCTGATTAGTTAATTAAGTTAGTTTTACTTAGTTTCTGTCCCTATGTGTGGTTAATGGTGAGCGCCTGGGTTATTTCCTGACTGTGACATTTTGGTGGTTTAACCTTCCCCCCATGCAAGCCCCTTAATTTGAAGTATCAAACAGGAAGACATTGGGTCCTATCTTCTAAAATACTCCCAAAAGCATCAGAGGGATTTGACATCAATTTTCTGTAGATTTAGTAAAACCAGATTTTTCAGAAAATATAAAGAAGATAAATGTACAGCTGGAAGTTTGGGTTCATCACACTTTAAAGTCCCACTCGGATCATCTTTTGAGCTATGTTAAACATTAAAACACATTGAAAAACCCAGTTTTTATCAGAGTTTAAGCGGCTTGGAAGATGTAGGATAAACTTTTACGTTGCTCTTGTCCGCCTGGGAAACCAGATCAGTCACTCTGAATGCCATTTAAGAAACGTAAGTCAAAACACACTGGAGAAAAAGGAAGTGTACACACTGAGAGTTTTTAAACTGAGAGGAGACAATGGAGGGCAATGAGGGATAAAAAATAACAAAAAAAACATGTAGACTACCATAAAAACTTCTGGACTGATGATAAATAAGAGAACTCATCTTTACGTGCGTGTCCTGTTAAATGCAAACGTCACACAGAATTCTAGAAAAGATTTCTAACATATGGTGAGGTGGTGGTTTGATGGAGCTAACACACGGCTTCAGGATGCTTTTGATGGACCTGGGAATTTTGGAATTCTTCCATCAATCCATGAGAGAAAATATTTCAAACAATGACGGCAGCAAGTCCCCCTCAGAATGGATCATATCAAAAACCGTTTTGATGCGCTGACACAGCCGTTTCTGCTGGGAAAGTTAATGAAAGTTTGTTCTTGACCTTTGACCTTTGGGAGCTGCAGCCACAGAAGAGCAGACACTCAGAATCACTACTCTTGCTCCGCTACCTTTTTTAATAAGTTCTTGATGATCCTAATTTTTTTCTATAGTGCAAGTTGTTCGGGTTACAAACCAGCGAATCAGGCAGCCTCCATAAAGTAGCTGGCCTTACACAGATTTTCATGTAGCCTGTGTTCAAGTGGAAGGGGTCTAGACTTCCAACGAGCTCACTCCTGGTTGGCGAGAGTGGTTGCCATAAAAACGTTGACTCAGACCATTCGGACCAATCACTACTTACTGTCGTCGTCTGGCTCCAACATGTTCATGCCGTAGCTCCAAAGCATGGCGCCTGAATTGGCTTCATTTGGTTGGAGCCTTTTTTTTTTATAATGGGAGATGTCTCACTCACTCACTCACTCACTCACTCACTCACTCTCACTCACTCACTCACTCACTCACTCACTCACTCACTCACTCACTCACTCACTCAGTCCAGTTCTCTTATACAGTCTCTTATAGACTCTCTTCTATGACCTGACTGGTTGTAACCCAACAATCTTTCAGAGTTAAAGTCAAATAATTCTGCTCAGAATGAACGAAAAATCCTCTTGAATAAATGTCATTAGTGACATCATGATTTGTTTTTAAAGAGAAAGTTGCTTTATTTTTTTTATTTTTTTTGCATTGTGCCATGTAGCTGTTTTTCTGCTTTAGTAATGAAAAATAAAATTTTAAAACTATTATCTTTGGGGTTTTCATGTTAAAATGTGAGCAATATGAGAAAGTCCTCCTCTGACATACTACCTCAATATTCAAAAATCTTTACTGAAAAGCTCAAAGAAATAAATGATTTTTCTTTGATGATCGAATACTTTCCTTTGGTTGACCCTTTTCAAGCGAGGCGTCTGAACAGGGTCGGCCTCCACACCACAGCATCCGCCTTTCCTGGTCTGATTTCACATCATCGATTCTGTGTGGGAGGTTTTGTCATAATTGGTGCTGCAGAGCCACCCGGGTTGCTTCCTGTGTATCATCCATTATTTTTCCCCCCGAATTCCCTTCCTCCTGCATGAGCATGCTGGAAAACAAACAGACGCTCATTAGCATGTGTGACCCGCTGGTGGTGAACAGGCTTATTTCCACATGAGTGCAGTGCGAGAATGGATTCCAGAGGGACAGTTGAGGTAGGTGGGCCTGCCGGCTGCCTTCATGAGGACTTTAATGGGGACCTAACAAATGCGAGTGGACAGGCACAGCATTCTCTGGCACAGAGGGGTCATGTTGGTACAGTGAGCACTTGTTATGGGGTGACTCACTGTATTTGGAGTCTTGGGTGGCCGCTGATATTCACCTCAATTTCTGATGTGCACATTTCTTTTCTGCTTCACCTCCGTGCTGTGTGCCAGGGCTGAGGTAATGCGTGGTGTTCTAATAATGCCTCTGTACTCGGCTCTGGGAAGTGATGAAAACGCCCCGTAATTACAGGGATAATCAAAACTGTCAGGGGCTCCTCTGTGGACACTTTTGTTTACCGTCTGCTTCTCTCACAGCATCACAGGCTGCCGGCTCCCCGCCTCCTCAGGCTGGGCTTCTAACCCCAAAGATCAATGCAGCGGTGGCAGCCTAAAAGTCTAAAATTGGACCGCCAACATCCAGATCCACTTATAAGAGACAGAATGAGAACGACTTAGTCCACATTTAAGGAACTCAAACTATATTTGATACATTAGAACAGTTTTGATGGCCACTGATAACGAATTACTTTAGTTTAGCCTTAAAAATATCAAATTACAGAGCTCTGGATATGACATGCCCATTTGTGCCAAATGGGCATTTTTTGAGTGCAAACTATAATTTTGTGTACACAAATTAGCACGTTTTGAGGTATCAAATGAGCATTTTTTAAACACAAACTACTATTTTGTGTGCAAAAGGTTAATTTATGGGCACAAATTAGTATTTCATGTGTATTATTTTATGTGCTCAATTTAGTATTTTGTGCACAAACATTTGCATTTTGCGAACACAAATTAATATTTTGTGTAAGCGAATTATTTTTGTGTGTGCACAAATTAGTAGTAGGAATAAAATACACTAAAATATTAAATTGTGAACACAAACTGATAATTTGTGTACACAAAATACTTATTCGTGAACACATTTTTTTGAACGTCGTGTCTGCGGCTCCGTACAAATCAGAAGAAAGTGATCAAAACCGTTCAGTCAGAGGCATGTAGTTCAGGTCTTCTTCCACGAGGTGGCAGCATTCGCGCGTCTTTCACATTACATTGCTTAAACAACAAGCAGAACTGGGCAGGAAAGACGGTTAAAAATCTAAAACTGATCTAAAACCTGAATTAGCTCTTTTTTTTAAATCAAGGTTCAGACTAAATTACACTTTTTCAGAGCCATTTTATTATTTATAAAACAACTTGGTTAGATAACAAAAAATAAATTGTGGTAAACATTTATTTTTGAAGAGGATTAGGAATGAAATTATTAATGAGAAAAATATATGGCCTTTAAATGTATTTTTAAATATAACCAATCATATAAAGGGATTTATACTAAAAATAAAATATTTTTGGTAAAACTATAGTTTGTTTAACTAGGCTCCTACAAGAAATGTGTCTGTTTGTATTTTTTCTACTATTATGTCATTTCATGAAGCGACTGTTTTAATTTAGATGTTCAATCCTTCATGGACCTTTGGTAGAAAGGAAAAATAATAGAAAATGATCAACTTTTTTCTTTCTTTCAGGGTCACTGAGCATCAAAAGCGAGGCGGGAAATACACACAGAGTAGCTTCTGTGTTGGACTCATCCGACGGGGGCTGTTGGTGTAAACTCTGCTCCCCCATCACCGCACTCCTGCAGACAGACACGATTTTTCGAAAGGGTGCATTCTGCTGTGCGTGTGTGAGCAGCAAAACAACCCCGATCCCGGAGCTCCGTCCCGGCTTTCCCTCTCTCCGCTTCGTAAACCGAGCCTCTAAAACAAGGTGGGATTCGGGACGTCTCACTCTGTCTTTTTTTTTTTTTTCGAAATCTGGCCTCGCAAATTGTTCGGCCCCTTTCACAGACAATTAAGTCTAACTGATGTTTATTTTTACTAATACTTCTGTGACTATTCAATTTCTGCATATAACTTGTGTGACTTTGTTGACCTAGTGTGCAGTTCTCTGTGGAGACTGATTGGGAATCGTTCATTGTGTATTTAGTTGTTCAGGATTATTTATTCACAATAGTAAAATTTTTTGGCAAACGATAGAACAGCTGATGGCAAACTGAACACCATGGCAACTCTGCCTCTGTGGTGGGAAAAAACTGCAGCAGGAGCGACGCCCTCCACTTTCACAGACGGGAGGGCGGAGCGAGAGTCCGAGGGATTCATCTCTGCAAACATAGACGATCTCCGCGCAACGGCGCCGTGTTTACAGTAGACTGCAGGCTGTCCGCGCGGGTACCTGCGCGTTAATCTGCCCAACGAACTACCTGCGCAGCAATCAAACGACGGGGAAAAACCTTAGTGGACCCACGGACTCATTTTCACCTTCAATTTTCTGCATTTAGGAGGCGAGTTGCCGCTCCCACAACAACACGGCGTGGATGATGACCGGCTGAGGAGGAGGAGGAGGAGAAGAAGAAGAAGAAGGAGGCTGCGGTCTGAAAACAGATTTTCCCCTGGATGTTCCTCCCAGACGCGATGCTGTTCGCACAACGAGGCTGCGTTTCAACGTAACATGTCAAGGTGTTTTCCAGTCTCCTCGTGCTTAAGGCGCGCGGCGGTCTGAGCCGTTTTTTTTCTCCTCCTGAGGTCCATCCAGCCGCGGGACGCTGAAAGGTTTTCTTCTTTTCGTTTTTTCTTTTCTCCAACCAGATATGGAGCGTGAAGATGTGGACTACAGAAGATACTCCCGCGCCGCGTTAGTCGACACGCAATCACCGCACACATCGGCGTGGCTGAGTCTGTGGCAGGGGGAAGGGGGGCTATGAGCAGCCGCCGCGTGTCCGGAGGGAGAAATCGCTGATTTTTCCGGAGCTCCCGTTAAAGCGCAAGAGAGCCACCCTGCTATTAGCTGCTAGCACCATTAGCCGGCTAACAGCTAAAAGGTGCTGACCGCAGATTAAAAAAAAAAGGCGTTTCAACCGCCCCCCCCTCACGGCTTCGGTCCACCTTCACCCCGGCACCAGCTCTTTCTTTTCGGGATTTGAGCGGGATTTAGTGCTTCGGGAATGAGGCCTCCAGCGGAAACGAGGCACTTGACCTTGTTTTGGGGTCTGATGCTGGCTCTGTCGTCCTGCCTCCGGCCCGCCACCGCAAAGAGTAAGTACTAGTGCCGCTCCACATCACTGCATTCCCGTTCCCTGAGCTAATGTAACGGTTAAACTTTCCCCCTCACCACATTTAAGCCAAATTCCGCCATTTACCATCATGTATTCTCGGACTGTTTGAATATTAAAACCATGTGGAGGTACAGATAGTTAACTGATACACATCCATCCATGGATGGGCAGAAGAGAGGCACAGTTCTGTTTAGGAATGTATAAACATAACCTTAATATAATAATCCTGTTTTAAATTAGATTCTTTTTTAAAAGGTGGCTAGCATCATACTCGAGTAAGAACTTTAACAAGTACCTGTTATGATTCAACTAATTATATTGTTAACAATCAGGTTTAATAAATTAATTTGTGAACATTTGGATTAAATAATTAATATTTATTAAAGTTAATTAGTATTAGTTATTAAATAATTTAAACAACAACGAAAAAATAAAAAACTACTAAATGTAGAAGTTACTAGGTAAATATTAATGTAAAAAAGTAAAAGTAAAAGCAGTAAAAGTAAAAGCAGTAAAAGTACTCTTTGAGTACTTTTACTGCTATTACATTAATATTTAGTACTCTTAACTTAAAACTTAACTTTTACTCAAAAGTACTCCAAGAGTACTCAAAGTACTCTTTGAGTACTTTTTCCGCCAAATATATGTATAACTAAAATATATAAGATATAAACTAAACTAAATTTACTGTGTGAACATCAACTTTATATTTGATTATTAAAAAACATAAAAACACTGTAAAATCAACGTATTGACATAGTTTTATCCTATATATTTATATATATAATATTATATTATATTAAAGGCCACTTCAGAGATCAATTTTAGAGAAGTTTGTATAAATATTTGTCACTTGAGTCACTAATAAATTATTTCAGAATCCACAAATACATGGATATTTTTTGTGCTGCAAATGTCACAAAAGAGTAAATATGATGGAATTCTGTCTTAAACCAGAGTGAATAACATAAAAAAAAACTACTCAGGCAGGTTTTTTTCTTTTTCTTTCCTGTCAGATTTGGGTGTTTTTGTGTTTGTCCAAAAGATTCTGGTGTGTTTTTATGCATAATCTGTGAAATGTCTTATTTGTTCAATAGCCTCCCTGTACTTTAGTCACAGAGAAGCTCCTCCTTTAATCAGCTTCTGGATGAAGTGCTTCCATGCCTTCTTGGCTAATTTACTTGTCTCAAAAGTTGCATGAAGACAGAAACAGAAAACTCTAACCAGAGCAAAACTACTTCAACTCTACTTGTCACTTTCAGTTACGTGTTAAAATTCTCACAGAAATGTGAGAAGCAGCAGGCTGTGCAGTAAAAACTGAAGCCTGTGTTCAGACAAGCTGAATTTGAAGCTCCTTTCTCCATTCAGTCATTTGTTGAGTGTGTTGCCTCCTGAAATGTTTCCAGCTAAACTTTAAACTGGCCTTCCTGATTCATCCCATTCACGGTGACATGCAGGGCAGGGAGGGAGGAGGGGTTTTACTGGGTTCAACCAGGGTCCGGGTTTTAAAATAGAACCAGCCACAAGGAAAACAGACTAAGTTCTGTTGATTGGGAAGAGTGAGGAGCTTGTGAACTGTGTGTTATGGGGTTTACTGTTAGCCCCGGTGGTCAGGGGACAAACCTGGAAGCGGCAGACGCGCTCTCCCAGCGAAATCCTGCATTTCTTCTAACCTTGGTGTGGAGCGGTCTGAATGTTCCCTGTGTGGCTGGTTTACAGCACCAGCTGGAGCGAAAAGGCCTGGCAGGTCGGGGAAAGCCAGCGTCGGTCCTGCTGCTTGTCAAACAACCAAACATGTTTTCCCCGTCATAAAAGTTTGCTTCTTTCTCACCTTTGGAAAAATATTTCCGACTGTGTTTGCCTTTCGGGGCACTGTAACGTGAACAGGAAGGAGGTGAGGAGTAAACAGTCTGCTGGCTGTGGAGTGAGGGTGGATGAAAGAGCCTAAAGGGCACCGTGCTTCCTCTTTTATTGTCTCACGGAGCTTCTGGCAGATTTCCTGCGATTGTGTGTGGACGGGTCTGGGTTGCTGCAGACAGCTCCCAAAGGGTTATCAAAAGCAAATATGATCTGGAAGCTCATCAGAGCTGCAGAGATAAGTCTGTGTGTTCAGTTGTTGGAAATCTCTGTGCGGAAGTAGACGGCCGCCACACCACCGGCAGAGTCTTTACACCGCAGAGATGTCGAGGGCTCGCTTACAAGGCACCAGCCAGGCCGTGCCACCAACGGTATCGACCTCCACTCTTCTGAACCGCAGTCGTCTCCCATGAAAAACTGCTGCAGAGGGGAGGCCTCTGAGGGTAACGTGTTCCTCAGTAGCATCACCCACCACCAGGCAGTGGCTTCACACCGACCCAGCATGTTGGAATGTATTAGCAGGTATGCAGCTCGCTGAGGGCTGCTGACACTGTGTTGACGGGTAGATTATAGACACAACCCGCATACTGGTACGCCATGAAGCCACGCCAAAGATCTGCTACAGGAGTAACTTTCTGCAGATCAGCAGAGAAAATTCCCTGTTTTTTTTTTTTTTAGATGCACTAAGTTGCATATTTTTCTGTAAAACAGAGTAGTTATTCTACTAAATAGTTATTCTGCTTAAGTAGTTATTCTAAAGTAGTTATTCTACTTTAGATTTAAATCCGAACCAAGTGAAGGTGTGAACATTGACTGCGATTCCAGTCTGCAAAAGTGACACATACTCTTTAATCCATTAACACCGGAGATGTCCCCGCTGGTTCTTAAATAAGACGCGCTCTTTGACGTACCAGAACTCAACCGTTCACCTGATCGACGTGAATCAGCTGATTCTGACACGGGGGAAAAGTGGCTTTTTATATGGGCTTTGCTATGCAACACACCACCAAAATTAAGTGTTTGGCACAAAGCTGCTTTTCTCAGATGATGTACGTTAATTGCCTAAACTGTTGAAGAGTTACTTTGGTCAAAGGAAAGTCTGCACTGTTGCTAAAACGCTGGTGCAAAAGGGTTAAATAGAGAACTGCTTTGTTGGCTTTGTTTTCCTGATCAGAGTAAATGGTAGATGGCGTATACTTATAAAGCGCTTTCTACCTTCTTACCAAGGCCCAAAGCGCTTTACAGTCACAGTCCCATTCACCCATACACACACACATATACGATGTAGATTGTTTTTAAGAGACTTGACAGAGGAACTGGGAAGTCGATGCTTAAAAGATGGAATACAAATTGAGGTTTAAGAAAACTTTCTTCATTGTCCCGCTAACGGATTAAAATCTTTTAGCACAAATACATGTAATTCATCCACAACAAACTGTCTTTGATGAAAGAAATTAGAGCTTATTTTTGTATTCTATTGGTCATAGAGGATTTTGGTATTAAGATGTAGATATAAGTTCATATTTTTCAGTTTAAGCTGTCACATATGGTAATGTAAGTGGATCACAATCAAAAACAGTATATAGTTGTTTTTTTCTGCAGGAAACCCCTTCAAATCAAGGCTTTGTTTGTCATTGAGCTGAACATGGCTCCACGTTCTTCTAACTACACTGGGAAATTGGTCAGAGGGAGGAAGTGTCCATTTTAACGTTTTAGTTTATTTTGTGTGATTCCAAATGTCACAGCACTCCCGTTTTCAACAAAGTAGATGTGCGTCTTTAAATGCATCCAAGTTGAAGGAAAAACCCAAAACGGCACAAAAGAACTAAAACTTTGAATTTTAACCTCTTTTTTTCCCTTTAAAATATTGAAAAAAAGAGTATTTGTTGTCTTTAGTGTCCTCAACTATCAGCAGAATCAGTGGGGTTTTGCAGGAACCACTTATTAACCTGTGCAACTCATAAACTGTGAACTGGTTGATCTCCGGATAAAGCGGGCTGCTTGTTAAAAGCCTCTTCTCACTCATGATCTTCAGATAATGTCTGCATAATCGTGTCATTGTCCGGAGGTGCCTGTTCACACATGTAGCAGGCAGCAGGAAGTTGTTCTCACTACTGAAAACGTGTCAATCGTGTTGGGACGGGGGGGTACAGAAAGCGGGATGTGATGCGTGTGAGGGGATGAAAAGTTGCAGGAGTCCCAAAATGACAAGTCAGTGGTGGACGCCTCTGCACAGTTCTGGGAGGAATACGCTGAAGGTTCCAGAAAAATGGGCCTTTGGCGTTGAACTGTAATACCTTTATTCTGAAGATGAGCCATGGCTCTTTTATTTTGAAAGCAGCGGGAACAGGGTTCTGTTGTTTTGTTCATCCAGCTTTGTCGTCTGGGAAAGTGATACTAGTACACCACAGTTTCCTAAAAAGTTTTTTTTTTGTCTAACAATCAGTAAATGAGAGAATATATTTAAAATGATATGTGATGAGCTCAGTGTAGTTTACTTTTGGAAGTGTCACAAGAACGTCACAGTTTTAGACCTGAGCAGCTCTTTAAATGAAAAATAGATCTATCTAGTAGGGTTTTCCTGTTATGATCCAGCTGTGTGACGTCTAGCGAGCTAATATTAAGCTTTAACCTGAATGAAAACTGCAGATGCAGATGTAAACCGGTTTAGAGAATCTGTGCAAGTTGCTTCTCTAAAAATGAGCATTTATCGTTTCAGTGTAAAGTCTGCATACTTTAATCAGAACGCCATCATTTATTTGCATTGGTGTTATTTAGTTTAGCCTGTTTTTTTTTTTATACCATTTGGAGTGATTAATAGTGAGTCATCTGAACAGGACCCTTCAGTGTTTGTAGTGTTGCTTTCTTCGTCTTGTGCAGTTTTGGTGTCTGTATAAATATCCAAAGGACAATTTTTGGTTTTTGGTAAATACTTGATCCTAATGCTTCATGATCTCACTGATCTTCATAAAAGCAACCATCTGCAGTTTGACCCGACTCAAATTAAAAAAAAAAGTCTGATCATCTTTTGATCCATTTTAGAAGCTTTCCCAGTGGTCTTTTGATTATGATTATTCCCACTCAGACGAGGAAAGCAAAGACGTTACATGGATCTATTCTGATGCATCAGAATGGAGCAGAGCAGAGGGCTTGTGACCCTCCCAGCGTATTTTCTACCTCACAAATACGTCATTTTTCAAACTGGATTTTTTTTTCTGATTTACAACAATTTAATTAAAGAATTACTCAGACATGCAATTTTGAACTTAATTTTCTTTATTCATGTCCACCATCATTAAAAAAATGCAACAAGAGCATGCTAAAAACACCGTCTTTAACACCAGCCTAGAAGGTATTTGTACATAAATGTGGGCGTGCCAAAAACTTCTGCTTTTAATAAAATAAATCACAGTTTGTGATGTTCTTAGTTAAGGGTTCCTAAGTTCCCCTTTCTTTATGTACTCAAATCTCTGACTTCTGAAACGCCAACACTAAAGAGTAAAGCTGGCATTTAACAGCTGGGAATCCATCGTGGTTCCTCAGCGGCTTGGTTTTTGCTCTGCAGAGCTTTCTAGGTCAGTTTCAGTGTGATAGTGTGACAACCTGTGAGCAGGTTGGTGTGAGTTTTCCATGACTCAGGGACCACAGGCTGGCGGAGTCTGCGTCTTCCTCGCAGTGATCTGCGATAACCGCCTCTATGCGCCTGTAGCTGCAGGCTGCGCTTTTGTTTAGAGCACCGCAACCAGGTGGCATAAGAAGATCCAAAGGTAAACACTTACTATCATCAGCAGTCTTTTTCCAGCTTGCCTCAAACTTTTCCACATGCAGGTGTGCATTATGAAGAGGCCATGTAGCATAACGCGCTGTTTTATAAAGGCTGCTCTGCTCTACAAACCGTCTTTGTCTCACAGAATCAAAGTCTTCTTGCTGTTTTGAGCAAATAACTTCTGAAGAGCTTTAAATAAAAGCAAAGTGGAACAATTCCACTCTTTACTGAACATAAAAGCTAATAAATACACGTTTTTGCAATTTGTTCGCATGAAAGCGCAGAGAAGTGTCTTTGTTGTGTAGCCTTTGATCTGAAGCCAAGATATTTCACTTCTGCTCAGGGCAAATACTTCAATCCACCAGAACATGGAGTAATTCATGTGAACACTTCCTGTGTGTGTGTTGTGGATGAGACTTCGCTCTTTCGTTGTGTTTTTTACCTTGTTTGTTAAAGCTTGAGGGTGCCACCAAACTTTTCATGGCCTCCAGTTTATGCCAAACTGTTAAACCTGTATTGTGTAGAAAACATCTGGAACTGAATGTTGATGAAGTGACAGTGAAGTGAAAGAACTTTAACTTTAAGTGGGGGGAAAAAATTTTTTTTCAGCAGAACCACGTTGATAAACTACTGTTGGAAGATGAGGGAGCAGATTAACTAAAATACTGGAACATCTACTATTTAAAAAGAAAAAAAAACAAAACAATGATGGCTTCTCAATAGGGTTGTGCCGATGGACAATGATGGCTGACTGACATCACGATGGAGAAACACCATCGTGATGCCACGCCCCCGCCACGCAGCGGCACCATAAGCCGCGGTTACATGTGCAAAATATCTTGATCAGATCAATGGTCAGGTTAGAATTCAACCGTGTACGTGGGCCCAGAAAAACCTTTTCCGATTATAACAAACGTTCACATGGGTCACACTGTCGGTCAGAATAAATCATTTGCACATGCGCAATAGTGTTTGAAATACCGGAAGAGGAAATGAGTTCAGCTGTGGGGCTACATACAAAGATATTGAGCAGCTCCGTAATATACGAGATGATCTTCTAAACGTGCTTTTATTAATGTTAGTTATTATGAAGCGGCTGTTCGCTCATCATTTTAATTTTAATCCGTGTGGTCAGTGCTTTTTCTGTGAAGAACGGAGCCGGAAGAAGACGGGACTAGGAGAGGCTAACACGCGCTAACAACATTTAGCCTTTGATGAACATAAATCCATGCGGTAAATTGCTGCAATCTGCATCTTGGCCGAACGTAAATATGTGGGAATAACATCAGCCTTGATTTTGTCGGGACATGACTGGAAACACAAATCCACGTGATTGTTTGAACGGTTTCTAAGGACTGAGCGACATTTCTGCTTTAAGCTCACACACCGCCCTAAAGCCGCTTTGTGAGCTGACAGTTCGAGCTCCCGCCGGACACTTTTACCGGAAGACCCGGTTCTCCTGAGTTCGGTAGCTCCTTCACCTAGAGCTGCGGGACGATCACAGTCCGAAGTCTCCCACAAATGGCGCACACGTAACAAAGCATCCTCCCTTCCCCTCAAAGTCCCTCTGCTCTACTCAGAGACACGGTCGCTCGGTCCACTTGACTAATCAAGTGCAGGAGCGGACTACTTCTTTTCTATTTTGTTTATTTATTAATTTTTTTGTTAAAGTCACTTCCCACAGTCTATACTGGATAATCGCGGATGAGTCATTAGTTTGGAAATAAAATAAATAAAGTAATAAAGTAAAATAATGAATAATAATTATATAATAACGAATAATTCACCCCCCGACCATCCCGATGGTTTACTGCGAACATCGTCTACTGCCAATTTAAGGGACATCGCCCAACCCTACTTCTTAGCACTCCTGGACTGTCTGAAGGACATACTTTTTGGTTGGCCCTGAATTTGGTTTATTTAATAAAAAAAAAAAAAAAGAGGTAAAAAATGTTTGGACCAAGTGGCCCCTGTGAGCCCTTCTGCTGGCCTGGGTCCACTGGGACCATGAACATGTCTTAAACCCACTACCAACCTTGGTTTTAGGATTGATAGTGATTTTGAATTGGAGGGCAGATTAAATAAGTAGTGAAGTCCTGTTTTTACCACTTGGCAGCATTTAGAGACTTTGAAACACGCGTTCATCTCGTCCCGCCTGGACCATTGCGATGGACTTTTGTATGGAGTGAGTCAGTCTTTGCTCTCTCGTCTGCAGCTGCTGCTGGACTTTTAACGGGTTCTCGCAAAAGAGAGCACAGCACCCTGGTCCTTGCATCACTCCACTGGCTGCCTGTGTTTTTATAGAGATCAATTTAAATTCTCTGGTACCTTTCTCCTTCACCTTTATTCCCCCTCCTGGTCCTTGGGTCAGCCGACCTGCTGTTCCTGCAGGTATTGAGGTCCAGTAGGAGGCTCAGAGGGGACAGGGCCTTCTCTGTTGCTGCTCCTCCACTGTGGAACAACCTCCCTCTCAACGTTAGAGTTGCTCCCTCACTGTCCACTTTTAGAACCTGTCTTAAAACCCATTTTTATTCTCTGGCTTTTAATTTAGTTTCTTTCTTAATTCTTTGTGTCTTTGAACTATATGTTTTCATATTAATGCCTGTTTGTTTTTAGTTTTTAAAGATGTGTATCACTTTGGTTTCAGCTGTAGTTGTTTTAAAGTGCTATGTAAATAAAGTTGATATGGCAAAAACCATCTAGTTGGAAACTACAAGCACAAGCAGCATGTACTTAGATGGAAAATGAAGAGAATGCGATTGAGGAAAGTGTGAGGATTTATAGTTTAGTTTAGTTAAGTTAGTGGGGTTCCAATGCTGATTGTAAAATTTAGAATAAAACTGACTCAGAGTAGTCCCTTGCAATAAGGCTTTTTCTCTTCTCACTGATTGGCTGTAAACCACTGTCAATCAATCTTCTCCATGCCCTGTCTCCTGCACAGAATGCATTCAGTTTGCCAAATTTAGATCAGATATTTCTCATTCTATTATTTTTCTACAAAGATTTGAACTTTGAGAATTTAAACGGGGGGAAAGTGTGAAAATGTTCATGTCTCGTCAGAGACAAGTCTGTAAAGTTTGTAGCGAGGGATTTTACAACCTTAGAACATCTAATTGTGATTGTAAAAAAAATAAAGATGACTTTTTCCCAAATGTCACCAATTTTAGAATATTATTTTTTAGCACAATAGTACTCTTGTATATTTTATGCGTGGGTCCCTTCCCATAAGTGAATCTTTTGCTGTTTTGCTGATTTCTTTCTTTTTCACAGTGTATTGGTTTCTGTGTCCTGATTGGCTGTAGACCACTGTCAATCAATCTCTTGTGTCCTGTGTACAATAGAGGTGACATGCTCAGTTTGTCAAATTTACATCGACCTTTGATCATAATCTGATCTTTGTTTTCATTCTATTATGCTGAACTTATTTTTCTATGAAGGTTATAACTTTGAGAGTTTAAACAAGAGAGAAAAGTGTGAAAATATAAAGTGTGTAGTAAGGATTTTTACAGCTTTGAGTAATTGTAAAAAAATAAAGCTGACTACCATGTCGATTTTACATATTGCATTTTTTAGAATGTACTTGCGTGATAAACAATGGACTACTGTATAGGGAAAAATTGTGTTATTGATTTTTTTTCTTGTGTTTTTTAATTAAAGTTAAAAAACAAAGAGAGAGCCAAGTTGGATTTTATTTTGAAATTAAGTTATGATCGAGGGATCCCAGCTTTAATACAATGCTAGGATTTGGTTTTATGATAGCCAGAACTGGACTCTAACATTAGTTACCCCCAGCACTGATACAGCGGGGCTGTGATGTCCTTTAAAATCTTTACTGAAACACTTTATTTCTTCTTTGATGTTTATCTGTCAGTTTCCTTGAGACCTTAAGAAAGGTCTCTGCTTGGCTGACACTCTTAGATTAGATGCATATCTAACATTTTATCTGTGTTACTTTAATCACCCCTCATAAATTGAAAAAAATCTTTGGTGGGTAATGAGAACCTGATGTCCTGATGTTTCATCCAGAAGAGCGGGGCTTCCATAGTTATCCTTCAAGCAGGGCTCAACACTTTGGGCTTTTGAGACGGATGCGAACTGGAAGAGCAGAGCAATCAAACCTTTATTGGTCTCTTAACCTGAGTTCAAATCAAAGCTGACGCAAGTGTTTATTCTGCCTTGTGTTGCCTTTAAAAATCTGAACTAGAAAACAAATATGTTCTGGCAATAAAAGCACAGGTCAAGTGTAATGTCAATATTTAAAGCTTTTTAGTGAACAAACCAAAGGTTTTGTTATCTTGGAGATTTACAAACACTTTCTTTACCCAATATAAGCTCTATAGTATGGAAACAGGTTTTTTTTTTTTTCTTGAGGAGAGTGTCTATTGAAATAGTAAATTGTCGTTTTTGTCTTTACAGTTTGTGGGCCCAGCATCGACATTGGGAATGACATCAACGAATTCAGGCTTTTGGAGAACTGCACAGTGGTGGAGGGCTACCTGCAGATCCTCCTTATTGGCGACAAAAATAACAACGCCAACCAGGAAGTCTTCCGCTCCCTCAGTTTCCCCAAGCTGACTATGATCACCGATTACCTGCTGCTATTCCGAGTGTCGGGCCTGGACAGTCTGAGCACGCTCTTTCCCAACCTCACTGTCATCCGGGGTCGAAATCTCTTCTACAACTACGCCCTGGTGATCTTTGAGATGACCAGCCTGAAAGACATTGGGCTGTACAACCTGAGGAACATCACGCGTGGGGCAATCCGAATCGAGAAGAATCCAGAGCTCTGCTACCTCGACTCCATAGACTGGTCCTCCATCATGGATGCCGAGTTCAACAATTACATCGCTGGGAATAAGCAGTCCAAAGAGTGCAGCGACGTTTGCCTGGGCGTCACGGAGAACAACCCTCTTTGCAGAAAGGCGATGATCCGGAACAGCTACAGCTACCACTGCTGGAACTCCAATCAGTGTCAGAAGGGTAGGTAGACCCTCGCACCCACACACTGCTCATGAAACGCACGAAAACAGGATGTTTAAAAGAATAAAGCCAGCATTGTGATTCACCTGACACTTACAGGAAGTAGTTTTAAGATCAGGTCATTTGAGGGAATTTACTTTGGCATCAAAACACCCTCAGGTGTGAGCGGCATCCTTGCTTGTGTTACGCATGAGTGGACTGAGCAACGTGACAGTTACCCACTTTTACGTCTTTTTAACCCTCATTTTTTTTCGACTACTGTAACGCTGCAACTGTTTACGTAATAACCTCAACTCCAGTGGATCCTGAAGCTTTGCGCTGACATGCAGCACTACAGTAGTGAAGTGATCACGCAATCAACGCAAATTGGCTGATTCTGCCACACAAAAAGTGTCTTTGCGCCGTTATGCAACACTTTGTTAGTATTGATGCAAACTGGATACACAGAATCAGCGGATTTACATTGTTCGCGCAAACGGCTGAAGTCACTGTACGTCAAAGAGCGTTATTCAGGTTTTATTGGTGACATATCCAGTGTTTAAGGGTTAATATTATATTTTAGGTCTTTTTTATCATGAAAGTTGTATTATTTTGGAAGAAGTGAAAGGACACGGCTGTACTGCAGGCACTCTTCCTGTTTTTGTTTTTTTTGGACAGGAGTGGTAGAGCGGAACGATTTGATAAGCGACTGTAGCCGCTACCTGTTACCTCAGGAGTCTTTCTGACTCAACGGAAAGACGGTCTCTGCAGATTTAGTGTTTTTAGGAGTTCATGAAACCAAAACAAAGATGAGGATTCAGAATTTTGTTTTTAATTTCAAACATGTTCGTGCAATGTCTGTTTTTGTTCACTAAAACAGAAAAACATGATGTAGAACATTGAGTCCACGTCAGATGATGTGGGTGTGTGTTGTTTCTGCGGTTGCTGGTGCGGCACTGCAGACTCAGCATATTGATGGCGTCAGTCGTGCGACATAAAGCTGGGTCAGAACTTGCCTGAGTCGGGTCAGCATTACAGATGTGCACACAGACAGTCTGCATCCTTAACCTCGGTTAAAGAGAACCTGTTGTATATTCACATACATGTGGAGACGGGTGAAGCATATGGTGGCAAAGACATGCGAGTGCGCTTGCAATCGCACGCTTTAATGCTTTCCAATTCTTGATGTTGATTTGGTCTTTATGAACAAAGTTCAAGAAGCAGAATGCACTTTTCTGTTTGCACTAAAGATGCACCCCACAGTTCTTCACACATTATGGTGAATTAGACAGAAGAAACGTGCAACCTGTAGGTCTGTTGCAGTAT
Organism: Oryzias sinensis; assembly: GCA_037389245.1. Classification (NCBI taxonomy): domain Eukaryota; kingdom Metazoa; phylum Chordata; class Actinopteri; order Beloniformes; family Adrianichthyidae; genus Oryzias; species Oryzias sinensis. Next base: position 16,443,122 of record CM074489.1, on the reverse strand, counting down.
ATAAAGTATTATTTTAAACTTCTTAGACAATTTAAAGTTGTTGGAATGATCTTAATTGGATTATAAAATGGATCTGCTCCTGGATTGTAAATTGGCGCTTTATGAATAAACTAAATTGAATTCAAAGCTGTTAATTTTTATGGAACAGATGTTGACTCCTATAGTATGAAGTTTAAATAACTCCACTGAAAATACATCCAGATGAAATGTAGTTACCCACCTGGATCACACTCACTTCACCTTCCTGTTTGGCTGCTACAGTAAGGAAATCTTTCTACGTGGGTTTCATGTTTATGAAAGTTTATAATGTAGTCTCACATTATTCATTTCCATAACTTATGGAACTTATTTGATCTCAGTCTGGCATTTGAATAAAGGCACATTTTTCTATGAGTTCTGTTTAGCTAATTTACTTATTTCATTAAGGAATGTTGAAATTGTTTTGACCTGTTAGTTTATATTATCATTTGAAGGAAAGGCTAGAAGAATCCGAAGAATCCTTTTTTTTTAGCTTGCACATGTTTAGAGTCCCGTTACACGGTTCTTAAGTTTGACTGAAGTGGTCGCACAATCTACATAATTCTTGATGGTGCGACCGAGAAGAATTGTAGATCACACCATAAGGTACACATTAAAAATGGTAAATACAGTTTACTCTTATAGCGCTTTTCCTCGAAGGCCCAATGCGCTTTACAGTCACAGACCCATTCAGACACTGATGGGGGAACATTGATGCCAACCTTCCACCAGAAGCAAGGTGGGGTTCAGTGTCTTGCCCAAGGACACTTCGACATATGGGCGGGCGGAGCATGAATTGAATCTGCAAACCTTTGATCAGAATTCAACTGCCCCACTACCCCACATTAAGCCCACACAAGGGTGTAAACCAGAGGTGTGCAAACCTTTAGACTCTTGGGCCTCAAAGGGTTCTAAAATTTGACTGAAAGGCCGAAAGAGGCACAGATGTAGGCCGTGTTTGGTAATCCACCCTAGAAAAGAAAGGAACAACCTGAAATCTGGATGAAAACACGCTTTCATTTTGATTGATAACCAAGCATTTTGGAGTTTTAATGCAAACCTGTAACTTTTATTCTAATTTTAGTGCCAGTTGCACCAGTGGGTTGATGTCTCTCAGAGAAAAAACCCAAACTTTGAGAAATGTTGCGTTCTTGTTGTGTTGGAATCGGAAAAACTCTGAAAACACACGAATGTCAGAAAAACGACAGGTCTTCCAACACCACATGAATGCAGAATAACTTTCTGCATCTAAGCAAAGGTCACTTTATTTGTAGACACCAGAATGTCTTGGAAAATAAAACATTAATCAGGATTTTAAATGTAATTTATTCCATCTTGGTAGGCCAGATTAGTTCAATGGGCCACATGTGGCCCCCGGGCCATACTTTAGCCCACGCCTGGTCCAAACCAATAGTAATGTTACTTTTGGTGATATTTGTGCTTTTGACAGCTCAAAGAAAGGACATTAAAAGAAAGAAAGAAAAAGAAGTGGTGGAGAATGCATATGGAGGAAGGGATGTCATAACTGCTGTATTTTACTTTTTTTACTGCCAGTAAAATAATATTTACTGTTTACACAGACCAAAGGAAGAAGACAAAATAGAGGGGGGGGGGGTCATTGAGATTTAACAATGTAAAAGTCCTTGTGAGGTTGATAATAAAACCAAAATCTAACTTTCTGCTGAACATTTTGTAAACTATATAAAATCCTCTGAAGTGTTTTCATGTCCAAGAGAGCAGATCGACCTGCTTCCTGGGTCAGATGCACGATAGTCCATAATATAAGGCTCAGCGTTTCCTATAAAGACTGTGGGAAAACCACGGCTGCCAATGGTACCAATGATGGGTTCTAATACAATTTAAATTGAAACGCTGAAAAAAGTTTTTTATAAAGCATCAACAAAACAGATTTAATGCTGGAGTGTCCCCCCTGCCCTTCAGCAGCAAATGGCCCGCACTTTTTTAACGCGAAGTGACCCTGTAAAAACTGAATGCAATGTGCCTGAAAATGGGGGCGAACCTGACTTTATTGTGGGTGAACCTGAGGGAAAGGTTCAGCCCTCCGACGCAAGAAGTTAGTCTAGAGTTCTGCTTTACTTCATGTGTAATTCAAGAAAAAGGAAAATTGTTTCATGGATAATCTTGGGATGTGTTGACATGACTGCATAGTTCTGGCCAAAGCTTTCTCTTATTTATTTGCTCAGATTATCATTATCATTACACCTGCTCTGAGTTACCACAGTCAGTCAAAGAATTCCCTCCCTCCTGGTGGGAACTTGTGTTTCGCAAACTTTCCTTACAAACAGGAACGGTTGAAATTACGAAGATACTTCAGCCGTGTACTTGGCTCCAGAGGGAGTGCTGGGAAGAACAAGCTATCCGTTTCTGCCCCCGCTGTCTTAAAACCAAATTGATTTCCAACAGCAGGAGTATGACTGCTCGGCCTGCAGAGGCTACATTCTTCAACTATTTATTAGGTAATTTATTGGAGAAATCTGGCGGTTTTAAAGCCAGACGTCATTAAAGCCAGGAAGGCTAATAGCCGGAGTGTTTGAGGTCGCTGACCAAATGGTGCTCATTACCTCCGAACAGGCTCTGGCTGCTCAACTATATTACCTTCAAATAATAGATCTTGAAACTTGCTACTGTGTTTACTTTAATATTCTCCAGCCGTAGAGGAGCGTGTGGTCGCCAGTGCTAATCGCCTGCAGCAATACGACTCCGGATCCGGTAATTTGATCTGGGATCCATTGTTTAAATGTGTGTGAGACTGAGAGCGCCACAGTCAACTTCTACTCACAGGCATTTTATTTCCAGACCCAGTCACCCGACGGATCGATACAAAGGGAAGACAGCCGAGAGCTGAGTTTATTGAGTTTATATCAGGACATGCCTTTAGACTGCACACATTCATAAAAGTGACGGGAAAGAGGAGCGTCAAAGCTTTATTTATATCTGCGGGGAGGTCTCCTTTTAGCTGTGGTGAGGAGGCCTGCATTCTCACATGTTTACTTCCCTCGTTTGTTTTTTGGAGTCTGGTGTGGGTGTTCTGTCTCGTTCATAACTCCTTCAGGAAGAGTCGTGTCTCTGCAGGATGGGAGGCAAACGCGTTCCTTTCCTGCAGACCTGCACTCGCCGAGCGGCGTGGGGGATGTTTTTCTGGAGGAGATGAAAGCACATCATTAAAGTACAAAGTAGATGTGGGATTTACTGGAAGGAATTTTTGTGTCTACAGTTTTCCCGTGGTCCAGGGGATTACTCTCTGAGCAAGAGGGGTGTTCAGAGCTGCTGCTTAACTTGCTGTTAGCTTACTTTACTAGACATCACATCCCATTGTTTGTATTTTAGTCTTTGTACTTGCTTAGTTTCTGTCTTTTGTTAAGACTATTTATTTATAATTACTTTATTTGCCATTTGGTTGAAAAGGTTCTATTTCTAGAGTTTGAAAGTTGAATTTTTGGCGACTCCTAGTGGTAGAACAAGGAACAGCAATGCAAGCAGTTGAATACATTTTATAAACCAGCTAACTAACCGGATGAATTTCGACTATTTTTGTGAATGTTTATATAAATGTTTTTTAAAATTATAAAATTACTGCCAAAGAAAAAGAAAAACAATTTTTTTACATTTTTTTAAACATAAATTCACAATTCCAGTTAATTTTTATTTTAAATGTTAATTTCTTTATCTAATTTCCATCCAAAACCAAACATATTTAGATAAGCCAAACAGTTTTCACAAAACTATTAAATCAGAATGACCAAAGGGTGCATTTTCACTGATATGAGTCATTTTTACATCAAAATCTTAATGAAAGCAGTTTTTGCTTTAGATAAAATGTTAAAATCTATGATTGGATTTGATGATAAAGATTGCTTTGATTTTTAATAGGGGATGTTATCGTAAACCTCAGCCCTAGCGTCTTCAGCTGGAAAAAAAGGTTTTTGACTTCACTCCAACTGTTAAAAAGAAAATTATAGTCAATTCTCTCTAAATCCCTTTTATGAAATAAATGTCCAGCAAATGATCAAGGACGCCTCATGCTGAACATACATTAAAAAAACCAGAAACAAACGCTCTTTCTGTTTAAACATTTCAAAACCAAAGAAAACTTGTATGAAAGTGGGAGTCAAACTGGGAAAGATGGAGTCATAAATCTGCAGTTTGTTTACTCAGAGATTCTCCAGGTCTGTATGTCCGGACATTTTTTAATCACTCGTTAATCTGCGGTAAAGTTGCAGCAATCTGGGGGTTTTCCACTTCTGGACTATAGTTATGATTAAAAGCTCACATTGAAGATACAGGAAGACTGCATCAGTTTTCTGGAAATTATCGCGCTGTTTTGGTTCTACTTCATTTTGATATTTTCGGCATTTTGCCTCAGCATTGTGTTTTACTGAATACCAAAGAAATCCACTGCTTTTTTATACATTTTTTTTTAATGGAGATATCTTACTGTAGTGTTAATTCTTGACATTAAAATGGCTCAAATGTCAAAATATAATACAAATTCAGAACCTCTGGTGTCATGAATATTTGAGATTAAGCCTCAGGAGAATAAATTCTAGTTATTAAACAAGTTTTCAGTAATTAAAAATCAATGGCAGCCCTAACATCCCGCATTTTACATCTTCCCATAAGACATTCCTTAACTTTTATTGAGCTGCAGATTTTAGATCCTTCTTAAGACTTTCTATTTTATTGTATATTTTTTGGTTCATCTGCAACTTTAGCAAAACCCTTTCACATATCAGGTGACCTGGAACAGATTCACAATTTCTCTTCAAAAATTATAGAATATTTCTTTAAAAATCTATAAATGCTGAATCTTTATACAAAAATACAACATGAGGCAAAAAAACAAAACAAAAGTATAAGAAAAGATGTTGGATAAGTATGAGCTTGACGTGGTAAAATTAGCAAAAACGTTTAGAATTTGTTTTTTCTTGGAGAGACATATTTTGATGTAATTCTAACAAAGCGTGTAGCACAACATTAATCTGGCTGCACACTTCCTTGAATCCTGAAGGGTTCCCCCTGAAAACACACGGACCCCTCACCCCGTCTTCGTCATCCGAGCGTATCCCTGACTTTTCCGTCAGTGAAGAGGCACACCCAGACCTGAAATTCCTAGAAGAGAACATTTCTGGTTTTGCCCGAGTCAAAGTGCCTAGTGTAAACTTGTGGAGCTGACTTGTGCTCCGTTAACACCATCAGGTCGACATGGGCTTAAACGAGAGACTCTGAGGATCTGCTGTGCGTAGATTTGACGCCGCCTGTGTTTGACATGTTTAGCCTGAAACATTTATTTAGTCCTTCTCCCTGTGATTGCAGACGAGCTAAGGGTCTTTTAGACGTGCTTTCCAATAATCTTTTGGCAACTGAATTCTTGGTATCTTATGTGAAAGAGGCTGGTGTGCTTCTGCAGCGTTTGGCTTCAGCTGTCTGACCAAGGAACATAAGGGGAACTTTCAACACGGAGCGAGCATGAAGGGCCGCAGTCACCCTTAACCACCACTCTGGAACTTTGTGTTCATTTCTGGTCCACTCTCCATAGAAAACGGACAATTCAAGTTTCAACATTAAAAAAAGTATTTTCTTTTTGCCCATTATTTTAATTTATCAATTAAGTTTTGATTCCAAATGAACAAAATCCAACATTTACAGAAAAAAACTGTTTCCGTTTTGTGCCATTACCTATTTTTATTATTGTTATAACACCAACACAACACGTCGGATCAAATCTCAATATTTATTCAAAAACAAAACTAAAAACTTTATTGGAAAAAACCCAAAATATCAATTGTTTATCAAACCAATTATTGGCTTACAATAAAAATTAGTGGAATATTTTATTATTATATAAAGGTCTTTGCGGTATAATGAATCTTTTATTCTTAAATAAATGGTTATTTTTAATTTTTTGTTACACAGTTGCTGTGAACACATTTATTTTTTATTTAAAATGAGCGGGACTTGGCTCTATTGTGAAAGCTTCTTCGTTTGGTCATCTGAGGAACCGCAGCAACTTAAATTTGGGAATTTATTTAAATTTGGGGGACAGGGGGGGGGGGGTGGTTTGGTTTATAAGTTCCTAAGTAATCAGTTTCCTGGTAAAACCTGGTCACCAGTTCAATCCTTTCACCAGTACACCTCACTAAGACGTCAAAGCACTTTTTCTTCAGCTGCTTTTCACTTTTGGAGGTTTGAATGAGGTGTCCAGGAGCTTTTTGTCATTAAAATATTCTCTGATTTGTTTGGAAGATGTAGACACAGATCTCTTGGTTTAGTTAATGAACTCTGATCTGGTTAACCCCAACCCACCCTTCCAAAAAGCGTGTTTGCTCACTTACAGAGACTTTAAAGGGGACTAAAGTCAACACACACTAGCTGTGACGCAGGAGTAAACGTTTTCTGTCAAAAGGTCCATGGTTTGATCTCTGGCTTCCACAGTCCACATATTAGAGTGTCCTTGAGCAAGACATTGAACGGCACACATGAGCTCATTTCATCTTTTTGGCTTTGAACTCATCATAAATTGGTACACGTTCTCCTTGAGCCTCTTATCAGAAGAAACGGGTTGATGTTTCAAATGTCCAGGCCTTGACTGAGTCCTGGTTGATGGTTGTCTTGAGTGGTTTCAACCTTGCTGCCTCATTCCCCCTTTCCATCAAATCTCAAGGGTATTTGTCTTTTCTCTTAACATCAGGGGCTCTAGAGTATTACCAAATTGGTTGCAAATGCAACCTTATTCCTTAACGATGCAATCTGTAACGATCTCAGGTCGTACCAGTGCGACTTATAGGTTGTTGTTCAACAACAGACTCATAACACCCACATTAGGGTTTAAAGCAATCAGAGATGGTGACAGGTGTAAGCTCACGTGTGATTGACTGTGCTCAGTTTGTCTGGAGTCTTGGCACAACAACTAACAAATGAAGACGTTTGTGTGTTTGTGGAAGCACCCAACAGCTTCATAAAACCTTTACAGCAAGTCCAGTGTTAAATCCTTTTTTGCAAACTGAAAAGTAAACCCACATTTATTCAGAGGATTGATCTTTTTCAGCAGCAGTGGCTATGTTTTACTAAAAACCCAGCTTTTTAAAGGGTAAAGACGATTCACAGCATTGACAGTTTTCAAAAGACAAAAGTAAAGCATGAAAGCCAAACAAAACTTTGAAAGTGTGTATCATGCAACCTGGCTTGAGGTCAGCTGAATGTTTGAGCAGTATAGACTCACTCTGAAAATCTTGTTTTTGGTGTTTTTACCATCTGAGCGGCAGGAGTCCATTAGAAATTCGCCTACAAGTTGTGGGCAAGACGGTATAACCCAACCCCCTTTCACCTATCCGGTTTTTGAGAGCGCTCTGTTTACACTCTCTCCCGCTGACTTACAGCCCCTCACACCCCCCAACCTAGCATTATCAGGGCAACAAAAATGGCGTACCATATTACAGCTATCCAACCGTACCGTTTTGAGCCAGATTCCAGCTCAGACGAGGAAAACAAAGATGTAAATGTTTAAGTCCCATTAGTTGTCCCACACCTGTCTGCGTGAAACTTGTTCTCTGCATTTGACCCATCCCCTGGGGTGATCTGCAGACACTTGGTGGAGTCATTTGGTGGTTTAACTCCAATCCTACCCCTTGTCGAGTGTCAAGCAGAGATTTTTTGGGCTAGTCGTCTGCAAGTGCTTGCATCAGAATTGAGCAGAGCATCTAGCGTACTTTGTCACAAATAAGCTCTTTAACTAACTGCATGTTTTCATCCGCTCCTGTTTAACTACAATTAAAAAAAAAGTAATACTTAGAAATTATATTTCAAGCCGGCTTTTCTTAATATATTTCATGAGAAAGATGCCACAGGAACGCGTTAAAAACTCCTGTAAGGCTCAAACATTCATGCTGACCTCCATCCAGCTTGTAGTAGATGACACACACTTTCATAGTTAGTTTGGTTTAGCTTTCATGTTTACTTTTGTCCGTGTTGTTTTATCAATAGAAAGTTATTTTATCTAATTGACCTTTTTTGTTATTTTTGCTTTACTTTTATGGAATTTAACATCTGGCACCGGTTAGAAAAGAAGGAAACCTCTATTTTGATGTCTTCTGGGTGTTTGGCTCCTTTTTTCTTGTTTTTCTAAGCTTCAGTTGTTTGATATCAGATCATCTGTCTAATCTTCATTATTTATCGTGTTGTCTTGTGATAGGAAAACACAGAAACAGAATGATCAGTCATCACTGTTTTCTCTCTCTATCTAAAGTTCATTTTCCACTTTACAATAAAGGGTTAGTTTGGTGTGTGATGTCCTGGTGTTTCTCATTGTCCTTGAGGCCAAAGCTGGTGTTCAGTCCTGCTGTTTGGATGTAGACATAATACAGAGAGGAGGCAGACTTGTTCTGTTTCTTTGTGTCTCCTTGGATTTGCAGACGCTGTGTCTTAAGTCTGGCTTTAATGTGAAAGTCTCAGAAATCAGAAAAAAACAAATAGAAAAAGCATTTGGCCTCCTCCCTCCTGATAGTGAGGAGCCACAGCTTTAGTTTTTTTTTTTTTGTTTCCAGGTCAGTCAACAGACAGATGCCACACATTCTTTCAGTCTGATGTTTATTCACAACACCTTCTTAAGGATGAACCAGCAACTCTGTTTGGACTAGCTCTGCTGGGCTGTTAGCTTGTGTGCTTTGACTGTTAGAAAATGAAAAGAACAAACACGCCGTGGCCCGTCTTAGAGGTTTGTTGTGTTGGCTCCATGTAATTGTTGGATTAGAGACACTGAGCTGTGCAGACTGCAGATGGTTTCTTTGTTTTTCCCATCAATGTGTTACGTTTTGGATAATTGACTGTAAATGGTGATGCAACTAAATAAAAGTGTGGTTTTATAATCATAGTTTCCTGGTTAATCTTTTTATTTTGGACAAAGTTTGATGTTTATATTTGATGGTTTTGTTCTTCTTCAGGTTTCATGTTCTCTGCACGCTCAACAATCTTTCAGCTGTTTTGTTTTGTTGTCAAAGCCTCCAAAGGAACTCGTGTGTTTCCTGACCTTTTTCTAGATCATCACACATTTCAGGTCCTACAAATTCATCTTGCTCCAGCGGACCACGGTTTGTCTGGGTGTGATGTGATGACTTGGTGACAGGCCTGGGGAGTTAGTCAGTTATAAAATCAGAGGAGAGGCAAATCTTTAGCTACAGAAGGTTAAAAAGACGCCTCGGTAAGGAGGTGGAGACAGTGGAGAAAATCCAGAATCCAGAAAACTACTTCTTTATTAGGAATAAAGCGGAACAAATGTGTAAATTGTCATTTTTGTGAGTAATCTTTTTGCGTTTTACATTTGTAGAGCACTAACTCTGTCAGACTGGATCAGTGGTTGGTTCCTCACAGCCTCGGTCAGGAGAAGTAGGTGACCAGCTATAGTGGGTTTCCTGATGCAAAGTTCTGCAACAAATGAATCCAGGCCTCTTTGAACAGTAATCCTTAAACACATCCACACTGACTAAAACATCTGGTCTGTAAATACTAGAGTACTGTTAGCTGTTTTTTTTTTTTTTGTATTTTTCAGAGCTCTGCACTGGTGTGGTTTAAGGTTTAATTCTGCTAAAGTTTCTGGACACACACTGGGAGGACTGGGAGTGTGTGAAATTCCCAAAAAATGGGAAAACCCAGTGAGCGTGGAAACCTCCACTGGAGCAGTTTCTCATCAGCCGCAGCGACTCGCATTCTGGTTGGAAATGTGTCGGCCTGCTGTGCTGAAGAAAACTATACATATATGCCCTGAAGACCAATCAACTGATTGTAGATTCTCCAGGTTTAATGATAATGAGCTGAAATAGACACTTTGATCAACTAAACACACATGTAATAAAGCTGCTTTATCCCTTCATTTAAAAAAAAAGAGAAACTTGGATAGATATCTTGAAAGGACGCCCTTATAGAAATAACATCCAAATTAACTTTGTGGTTAACTTCAGCAGTAAACGTTTTTTTCTTTTTTTTTGTGACTCCAAGGAAAATCTAAACTAACTGGTCTGTTTTTTTTGATAACGGGACCATCCCACGATGCCTTTTCATTACTGACGATTGAGGGGGTTCATGTGGTGCCTCTGCCTCTCGCAACTACAAAACCAACTCCAAAACCCGAAAAACACACGCTAGAGGAAACGTTTGCAGATGTGTTCGGGTAACGGCTTCTCCGCCAGGCTAGCAGACAATCATACGACCTCCCATAATTGATCACAAGGTTTCTGTAATAATCTTGTTTTATATTCATTATTTTTTATTAAAATTGTCAGCTACTGTATTTTCTGGGCTATAGAGCGCACCTGTATTCAAGCCGCATCCGCTGTATTTAAAAAAAATAAAAAAAACAAAAACAAAAAAAACATATACAAGCCGCACTGGGCTATAAGCCACAGATATCTGTTGAAATTTTGATATTTACTGCAAGTACATAACGATTTTGTACCGTAAACGTACATGTATGTACCTAAACAGATTCTTTCAGGAACACTGCCTTTTATCGTGGCAGCAACTTTGCTGATTAAAACAGAACAGAACCGAGAGCAAATAACCGGTATTTATTTACCTGTGTTTGAAACCACAAGTCACTTTAATTGCCAGTTGGTAATTTGTCATCAGCTTTCTATCTGCTGAAGTGCATTGATATTTTGTTGGTCTTGTTTTCGATTCTAATTCAGGTTAGAGCGCCCCTAGTGGTGGAAGAAAAATCCACAGAATAGCGTCACCTTTGTATCTACTGCCTGGTTCAAAACCTAGGAAAAAAGTAGTGGCTTGCAGTCCAGAAAAATATGGTATATTTCAAACAAAATTGGCCTTTTGGAACTTATTTCAGTACAAACCACCTAACTTTTTTATCAATCACGAAAAAACTAGTGCATTTAGTTTATATACTTACAATCCAGCATTATTTGGCAGTTTATAGCGATAATTATGTTGAAGTGTAGATATTCGGGTAAGCGTTACAGCTCTAGATATTCATGGATAAAACAAGAGAAATGGTGTTACAGTACAGCCTCCTGCAGAAAACATGAAGTAAATGTTATCAGCCAGGAAGATGCTGGCTCTCCTAAAGTGCTGACATGAGCGGAGGCCACAGTTCAGCCAGTGAACCTGTGAAACTTGAAGGATGTTGCTGGAATCAAACCAATGCTGATCTCTATCTGAGCTCGTGAGCCAGCTGTGCTGTCATCAGTCTAGACATCTGCCTTTTATCTGCCACTGTTGAGCGGTATACAGCGCTAAAGCCATCTGTGTGTCTGTGTGGGACATCCTGTTCCTGTCACGCCTGGGATGGGGGCTGAAAAGAGGCTCAGGAACCAGCTTTTAAATCCACCAGTCGCTTTGATCGCTCCGCCTGCAGGGCGATTGCCGTCGAGTTTGGCTGCATGCGTGTGGGGCAGTTTTAGGTCTGCTGGGAAAAATCTGTTTGGTGGTTAAAAAACCCAGAAATGTCGGCGACGTTGAGCTCACGCCTGCGGCGGCGGCGTTTCCAGCCTGCCGTCCTGCTGGGCTGGGATTTCTGTTCCCCTTGAAGCTCTGCGTCTGCCTTTCGACTTACAGCCGTGATCTTAATCCCACAGCCAGACGTCTCTGTTATGACAGAATAAAAAATAAAAAAGTCATTCCACCCAATTAAGGCTGCAAATTTACCAACTACTTATAACTGTTATCTGAACTCATTTAACAGCCAATAACGTGTATTTGCAGCTGAATTATCATTAAAAAACCTGATCATAAATACATCTTTTGACCCAGGGATAGAAGTTGGTCATGTGCAGTCACGTCATGGGTTGTTTGTGTCACAGATGATTGTTAACCAGCTCAATTTACAAGTTAGTGCTGACTTCACCAGAACGCCGTCGAGTGGATTGAGCTGTGTGGACAAACAGCACAGTCTGCTGTGTCTGGTAACTTTCCACAGTTCAGATTTGCATTTAACCACAACAAACAATCTGCCAACAAGGACTTAAGTTGATTAGAAGTCCGACAACACGGCCTTCTTTCCTGGAAGCACGTTGGATCTTCGCCGTCTTACCCGCCAGACCTTCAGCTGCTCGTTTGACCCCGTTTTGCTTCCAGATCAGAGCTTCAGAACATTCACAGAAGTGAACGGCAGCTCAGATTATCTGTGTGGTTACTGCATGAAGGAAGAAACTAATTTCCGTAAAAGTGGTTCAGAACAGCTAAATAAATTCTGTCGTGCATTTCTTTAGCCCTTAAATCATGCAGAGAAAGCTACTGCAAACCCTTTTGCAGAGTTTTAAGTCCTTTATGTAAACTTTTTTAAAGTTTCGATTTTCTACAGAACAAAACACATTTTTTAAGCTTTACAATTTCAAGTAAAGCTTTTTAAAAGGGGTTTTAAATAGGAGCTTTCAGCTTTACTTTGAGTTAGATGAAAGAGGACTTGGAATGTAGTTTTATTTAGCTTTGCAGACAGTTTCAGTCAATTCCACTACATATCTTTTGTCTTCTTGGAAAATATTTGAGGCGATGGAAACCTGTGAGATAAAAACCACAGTGTGTCTAAGATTATTTCTCAAGAAGTCTTTCAAATATTTCATGTGATATTTATTTTATGTTGGGTTAGCCCATATTTCATGCTTTTAATTCACTATAAACGCTTTTTATTACATGAAACTGTTCTTATTGTATCACACTACTTCTTCTGTTCTAAAATGAATTTTCACTGAAGGTTATTTCAAAATAATGTCATTAAATTATTACAGTATTTGAAAAGCGTTCTTATTTATCCAGGGAATGTCTTGCAGTTGAGTCATTGCATGTTGTTGTTGACCTTTCGGCGCATCCCGTCAGGGGTCGCCTCAGGGAAGTAGCTTTTGCCGATTCGCGGTTTGGCAGGGAGTTTCACGCCGGACGCCCTTTCTGAATTATTTTATGTGGGCTGGGGACGGGATAGAATAGTTTAGGCTATAAATGAAGGGTCTTTCCTTAGGACCCCCACTGGATGAAGCTCATTGCGCGATCCCAGGGATCCTGCAAACCACTCCTAACCAACTGAGCCGTCCAGACGCTTGAGGCATTGCATCTGGACTTAAAATCTTTTATAATCAGAGTCACAGTCCAGATTCTACGACTCAACTTCAAAACTTCAACTATGCCTATAAATGGACTTCATAATTCCGCCCTAAATATAGTGGCTGGTTGTGCTGCATGTAGGGGGGCCTGGTGTCTGTGATAGAATTCTGGAGTTTTGTTTCACTATGTTTACAAAAACCATTTCACTCCAGATCCATGGGGTGATTTCCCAGCATAATCGGCTTTTTTTTAAAGTCACTCCTCTGCAAGTTTAGGTCCATACTCTGATGCCCCCCACCACCACCACCACCCTTCTAATAATCACAGTGAAGGGTTCAATGCTGTGTTTGAGTCAGACACGGAACACGATTCCTAGTTTCACCAATTCTAACCAGTCCAGACCTTCAAGCAGCCAAACACCATAACACCACCTCCCCCATGTTTGACTGTTTCCATTATTGTGTTGGACTCCAGCTGCTTCTGCTGTAGCTGCTTTCCAAAATATTTGAAATGAGGTTTTGGGAAAAATACAAATGTTTCTGCAAGACTTGAGACGAGTCTTGTGTTCCTTTTCTTTTGGACATGACTTCTGTTTGTGTCGTCTGCGTTCCTGACCTTTACCATCTGTGTGAAAGACACAATATCTGCTAGAGCTTTCCTCCTGTTACTTAACCCCCCCACCCAGTCTCTTATGGCCTCCTGCTGCCTCTTCTACATCCACTTCAATCTTCACCGCCTTCATTCAAGATGCAGTTTTCCTGCTGTTAGTCTTTAAAGCAAACGTTACTGATTATCACAGATGATGACCACAGTCTAAACCGACTCTCACCTGATCAAACGCATATCTGGGAGATTTGTCGGGTGGCGGAGGAACAAAACAAAAGTTGAATACGTCTTTGAGGGTGGCGGGCAGCTTACGCAGGTGTCTAATCTGGAATGCTTTTGTGTTTATGCAACGGTACGGTGTATTAAGGGCACACGGTTTAGAGTTCAAATGACACACTCGCACCCTCCAGATATCTGAGTAACTGAGTAAAGTGAGATGAGCGTCTTGAAAGTGCCAGACCGCGTGGCTAAAAACTCCGTTAACGTCCAGGAGGAGGCTAAAAGCTGGGACGCATGGCAGGTATTCGGCGGATCTGCTCGTACCCGCTGACCCCTCCACGTCACTCCGCCTTCACTGTCAGGCCGCTATTTAGGAAGCCACAGATTAGCGGCTCCAGTTAGCACCAAACTCCAAGCAGAGGCTGGACGACTCCTCCGCCGGATCCCATCGCCCTGCCGGGAACTCTCACGGCAGCGAAAGAACATTCTGTGCCAGGGAAATGCCGCCGCGGCGTCCTGCTGAGCACAAACAGTGAACTCGCTGGCTCCTGGGACCTGACAGGCCGCTGGTTCAGTCAGGACGGGGGGGGGTTTTAACCGCACACACACGCCCCCGAATGGATTCTGACATAATAAATGTGGGTTTGAAAAGCCACAAACATCTCTCATCCTTCTGCATGGCAGGACCGTCTCTCCGCGTCTTTCAGCAGTTTAAACGGCACTAATGCATCAAGTTGTCTGGAATAAACAGCAGCTCTCCTTATTTTCTTTAGCAGACTGAAGGAAGTTGCTTTGTTAACATATTCAAACAAAACCAAAAACACCATAAACTTCTCTGTGTTTGGTTTCTCTTTAAACACAGCCTCTGGCTAACCTAAGCAGCTGACATCATCCAGATGATAGTTATTCACTGCTTTTCCTTCACGCTAATCGCTTAATGGTGTGATTTGCTGTGTTTCCCTAACAACCAGGCTTTGTTTCCGAGTCTTAAAAGTCGGGGGCTTTCTTCTCAGTTGGACCGCTGCTTTCACCTGAGAGCTGAAGGTTTCCGTCATTACAGGAGCTTGTGTTTCCATCCCGCTCCACTGAGATTCTATAGAGAAAAGTCCAGACGGAGGTGCCGCTCCTGTTTTCCTGCAGTCGACTTCTGCGCCATCAGTTACGTCTTCCACCAATGTAAAAGAAGCAGCTGGAGCTGCAGGGGTTTAGAAAATCCCGCACTGGTTCTCGCTGAAGCCAGATTTGTTGAAAGTCTGTTTGCTGTATTTACATTTTTCAGAGGAAGTGAAATGAAGTGTTTGGATTTTAAGCCCCCCTCCTGTTGACGTATTTGGTTGCTGGCTGACTGTTTACATGTCAGTTCACTAAATGCAAATCATTTGTTCGGGCCTGAAGCCACTGCTGTCCCGACAGCAGTTGGTCCACCCCACGTTCCATTCTAACGCGTTCATGTACAGTGCAGACCAAAAGTTTGGACACACGTTTGTGTCTGTACTGTAAGTAGTGAAATGCTGGTGGGCTTTAGGGGAAAACGTCATTTTATAATCAGTAGAACAGGCGCTGGCAGGGGTTCTAACCCGAGAACAACTGTTTTTCCTCCAGAACAGTTTCTGTTTGGTGTGATTTAAAAATAAAAAAAGCTCAGTCAGAAGGCTGAAACAAGGCCATCTTGTTTCAGATATCAACGTTTTTTAATATTATCTTTACAAAGACAAAACAGAAAGCTCTCAGCTGCATTTTTTTGTTCCAAGATGAAATAGACACATTTATTTCATTGTAAAGTATTGATACCAGACAATGTTTGGTTACAAATTTCAAGTTTGTCTTTTTAATTCGCCCAGCAACACCAGCGTATGAAACTGGACGCTACTTTTTAAACATATGTAGGCGTGTGCATCTTTCCTTCTCGCACGATTCGATACACATCTCCATACATGATCCACGAATCGATCCCCAAAAGATTCAACTAACTCGCTTAATTCTGTTACCTACGTGGATACAATCTAAATTTGATTCTTTTGGAATTTAAAACTTTAAATAAAATTGCTTTTTAACAAAAAAAAACTTTTTTTTTGTTGTTGTTTCTAATTGGCCCTGACCCTTTTTGACAAAGCAGATTCAAGCATTAAAACCTCCATTTTGTGTCTTTTGGGCTGTTCTTTGTGGATATAAAAGTGTCATAAAAAATCACTCAGGTATTTTTGAATGTATTTTGAATTAATGCAGGTATTTAGTGCAAACAACACACACTGTCACAGACCCCCTGTAGGTAGGATGATGATAGTTATAGAAAATATAAAACATCTTTTTCCTCTAGATTTCCTCTTGGGATGCCACAATTCTCTGCTTAAAACTGAACTTTCTGATATAACTTTGACCTCAATTGTGTGATTCCTACTTCCTACACCAGTGCGCTAAATTTCAGACGGATTTCTTATTTATTGTTTTATTGCATTACACCAGGCTTAGTTTGAGCCAACTGGACGGTATTTATTCATTGCTACTCACTTATTAGCCACTAAAAAAAATGATTTTCCATGTTTTTGTTGTTAGGATTAGGGTTAGGGTCACAAAATCGTGATCCAAAAATTGAGGTTTGAGCTGAATTGTGGGAGAAGTGAGTCCTTGCAACCCTAATGTCCTCAGTGTTTTTCTAACAGTTTCCCTTTTCTTCACAATTTATCTTCCAGAGTGTCCACCAAGCTGTGGAAGGCGAGCTTGCACTGCTGAGGGGAAGTGCTGCCATCCACAGTGCCTGGGCAGCTGCACGGCTCCCGACAGCGACGCGGCGTGCGCGGCCTGCGTGCATTACTTCCACCAAGGGCGCTGCATGGCGGACTGCCCTCCAGGCACCTACCGGTTTGAGGGCTGGCGTTGCATCAGCGCCAAAGTCTGCTCTAAAGTCCACCACCCGGACTTTGACACCTTCGTCACCCACGGGGGAGAGTGCATGCCTGAGTGTCCGTCCGGTTACACTCGCTCTGCCACCAACAGGTGAGAAAACGCATCACTCAGAGTCTCCTACACCTCCTCTCCTCATTTCCGAGGTTCAGATGTTGGCTTAATGTCCCCGTCCTCCTCCCCAGCATGCACTGCACAGCCTGCGATGGTCTGTGCGACAAAGTCTGCGACGGGAAGGTCATCGACTCCATGGATGCTGCCCAGTCGCTCAAAGGCTGCACCGTGATCAAAGGAAACCTGCACATCAACATCCGCAGAGGCCGTGAGTACCGTGGCGAAGCAGAAATGTTTGGTTTGGTTCTCCATACATGAAAACGTTCTCTTTAGGCCTGCACAATATACCGCAAATTTATCGTTATCGCGACATTCAGCTGTGCAATATGCATACCGCAAAAGAAGGCAAAAATCGCAATATATGGTTACCTTAAATGTGCTAAAACAAACTCATGGCAGCTTGAAATATTGAACAAATGAAATAAATCACTTTATGCATTTAACCAATCGGAAGGACCCGTTTACGTTGTTGATCAATCAGATGAGGCCTTTTATGTTTGATGTTTGCCTCCTATGTCGACAAGGGTCATTTGGAGTATAATTTTTAAACTGTTGCAGTTTTTTTTTTTTTTTGCTATTTGTTTATATACCGCAATTTATATCGTTATCGCCATATTAATTACCAATATCGCGAGTTTTCCTCATATCGTGCAGCCCTAGTTCTCTTCCATTCACACTGTGAGGTTCAGGTTCTCCTCTCTGAAATCTGTTTCTCCAAACAAGAGAAACGGATGGCAATCTTTTTAGAGAACTTTGTGTTTTAAAACAAAAAAAATATCTTTAAAGTCCCTCTACAACTATATTTTGATCTGTTGTAAAAACGCTCCCAGTGGTCTTTTAATTGTGATGATGCCATTTTTAGTCAAAATCGGAAAAACTTCTTTTGTTTTTTAAGACACAGTGGCTCCGTCCGAATTCCCACCCTAACCCCTAACTACTGAAAAACTATTTAGTGCGGCACTATGAAATTAAAAAGCAATTGGGACACCATGCTAACTTTTCTCTTTTTTTTTCTTTTTAAACGGCAGGTATGACGTCAGCGATTTCATAAAGTTAAAATCGACTTGATATGAGCGTTTATTTATGAATCCACTGATAAAAAGATAAAAATGTTGATGGTTTATTAAAAAAAATACATTGAAATACATTTTTTGGGCAAAAAATGTTCAGATGCAATGCATTGTGGTCTGTATTCTCTGATCCAGTGAGCATCGATGGACACTGGTTTTTTGCAGAGGCTTTTGTGACTTTGGAATTGTAGATTCGGACAGCACTACAAAATGGTGATACACTACTATACAGTGAGGAGGGAAGGAATTCGGACACAACCAGTGTCTACAGAGGGGCAGGAGTTTATTAGAAATTTGCCTCTGAGATGTGGGTGGGACTGTTGGCGTGGACGCTGATATCCCATCATCCCTTTAAAATACACTCTCTCCCACTAGCTTAAAGCTCGGAGTATAAATATTTGTCACGTCTGAGATTCTCAATCCTACGTGTCAGGCAACGTAATAATTGGCCATAAATTGCAAATGCTTCTACTGCAGTATAAGATAAAAACTAAAGCAGTGCGCCGCTGTCACCAAAAGGAAACTGTCGATAAAGGAAAACTTTTAAGGGTTTTCGGCTGAAATCACTTCTAAAAAACTGATTTTGTGTTAAATTCAGTCAACAATTTTGATAAAACATCATTGTGAAGGAGTGTCAAATCCCATTCCTGTCTCTTTAAGTCTTTGTTTTTTGTCTTATGTTTGGTTGTCTGTTCTAAAGGTATGAATGTTGGTGTTTGACGATTCTAAAAGTGAGAACCGGGGTTTGATCTGTGAATTGTTGATCTTCTTCCTGTAGAAGCGGGCGAATTGAAGACATTTGTGCGTTTGCCGCTTCCTGTGCGTTTCAGACAACATGGTGGCCGAGCTGGAGAGCTTCACGGGTCTGATCCAGAGGGTGACGGGTTACGTTCGGATCACCCACTCCCACACACTGACCTCCCTGGCTTTCCTGCGCAGCCTCAGATACATCGACGGAGAGACCCTGCTGGAAGAGTATGACCTCAAACACAAACCCTCTCTGCCGCAGACACACAAACACACAGCCTGACACAACATGACTCCTCTGATGCCGTTGTGTTTAGTCCTTCATGAGTCCTGCTCATTTTTGATCAGCTTTTAGGTGTAAGTTTGAAGGAAACAAAACTACTTTGTTTTTGTTTTCACTACACAGCTAACAAAATGCAGATTTTGTTTATAGTTAAATCAATTCCCGTTTCTTAAACCTTTAAATCTCTTTTAAATCTGGGAGAAGTGTATGAGAGAAAAGAAGCCTCTCCACAGGAATGTTTGCATTTTTGTATAATCTAAGGGGCTCCGAACATACATTTTGTTTAAATCTTACACAAAAGCTAATCTAGAAATTAGAAAATCTACTTTTAAAATGAAAATTTCTTTAAAAACTATTAGCAAAGCTATGTGTGAAAAATGTACCTGGAGTCAGACCAACGTGGTTCAAATATGCTTACAAAGAACATCAGTGGAGGGAGGCTCATGACTCTAACAGAAAGAAAAGTTCTGCAGTCTTTTATGGCTTTAAGCTGAAGAGCACTTGGTTTCTGGAGCAGAACCGTCCACCTGTAGGTCAAAAACAGTTTAAAAAAAGTTCTGAAAAGGTTCTGTTTATGTGTCATAAACGCCGTCATGCGATTGTCTCCACCGACACAAAAAAGCTCAATGAGTGTTTCCACAAATATTTATTTGCAGTGATGTGTTTTTCCTTTTAGGGGGCAAAAACTTTTAAACAGTTTTAAGCCAAGTTGGGCCAGTTATCTCTTTTAAATATGAAATCATTTAGAACTTTCTTCTTTCTCCACTTTGTTTATTTGTGTGCAAAATTTATTTAAAGAAACAGAAAGAAAGAAAAAACTACTTTCTTTAAGCACAGAAAACTTGGGTTATTTGGGGAATCCATTTTTCTTATCATATAACAAAAAGCCCTAATAAATTATAGTAGGAATCTGTGAAATAAATGTGTAAATCGCATGTGGATCACTGCACTTTGGAGCTTGTTATTGGAGCTGCGTGATTCCTACAGTGCACGTTGGATTTGGTGAACTTTCAGCAGACCTTGAATGCAGCACAGACCTTGACTGGTCACTGAAGAGGCTCTCAGGGTCACACGGTCCTTCACTCCCTGCCTCTTCTGTTTGTCTTTGAGCCCAGGGGAGTCTGGCTGTCCCAAGGCCCACATTGCTGTCATTCCTTGATGGCTGGGTGTTACTCAAGGAAAAAAAAACTGTAAAAAACAAGCAAAAGGGCAAACAACTGTTTATTTGTTTAATTTGAACTGTTTTAAGGTCTTTAGAGTTTTTGAATTCAAGGATAAAAATATCAACTAGAATTGTGGCAACGCTGTTTTCCTGTTAAAGTCATCGTGTTGAGCCATGTTCCTCTCCTTTGTCTCTCCAGCATGTACGCCTTCTCGGCGTTCGACAACCAGCAGCTCCAGTACCTCTGGGACTGGAAGCAGCACAACCTCACCATAAAAACAGGAAAGCTGTTCTTCAGAGCCAACCCCAAGCTCTGCATGTCCGAGATCCGCAAGATGTGGACCAAGACGGGCATCCGGGAGCATTTTCAGGAGACAGACTTCAGAAACAACGGCGACAGAGCCAGCTGTAAGGGTCTAAATGAGCTCCGGTCGAAAGACCACAAACATTTTAATCACTGCGTCCCCCGTTCATGAGCCGGAGTTAGTTTGGAGCAATTTGCAAACACTTTCTCTGGAGTTTATTGCTCGTTTCCGCCATATGTTGGTATTTATCTGGCCACAGTTTGTCGCACACATGCTGAAGCAGTTAGGGATCCTCTCTGACTCACTGCTGCCTCTGCAGGTGAGAGCACAATCCTGCGCTTCAAGTCCAACAGCACCCAGAGCACCAGGATCATCCTGACATGGGAGCGCTACCGGCCCCCCGACTACAGAGACCTCATCAGCTTCATCGTGTACTACAAGGAGGCGTAAGTTTCTGCCGCGCCCCCTCCCATAACATTTGATCTATTTCCAAAGCGTTCCCAGTGGTCTTTTAATTAAGATGATGCCCAAATCTTGTATCGATTTCTAGGAATAGTTTTCTGCAGAGCGGCAGGAATTCACCTCTGAGTTATGGGTGGGACTGTTGGGGTTGGGCGACCTCGCCCCCCTCCCCGTTGCAGAGATCCCGAGACAGGGAGATTTCCTTCATTAAAAATAAATGCTCTTTTTCAAACGGCATTTTTTTTTCGTTTTGCTCACGAATCGGCACGATTTGCAATTTTGAGTTTATTTTTCCTAATGTGTGTCCTCCATCATCAGAGAAATGCCTCAAGAACACGTTAAAAGCACCAAAAACACAATTTTAATCAGTGTGGGTCTTTAAAAAAACCATGACAATCGCTATCAGATGCAACAAAACGTCTGTGGTTCTTAGTTTTAGTGTCTCTACTCTTCGTAGTTGTCTTCACCGCTCCTCGACTTGCTTTCTGCAGCACATTCCCATCATGTGTGACACACGTCTGCCTTCATCATCAAAGGAAAACTTCATCATGGACCCCCTCAGCACTAATTCACTTTTCCGTCATTCTGAAAATGAGACCGGCACATCTTTAAAGTTTGTACACGGCCGTGCTTTTGCTTTTCTGACTCCGCCATCCTAATTCAATAACATTTTTTTCCAAATTTGGAAGCACTTCTGCAGGAGGAGAGCCAGAAATAAACCAAAACTTCAGTTTTTTGCTGTTGTTTAGTAAACAGAACTGTCATCACTCTGCATTGTAGGAAAAAAGTTTTAGACCATAAACAGGAGGTTATGGGAAGGTCTTACTTTTTGTTTCTCATAACTCTGAATTTTTTTTCTCTTTGAGGTAATGTTTAACATTTTATCTATAAGATTTGACTTAAAGTCCCACACTGATCATCTTTTCATCTGTTCTAAGAGGGTTCCCAGTGATCTTTTCATTCTGATGATGCCATTTTCTAGGACATAGTTTGACAACAAACAAACAAACACATAAATGCTTTTTTTAAGTTTACCTTCCTTAATAAATGTCCTACATCATCCTAAAAAATGCCACGTGAACATGTTAAAAACACAATTTTCATGGGAGTGGTTTTTCAATCTTTTTTTTATTCATCAGAACTCTAAACTTAAAGTCTAAAGAGAATTTTTTTGGTCAAATTCTGATCCCAAACTGAACTTTTCACATTTGCTCTGTGATTTTGGACTTCATTCCCAGCATTTTCTTCAGAAATTCTTGGCTTTTCCTGCCGGTTTCTGACTGTAATCAGCTTCCTGGGGTGTGAATGTCGTGGGACATGACTGCTTTCTCTTCTAGACCCTTTCAGAACATCACAGAGTTCGAGGGGCAGGACGGCTGCGGCTCCAACAGCTGGAACATGGTGGACGTGGAGCTGCGGCCCGAAAAGGACTCGGACCCCGGGGTTCTGCTGTCCGGCCTGAAACCCTGGACGCAGTACGCCATCTTCGTCAAAGCCGTCACCCTCATGGTGGAGGACAAGTTCATGCCCGGAGCCAAGAGCAAAGTGGTGTACATCCGCACCAGCCCGTCACGTGAGTGCTGCCGGAAACGGCGCCTTGACCCCACAAAGTATATAAAGTGGCGTCAGTTGCCATAAACGGGTCTTTCTTTTAACTAAATTGGTAACAATCACGATAAAATAACTTCTTTAATCAAGAAGCCGATTGTTCCTGTGCTCCAGAGGAAGACAACATGTTTACGTCCATCATAGGTTGTCTGAGAATGTTCCCGTCCACACCTGCACTCTGCTGTGTTTGTGCTGCGGTAATCTGGCTGTAATTAGTGAAGAAAGCTGCCCTTTACGCCAAAAGGCAAAACAGCCAGTAATTAGTGTAAACAGTCTTTCTGACGCAGTTCTGGACTGGCTGGCCGCGCCGGTGACCCGGCCCTTTAATGAAGCTCGTTTTCCGCCCGTTTGGCTTCAACCTGGAAACGGCGGCTGCAGCACTTCAGACCTGAGATCCGTGTGCGATGGCTCCTGGCTTCCTCTCAAACACGCCATGAAAGAAGATAATGAGGAACACGCTTGGAAATAAACACAGCTGCAGCAGAGAGGAGCCTTATTTACCAAAGCCATGCATGAAAAATAAATCCAGCTGCAGCGTGAAGATGTTCCTGCCCCGCCGTGGGGCCCTCCGCGTCCTAAACGCCTCCTGGGTTTCTCTGTCTCTTTCAGCGCCCACCATGCCCCGGGACGTGCGGGCGTACTCCAACTCCTCCACCCAGCTGGTGGTCCGCTGGTTGCCCCCCGTCTCACCCAACGGGAACCGGACCTACTACCTCATAAGGTGGCAACAACAGGCGGAGGACCGCGAGCTGTTCCAGCACAACTACTGCTCCAAAGGTATCCGCTGTGACAGTGACACCAAATGGAACCGTTTGTCATTTTCTGGATATTCTAACAACCCCTGATGACCACCTATGCAAACTTCTAAACCAGACATTTGGGGCTTTTCAGTGATCCTGAATGTGAAGGGGCGGGGCTCTGGGAGTTTTTTTTTCTCTGATAGGAGGTTAAAAAAATCCTGAAAGACGTCGCCTGAGATTTTTCAACTCTTTTTATCCGTTGAGAGAGATTATGAATAAAGTTTTATCTGTTCTGTTTTTGTAACTGTTACTTTTATCCAGACTCTCCCCAACAATCAGGATGTGAACAGAGATCTCTTTTTTTTTTTTTTTTTATGATCGCCGTGTTGGAAAGAGTGGTTCAGATTCAGAACTGCTTTATTAAAGTAAATAATCAGTCGCATCACCTGGATCGCAGCTATCGGACCCCACTCTGGGGCCTGGCCTGGGATTGGGGCTAACATGTGAGCGCCTGGTGGCTGGTTGGAACCAGAGCTCAAAAGGGGGCGGGGCCAGGTGCTTTGCGGCCCCACCAGCCCGAACCCAGACATAGAATGACCCCATTTCAAAATATCAAAATACATTTTCCAAAAATGAAATCTGTTCCTTTTCTTGGTTGAAAGTTGTTTTTTTTTTCTTTTAGTTTTTATTAAGGAAGGAAAAATTCTTTGACCTAAATATGTCATAAAAATATAACATTCGTTTTCCTTCAGTATATTTAAAAACTTTATTCTGAAAGTTTCCAGATCGGTTTTCTTTGAACTCTGGTATTAATCAGATTTTTACATTTTGGCTTTTGAAATCTGTTCCAGTTTACATTATTTACTTGTTTCAAACACTTAAAAGCTTCAGCTGGTCTGTTCTTGGCAAACAGCTCAGATCTTTACCTGCTTGGATAAAACAGACATAAAATGCTGCTGCTTTTCCCCGTTTGTTCTCTACGAGAAGTAGAAACAGCCGTTGCCGTGGATACTTGAGCTTCCCAGCATCTCTCTTCATCTGACTGGGATTTGGTCGTCCGTGAGAACGGGCTCAGCGTTCCAGCTGCTGCTCTTCACTTCTCCTCCTCCTCCTCTTTCTCCTCCAGAGCTGAAGATCCCTGTGAGGATCGCTGCCAGAGGGGTTGGAGACCAAGAAGAGGAGACGAAACCCACCAAATCCGATACCGAGGGGGCAAATAAAGGCCCGTGCTGCCTCTGCCCCAAATCCCCAGAAGTCCTGGAGGCTGAAGCTGCTGACGCCTCCTACAGAAAAGTCTTTGAGAATTTCCTGCACAATTCTATCTTTACGCCAAGGTACCACGTTTCCTTTACTGCAGCCACAGGGGAAGAAATCCTTTCTTAAAGTTTCCATTTCTCTGTCATTCTCGCACCTTTAGGCCGGCTGATCGGCGCCGAAGAGACGTCTTTGGTATCGCCAACTCCACATACGCCGGGCGCCACAAGTCCTCAAGCAACACCAGCGCCGACCCGCCTCCCCACACAGCTGGAAACAGCAGCGGCGCCGCCGACCCGGAGCCGGCCGACCAAGAGTACGAGTTCCTGGAGCAGTCCGTGACGGAGCGCGAGCTGCAGATCTCCGGCCTCCAGCCCTTCACCGTTTACCGCGTCGACGTTCACGCCTGCAACCGACAAGTCAAGGAGTGCAGCGCCGCCGAGTTTGTGTTCTCCAGAACCAAACCAGCCGGTCAGACCCCACAGAATCCTGTTCGCAGATTGACGTTCAGGAAAGTGGCTGACGATTATTTTTTTTATTTTTCCCCGCCCGTGTGGTTCTGCAGAAAAGGCCGATGACGTACCAGGCCCGGTGACCTGGGAGGGCCACAAAGACTGGGTGTTTCTGCGCTGGCCCGAGCCGTCCCATCCCAACGGGCTCATCCTCCTCTACGAGATCAAGTACAAACTGGCTGCAGAGGTAAGAGAGATGCAAAGAACCTTAAAAAACATGAAGCCACAACGCAGAACCAGACGACAGGATCGTCCTGATGGACTCTCTGCAGCTGCAGGGACTGATTATTACTGGATCGTAAAGCAAAATGGGATGCTGTCCCAAACTGCAAAACACCAAATTAAGAGCAGGAGAATCTTTCAGCTGATCTGCACTTGTGTCTTCTTCTCTGTGCGACTCAGAGCGAGAAACACGAGTGCGTGTCCAGACAGCTCTACCAGACCCAGCAGGGCGTTCGGCTGACCAACCTCAGTCCAGGAAACTATTCAGTCAGAGTGAGAGCCACGTCACTGGCCGGCAACGGCTCCTGGACGCCACCGCTGGACTTCTACGTGGCAGAAAGTGAGACACGCACACGTTCACTCCTCATCTGCGAAAAAGAAGAAAAAAAAAACCTCACCTACAGACTAACCGTTTGTCCCAACAGGATACGAAAGCGCGCTGTACGCCATGGTCTTCGTTCCCATCATCATCGTCATCCTGATCAGCTGCATGGTCGTCATGTTGGTCGCCCTCAACAGGAAAAGGTGCGTAATCAAGTGTGTTTTCTGTGTTCCAACGTAACTGAGGATTAAGGATGTTTCCAAACGAACCCTTTAACACCAGAGATGTCGCCAGCGACCCTTAAATAACACACACGCTTTGATATGGCGTAACCTTTCCCCCGTTAAGTGAGCAACGTGAGTCGGCGCTGAAAAAAAGCGGCATTTCATTACGGCTTTGCTCCGATATGCGACACATTACTGACATAATAACAATAAAAGCTGATTTACATTCCTTGTGTAAACACTTCACTACTGTAGCATTGCATGTCGGCACAAACCTGCTTTTATCCGCTTCAGAATGCACTAGAACTGCGTTTATTGCATAAACGGTTACAGAGTCACTGGAATCGAAAGAATGTGAACACTGGAGTTGAGCTCTGGTGCTAAAATGTTACAAAACTGAACTCCTTCACAGCTTGATGTGAACTTAAAAACCCTACCTTCACCTCAGCATCTCCAGCAGCTGAAGTAGTTTTCTTCTCACACTTTCAGTCCCTTTGGATACAACCAAAGGTAGTGCTAGAACTTAGAAACAACTTGCAACCTTCCAATCGGAGGTCGACCGCTGCACCCCTGGCCCAACAGCTGCAAACCCACAAAAGTTTATCAGTAGGAACTCCTGCTGGAAATGGATTCTTTCCATTATTCTGTCCAAAACCTGGCGTTGCTGTGTGATCTACCATCACTTTAGATCCTAAAACCAAAGCAATGTCGTCGTGCGCTAGATCCAGGTTCATCTTTCTGGGTTTTTTTTTACACAGCACATTGTGTCCTGATTGGCTGTAGACCTTGTCAATCAATCTCTTTGCCGTGTCTCCTGTACAGAAAGGGTTCAGTTTGTCAAATCTACATAAATCTTTTTTTTTATTCTATAAAACTGTACTTATTCATCAATGAAGGTTTGAACTTTCAGACTTTAAACGCAAGACAAAAGTAGGAAAATGTCTGTCGAAGAAAAGTGTACAAAGTGTGTAGTGAGGAGTTTTACGGCCTTAAAACATCTGTAGTCCCCCTTGGTGGATTACAGATGTTTAATCGCAGGTAAGTTTAGAACATAACTACCGCAATAAACAGGGGACCACTGTAATTCAGGGTAAACTGGTGAAAGTGTAAACAAAAATGTTTACACTTTTCTGCCTCTCTTAGATGCTAAAATGTGATTACCGTAATTTCCGGACTACAAGCCGCTACTTTTTTCCTGCGCTTACAGCCCTGCGGCTTATTAGGTGACGCGGCCAATTTATGGATTTAATTGGCGGCCACCATGTACGTACTTTCAGGCTTGGTGAATGGTTTGAATTCTCCATCTCACGTCAAACACAAGTCATTTGATTTGTAACACACTTCTAAGCAGCCAAACAGCATGGAGGTCACTTCAGGTCTTAGACACTTCAGTCATGGTTCAACAAAAAGAAACACGCATGCCCGGCCGCATCCCAGAATCCTTTGGTGCCATTAGACCCAACGTGCACGTGATCGCCGCTACAATATGATGAAGCTTTCAAGTTAAAAGCAATCGTTAAAAGCAGCGTGAAAAAATCCCCCATCAGTAAATGGAAATGCCGGTCAGCTGCGTGACGGAGAGAACAGCGCATGCTCAGAAGTGTATTTACCTCTGAGTCATGTGACTCGGCTGGCTGCACGTAAATATGTGTGAATAACATCAGCCTTTATTTTGTCGGGACACGACTGGAAACACAAATCCATGTGCGGAATTTTGCATTGAAAAGCTCACAGCCGCCGTGTGAGCTTTTCGGATAGGAAGGGGAGACAAGGAGCCCGCTTGGCGAGCGCGGAGCGCAGAGGCGTTGTTGTGAAAGGAAACTTCTGACGAACGCGCCGTGCTGAGGCGCGCGTATCGCGCTGAGGCGCGCGCTTTTCAGTCGCCGCTGCTTTATTTTACTGGTTTTTTAACCAGCCCCGTTAGTACCATAATGCTGCCGCGACACAAGCGGAAGGAGAGCTGTTCCCGTTCACCCCTCCATGCACTGCTGCTACTTGCTCAATCTTAAACACGTACAACAGTGTGGCGAGCCGTTCGCTGGCCCCGCCTTTAGCCCCTAAGACTCATGGGAAATGGGGGATCGCGGATGTAAATTTCCTCATCATAACTGAGGGATGTAATGTTGATTATATGGTTACTGTTAGTAATTTTATGTATGATACCTAGATTGTCAATAAGTAAAAAAAAAAATAAAAAATAAAAATATAAACCATAACTGAGGAACTTGTGAACAGAATAGAGCTCCATGCTGTTTCAGACGTTGGTGCATTTGGATACATGAGCTTGAGCTAAGACAGTACCCGCCCATGCTGGGAGTCGGGACGTGCTTTGTCGAGACAGCGGCTTGTATTCTGATGCGGCTTGTGTATGTACAAAAATAAATAAGCACGTGAAAACAGGTGGGTGCGGCTTGAAATCAGGTGCGCTTTGTAACCCGGAATTTACGGTATTTTTATTTTATTTATTTTTTTCCTCTGATACCTTTCAAAAGGAACAGCGACCGGCTTGGAAACGGAGTCCTGTACGCCTCGGTGAACCCGGAGTACTTCAGCGCTGCGGAAAGTGAGTGGCTTCCACTGGCGGGACGCCGTCCGTCTTGATCCACGTTAACCTCTGCATGAATGTTTTTCCTGCGTAGTGTACGTACCAGACGAGTGGGAGGTGGCACGCGAGAAGATCGCCCTGTGCCGGGAGCTGGGTCAGGGGTCGTTCGGCATGGTGTACGAGGGCGTGGCCAAAGGCGTGGTCAAAGACGAACCGGAGACCAAGGTCGCCGTCAAGACGGTTAACGAGTCGGCCAGCATGCGGGAGAGGATCGAGTTCCTCAACGAGGCGTCGGTCATGAAGGAGTTCAACTGTCACCATGTGGTAGGTTTGAGCCCAGTCCGCCACTTCCTGTCCAGCCTCTTCCTGCAGTCATGGTGCGTTCTCCGCAGGTTCGACTCCTGGGTGTGGTCTCCCAGGGCCAGCCTACCCTGGTCATCATGGAGCTTATGACGAGAGGAGACCTGAAGAGTTACCTGCGCTCGCTGCGACCTAAAGAGGTTTGTCACGGTCGGCGTGCAGCCGCACAAAAAACGAATCCTTTTTAGTCCTGAAGGTGAACCGAAAACTAAAGCGGGAGCAGCAAAAGAGATGGTTCTGATGAAACCCGCTGATGGTTCCAAACCATCACACCTGTCTGATGTTCCAATCCTGACTGGATTAGGATTATCTGCAGGTTTTATTTGTTATATAATCTTAAAAGCTCTGAGGTTCACATTTCTGCTGGATGGGTTTATGAACTCGCTAAAATTACTTCTTTTTTTTTTTTACAAAAACTTCCAGTTAAAGACCAAAATGTTCTAGCAGTATATTCAGCAATAAGAGCTCCTCGTTCCTCGCCTGTTTCCACAGCAACAGTGGTCCAGCCTGTCTCTTCCTCCTCTGAAGAAGATGCTTCAGATGGCGGGGCAGATCGCTGACGGCATGGCGTACCTCAACTCCAACAAATTTGTCCACCGAGACCTGGCAGCCAGGAACTGCATGGTGGCCGAAGACTTTACCGTTAAAATCGGAGGTGAGAACTGAGCCACCACGAGCTAAATCCACGACCCGGCATCGTTATTTATGAGACAAAATAAAAAACAACAACCTTTTTGTGTCCGAGCAGACTTTGGCATGACCAGAGACATCTATGAGACGGATTACTACCGTAAAGGGGGCAAAGGTTTGCTCCCCGTCCGCTGGATGTCGCCCGAGTCTCTGAAGGACGGCGTCTTCACCACCAACTCCGATGTCTGGTGAGCGGCCGGGTGGCCTCCTTCTTTCCCCCCGCGTCGTTTCCAATGACGTCCCGTGAGTGCGGACATGAACATGTCTCCTCCCACCCTGCAGGTCGTTTGGAGTTGTGTTGTGGGAGATCGCCACCCTGGCAGAGCAGCCGTACCAGGGTCTGTCCAACGAGCAAGTGCTCCGCTTTGTCATGGAGGGGGGGCTGCTGGAAAAGCCCCAGAACTGTCCCGACATGCTGTAAGAAAACCACACGTGCAGACTCACCGCCCCCGCCCCTCAGCTAGCTTGAGAGTGCGACAAACTCACATCTTTGAGGGATCGGTGTGAAGTGGAACGATTCATTTTAACTGTTCAATTCATATCATAGTTTGTGGTTTACGATACGATTCCTAGTCCATTCTTTTCATTTGGAAACTCTTTTCTAATAGTAGAGTTCGATTCCATGGACAACTTGCCTCAGATCCATCTGGTGCATCTTAAAAATCAATACATGGATGAATGAGTTCATCATGAAAGTTCTGATAAAGTCCACTTTGTGGAGGAACTTGCAGCTTGAAGTTCATGTTTTTGAAAACCCCAACTCTTCAGCTGTCATGACTGAGCCCTTCTTCCTCTAAAACCGTGTCGAGCAGAAGCTGCTGCTACATTAAACACTGACACATTAAACATGTTTTTACGCAACAACCAACCACAACATATCAGTTTTTATAAACTTTAGCTCAACTCTTAACGTTTGCTTATTTGATGATTTATGAAAAATCTTTTTAAAACAGACGAGAACTGTAAAAAAGTAGCAGACTTTTTCATTTTTAACACTTTTAAAGGAACACAGAAGGGAATTCTCCGAGTGGTTCATGAGTAGGGTTCTCTACCAAAACTCCAAAATCAATTTGGTACCGGTACCAACATATACGGTCCTACCAGTACCGTATTACAACACAGATTTTGGTGCTTTATTTTGTTTTGTTAAAGAATTCTAGTCAATAGTTTTACCTTTTCTGTGATTGTGGGCGGGCTCATATAAGAATGGGGGGGGAAGTAGGCGGAGCTTCGGTCAAAAAACCAACGGCGAAACGAGTGAAAGTTTTGGCTGCACTTTATAGCAAACGGTTGTAATTCAGGAGATTTTTGAAGTACCTGGTCAGTACCAAACGAAATCCAAATGGTACCCAGTCCTGTTCACGAGGAAGCTCTGCAAATGTCCTTGAGATGTTTTGATAACACCGGCTAAATGAGGTTTTTTATTTCTACCTGTCATCGTTTATTCAAAGCAGCAAGACAGGGTTTATAAAACAAAATTCACACAAGACTGAGTTTAGCTATGAACAAATCCTCAATATTCCAGAAAAACGGTTTTAAAGATTTGTTTTCTTCTGTTATGGTAATTGTCTTTACCACCAGTCACTAAAATAGAAGTCTGGTTTCTGTAAAAAAGTGTCTGTGGATGTAAGAATAACCCCTTTGAATGTTGCTGCTTTGCAACATACCAAGTCCAGGGCTCCTCTTAACATGGAAGAATATTTTTAAAGAAAAATATCCTATTTGTCCCTAATCTAAATATTTTTGTCTCTTTGTCATCAAATGTTTATTTAGCACCAAAGAAAGCAAGAAATGTCGAGCAAAAATGAAATTAGCTTTGAGGCTCAATTCAGTCCAGATCACTGCTATACATATGTATAGTTTATAAATGTAAAAAAATGTCTGCAATGAATTAAGCTGAATCTTTCAATTCCTGAAGACTTTGCTAATTGTGTTTAGTTTTAGAGCTAATAAAGTTTTTTGTTTTGAATAAAATGTAAATAGATGCTGCTATGGACCGATTGGATTGTTGGACTCGAGTTTGATGTAACAAAGACCGATTCTTCTAACAAGGAAATCCCAGTTCTTCTGAAGGACGTGTTGTTTCCACACTGACCTTCTTGTTTGTTTGTTTGTTTGTGTGCAGGTTCGAGCTGATGCGAATGTGCTGGCAGTACAATCCTAAAATGCGTCCGTCCTTCGTGGAAATCATCGGCAGCGTAAAGGACGAGCTCGACCCGTCTTTCAAAGAGGTCAGCTTCTATTACAGCGCCGACAACAAGCCCGCCGAGGCCTCGCAGCTCCACCCTGACAAGGTGGAGGCCCCAGAGGACGCCCCAGAGGACCCCCAGACCCCCCAGCAGACGCCTCCATCACCCAGCTCGGAGGTCCTGCCAGCCTCCCCGCTGGCCCAAAGCTCTCTTCAATCGCCCTGCACGTCGAGCACCGTCACGGACAAGCAGCCCCCGGGCCAGCAGGCGGCCAATGGGCTCTCGGGGGCGGGCCATCCGGCGGCGTCGGCCGGCTCGAGCGTCACACTTCGGCCTTCTCTGGACGAACTGCCTCCGTACGCTCACATGAACGGAGGGCGCAAAAACGAGCGTGCCATGCCACTCCCACAATCCTCAGCCTGCTGATCCCCCCCCTCCCTCCCTCCTGTCAGACTGCAACACCCCCCCCCCACACACACAAAAAAAAAAAAACCCCCACACACAGACACACACACACCACCATCACCGGAAGAGCCCAAGTCTCCATGGGTAAAAATTCACAGCGAGAGCTTCTTCATCAGATAGATTTGGAAGAGGAGTCCACGTTCTGCTGTTGCTCCAAACATTTCCTCTTTAGTGTAACTTCCCGCCAGCAGCTGGTGGTGCTAAACGTCGCCGCCGCCGCTGCTGCTGCTGCTGCTGCTGCTGGGTGGGAAAACCAAAAATCTCAACAGAAACTGCAAAAGGATAAACTCCACTGGGAGCTCTTTCTTCATGGCTTAACTTGTTTTATAAGAAAAAGAAACTGTTGTTTATTACGTTTTTGTACTTGTTTCCAAATACCTAAACAGAAATCGTGGGCCTTTAAAAAAGAAACGTGGGTTCACTTTTGGGTCGGGCATTACCGAAAAAAAGCATATCTAAATGAAGAAGAAGCGCTACCGTCAGTCTGGCTGTTCCGCGCCGTGGGTTCGGCGCCACGTCGGCAGCCACTTCCTGTCCAACAACCCTGGGGAGGAACGGCCAGCTCTGCCAAATTAATTGCCAAAATTTCTACTGTTTTCAGATTCTCTTTCACTCTCCAGCGTTTTCGGAATAGAAACCCACAAAAGCACTTTCATCTGCCAATTTCCACCAGTCTGCAATCGAGGAGGGGGGGAGGGCGTTTTTGTTTTGTTTATCCCACCCCTCCGTGTTACAACCTGCAGCTTTTTCCGTCTGATCATTTCAGCCACGCAGACTGCCGCTCGGTCGCAGGCACGCCGCCGAGCGCAGCGGATTCACAAAAGTACTTTATCAAAACGAGAATTCCAGCGAGGAGGACCTCCACCGCCGTTCTCTCCAGAGACACACAAAACAGGTATTTTTTTAAAAACTTGTCCATACTCTTCAAAAGTCACAGCGTCTACATGTGGGCGGAGCATTTACGTACACGAGAGTTGTTTGTCACTTTTCTAAGTTTTATACAGTTGACGATTTTCATCATCTTACAGAAAGAAGCTGCTATTCTGTATTTCTCTTGTGGTTGTAATATAGTCTATATCTCTCTCTCTCTATATATATATATATATATAAAAAAGAAAAGACGACTCCTTCAGGTTGGATTCAGAACATTTCCACTGCGGTTCGTTTTCTAATGCTCGTCGTTGTGTGAAGTGGATCTGAGCTGGTTTGGGTTCAGAAAGGTACGACAATTTTGCCTTATTATTTGGAGCGCCAGTAACTTCCCAGGATCTGGTTAAGAGACGTTGATGAAGCCGGTGGCCGACAATGCCCGTCTTTTTTTGTGTTTGTTCTTTATTTGGGGAGGGGGCTTTGACATCAAATTTGTTTTAGGGTTTGGACAAGACCTCATCCATCTGTTTGGACCCTTTAGTCCCAGCCAAATCTCAGGTCAAAGAGAGAAATTAAAGTCTTTTTTGCTCTTTTTTTTCTTTTCATATTGGGGGGGTATTTAACTCATCCTGATTCCATTGTTGGTTATTTTTCTATTTCAATTGAGCTATCACTGATCAAATGTGAAGTTTGTCACCACAGTGTCTCCAGCCTTTTTCATCGGTTCTGCCACCAACTGTATGGAACCCAAACACTGACAAAAAGTAGAAATTAGAATCTCAATTTATTCCATTAGTTAATTTTTTTATTAGTTAAAATATCATGCAGTATCCTCTCTGTGACGGCTTACATTTGTTCCCGTTTTAGATTTCTTCCTAGCTTTTAGCTAGCCGCCTAGCTAATTTAAGCTAACTTTAGCCATAAAAAAGACACCATCACACCCGAACTCTTGTAATGTATAGCAAACTGTCATGGCTGCATTTATATAAATTAGATCGCTTCCTAACATATGGCATTTATACCAGCAAAGCTTGCTTTACGTGTCCATGAGAGTTTTTGCTAGCTGGAAAAGGCTAATGACAACTGCTAGCTAGCTCAAAACTAATAAGAAAACTATCAATTGGAATTTATTTTCTCAACAAATCCATAAAAATACTTGCCTTTAAATTAAATTAAGATCATAAGACAACTCGATTTTATAGAAAAACATTTGTGCGGGGACTCGTAGCTAACCACTTAGAAGGCTAACTGGCTAAAACTGCAGTTTTTTGTTATTATACATCAAAGCATTATTAAAGTTAAAATATGTGTTGTATACTTTGACAGTAGATTATTTTTCAATACTTCTAATTGTAAAAACAAACTAATCTGGTAAGAAAAAAATGGTTATGCTAAAAAAGCTACAAAGGTCATTGTTGTTTTGTTTTCTTAAGCTAAAAAATGTCACCATATTACCATAGGTTGTTTTGTAAAACATAAAAATAGTTTATTACTTAAAAGACAAACAGGAACAATGTGACTTAAATTTGGATGGAAACTGTTTGGATATGAAATAACTAAGAGTAAATTGTGCGTTAAGTCCTTAAGTTGATTGTTTAGATTCTGATTTTTGACCCTTTTACTACTTTTTGTCAGTTTGAGTGTTCTATAGCTTCCAATGTTGGTTTTTCTAAAGAGTTTTTTCTTTTGTCTGTATAGTAAAGTATTAATGTTTGTTTAAAATTGATTTGGAAAATTAAGATTTCCTAAAAGAAAATAAATCACTGGTGGGACAAACTTCAAAGGAAGATCAAAGAACTTTGTGTACGTTTTATTAGGACTTTAGTGGATCAAATTTAACTTTAAACCGGTCAGAGAGGACCACATCAGTGAGATTTATTTACACTAAAAGGGTACATTGAAGATTCCCAGGCTTGGTGTTTGTTCACTATTTATTTTATTTTTTTATTTAATTTTCTTGAGAAGTGTAAATCACTGTACAAAAATCCCTTTTCCCTGTATTAATTTTTTACAATTCTTTTTTTTTTTTTTTTGGTTAATTTGAGAGAAACTATACGTTGTTATTCCTTCAACCATCCATCTACCTCACAGGTTTTGGTTTTTTTTTTTCAAACTCTTTCCGAGTTGAAAGAACATCTCATCTGTTGTGCGGCTGTTTGGACAATCTGATTGGGTGTTGGTTGTTTTACACGGTCAAATTCAAACCACAAACCTTCCTGGGACGGGGTGGGAGGAGGGGCTCAGAAACATGGTTTCAGGAACTCATCTATTTCAGGATTTTCCTGATTGCATTCTTTTTTTTTTCTTCCCAGATTTTTCTTAAACTACAGTGTAACATGGAGACAATGACCAAAAGCTGTAACAGTCGGTTTTTGGATTAATGGACCAAAATCTGCATCTTTGGAGCTTTTAATTGGATAATTGTCGAGAAAGCGCGTTAGAATCAATTACCCATCGCCACCATGTGTCACTTCCCAGAGGCTTGAGTCACATGATATTTACAAACTACTAACAGACGTTCATTTCTGGGGTCATTTATTATGAATGATGGTAATCAAAGCAACAACTTCCTGCTTGTTTATCTGAACTGTTTTCTTTTTGTTTTTTCACCACCAGAACGAAGCATTTCTGACTGTTCACTGTTAGCAGAGGTTTGTTTACTGCAGTTCCAGTTCCTGTAATGAGCCTTCATGTCTTAACACAACAGTTGTTGGATGAGGAATTCTGAGTTCAACCATAGCAGACCTTTCCTGGGGTTTGGGTGGGTATTTCAGTGTTTGTGGTCTGATTTTTGCCTCATTTACCACTGAAACACCCGTTAGAGCCGTCAATAAGAACATGAACGCTTTGGTTTTTCACTTTTTCTACTTTTTTTTTTTGTTTCTTTTTGTTCGTTATATTGACGGTCAATATTTTTTGAAATGTATAAATTATTCATAGCCTTCCAAGTCTTACATTTCTGTTGAAATGATGTTAGGCTGAGGTTTCATTTTGATTTTTTTTTTCTCTTTTGTACATGCTGTTGTAAGATTTTTCCTGTTATGAATACATACTGAGAAACCAGGAAAAATAACTGGCTGAAAGAGAAGAGAATGTCTATTTCTCTTTGTTTCTTTTTTCTACACAGATTTAAGATGAATAAAAATGTATGCAAACTATTGCACAGTCTTTATTTCTGCTAAGAGGCAATGAAAAGAATGACATTAAAGAAACTCGAATCATGTCATTTAGCATTTTATTTGCGTTTTATTAGCAATCAACTAAATAATTATTTATGTGGAAACTATAAAGTAACTGTTAAGTTGCTACACATGATATTATGTTTGGGGCAATTTTTTATACACAAACGAGATACAGAGCCATTAAATGGAAGAAATACATTTAAAAAAAAGTCTGACAGAAAATTTTCTGCTGTTGATTAAAAGTGCTAAAATTTAATATCGAAACATAAAAACAAATTCAAATTTTATGAAATATTAACAGTTTCTCATTTTGAAAACTTGATCAATTTTAAATTATTTTCACCAAATTGCTTAAAATCAACAATTAAATCAAACTTTATAAGAAACAAAGGCTTCTTGTGCCTTGGCGCAACTCGAAGCGCTTTAACATGTAAAACAAAAACAATACAGTCAAAACAAAACCCACCCCTTTCCACTTCCCTTCTTTAACGCACATGACCCATGACCCCACACAATGAACACGGATAAAAGGAACTTCTGAATGAAACTTCAGGCTAGACTCTGCTGTGAGGAAACGGTATTTGGGAATCTCTTCATACCAGGAGCCAGCCTGGCTGTAGGAACATGCCCACAGTGTCCACCCAGACCGGGACACCAACGGGGTCCACTTCACAGCCGTGAGGCTGCGATGTTAAACCCCAGCTGCCCCAGCAAGGGCAACAACCACTGACCTAGCCGGCAAGTCCTGGCAGAAAAGATCCCCACAAGAAACACTGGGGCTAAATTCATAAGAATACATAAAATGTATTTGAAAAAAATAAAAAACAAAACAAAATCAAGAATAAGATATGGTTTGCGGCGCCTTCCGTCCGTGAGACCAGGGTTCGAGTCCGGGCTGCTCACTGTTCCCTTCTCTACTTCTGTGCCGGTCCCAAGCCCGGTTGCTTTGAGAAGGTTGTGTCAGGAAGGGCATCCGGCGTAAAACATTGCCAAGTTTACCATGCGACTTGTTCGCTGTGGCGACCCCTGATGGGAAAAGCCGAAAGAGAAAGAAGACTTAAAATAATATGTAGTAAAACTACTAGAATAAATAAGCAGATAAGATCATCAAAATTAAAAAGGTGGGTCTTGAGCCTCTTGTTGCCGTCTCGTCCAGCCTTCGCAGATTCGGATGGTTCAGGACGTCTGAAAATGAAATGTGCTGTTGGGAAATGAAAAGACACACAAGAGTTTGTATGAATTTTCAAACCTTTTGCAAGAGGGGAGAGGTGGAAAAGCACGACCTGTTGGCCTTTGTGGCTGTCCGCTCTCTCTGTCCTCAAGGCAAAAAGGCTTTTTTTATTAAAATGAGAACTAAGTAAGTATGACATCACATCGGTCCGTGGCGTCAGGGACCATTGATCTAAACCAGTGTTTTTCAACCAGTGTGCCGTGGGAAATTGCCCTCATTAACTGATCTAAAAACATTTTCCATCTCCAGGATATCAGCTCTGTGTTCATCCAAACAGGCCCTGACAAAAAACACTGAGTAGTTAGGAATATGAAAGATCATAAAATACTTTTTTCTTTGTGTTTATTTGATTCTATTAAAGACATTTTGATAAGAATGACGGTACCGCGATTTAGCCGTAGCTTCAGCTTTTTTCTGAAAAGTCCCGCCCCTTTAACTGTCTCCACCAATCATTCTTGGAGACTTAATCACACGTCATCAGTCTGACCAATCAGAAGTGGTAAAAGTCCTCACTTCCTTGTTCCGATTCTGCTCATAAAGTCGCTCAGTTCCAACAATAATACCATAATATCAGACCGTAGAACAAGTGAACAAAACAATGAAGCTCAGATACGCGAGTCTTTCTGCCCTTTTGCAGCAGTTTTCACACTACATCTCCCATGATGCATTGGGTTAAAGTGACAACATCTCAGTGCACAATGAGTCTTTCTTTTTAACCGTCTTGAAACCCCAACAAACACACATCAAACTGTTTTAAAATCTTCTAACTTAACTTTTATTACATCTTTTAGAAAAAACAGCTGCAGCTTCCAGCTTTTTCTGCCACAATAATTATCACAAAAATGCATGTGAGATTGCGGAGGGGCTGTAGATCAATATAGACTATGAGTTTCTCCTTTTTTTTTAAATTATTTTTGGATGCTGGTGTGCCGCGGGATTTTTGTCAAGGTTAAAGTGTGCCGTGGCTCAAAAAAGGTTGAAAAACACTGATCTAAACGACTAAAAATAAAATCATACATCAGCACCTCTATGTTGGAAAGAGAGAGGAATGGGCGGACTCTGACAATGTTTTTGAGACGGTAAAATCCTGTCCTAACGACACTCTTAATGTGTCGAATAAAATTTAGCCAAGAGTCAAAAAAGTACACCCAAATTTCTCACACAGTGAGAAGGTTCACAATTCTGAAGATGTGGTAAAATCATCTCTCTCTCTCGTCTTCAGGACCGATGATAAAAATGTCAGCTTTTTGTCCCGGTTGAGCTGAAGATTTTAAAAGAGCTGAGAATTTAAAAGAGTGTTCATAAGTTCACGGTCATCAGGAGACACGGCGATGTAAAGCTGTGTATCATCAGCATAGCTGGAAAAGTCATTACCTTGATTCCTGATGACATCCCCAAGAGGCAACATGTACAAGTTAAAAAGTGTAGGGCCTAAAATCCATTCTTGGGGAACCCCACAACTTATTTGTATCAGTATAATAAAATAGTCAGCTGTTTTATCCCAAATCAAACAAGAATGAATCCTCAACTGAGTATAAAGTATTATTGTTAATGAACTCCCAATACATATTCCAACTGAATTTTTTAAAATGTTAAAATATTAAGATAAGATGTGAGATTCATAACATGTTTAAAATATGAAAGATGTTTAACAAATACACTTGCCAAACTAGTCACAAATTAGATAGATTTTTTCTAACCTTTTGATGTTCTATAGAGCCATATTGTTGGGTGGAATTGGTCAATTTTCAAAATTAAATAACTTATTTCTGGAAGTTTGACAATGCAGCTAAAAAAACTTCTATGTTGCATTATATACAGTAGTTTACATTTATTTTTTGTAAATTTAATTTTGTAAACCATTTTAAATTTGCTTTACAAAAATAAAGAAATTCGTCTGAAATGAATTGTTTCTAAATAAAAAGTGTTGGTGTAGTTTTCCTGGATGACCAGCAGGTGGCAACGTGTCATTGATGAGTTTGTATCCGTGGAATTGAAAGGAGAAGAAGAAGAAGCTCAATGACGTCAGGTGTTTATGATGGATGACTGCTGTGTTTAAGAAGCCCGGTGAACACCGGCGACTCATCTGTTTCTTCGCTGTCAAGCTCAATTTCGATTAAGGAAAGTCATGAAACTAATAAAGTATTCCTAAATGGTACGCAAAATTTTACTTGTAATAGTCTGATGCTAATCCAAGCTAACCCGTTCGTTAGGTCAGCATCAGGTCGTTGTTTTCCCTTCTAAATATGTCGTTTTCCTTTAAACTATCAGATTCATGTTCATAAAATGTTCTTTTATTATTATCAGACTAAATTTAAACGAGAATCTTATACATTACTAAACCACGCCCGTTTTGGTCAGAACCTTGATTTAGTGGCATGATAAAATAAAAGCGTCTGTTTTTCCTTCAGGAAACAGATTTCCTGTTGAAAATGGCAACCGAACTCCACGAAACCATATTTGTGGCCAAACAAGAGCGCCACAAAAACCTGTTCCTGAACTACAAGAACCTGAACATCTTCCCGGTGGAGCTGCTGAAGGATGAAGGGCTGCTGTTTCTGGAGAGACTCTACATGAAGAGGAACTCCCTCACCTGTCTGGTACCTGCACAGCATCATCACGGTCAAACCCAGTGACGTCATCACCGTGATGAAAACCCTAACACATTTCCCTTTTTTAATCTTGAAAAAAACAATCAATTTAATGCTCCAAGGCTATATTAGTCTGAATTGTTGCCTCCAAAACCAGATTAAGATGCAGTTCATTTTAAACCACATTAACAATTTATACGATCAACAAGATTAATATTTGGGGGTTTGGTTTATGTAATAAGTGTGAATATGCATAAAGAAGGTGTGTTTTGTGTTGTTTTTTTAAATAGAATTTAATTTTTACACCACTTTTTACAGATAAAAATCACAAAGTGCTTTATAGTTTACAAATAAAATGTAATAAATAAATAAACATAAGTGAGATATTATAAAAACTCAAAACGTTTGGAATGGGGGTAGTTGCAAAATTAACTTTAAGCTTGTCTGACCAAAACTGTCTTTAGAAGCTTTTCAAAAGAATCATCAGAATCAGTATGGAGAGCTAAAAAGGACAGAGGGGGGTATAAGACATGTGGGTCTTATACCCCGCCATCGTGGATCTCTGGTTAATGAAAAATAAAGTTTTTAATTAAAAAAGTAACTGTAAAGTCAAATCACTTTGAGGTCAGGAAGCACAACCAGGATTCATTCTGTAGATGTTCCAGTTTATTTTTGAACAATTCAAGTGGTTTGCAAAATTAATTAGCTCTGATTTAACTTTAGTTTGTTAGATTTTTGAATTTCTGGCTGAGATGGACCACAAACGGTAAAATAAACGTTTTTTTTTCCCTTTTTAACCACTGCCATGGTGACCTCACACCACAAACTGGATGAACTTGTTGAAGCAAAAAACTACTTTAGAGTTAACGCTTTCCCACTGTATGTCACATAGGCCACATTTACACTGCAGGGTTCAAGTGACCCAATTCTGTTATTGTCCTCCCATGTGGCACAGATCGGATACGACCGGTGAACGTGTAAGCAGGACAAAAACGCATGGATTCCGATTTTCACAGATCGGATTCAGGCCTCTCTCATATGTGGAAATAAATCGGCTACGATTCGGATACATGCCTTTGCGTGTGCCATGTAAGCAGACAAATCGGATATTCCCCAGTAAATGCGAGTCGTACTGTCCTGAGTTGCGAGTCGCAACTCAGGACACCACCAACTGAGATCACATGACTTATTCAGGTGCTTTTGTGCGCTGATGTTGCTGTTCGAGGACAGCTGGAGCCCCATCAGTGTGTTTACCTTTCAGCCTCGGGCTTCGTTTTTCCCAGTCCGGTCCCGGTCGGGACGCAAACGGTAACTAATCAAGCGGGACACCGTTGCTCTGGAACGGGCTAGAAGCCGTTTATTTCTTTGCTTGCATCAAACTGTTAGTACAGCACAACGTCTGCAAACACTTCCTCATTCAAAACTCAGAGAGAGCACATAAGCCGGCCGAGCAGCCCTTCTTTTTCCTCTCCCGCACATCCTCTCATGAGCGCCCAAGGCAACGCCTCCTTCCGTTGCCTCCATGACAACCGCAGTCACACAAAAGTCCAAAGGAGGTCCGCAGAAGGCAGAAATGCTGCTACGTAGTCCTCAGAACATCTACGTTTGATAGTTTCAGCATTGTATAGTATAAATGCAAAAATCGGATACGGGTCACTTATAAAAGATGATGTAAGCGGGTCGTCAAAAAAATCGGATTTGGGCATCAAGACCTGCAGTGTAAATGCAGCCTAAGTCGCAACAGATCATTTAATCGAGGATTCCACTTAATTTAGCATCAATTGTCTTGTTTTTTGTTTTTGTTTTGCTGCTATTGACTTTACCTTTGACTAAACTGCCAATTGTTACCAATTTGTTGAGTTTTCTTCATTGTATTTGAGGAAATCCTTTTATGGTACATTCCTTAAAAAACTCTCTTTTTGTTGGATTTCCTCAAATATTTAGTGCGGTCACAAATATATGTGTTTATTTTTATGCTGATCTGAATTTTTCATCTAAAGTTTGTATTTTCATTCAAACTTTCTGATTAAAAATCTCGTTTTTTTTAAAGAAATCTATTGGCTGTGACTTTCTTTTCTTTGAACAGATTGTGTTACCATGACGACGCAGCTTTAAGCATTCATCTTTATGGTTTTTTTTTTCTTTTTCTTTCATCAGCCGGACAATCTGGCTCAGAAACTCCCAAACCTCATCGAGCTGTAAGTTCTTCCTTTTCCTTTCGTCACATTTCAAAATAAAGCGATAACTTTATGTTCTTATTTTTTTGTTTAAGGTACCTGCACTCCAACAACATTGTTATTATACCTGAAGGTAATTTCATGGTTGTGTAAAGAACTTGAAGTCAGATGTGTGTTTATAGATACAGATAAGTTTTTGTCTTAGCTATAGGAAACCTGGCCCGGCTGCAGTCGTTGGACCTGAGCGATAACGCCCTGCAGCTGCTCTGTCCAGACATCGGCCGACTGAGAGCCCTGCGGCACCTGAGACTCTCCAACAACCGCTTGAAATACCTTCCGCCAGGTAAAAATACCCAAAGAATGCGAGATGATGCAGACATTTTGAAGTATATGTATATTTAGAGATATAAAAGCATTATTAGTCATAAACAATCCATACCAGGGGGCCCCAAATCCAGGCTTTGAGTGCCGGTGTCCTGCTGGTTTTCTAGAAACCCTGTCTTATTTGCTGCTGATTACCTGGATCAGGTGTGTTTAGCCAATAAGGAGCTTCAATGGCAGGTTGGTTGGAAAACATGTAGGACACCGGCCCTCGAGGCCTGAATTTTTGGGACCCTTGATCTACAGCAACACCTCTGTTCTCCAAGTTTTACGCTGGGACTTTTGTCTGCCAGCAGGGGGCAGCAGAGCGGCTCTGGCCCTTCGACTCACATTTAAAATGCTCCACTAAAGCCAGATTATTCTTGAGGATTAGCCAGCATGCTTTTTGACTGAACTCCTATTTTATTATTTGCATTTTGAGGGGGTGTTTTAACAAGAATGAGAATGTTTGAACATCTTAGTGTTTTAATTTTGTACCAAAGGACCAGATTGCTTTTGCATTTCTTCATTCTTTCCTACTGTCCCTTTGAGCAAACATTTCGCCCATGCCACATACTCAAGAACTTCTAATACCCAAAGGAAATTAAATTTTGACATAGTGAACCTTCACCCCCCAAAAAAAGGTCACAGCTTTAATGTTTTTGTACATTTTTAAAAGTGCAGCGTGTCTCATCTGCAGAGATCGGCGATCTGCAGGAGTTGGAGACGCTGGATGTGGCCATGAACCAGCTCATGTCCCTGCCAGATCGCCTGCACCGCTGC
This sequence comes from Oryzias sinensis, assembly GCA_037389245.1. NCBI lineage: Eukaryota > Metazoa > Chordata > Actinopteri > Beloniformes > Adrianichthyidae > Oryzias > Oryzias sinensis. Next base: position 16,399,851 of record CM074489.1, on the reverse strand, counting down.
GTCTCCCTGCAGAACCTGACCGCCGACCACAACCTGCTGGGCCGCGTGCCCCGCCAGCTCTGCTGGCTTCCCCGCCTCAACCAGCTCTCTATGGCGGCCAACCGGCTGACCTTCCTGCCGCTCGGTGAGCGCCATCGCTGCGGCGATTGGCTTTGGTTTGGAGCGATCTGATCGCCGGATCCTCTGTGTGTTCCAGACCTGGGCCGGTCCAGAGAGCTGCAGTTTGTGTTTGTGGACAACAACGTGGAGCTGAAAGGCCTTCCCTCCTATCTGTATAACAAGGTCATCGGCTGCAGCGGGTAATGCACTCAACGCCACAGAGACGCCATCGCTGTTAGCACAACAGCTTATGTCGGAGCCAAAATGGCGTTTCTTTGCACATTTTTTTGTTTACTTCATAGCTTTGTATTTTTTAACTTAACTGGTGGGGACGTTTTTCCACTGTGTCAAGTTTTTGATTGTAATAAACGTTTAAAGATAATCAGTCAGATCTTCTTTCTGGCTGTACTTCTTTGTAGATGAACGGCTTTTACCACTATTGACACAAACCCAACGATGTGATCAGGTTTTCCATTCTATCTCTGCACATTTAAATCGTTTGTTTTGCTTTTTGCAGCATGACCGTCTCATTTAGATCTGTTTTTATGAAGAGAGGCCAGTTAAAGCGGCAGCATTTAGAACAAAACATGAGAAAGAAAGTCTCATAAAGCTTTCCTTCTGTTATCTGTGGTTCTGCAGGAGCTTCTGCTGCTCTTCAGACTCATTTAGAGGAACTTGAAGCTCAAACTGTGAATTATTGCAGGGCAAATTCACAGTTAACTGCTTAGAGTCCCACTCTGATCATCTTTTGATCTTTTTTTTTTTTAAATTAAGTTTTCAGAACATGAAAACATACAAAAAAATGAAATGAATTAAATAAAACCCAGACCAGACCCTCCCCCATAAAAAAACAATAACTTTAGGTTCTGCATATCTAATATAAGTAGTACACAAGTAGAGTCTTGTCATGCATTAGGCATGTTCATTAGACATCCCTTAACTGTTGGCCCTCCTTCCCTGATCCACTGCAGTGGTATATTCCTTCTAGCAGCAAAAATCAACACATGGTACAGTCTTTTCTTTTGTTAAGACATTGCTTTTTTGCGTTGAAGTCCCAAAATGAAAGACAAGAGATCCAGGTTCAGTCCCAATATCTTCTAAGAAAATCAACCCAATCCTTTTTGCAACCCTGAGCACGACAAAGAACAATGTGTCAGACCTCCAGTTTCTACTTTGCAGCAAATTAAAGTGATCTTCGAATTATAATTATGTCATTTTCTAGCAAGGTTGTCGTTTCTGCAGAGTGCCAGGAGTTCATTAGAGTTGTGGGCGGGGCTGTTGGCATGGACCAACTCCGCCCCCTTGCCATTGCCGAGCGCTTGGAGCAGGGAGATTTTGGCCCGCCCAGCGTATTTTCTGTCATGAGAGTTTGTAGTTGGATCCAAATACAGTGTAAGAAAAGAGTTTATTGTCCAAAAGGTTTCCGGCTGGATGAGGCAGAGCAGACTGCATGAGAACCAACAATCTGGAGGTCCGTCTGAAGCATAAATAGAGAGTGGCTGATGAGGAGTAGAGGAGGTGTGGCTCAGGCACTGGAGCAGGGCTCGCCCACAGGGTCACAACGATTTTCTACGTCAGCTCTTTTTCTAAGTGCTGCCCCTAATTCACTGTCATTTCATTTCTTAGAATCTTAATTTTCCTCATATATTCCCTCCATCATCAGAAAAATGCAACAAGTACATGTTAAAAAACACAATTTTCATCGGAGTGGATCTTTTCAGAATCAGAAGTACTTTAATGATCCCACACGTGGCAAATTTATGCGTTGCCATAGCAAACATAAGAGAATATAGAATAATATAAAAAAAAGAAAATTTAGCAGAAATGTAAACAAATAAGGCAGTATGATTTAAAGCAATTTACAAACGGTTAACAACGTGTAAAAGTCATCTGCTACACTGTGAGTTATTGTAGAGTTGAATTGTGTTGGGTAGGAAGGATTTCAGGTATCTGGGAGTTTTGGATATTCCAGAGGATCCGTTAATTGAAGATCAAAACTTCTACATTTTTTTGTTAGAGTTCCTTCATAACCAAAGAATTCAGTTTGTTTGTTATTTCCAAAATACGGCAAAAACCTTAAAGTGGAGCGTGTGAAGACCTTTCGGGGTTTGTCTACACAGGTGTGGTTTGTCACTCGGGGGACTGGAGGGTGCAGCAGGTGAGGCGTCGGGTGAGGCGCTGGTGGGTCTCCCAGCTGAGGTAAAGGTGATCGGCTCAAAGGCGGACGGCGTGGTTCCTCTGGAGGAGCTGGCCATGAGGACGCTGCACCGTTTCTACCGCCACTGGCCTGCAGGTGAGGACGGCCCCCGACACACACTCACGCCTTCCCGTCCTGGCGCAAAACTACGTCTGATTTTAGACCTGGGCTTGCTGCCGCCCATCGCCCTCCCAAAGAGCTTGTTGGACCTGCTGCAGTTCCCGGTGGGTCACTGCCATCGCTGCAGCCAAGCCATGTTCACCATCATCTACCCCAAGCGGTTCCCCCTCCGGGACACCGCCCTGGCAGGCGTGCACCGCAGGTCGGAGCAAACAAACCCTCTGCTGTGTTTTTTTTAAACACTCTCATCTCCCCGTCTGACCCCTTTCCTCTTCCTCCAGGACGACCGTGAGCTTTGTGGCCTACTGCTGCTCCAGCCGGTGCCTCCAGACCTTTGACCTCCAGGGCTGACGGGTTCCCTGAACGGACCGCAGGAGATCTGAAACCCGCTCGGACTCGCTACCCGAATCAAGCCTGCGAGAGCCCGATAACCCCACTTGTGTTTGCTGCGCACAAACTAAACGTGAGCAGAGCGAGCGGCGTTCTGTCCCTAACCGAGCTGCTGAGGTAACCACAGGTGGGCCTTACTCCCAAAGCGAGCACTTTACCAGAAAACCTTTCCGTGGGACGTTGGAGACACTTTCTTACTGAGGCTTCTTTTAGCAAAGACATTTGATTGATGGAAGGAAACCTCTGGAGATTCGACAAAGTCTGTTTTATATGAAGCATTCCCGACGTCCCGGCGTGGGACGTCCAGATGTGAAACTCCTCCCGTTTCCCAGCAGGAGCTGCTTTGGCTTCGGCTGCTGACAGCCGGAAACACCCGGGGAGGTCCAACCTCTCTGAGACCAGGTCTCCATGAACGTTTGCTTGTTGGTGTTTCTTATACTCATGTTTGTTTGACAGTAAACATTAACTGGCTGAGCTTAAGGTGGACTTTTTTGGCGCCTTTTAGAGGTCATCACGTCTCCGTTGCAGCATCTGTGATGTGATCTGACTGAAGAAGGGTCCAAAGCAGGAGAACTTTCGACCTTCTGAGATAAAAAAAACAGCTTTGTTGCCTCGTCGTTTGCGTTTTCCTCCTTCCTCCTGTTGTTGTGATGCTTGTTGGTACCACAGAGGACAGATGTGAAGCGGGAAGCGGCTGCCTCCTCCACCTGGATCGATGTTCAGACAAATGTGAGACCATTAGCCTCCACGGTCGGAGCTTCAGCTCTCTGTTCCCTCTGGGACTATCGCATCTCAGATGGGAGCGCACGTGAGAGCGCACGCATCCACCCTGCAGTTAGAAGCAGAGAAAAAGAGAGGCAAGATGCACACCGCCTTAAACATTTGTCCTCCATTTGACCTGACACTTCCTGTTCGGCAAGAAACAGCAAAAGGGCCGTTTACCAGTTACACTCACGTTCCCTTAAATCATTTTGGATAAATTATAGCTTAAAAGATAAACCAGAAACTTACAATATTACTGCCATCCTAAATTGTGATTGTTATAAATGAGTTTTGACTATACAAAAGTCTGTCTAAAGACTTTTTACCATAGATATGATAGCATCAATGTGAGCTTTTGTTAAAAAAAATCCTTAAAACATATTGTTTTGCTCCTCTAACATCAACCATTGGCTAACATAAACAATGTCAGGGAAAGCCCCGCCCACTTTGAGGCGAATATCTCAATTAAATGGCTAAAATGTAAAAGTCAGGTCTCTGTCTGTATTTTTCTGGGCTGACTGTCATTTGACAGGAGCCACCCTACTCTCCAAGCGCAGGAACTCAGACAGACAGGTGAAAATCTGGAAGCAGACTAACTGGGACGTTTTGACTCGCTTTAAACCTTCAGTTATGCATTTATTTGCGTATTTCTCTAGTCTCAAGTGGCATTAAAGCCACTCTATATTCTCCATCTATCTCAGGGTCACAGGGTTGCTGGAGCCTATCCCGACTACTGCTTGACAAAGGCAGGGTGCGCCCTGGACAGGTAGCCAGTCCACACAAAGACCTTAGTTCACTCCTAAAAACAATTTAGAATCATCAATTAATCCAAGAAGCATGTTTTTGGCCTTTGAGGGGACATGGAAACGTCACACATAAAGGACCCAGCTGGGATTGGAACCAGGGACCTCTTGCTGTGAAGTCAGAGTGTTAATCTCCGCAAAGCACTCTTACCGTAGATATCCGGGGTGAGGGAAAGATTTGATTTGACGATATTTGTATAGATTCAAATTGCTGTCAGGACGATATTCATTTCATTATTTATGGGCATCCTTCAGCGTCTGACTCTTGTTTTCCACTTAAACCCCCCACCAGTAGTTGGCAGCACCGCCCACTGAGCCTCTTTGAGCAGCTCTACACGCACAAAACAACTACAAGACCTCAGCGAGAAGCAGCTTGTTTTGTTGTTATGATAAATGTTGTTATGATCAACTTGGTTTTTACTTGGGATGGATACCAAACCAAAACTGTGTGCCATATTGCTTCCAGTATCATATAAAAACGCAGATTGCTGTGCTTTGTAGCGGACACAGATGAGAACAAGTGAAGCACTGCAGTCATGCCCGGAGCATCAGCCAAAATGCTGTCGGCTAAGCGGGCCAAAGTTCTGCAGAACCTTCCAGCAATAGATTTAGTTTAGGGACCTGATGGATCAGAGTAATGAGTCCAACTCTCTGAAAAAAGGCCGACATCGTGGCGATGAGCGGTGAAATCTGTATTTACTTGGATATGACATCCAGTTGCAGTGCTCAACATTGTGATCATTAAATAAAAGGAATTTTACCATTGTTATTAAAATATAAGGCGTATCAATATTCAGATAGAGTCATCATCCTCATTTAAAACAATGTTATCTGAGGGATCTTAGGATTAAACTACATTACCCATAAAACACCTTAATGACGCCTAAAGTCTTTTTTCTGCTTGGCTCCCACACAAAGAGGACAATATTGCTTCCAAATTAGTGTTTCTTTTGAAGTTCAACTTGAACTGTGCTTTGCACACATTTGCATTAAAAACAAGCTAAACTGCAGGACGGGAATTGGACCTCCTTCAGTCGATCCAGTGACGTCTTGATGTTCTGATGTGGAAATGATGAGGCAAGGAGGCGGTTAGGAGGAAGATGATGAGCTGCAGCTGGGGTGAGTGATCAGCATGTACGTGCGTGAAGGCGGCGAGGAGATATGAAAACACAACAGCCACTGCTGCCCTGCTCCAAGAACAACATCTGCGATCTGACCAGCAGATGGAATCGCTTTGAAACCTTAACGCAAAGATTTAGAGAGCCGCTCTTTGTTAGCATCTTCTAGCACTTTATCTCGATTTGTTATGCACACTTTCCCTGTCATTGTAGCTGATTTCAGCTGAAATCCAAACATCTGGGCGCTGGTTAGAGTCTCATCAGGAGTAAGAGGAGTTTCCTTCTAGCTTGTGATCTTTGCATCCCAGATTCCTCTAAACAAACTGTGTGGAATTAGATCTTTTCTCTTTTTAGGACTTTCTTCAGGCCGGTCGAGGTCTTCCACCCCAAACCGCTTCATCCATGTCGTCATGGAAACCGCTTCATCCATGTAGTCATGGTCTTCCAAACCGCTTCATCCATGTCGTCATGGAAACCGCTTCATCCATGTCGTCATGGTCTTCCAAACCGCTTCATCCATGTAGTCATGGTCTTCCAAACCGCTTCATCCATGTCGTCATTGTCTTCATCTCTTGGAGCTTAAATGAGTATCTTCAGACTGTTGCCAAGAATCAAACTCCAGAATCTCTGTGTATGCTAAAAACATCAGTTTCCTTCACTCCACCTCCATTGAGCCACGTGTCGATAGGAGGTTTAGATGAGTTTAGTCCACTCATTCATTCATGTTGTGTTTTTATTTTTTGTGTTTAATAAAGTTACACAATTCCAAATTACAAGAGGAAATCCCTGTCAAAAATCCCCCTCTTTTTTTCCTCTCAGAGATTCGTTATTTTTTAATCTAAAATTACCAGATTGTATCCTTGCTCTTTTTTTAAAAATATCTTTTAAAACTTTATTGTTCAAAACAAATTCAACAAATATGTATGACAGGAACAATAGTCATAACAACGACAATGTCAGGGGATGGTACATGTATTACAAAAGAAAGATTATAGATGTTATGCATTGAAAATATTCAAAGACAGACAGTTTTCATACATATTTATGGCCTTTTTGTTTAAGCTATTAAAGATGGTATGTAAATAATATTCTAATTATTTATTTATTACAGGGAAAAAAAGTTGTAATTGCATCTTTGCTCATTAGGGTGCCCAACCTTTCCAGTGACGTCAAAGGGTGCGGCCATTTTATGTGCGCGTTCACGCCGAGCGTACCGCGAAAGGAAGTCTATTGATCCAATTTCAAATTAAAAGCAGATGCCTGAAAACGCCCTTAAAGGCTGATTGTTCTTTTACCGCAGGTGTGATGTAAGATGACTTACTCTGTGATGTATATGACTCAAATGCTTCAATACAGTGGACTTGTATTTTTGTTACAAAGTCCATATAGAGATGTGTAGGTGAAAATGACCCGTCTAACTGTGTCAGACAGCGGAAAGTTCAGTGGTGGATAGATGGTGATGGAGCCAGACCCCTTTAAAAATGTCATATTACTTAGAGACAACATAGAGGAGAGACGAACGGGTTCGTTGTTGATTTATTTTTGTTATATTTGTCAAAACAAACATGTAAGCCTATGGGAGTAACTGTCAGAAATAAGCGCCTCATATGGTCACAATTAAACTGCAAGAAAAAAAATCTGTAAAGACTGCAAACTTGCACAGAACTTAAGATGTCTGGGTTACAGTCTGTGGGTTTCATGTTATTGTGCATCTGGTTTAACTAAACTATATATTTTAAGAATTTTTTAAACCGTTGTTTTCCATCTCATGTACTGATTTAATGTATTGGTTTATTAAAGAAGTAGCATTTCTGTCATAAATGATGGTAAATCTTAACATGATTTGTTAGTTATTAGTATTTCTGTATCATTGTGCATATTTAGGTTTTCAGTTTAGATAAATTTACATTATTTTTTTTTGTTTTTATTTCCATTTATTTGCTTCATTGTTGTTATTGTAACATTTTTTATTTACAATTTACATTTTATTCTACCTCTTTCCACAGCCGTCCTTTGGTAAATAATCGTAAAATGTAGTTTAACAAAAATCAATAAAATAATATTTCCTTAAAGATACATCGGTTTTATTTTGTAAAAGGTTAACCGGAAGTGCGTTTGTGTAAATCCGCGGGCTCCGCTCGGTAGTGGTTGGGGAGGGCGGGGACAGTCCCGTCAAACGGAGCGGTGGAGCTGACAGACATTTTCACCTCGTCCACTCTCTCTGAGCAAACAACAAGGACGCGGCGAAGAACAGAAAGTTAAACCGGTACGTTTGACGTCTTTGTTTGCTTTTTTCCAGCTTTAAAACCACACAAAATCACGGAAATACGCTCGAAAGTTTCAATTATTTGTTAAATTGGGGTTTTGGAGTTACGAATAAACGGTTTGGTTATCATTTGAGAATACTTGATGGTTTATTTATTTTATTCAATTTTTTTTTTTTTTGCAAGCAGCTGTTCTGATTTTCGCGCCCTTTTGACACAAACACACCCAAGTAAGTGGAAGATTCAAACTGTAGCTTGGAAAAATAACGACGTGGTTGAGATTGTTTCCGTTCCCGCTTTCACTCGTTCCTGGATTCGATAGTCCGTGCTGAGTTTGGAACCGGATTAAAGTCGCTGTTCGGTCTGAAGGCGGGAGAGTCCCGGCTGTGATGGAGCTTCAGCACCGCGGACAGCTCCGCTGACGCGCAGGCGCCCTGGGAAACAAAGGGGAAAAAATGCTTTTTTCCTGACAGATTTCAGCTGAAATCAGGACAACAGGATGTTTCCAGCATGTGATCAGAAAACTAACATGTTATGACGAATGTTCGTCACAAGTTACAACCGGAACTAGTTGATTTTCCACTTTTTTTATTAGAAAACAGATTAGATGTTTGGGTTTTTTTTCCCAGCAGAATTGCTCAAAATACTTGCAGAGACACCTTGGCGGCTTTTTTTTTCAGACATTTATGAAACTTTATCTTGTTGCTGATCAACTCCTTGCTGTCCCTGGCTCATAACAGAAAGGTGAGACATTTCCACAGACCCACAGCCTCCGTGGAGAACAGACACGTCATCTGAACGTGGAGATCACAGCTTTTGTCGTCTTCTTGCTCCCTTATGAGGCTGGAATGAGGAAATGAGCATCAGAGAAGCTGAAAAAGCTTCAGGGGCTACATAGAGTTGAGGATGGTTTGGTGAATATTCTTAACATCAAATCTAAAGTGACCTTTTTTGACATTCATACTTTTGTTTTCGCGCGTGCGGATTGATACATGACTGGGCGTGGATTCCATGTGCAAACATTTGCAGTTCAGCGTTCCCGTCTCTCCTCCGACACGCTGCACGTGATGAGCCTCATCCTGCTGTAAGTGGGCCTCCGTTCCCACCTATCGATCAGATGAAGGAACGCGATTCCTCCGGTGTTGCTCCACTGAAATGCTATACTCTTCCCCTGGAAGGCGGAGTTAAAAAAACAAAAAACGCTGCAGGTCAATAGTGAATTAACCACGAAATGGTGCGTTTTTTGTTACAATCTTGTGAGTGTGTAGAGTGGCGGGTTGGGCGTTGAAGGAAAAGTGACAGAAAAAGGAGACCATACATGACATATAGCAAAGAGACTGAGAAGAAGGCGTGGGGGGGTCCGTGTGTTATGCAAGTGCCTGGAGTTCTGTGTGTGTTGCTCAGGCCTGCAGATTAATCCAGTGGGTTTTATCCTCACTGAATGGGACAGTGGGGCTTTGCAGTGATTATCCCTGCAGGCCTCAAATGATTGCTTCAATCTCCTGTACGTCCCACACTGTCATGTCGGCCTGCCTGTCTGCCTGTCTGCCTGCCTGCCTGCCTGCCTGCCTGCCTGCCTGCCTGCCTGCCTGCCTGCCTGCCTGCCTGCCTGCCTGCCTGCCTGCCTGCCTGCCTGCCTGTCTGCCTGCCTGCCTGCCTGCCTGCCTGCACATCTCCGTCTGCTTTTTCACCGTGACGAATTCAGCAGAAGTTGACAGATTGAAAAACTTCAAAAGGTGGCAGCTCTGAGCTTTTATTTATCTGTATTGATTTTATAATGTGGAATCCGTTCAGACCTTCTCCTCGTCTGAATGATGCTTTCACATACGTCTGGTTAAGCTGCTTCTCAACTGCCTGCTGTCACCGTTTGGTGGCATTTGGCGTGAATGGCAGAAGGGACGGAGACCTTTCCATTGTTCTGGGCCCTGAAACTCCGACATTAACGGTTCTGCGCACACAGTTACATCTATTTTCTTAACGTCCTAATGGGAGTGCTGCATTTTCCTCGGTAATTTTCCACAGCAGATTTCCCTGCGTGTGACCCTCCTGCCTCTCCGTAAGGGAGCGTTTTCATGCGGCGGGGCCATATTGTCACAGCGGGCGTTGCTCTTGGCAGGAAGTCGACTGGTTCCTCAACGCCTCCGTCCTGGTTTGAACGTGTTTTCTCTGAAACACCTGAGAAAAGTCTTTAGAAAACTTTCTAAAACCTGAACAACTCAGACTACTTTCTCGTTAATAGTGATTTTATTTTTATTGTTAGATATTATGACATCTATTTTCAGTACTTAAAGTCCCACTGAGATCATCGTTTGATCTATTTTCAAAGCCCAGTGGTCTTTTAATTATGATTATGCCAATTTTAGCCGACATGTTTTTTAAAGGTGTTGTTTTCTAGGACATAGTTTCTGCAGAGCGGCAGGAGTTCATTATAAATTCACCTCTGAGTTGTGGGCGGGAATGTTGACGCAGAGCAAGCCCGCCCCCCCTTCCCTTCCTTGTTGGTGAGAACGTTCTTTTAACCGGTTCTCCCGCTAACTTACAGCCCCTCACACCTCCAAGCTAACATTTACGGTGCAACGAACATGGCGAGCACTGCTGGAGCTGTCCAGCCGTACAGTTTAGATCCAGATTCCAGCTCAGATGAGTAAAACAAAGATGTTTATGGATCTATTTGTCTGCAAGTGGAGGCATCGGAATGGAGCGGAGCAGGGAGCTTGTGGCCGCCCAGAGTATTTTATTTGCAACAAATGTGCTTTTCTTCTTCTTCTTCTGCAGTTTTAACCTGCTTACAAAAATTTGAATAAGGAAATATTCAGATATACAGTTTTAAGCTAAATGTTCTTTATATACGTTCTCCATAAGAATAAACACAATTTTCTTCCTAGTGGGTCTTTGAAAGTCTCACCAAACACAGTCAGTAGCGTTTTTTTGATTTCACATCGACTTCATTCTTAATTCTTGCTTTTGTTTTGTTGTGGCTTGTTTTTGTAAAAAAAAAGTGTGCGACAGATATTTCCTTTATTTATTCAAAATTTGTAGATTTGTTTAAAAAAAAAGTTCTATCTTTTGGGATGTTTTAGCCATTTTATCTTATGTCACCTTTCTTGGGTTTCAACCTTTAAAATCTGTTTTTTTACATCACTTTCTTTTCTTCATTTTCTAGTTTGTTTTCCTGCAAACCTTTACCTTGTGCCTGTTTTGTACTTTGTGTCGATTTTGTTTTGACAAAAATGTCCTTTTTGGTAAATCTGGAGAACCCTGGACTCTGCTGGCGGTACAAACCCGCTTCATTAGCAGACAGTGGCAGGACGGCTTGAATAGCTCAGGCCCCAGGCTTTCTTCCTGGCCAGGTCAGATCTTGGTTGTTGCATCTAATGGGGTCAGCAGCGTTTGCGCAGCCTTCTTTAGATCTATGCGGCTGAAAAACGGCAGAAATACCGACCGCCGTGTGTCTGCGGCGTGGATCTACTGTTTGTGGAGGAAACGGCCATCAGCAGGGCAAGGAAAGTCCAGCAGGGCTGGAAGCAACAGCAGAAGCCATTAGTGTAGCAGGAGCGTGTGTGTGTGTGTGTGTGTGTGTTTGCACCAGTCGTTTGCGTGTCCATAAGTGAGTTATACCAGGCTCTCCATCTCAACATCAGATCTGCAACGCCAGGATAAGTGTCCATCGTCCAGCATATCTCTGCTTTGTGTGTGTGTGTGTGTGTGTGTGTGCATGTGAGTGCACGTGCACGCAGTCAGCTGCACTCTATAAGGAATCCACAAATAAATGCTGCCTTCTGTTCTCTTTACATAACTTTAAGATAACATCGATGCACATTTCACTGGTTTTGCACTAAGGAGCTTTTTTTTTTTGTTTTCAGTCTTCCTTTTTGAAAGACTGCTGACTTTGTTTTGTTCGATAGTAGAAAAATTCACTAATAAAGCTAATTTTAGAAATTACTCTCATGTTTTGTTTAAAAATATCAATAATTAAAGCAGAGAAAACGGAATATTTTCTTTGAGTTATAGCACTCAAAGTTGTAAAACTTTTTTTTAAACTGTTTTTTCAGTTCAGGTCAGTTTTTTAAGGTGGTCTTCATGCAGCCAAACTCAGCAAACTGTCTGCTTGTTGCTGCTTTTTCATTTATAAAACACCTTAAAATAATCTTAACTGAATAACACAGCCTTGAATTCACTATTTTTATGTTGTGTTATAGGTTTTTTTTTTTTTTCGTCATGTTCGGAGCTTTTCTTGGGTCAAATTTAAGGTTGTTTTGTTTGGTTTTTCTATTTTTTGTTTTTATTAGAGCCTTTTTTTTCTTTACTTTTACTCCTTTTTCCTGTTTCAAGCCCGGATTTTCAGCGATTTAAGTGAGGAGATGATGAGAATGCAGGCTGAAAGTATCACTTTTTTATTCTATCTGTGTTGTATTTGAGTCTAGAACCTTAATTTATTGGTCACCTGCTTGTCAGGGTTCTGATATTTCAATAAACAGCTTGTCATTTGTAAAATATTAAATGAAAAAGGTCAGAAATAATCATTAGATTAAAAACTGAGCAGTTTGTTCCTTATATTATTGTTTTGTGAAAGCAGTCGCTGCATTTGAAATGAATTTGTTTGACAGGAAGCGACAGAACGGACCCCCCTCTTCTTAAAAACCTCCTTCAGTGAAGCAGCAGTCGTCTCTCAGAGCATCAGGCTCCTCGTCTGTGTGGACTTTCTGCTCCACAAGTCCAAAGACATTCATGAAGGTTAATTAGCTGTTCTAACTTGCCTGAAGGTCTGTCCCAATACTGTCTGTGTTCGTCTAATAATGGACATTTCCCCCGGAAACTCACCTGTGTGTGTTTTGGCTGAAATTCTCTCTGCTGTGACGGACGGGCGGACTGATGGAACAGATACGGCCGGACCTAAACTACCCGCATACAAGAAACCACCTAAAAATATCTGACATTGCCATTTTTTTCTCCAAAAAATAACTTATTTTTTGTGTAGTTAATAAAAATAAAAAACACCGGAAGGAACCATTTTGATCAGAACGTTGAAGCACCAAAATTCCCATTCTCATATAGTTGGTCTTTCTTCATTGTTGTTTTGTGCCTTCAATAATTGAACTTTAAGATAAAGAAAAAAAAGATGCAAAGGCTTTCGCTCAGTATGCTACAACTAATTTAAACATCTATACGTAACCCTTGTGCTATCCTAGGCACTTTAACATTGGGAGTTGGGTCATCTAGACCCACTAGACAGTGCTCTGAACCTTTTATCTTCAATAATTTGTGATCTTCACTGGTGTCCATGGATTACATGAAATCTTTCCACCTTTATCCACCTTTGTCATGGTAGGGAGAACAGGTCAATGTAAGGGTGGGGTCATCTAAGATAGCACAACGGTTTTAAAGGTACAATCTCTCCAAAACCATTTAAAGACCGGCTCCAATAAAACACTGTTTTTACTGTTTTTAACTTGTGGCATTTTTCTGAGGACATATATGAAGAAAATTACGTTCAAAACTTCATTATGTGAGTATTTGTTTTACTTAAATGATTGTGAATTGGTAGCAGACGACAAAATGCTGTTTTATAAAGCTTCTAGGTGTGACATAGGAGCTGCTACGGCAACCCACAAGCTCCCTGCCCCACTCCATTATGATGCATCCACTTGCAGACAAATAGATCCATGTGCGTCTTTGTTTTCCTCGTCTGAGCTGGAATCTGGATCAAAACTGTACGGCTGGATAGCTGCAATATTTTTCACCGTTTTTGTTGTACCAGTAATGGTAGTTTGGGGTTGTGAGGGGCTGTAAGCTAGCGGAATAGACTGCAGACAAAAGAATGATGGGAAATGAGGTCAGACTCAAGCTTCATTCACACCGGCTGCGTCTATTCGCTTTCAAGCGGCCACCTTCAATAAAAAAAGTCTCAGCAAACGTGCGTAGACTCGGATAGGCTCGTGATCGCACATCGCTATGCAAGTTTTTTAAGTCCGGTCATGTGTTCTACATACAAATCGGCTGTTCATTGATTGCACAATGAAAGTTAGACCGGTTGAACCTCCTTACGCTTAATCGAGGCAACCGTGACCAACCTAGGATTTACCGGTAGATTTGATAGTGACATATATGTAGCGTCCTTCTCAAAACACGGAAGTACCAACCATTATGAACGTGATCACGAAGGACAAATGAATAATTGCGTTATGTGTATAGGAACAGAGCTGTGAAAACAAAAAGCCTGGAGCAAGATTTGCGGGATTTGTACCGTTTCGTCTTCTCACATCAAGTCTCAAGCTCCCTGCGTGTCCGGTGTGAACGCGTGTTCATGAACACGCGTTCAACATTCAGCTGAATGAACATTCAAGAACACGCCACTTGCACCCGGTGTAAATGTGGCTTCATTCTGCGGCAAAAGTCCCGCCCAAAAATCAGAGGTGAATTTCCAACAAACTCCTGTGGCTCTGCAGAAACTAAGTCCAAGAAAACGATTTTGACTACAAACAGCAGAATCAAAATACCATTGGCAACACTTAGATCTTAGATCAAAAGACGATCAAAGTTGGTCTTAAAAAAATACGTTGCTATGTTGACGAATCAAATCAAAAAGATGTAAAAGAACCACAAACACAATCCAAAAGTAGACTTTATAGACAACCAGATATGTTTCTGTGGGCGCGATGCGTTTGCAGCCTCAAGGTTCAGAGACCAGAAGATGTTTTCTAATTCTGCTAATCTCATAAATCTGCCGTTTACTTTATGAATTTCTTAATTCTCGATAAAGAGCTAGCCCGCCTCAAAGAACGGAGGGTTTTAATGCTTTCCTCTGTCCTCCCAATGTCACTTCGCCTCACCATGACGATGTCCTCCAGGAAAGTCAACGAAGCCGTCTGTCTTTTTTGTTTTCAGCTCTCTTTCCTGTATTCCTGCAGGACAGAACAATCCAGAAATCCAATAAAACTCCTGAAAAACAGATTTATTCTTATTCACACACAGACGAGGAGAAGGAATAGTAAAGCTTATTTCCAACCCCTCACCCCCTCCACGGAATAAATCTGCAAAAATAAATCCGTGGATGAATGAGGGGGAGAAAAGTGCAGCAGTTCTCCTAAAAATCATCCCATTTGGGTTGAGCGTAAGCTTGCAAGAAACATGCAGCCAAACAAGAACCCAGCTGACCTGAATTCCCGAACTGTGACACTGAGTGCAGCCGCCGCCACTCGCCGGCGTCCTACTTCTTCCTCAAACATTGTTTTTTGGAGTGAACATTCAGCTGGATTCATGGCAGCTGGTTAGCCCTTGTGCTATCTTGTAGGGTCCAGATGACCCAACTCCCGATAGCGCAAGATAGCACAAGGGTTAGAGAAGTGGTTCGTCCCAAACGAGTAAGATTCTGGTTCTTTGAGGGCCGAAAAGTCTTCATCCATTTAAAAAGTGGATTAATTTCCTGGTTTTCCTCCTCCCACATTTTCATGAAAGGATCTACAGACGATTGGACTGCTCTGCATTGATTCACATGAGAACGTTTCAATCCTTTTAAAACCAAGAAAGCACTCTGACAGATTTAGAGGGAGCACACCAGAAAAGGGAATTGGTTGAACTTTGAACCGCAAGTCGTGACCCGAACCTTCTGCAAATCTGTCAGACAAATTGAAAAACTGCAAATGTTTATTGTCGCATTAAAAAATTCTGCAAGAAACTTTCCTGCAGTGGGTTCTCAATATGGAAAATAAATACAACAAATTGGTTTATTTTACTTTTAGTTTTATGTTTTTTTTTTAACTTTCATTTCAGTTCAGAGCATTATTAAAGCCACAGTTCATAACCAAAGTTATCTAAAGGAATGAAAAGGAAAAACGAGCAGAAATATGTAAACCTGTATTGTAATTGTTAGTAGTTTTATTTTGTCCAGATTATTTTCAAATGTTTGTTTTATTGCAGCCTTTATGTTGGAGGCAGAGAGATTACATGGATGAAACCAGTGTGCATCGATGCTCACTAGATCAGCGAATATAGACCACAATGCATTGCGTTTGAACATTTTTTGTAAAAAAAATAAATAAATCAGGGCTAGGTGATAAAACGATGATTTAATATGTTATGATATAACTTTTTCTTGATAGAAGAATCGCACTCGACTTTTATTTTGAAGGGTCCAAAAGTAACACTCGCTGGTTGCGGGCATTTTCACCTTTTTTGGCGTGGAAAAGTTAAGAGTGTTAAGTAATCAAATGGCGAGTAAACGTTTGTGTAAACTTAATCATGTTTATTATTTTCCTTTGGGTGAATTTATGTCTTCCTGCACTGTCTGCACGTGGGTGAAACAAGCGCACGTGACGCGAGACGCCCTGCAGTCACTTCACCTGTGGAAGAGCTGAACATACAGCGATTTTCTGCAGGATCCAGTCAGAACTGGAGGACAAAGCAGCTTCACTTACAGCAGCAACAGACAGAGGAATAAAAAGTGTTGATTTGGAGACGGCGCTGTTGTTAGGCGCTAATGCTATGATGCTAGCGATGCTACGCTAACAAGGTGCTTCGTCTGTCACCTAAATGTAAACAGGGACCGCTTTAACGCCTTTAAGACGTGGCGGATAAATGCAACATAATTAATTCATAGGACATTAATTAAAATGGTATTTCATAAATAAAACAACAGAATAGAATCCACTGAGTTATAGCAGCGTCTTTGCAGCGTTTAACACTTTCGCTTTAATTTTCAGTTTAGTTTGTAATCTAAATGTCTTTTCTTATCTGATAAAATACTGTTGCATCGTGGTCCTTGGTTGCATCTTTTAATTTTCATTTTCATTTGTTTATTTATAAAGTACCTTCCACCACCAGACAAGGAGACCCAAAAGGCTATACAGAGCAAAGCATAGAAGAATTAAAAGCATAAAACCAAAGTTTAGCATTTTAGCATCGTAGAGACATAAATAGAAAAAATAAAAAAGCATAAAAGCAAATTAAAACATTGTAAAAATAAAATGAATAAAAAAATATTAAAACCAATAAAAGAAAAACCAATACATTTTAAAGTATGAAAGGAAATAAAAATCTAATTATCTATTTAAATATAAACAACCTTCTGAAGATTTCACATTTGTCTTCAGTGTTTAAATTGGAGAAATATAGTGATTTGGTTTATATTGTGACATTTATCAATATTGCCTGATGTGAAAAAAGCTGTATTGTGATATAAAAAATTCTATATCGCCCAGCCTGAATTTAGATGTAGTTTTTTAATTAAACAATCAACGTTTTCATCGTCAGAGTTCAGTGGATTTATAAATAGTCGTTGTAAATCTATAATAACGATTAGATTTTCACTTTGTGAATTTGGTTATTTTCACGGTTTAAAAATAAAAAAAAGTAGTGACCAATTACCAGACCAACTACTGCATGGAGTCCGAATTGCTTTTAAAATCCAGGACACTACAAAGTTTTTTAGTAGTTAGGTAGTAGGGAGGGAATTGGGACATAGCCAGTGTTTTGGGGGTCTTTAACATGTTCTTGTTGCATTTTTATGTAAGGAAAATGAAGCTTAGCATTGCATTTCTGAGTACATATTTTTTTTATTGTTGTGAATCAGAAGCAGACGAAAAGATGTCGTTTGAAAAATAACTCAGAAAGTACACTGGGCAGGCCACAAGCTCCCTGCTCTGCTCCATTCTGATGCCTCCATTTGCAGACATCCATGAACGTCTTAGTTTTCTTCGTCTGAGCTCTGCAGGGAGTTTGTGACCCCCACAAGCGTGTTTTCTACATGACAAATAAAAGCTCTTTTTAATAAAGGCATTTTCTCGTCTGCCCCTGATTCACAACGATTAGAATAAAGAAATACTCAGACATGCAATTTTAAGCTAAAGATGACCTTCATCATCAGGTAAATGCCACAAGAACTTGTTGAAAATGCCCAAATCTTTTTCATCTGAGTGGTTCTGATGGCAACCGTTGCTGAGTTATTTTTAATACAACCTTTAAATAGATAAAATTCAGCTGTCAGTCAGAAGTGAATCTTTCGAGATGAGCTTTTTCCCAGGAGCAGATCACTGTATTCCTCTGCTTTGCTTTCAATCTTTTTAAGCAGGGATTTGTCGTTTCTGTGGTTTCACTGGGTTGTGTTGAAGCGTGAGGCGGCCATGTTTGCCGTTGACCGATATTCCACGTCTTTTTGAACCATCAGCTGATCAGACGTCCTACAGGCTTGCTTTGCCTGTGGCGTGTCATTCCGTTCAGCTTAGCGGTCTAACAGAGCTGCATTACGGAAGCTTTTGCAACAATTCACAGAAATGTGAGGAGAAGGACTTTAGCTTTGAAGGATGTTACAGAAAACCGCCCCATCTTGTTGATTTTCATGTATTTTCCAGCATTAATTCAGATGTCGGGTGGTGTGAGCAGCCCTATTCCTGCTTTTACCTTTCAGAATTAAAGCTTGACATTCATTCATTCATTCATCTTCTTGACCGTTTATTCCCTTTCGGGGTCACGGGGTTGCCGGAGCCTATCCCGGCCACTTGGGCATAGGCAAGGGATGCCCTGGACTGGTCGCCAGTCTGTCGCAGGGTTAAAGCTTGACATATTTCTATCAATAATTCACTGCTGCCCGTTGAGTGTTCAAGTCTGTTTTTTTTCCACACGAAGCTCATGCTAGCTTCAGTTTCTGTTGTGTTGTGATTACCGCGAAGGGGGGTCTAAGGGCAGGGATGCCAGTATAGCTTAGTCAGTTTGTTAGTTCATTTTTGTATTTTCCTATTGAACTCTTTGTATTCATGATCCTTTTGAGTTCATGTTTTACTTCGAAGCCCATCGAGACGACTGTTGTTGTGATTTTGGGCTATACAAATAAAATTGAATTGAATTGAATTGAATTGATTCTGAGCTGAATCTGCCTTCCAAACGGTCCGCCGTACGATGGTCATCATTCCTGGAGGTGTTGGCGTAGACGGAGAGGAACAAGGAAAGCCGGGTGAGAGGAAGTGGAGGAAACGATGGGAGCTAAATCCTCTTTCCCCGCTGACTCTAATCTCTCCGTCGGCTGAGCGCGGCATTCAGGCCTCACAGCAGCTGTCAGTCAAGACGAGTGACGGCCTGCAGGTGGGGGAGGGGGTGGAGCCTCCCATACGCGTGCACGCATGTGGATAGGCTGCATGCTAAAGAGGACGTGACCTTCAGATAGAAGAATGGACTGAAGGATGCAGTTGGAAATGGAAAGTTCTCTTTCTGTCTGAAATTAATGTTCAAATGTAAAAAAAATTTTAAATTCTAACTAAAGCTTTTATACCTGTGTCCACACTAGAGCGTCTGCATTCCTTGGTAACATTAGATATTGGATGCTGCAGTTTAAATTACTCTGGTTGTTCAGGGCCAGCATCCTGCTTGGTTTGCTGTAACTTTCCTGCTGCTGTTTACCTGAATTAGGAGTGTTTTATGTGTAGGATGCATTCAGTGTATACAAGAACTGGGCTGAGTGACACTCCTTCTCTGGCATTACAAACAGGACCCGTTGGCTCCAAGAAGCCAAAATCCCCATAGACTTCTATAAAGACACAAACAACTATTATTCAGTCACTCTATAGGTCAGAATAATTGTCCGCCTTTATTTTGTTCTTAATAATTCTATTTTTTTAACAATATTTTTTCTGCAGTTCAAGTTATTCAAATTATAACCCGACCAATCAGATGCTTCAATAAAAGTAGGTGGTTCCTACCTCCAACGTTCGCTTTCAAGTGGTAATAGTTGTGTACTTCCAACAAGCTAATTCCTGATTTGCCAGAGTGGTTGCCATAGGATCATTGACCCAGACCAATTACTGCTTACTAACATTGTCTGGTTTCAACATGGCGGCGTCCATATCGTGAAAAAATGGTGACTGACTTGGTTTTGTCAGAAGTCAGAACTCTTGGCTCTTAAGCAGCAAGTGGCTCAGGCGGTAGAGCAGGTTGTCCAATAACCAAAGGGTTAGTGGTTTGATCCCCGCTCTCTCCAGCCAGCTGTCATTTCCCAAGCGTGGCTCGTCTGCAGCTCACCCAGGGGATGGGTCAAATGCAGAGAACAATTTCCTCCCGGTCACCAGTGGGAACTATCTAAGTACTGTACTGAGCCTCACTCAGTGTGAAGTATTGTTTAAGCCACTCTGCCTTCATTACCAAGTGTCATGTCTGGATCTGATTTCTGTGTCCTGACCCCTTTTCTGAATCTGTTTGCCTGCCGCCTGCCCCGACTCTCGCCTGGATCCTGACTACCCCCTCTCTCCTCTGATTATCTCATGCCTGTTTTTTAACCCCTGCCTGCCTGACCCTGATTTAGCTTTGTGGACTTTTAGCTGAGCTAATTAACCTGCTCCATTTGGAACCAGCCGTCTGCCTGTTCTTGTGACGGGTTTCACTTGATTTTTTCTAAGAGGGATGTCACATTTACTCACTCCAGTTCTCATATACAGTCCATGGTAAGAGGCCACAATAGCAGGTTAGTAGGAAAACATGCAGGACACTGACCGCTTGAGGTCAGAAGTTTGACACCTTTGAGTTAAAGTGTCTGTGTGTTTTTCATCCGGTTTTTTACTCACGTCCTGTGAATTCAAACCCTTCAGTGACTTTTTCAGTGTTAAATACATGTAAAAGTCATAAAATAAGACATTTCTTTTCATTTGTCAAGCATTCAAAGGTGAATTTGTTTGAGTTTGATCTACAACACATAGTTTGATCAACCAAAAATAATAAAAAAAAAATACTAAAGTCCAGGTTGTAGCCAGGTTATTGCTCAGTTGTGTCCTAATTTTCTCATGGATCCATTGTTGTCCAGAAGAAAAGTCGAAAAGTATTTAGTCAGCCCCTAATTGTGCAAGTTCTGAAGTTGAAATGGTTATCAATGCAAAAAACACCTGTCCACAACCTTAAACAGTCGCACTCCAAACGCCACTATGACCAAGACCAAAGAGCTGTCTAAGGACAATTATTGTGGAACTCTTTCTGGGATATACATCTAATGAAATGTTGATTCAATTTCTTTTTCTGTCTGTTGAGCCCTGATCTCTAACTTTCACTAAGTCAAGTGAGGTCTGCTCTTCCCTTAATCTTCTGCTTTTTTGATTGATGAGTTCGTGTTGGGTTTTTTGAGTCATATTTTTCTGTTGTTGTTGTTGTTTGTGTCTGTTTCTGTGGTTCAGTCTTCAAGATTTCAAAAATGACTTTGTGATCTTCTCAGACTGACTCAGAGTTTCTCATTGTTATCTCTTGGTTATTTTGGTTGATATCAGACTTTTACAGTTTGAAACATCAACTAAAGGCGTATGAGGGCTAATATGTAGTTGGTGGCATCTTTTTTTTCTTTTTGCGTTCTAATTTTTTATCTGTTTTTAATATTTTTTTTACTGCCTTTTGTCATTTGTTTTTGTTCCTTTCCTCGTATCTCCTTTTTTTTGGTAAAGCAGTTTGGCATCCTGAAAATGTCTGTAGATATAAATAAATGCCGATGTATTCGTTTCCAACCGTTAGGTTTTCAAACTAAACTTGAGTTGAGATTCATATAAAAATATATATAATATTTTGCTACAAATAACAGCCCAAAAACTGAGATTTTCAATAGATTGTTGCGGGGGGAAATTTGAAAGCTTTGGTTCAGATGAAGGCAGCAGAGAAAGCAGCGACTTCCCGCAGATTAACAGGAATTGAATCCGAGCTGCATGTGAGCAAAGGGGAAGCGGCGCAGCAGCAAAAGACCCCAACAGTCAAAGGCACGTCGATATCACAGGAGATCGTTGGAAAGATGAGACATAAGGATGAAGGGGGGGGAAAAAAGGGTCAAAGGGAAGTCAGGCTCTTCTTTTTATATGGTTGCCATGGACGATAAAACACCAGTGACTGTAGGTGAGAACTGGACTGAGTGAGGAAATGGTTTACTTCCAGCTGCAATGAAAGGAAGTCAGTTCAGTTGCCATTTATACAGACGCTGCCATGTTGGAGCCAGACGTTGTCAGTCAGCAGTAAGTGGTCTGTCGCGCTAAGTCGATGTTTCTATGGCAACCGCTCTTGCCAATCAGGAGTGAGCTGGTTGGGAGTCCACACCCCTACCACTTGAAAGCAGGCTTCAATAAATCTGTCAAACGTGAGACCGCCTACTTTTATCGAGGCATCTGATTGGTCATATTTATAATGTGAATAACTTGAAAAAACAAATTAGGATTAGCAAGATCATGTTACAAAAAAGGTATCAGAGCAGGAATGGTTATTTTAACCAATTGAATGGCTGAGTAAAAGCTGTATTTTGGCTTCTTGGAGCCAGCAGACACTACCTGGTGGAAATGCCAGAGGAAGGGGTTACTCAGTCCAGTTCTCGCACAGTCAACGGTCAACACGTGGGCATTCCGTGAACTCCAGCGTGGATGTGACCGATGGAAGTCTTCAGAGGAATCTGCAACAGCAGACAGGTGATGGGAGCCTGAATGACCTGGAACTCCCAGCAGCTGCTCAGAAGTTACCTGTAAAATGTGCAGCTCCGCATCACACCATCCATCAAAATGTCGGCATACATATTTCAGAGTTCCCAAATACAAAAAAACACCAGCTTGAGAAGCAAATCTGCCCCTCCCTGTTTTCTCCCGGCACATGTTCAATTATTAACCGCCGTGTTGGCTGCAGAGGGCGGAGTCAGAAGCTGACAGGAAGTCAAACAAGAGCGAGGGGCTTCGTCAAGCTCACCTCAGAGCAGACTCCTCACCTTTCCAGAATTCTGCTGGAAAGTAGACGTGTTGCTAAAATCAAATGAACTCTTTAATTAATTTTTGTGTCCTGCCTGGATGTTGGGAGCCTCTGCTGTTCTATTTTCCTCTCAAGCCGTCTCTAAACCTTCTCTGTGCGCAGTTAAACCCCCTCATTCAGCACAGAGCCCGGCTGGCTCCAAATGGCAGCAGCTCTGCATGTTGTAGGAAATTAGATCACATGAAGCTTTAATGATTCTGGACTGAAAGCTGCTGGCTGGTTAAATTTGTATCAGCGACGAGCTACGCTGAAGGGTCCGCCATGATTGGGGCAATTGAAATAAAAAGACGCACAAATGAGCTTTGATTGGACCTGATCAGTTTATCTGCCTTATTGCAATCTGAATAGTTCAGGCGAAGTGAAGGTTGCATCGGCAGCAGCTGGATGTGACAGCAGTCTGTCCGCAGAGCAACAAGCGCATGCATTTTTCATGGAGCATACCTCCACACTTTCTAGCTGAGTGTTCGTGTGTTTTAAAATAGACTGACGCCTCGGCCCTGTTCCTCGAGGCAGACTTTACCTCCTTCCTCTTCCTCCCCTTTGACCTGTTATGCAGGAATCATGGTGACCAAAATGAGGATTTCTGACATCTGCTGAAGTGTGTAACTGTGTGCGTTTGTGTCACCACTACCTGTTTGTGTTTCTTTCCCTGACTGTATATAAGAACTGGACCGAGTGAGTGTGACGTCACCCATTAAAAAGTGTTTTTCTTTAGACTCCAACCAAATTAAGGCAATTCAGTCGACATTCTTCTATTTGTTGCGAGAAAGACGCCGCCATGTTGAGGCCAAGCAGATGTCGTCGGTAAGCAGGGATTGGTCCGCGTTGGTTTGAGTCAACAATTCTATGGCAATCACTCTCTCCAATCAGGAGTGAGTTTGTTGAAAGTCCACACCCCCTATCACTTAAAAAAGGGGCTTCACCAAATCTGTCAATCGAAAATTCTGACCGTTGAACATGGAGGTCAGCAGACTCCACTTTCTTTTATTGGATACCTGCGATAAAGAAAAAAATATTTAAAGCATAAGGATTATCAAGAACATGCCAAAAAAGGTAGCAGAATGCATGGTTATTTTGACCAATAGAAGGAATAACAGATGTTTATCTAGAAGTCTATGGGGGAAGAAGTCACTTAGTCCGGTTCCTGTATACAGTCAATGGTCTCTTTACATGGAACTAAACTATTGTGGTCAATTTTGAGTCTCCTTGAATGTGATTTCTAAGGGTTTCACTGCGTTTTTGTACCACACTTCCTAAAACTTCCTCTGTTTTTCCCCCCGACAGCTGTTTTGAACCCGGTCGACAGTCGACATGGCAGACGAAGCGGACATGCGCAATGAGCTGGCCGACCTGCAGACTCGGGCGGACCAGATCACAGATGAGGTACGGCGGCCTTCACCATTTACATCTTCATCACCAGAATTCCCTGAAGCACTGTAGCTCATTGTTTCAGCCTCACTCATGTCACCAGACAGAGAATTTCTTCTAACTGTGGAGCTGAACAGGCTGTTCTTCTGGGACATTTGAAAATGACCTGTTCTTCAGCCTGACAGATACCATAAATGTGACTCCCCCACCCCACCCTCCTCCTTCTCGCTTCAACACCCTCCTCTTTAAAACGGTCTTTCATTAAGACTGTGCTTTTCCTTTTTGGATAACCGAGAACTTTGGCCTCTTTAATGACTTGAGAGGAGCTCAGGAAGAGCAGATAATTCCGGGAGCAGCAGAATAATAGAGCAGCCAAAATGGCCTCATTGAAAATTCATGAGGAGAGGATGCAGGGAGGGGTGGAGGGGAAGAGATGGAGCGATTTGATAGGAGAAATACTGTAACAGAAATAGATTCACAATAAGAAGACCCAAAAAAAAAAGCCAGAAATAATCCATGATCATTGTGAAACCTGTGTTCCCAAAATGTTGTGAGTTTTCCGTTGGACTGTGATGAGCGACTGTAAGTCTGTACCTGTTTCCCTCTGAGCTGCCAGCTGATGACTTGCTTTCTGTCTGCAGTCTCTGGAGAGCACTCGGCGCATGCTGGCGATGGTGGAGGAGGTGAGTCTAATAATTCAGCGACAAGCATCGTGTTTAGAGGCCGAAAAGACGGCGAACAAGCTCGGTCCTGGATCAAATTTTGATTACTCCGTGTGTTTGCCTTCGCTGACTTCATTATTGCAGACCAACACTGCCCTTTACTTCTGCAGAGGATTCAGTGCCAAACTTTCCAAATATGCCCATCATCCAAACTTCATTAAACAGAATTACACACATCTGCGCAGATGGTCTTTATTCATTCTTTTACGACCCTCACATCTACAACATTACAGATTTGTGTAGATGGCACCATCTGCTACAGGACTGCTTCCTCCGGTAGCTTAAAACAAATCTTTATGTTTCTTTTTTTTTTACTTTTAATAAAGATAGTGTGGCATTTTGTTGACTCTTCAGTTCCTTTTAATTCCCAGCTTTCCCGTTTGACACCTTGCAGACTGTAGAAACGTCCTGTATGCACTAGGATCAGAGACCTTCTTTAAGTGCAGCTGGCATCACTTCCTGCCCGATTTTAGGCGGCTGCAGAAACTTGTGTTTTAGCCCCTCTCCAGCCCCTGGATGAGCCATAATGAGATCTACCGCGAGAGACAGGGGGAGACCTGTGGGTGACCCGAACAATGGCCTGACCTTTGAAGATAATACCAGCAGAATGCCACGTTTCTGTACCAAGTGTTTGTAAAATGTCCTGAGTTTTATTAGAGTGCAGATAAAATAAAAAAGACGCAGCAGAAGACGTTTTAAATCCTCAGGAATCGGAGAATCAAAAGGCAAATCTTTTTGTTCTTCAACAGATTTAGGAATCGGATTTAGGCAACCTTTTTCAAAGTTTGTTGGTGTGAAAGTCATCTGGAGTAGTAAATAAAACCATAACATGTGGATTAAAAGGATGTTGTCACTACAAAATGGTCACTGCAGAGCTCTAGAAGAAGAATGACACATTTTATCACTGCTGAAACAACTGCTCCATGGTTGTTTGGAGTTCCACAGGGCTGTATGTTAGGACATCTTGTGTTTTCCCTGTACCTCCTTCCACTGGGTCCCAACACAGGGGGTGCAGCAACCTACACAAAATATATACATATGTACTTAAAACAGTATACTTTGAACTGTCCCTTTGACCGAAGTGATCCCACTTGGACAGCATCAGATTTTCCTGTAGCATTCGGGATCTTGTTGTAGGGGGAATACTGTTAATGTTGCATAATTGAAAATTTGAAAGATGACCTCTAAAGCACACAAAACTAACATTTTTCACCTTCCAAATTATTCTTTCTTAAGTTGTTTGATTAAAAAAATCATTCTTAGTTATTTCATGAAAATAGATATGAATGCATTTGTTCTTAGTGATTGGAAATTTAATCAACTATATGTAGTTGCTCTAATTTACATGTCATTTAACGGCACACATTCAGAGGGACACACGTTTTTTCTTAAGTCATCACACAAGGAAACCACATTCATCTCGTAGCTGCAGTGAACTGCACCATTATGCTTTTCTACCCCTTTGTACTTACTGGATGCTTCTTGAAAAATATTTTGGAGGATAAAGGACTTCACCATTCTTTGCGACAAATGGCGACCCCAACGTGCTAGGCATAATGGGAATGTAGCAATGAGTTGTGGAATAGTGGTATGCTACAGGTTCAAACGTTCTCACCCCAACTCGTCCTACCTGGGTAGTTACCCCGCTCCGCGTCACATGGCTTTGGCTGAACCCAACTTGTCTTTTACGTTTTCAACCATAAAAATAATTTTATTATAATTTCTGTTTACATACCAACAAACATGTAGGCTATTTTAAGTGAAAGTAACGTATCGAGCGCTGCTTTCAGACTAAATGAAGACAAAGAAAAATACATTTCGGTTTTTATCATTAATATTAATAATAATAATATTAGTAAGGCAAAAGTCAGAATCTGTGAAACTTTAAGAAAGTCGTTTAATCCGAGCAGGCAGCACATCGAAAAATGGCGAGTTGGACTCACCCAAAGTGTCAATATATGAAGCGGAGAGGAGTAACATGCATATATGATGAGTTGGGGTGTAAATGAGTTGAAGTGCAATGTACAATAGACCTTTATGCATTGATGTCTATTAAATGTGTAATATAGGTGTAAACATCAAAATATCCATGATTTAGATATCTAATGTGTCCGAGAACCTAATGCAACACTTTCAAGTCAAAAACCAGTTTCAGATTTTTGCAGACGAGCTGAAGAGACGCTGAACCTACTCCTAAAAATGAAAAGAACCGCTGCAAACAGAACCGTCTCTTCATCTAAACTAGAAAATTAAACCATTTTTCTCTGAGTCAGTTAACAGACTGCAAAAAGATTAAAGTCTCGCCTTGAGACGGCTTCATTTATTTATCAAGCATTCATGAAGGGAGATTATTTAGACTCAACAGCGTTTTAATATCTTTAAAATGACAGCAGTAAAGAGATTCATTTTTTTAGTTCTTTAATGAAAAAGAGAGAATGAAAGTTTTTGTGAAAACCGTTCATCTTTACCGCGGCTCCTGATGGAGCAGAAATGAAAAGCCTGCTGGGTGAAACGTGAGAAAATGTGTGATGGTGTGATGGATGCTAATGAAAAGAAAATGAGATGAACAGCAAAGAGATGGAGGATGGCTGGGGTGTGAAAGATGCGTGGAGACTGAGATGAATCTGAAGGACATCAGGCTCAAATTCCCGCTCTCACATGGTCTGCATTTGTTGCTGTTGTAGGACAGCACAAACGCAGATGACACATGTAAATGTGATATACTCTCCCCCTGTGGCTCGCTGCAAAACTGCCGTGAATATATGATATTTTTTTAGGTTTTATAGCATTGTAGACAAGTGGAATTGGGATCTGATTCTCAGATTTCAAGCTGTGAATGGTAAAAAAAAATCTAGAAAGGTCAACTGCCTTTAGAAAGCCTATAGACAAATTAAACGACAAGAAAAACAGTCAAAATAAAATAATTGGAGGTCTTAATACTGAGTGAGGAGGCTGCAGCTGACAGGAAAGCAAAGAAAAGCAGGACCTAAAGTAAAAACTAGGTTGATGTGGGTGGATGTAAAGGACAATAGGAGGTGAGTAATCAATAAACTAAAAATGGAGCAGACTTTTTTTTTTCTCACTGGGCTGTGACAGACTTGGACAGAAAAAACAGCAGTGAAGAACAATAAAGCGACAAAAATGAAGTATTTTCAGACCATAAAAGCCGCTCGGATGCAGGACATTCCTGAGTGATGTAGTCCTGGAAACTTCAGGGGTCTTTCTGACAAAAAAAGCCATGTTTCAGTCTGTTTCATGTTTTTGGTTTCATAGAGACCTTGATCCTAAATAAAATCCCTCGCGCAAAGCATTCAAAACAACAATGAAAAGGGTAAAGCAAAAGAGTTAAACAGTAAATTTTAAAATAAATGAAATATAGCAAAAAATAATAACACACATAAAAGCAAAACCAAATAAAACAATTCATGCTGTGTCAAAAACCTAGCTGTAAAAATCAATTTTAAGAGGACTATGCCTGTTTGCAGTCTGTTTAGAAACAAAAATAATTTTTTAATGTGTTTGCACACATGTATGAGAGGGTGTAAATATCACACTTTTTATTTGAATATGAATCCTTGTCCTGGAAGCCATGACCTTATATTTTATACCCAAGAGAGTTAAATAAAGATCACAGCATTGCAGGTTCGTACATTTTCTTGAGTGTTCATAAATCATGAATTATATTTATTTTTATCCTTAAAAAAAAGTCCTGTTTGTGATTGTTGGAGAACCAGAAAAGGGTTCGACTTTAAGAAGCACCAGGTGAAAAACAGCAAAGTGTGAAAAGGACCTGCCTTAATTGTGTGTGAGCGTGCACGTGTGTGCAAACGTCCACACTTTGCCAGTTGGCGCGTTCAGCTTTCCTGTCCTGCTGCTCTGAAGCTGCCCACACATATCCGTGATTTTCCCATTATTCCTTTGGGGTAAACAAGCGGCTGTCCTGCCATTTCTATTTACCTGCAGTCGTGGAAGTCCCGGCTCATTTATTTTTCCACCGTGCACACAGAAACTGTCCTCCTTTTAAATTCGATTTTCGGTCATGCAGTTTCATTTCCCCCCTCCGATATGGATCAAAGGCCACAGGCCGAGCTTTTATTTCGGCCCATTTGAGTGGCACCAACGTCTGATTCCTATCACTCCTCCTGGAAGGTCAGCGCACACTTTGATAAAAAATAAGTGGTGCGTTAGGCGAGCGGCCCGCAGACTGTAATATCTGTCAGAGAGTTGTTTGGTTTGCTTTGTGTTGTGTGCTCTCTACGGTGTCTTATTGTGTGACGCATCACGTCGGGAGTTTCACAGCCCTTATTTGTTTCTTTTACATTTCCAAATCAATCTGGAACATTTCATTTCTTCAGCTTTTATCTGTAGTTTTGGGGCCAGCGGTGAAGGAGGAACAAAAGAGGGTGGAACAGGGGTAAAGAGCCGGTGCAGCCAGGATGGAACAGGTGGAGCTGTGAGAAAAGAGTCAGTAAGAATGACAGGAAAGGCGATGACACCAATGAAGATGTTTTGGACGGTGATGCTGAAGGCATGTAGATTTGAAGACACTGAGCTTCTCTGTAGGAGTGAAGAAGAGGGATAGGATGAGGACAAATGACATAAGAGGAACACCTCAGAATAGGTAGACTGAGCTGGGCTATGTCCAAATACCTTTGCTACTCCTTAACCCCCAAAAGACTCTATAACGCGGGACCATCCAGTCCCCTGGCTTTAAATGCAATTCAGATATGTGCTCACCACTTTAAAAAAAAGAAAGATTTATTGGCAAATATGATGTCACACATTGGTTAAAGTAAAAGCCTAATAAATATTAAAACATTTTACAAACTCTATTTATGAATACACTGTGTTCTTATGACGAAGACTAAGATGATTCAGAAAAGTAAATCTACGTACATTTTTTTCTGATGACAAATCGTTCACATGCAAAGCGTTGTGGTCTATATTTGCTAATTGAGTGAGCATCAAAGCACACTAGTTTTGCGCAGACTTCTGGAAAAATTCCAGGTTACTAGAATTTAAGAATTTTAAATTGGAGATTCAGAAATCCAGAAAAAATGACAAACTCCTATAGTGGACCAAAAAGTAAGTAGTGAGGGAATTCGGACAATCCGAAAAAAATTATAAACCTCCTATAAAGAGCAATAAGTAGTGAGTAGTAAGTTGAATTGGACACTTTAATACAACATATATAGTGCACCAAGTAATGAGTAGTAAATGAATTGGGACTTCCCGAAAAAAAAAAATTACAAACCTCCTACATATAGCAATAAGTAGTGAGTGATAACTGAAATCAGACACTCGAAAAAATTGCAAATGTCGTTTATTAAGTGAATTTGGACACTGAAAAAAATGACTAACACTACAGTGCACTACATAGTGAGTATTAAGTGAACTTGGTCACCCCTAAAAAATTACAAATCGTTAATACACTCTGAAAAATGGCAAATATTCTAAATAGTGAACTAAGTAATTGAAAGTGAGTGAATTCGAACAGAGCCGTGGTTCTACATGTTCGGGGAGAAGGATGCTGAACTCATCAGTGAAGGATGCTGCGGTTTGATCTGCCAGCAAGGAGGCTTAGAGCAGTGTTTATCAACCAGTGACTAGTGTGCCGTGGGAAATTGCCCTCATTAACTGATCTAAAAACATTTTCCATCTCCAGGATATCAGGTCTTTCGTTATCCAAACAGGCCCTGAAAGAAAAAACAGAAATTAGGAATATGAAAGATCGTAAAATACTTTTTTCTTTGTGTTTATTTGATTCTATTAAAGACATTTTGATAAGAATGATGGTACCGCGATTTAGCTGCAACTAAAGCCGTTTTCTGAAAAGTCCCACCCGTTTAACTGTCTCCGCCAATCATTCTTGGAGGCTGAATCACATGTCATCAGTCTGACCAATCAGAAGTGGTTAATGTCTTCACTTCCTTGTTATGACTCTGTTGATAAAGTCGCTCAGTTCTAACAAAAATACCAGCCAAAGCTCGTCTTTAGCGCTGTAGCTTTCCACAGAATCCGGTGTCAGACTGTGGAAAAAGTAAACGAAACAATGAAGCTCAGAGACGCTTGTCTGTCTGCGTTCGGCCGATTTTTGCACTACATCTCCCATGATGCATTGGGTTAAAGTGACAGCGTCTTACGGTAAATTAGTGCCAGGTACCGATAAGAATGAAGCCTTTATTAATATATCATCAGCACACAAACAGACTTTTTGTTGGTTTTTTCAGTTTCCTGCGCTCAGGTGTGAGTCAACTCAAAGTCAACAGGGACACAATCAATTATAATCAAGGAGCAACCACTGCATCACAGTTTGAGGACAACCTGAGTCCATCGTTTTCCAGTAAAAGCAGATTATTCCTCACAGTTCATGACTGTTTTCAGTCCTCCAAGAACACAGATCTACCAGCAAGCCGCTATAAGCATTAGGAGAATAAACTCAATTTTTCTTTCTTATCGACATTTTTGTTAACATATGAGTTGCACACATAGATAGAACATAGAACACAGAACATAAAGCGGCTTCAACTAAGACGAATAAAAGTTAGATCAAAGGAAGCTAATCTATAGGCAGTTTTGCAGAGTTTGCACAACAATATTAACACACCTCCTTAATGCATACAAAAACGAACAAATAGTCCAGTTGAGGGGTGCACCAAGCACACAGATCAAACAGTCATGGAAGGGTTCTGGCAAACCCAGATCACTGGGAAAGTCTTCCATTAGAGACTGTAGTTTGTTATTTTATGAAAACCATTTGATCTGAAATGAACATGGAAGAATGATGGAGCTCCACTAATCTGCACCTGACAAAAAACAAAAAAAAAAAAAAACACAGGACTAATCAGGCCAACTTACCAGTGTTTGACCTTAATGCTCTGCAGATACAAGTTTGCTCTAAAGCTTAAACTGCAGAAACAAATGATAAAGTCAAGCATGATGAAGGTATTATTGCGGTTTTTGTGGGGTGATGAACTGCTGTTGAAGAATTTGGTCTGACGGCTGTGGATCAGTGGGTCATAGTATGAAACAATGATCAGCAACAGAAAACCTGAGTGAAGAATCAGGTGCTGAGATGAGCCTCTTACCAAAATCCAGACACCAACACAGATCAAATAATGGTTGAAATGGCTCAAAACCATTTCAAATCAAGTATAATTCTTTAACACTGGAGATGTCGCCAGCGACACCTACATAGCACATGCTCTTTGACGTTTCTACTGTTTATGCAATCAACATAAACCAGCTGATTCTGACACAGTTTCTTTAAGTCCGCTTTGCACCGTCATGCAACACATTACTAACGTCAAGTGTTTGCTAATGGCAGAGTCAGCTGATTTACGTTGGTTGGGTCCTAACTCTGTTGGCCTTGACTCATCTGTGCCACTCATCCCTCTTTTACCTCTCTTCTCTTCCTCTGTCCGGTCTGTCTCTTAGAGCAAAGATGCCGGCATCAGGACTCTGGTCATGTTGGACGAGCAGGGAGGTAAGTTTGTGGGCGGAGCTCAGTCGTCCGTCACAGTAATCTGCTTGGTCCTGCTCTTGATTCTCTTTGCTGCACGTTTAGCCTGTATAGCAGCATCAGCACGTCCAGTATATGTAAACCCGGATAATAGAAGATTTATGACCTTTATGTTTGTGACGTCGCTGGAACAGAAGGACAGAACATCTCTATCTTTCAAAGTAACAAAAGACAGAGTCTGCCTGATTATATGTTTATACTGGATGTTGCTGTGGAGCTCGCCTTCTCTGCTTTGCTGCCTCAGAAGCTGTTAATAAGCGATAGAGACAACCTAAGAAATGATGTTTTATCAGTAAAAGGATTATAAAATAGAGTATTTCAGCTTCTTTTGCGTTAAATAAAACTCTCTCTTTAGACCACTTTCTGAAAAAGTCCTACTGACTGCTAATCCCTAATCCAGATAAGAGATAATCTATATATATAAAAAAAAACTACAGTTCGCAATTTTAGCTTTTTTGTCGTGTTTGTTTCACTGTTTGAATGTAATTCAGAAGTCAGAAAGAGACTTGAACAAAAATTGATCCTTCACCCGCATTTGACAGAAACCTCTGGATTATCCCCAAAACGTTAGAACAAACAGTCTGATGAATAAGGACACAAAGGAGGAACTTTCTGGAAGTTTTGTGTCCTGTTACAACTGAAGTCAAAGCGAGAGAATTTCCCCAAAACCATCAAAATTTATGGCTAAGGATGGTGGTGGTAGTGTGATGGTCTGGGGTCGTACTAAGGCTGCTGGACCTGGTCAACTCCTCCTATCATTTTTGGAAATGTAAACTTCATCGCCTATCAGAAAATCTTGAAATCTGTCCTCAATGACGTCCAACTCAAGGTTTCTTGGGTTCTATACAAAAACAGTTATTTTGCATCTAAAGAAATACAAATTTAAGACTTCAGACTAAAAGAATATGTATAATTTTTAGGAAGAGATGTGAACAAACACTTTTAGGTTGAAAAGATAATCACATTTTGGAATCTAAACTCGTCATTTAAAAAACTGCGCTTTCTATGAATGGTATATACAGAACCTAAACTTCTACGTTTGATTAATCTTTTGAATTTCACATTTCGTGTTGAAATTATCTCAGAGTTGATCTTTTCCTAATTTGCTTTTTTGGATTCGGCAGATCAACACCTACAAGCCATGTCTTTTTTTAAATTTAATTTAATTTTTTTAACAAGTCATGTCTTATGGACCATTAGACAAACAGGGGACCTTTATTTTTCTAAACTACAGGATGGATGGTGACAAATGAGGGCCAAAAGTCTTGAAAACTTAAATTCACATCAAAACTGAAAGCTCAAAAATTGGTGTTGAAACTCCAAATAGATAAAACCACAAACAGACTTTAAAAAAAGGATTAATGATTTCATAAAGTTGAATTTAACCTTCATTCTTTTTCAATCAGTTTCAAATTTTCTGTTTTTTTGGTTTCAAAGCTCAAATTTTCATTTTCAAATCTTCTTTTTAGTTTCAACATTTTTTTTCCAGTTACAAGTCAGTCCGTTTCGACTTTTGGACCCTTTATGGCGCTAAGGGCGGGGCTTAGATGATGGACCAATCAGGAAGATGAGGCTGGAAGCTTCAGCCTTGTTGCATTCACTGACAGTAGAAACTTGGATAATCCCTTCCAGAATATTAAAACACTAAATTCAAGCGGCCGTTGTGAACAAATTGGCCACAATAGACACATATTCATCTTTTACAAATAATTCAAGCTGTATTTTGCAATAATAACTGCTCAAATCTTTGAACAAGCTGCCTTAAATGTCAAACATTTAAAGATGACGTATCTGGCTACTGGTTTTTGAATGCGGCATTTTGTGCTAACAGCATGCTGCTCTTCACAAAATAGATACATTAATTAACAATGAAAAAGATAATATAACAAGATCAGCTCCAGGTAGCATTTACCGATTGTTCTGCCTCCTTTACGGCTGTCCGAGGCATTTAAACAGCAGATAACACCGTAAGCACACAAAATTGTCTTTCATTCACCAGAGAGCTTCCCCCCGACTCGAAAAAATAAAAGAACGTTGACTAAATACATGACTTTTGGCCCTCATTTGTCACCATATGGGGGTGTGGACAGATGTGGCAAAAACAGATCCACTGCCAAAATTTAAATACCTGAAAGCAAAAAACAAGACGTGTATTTCATCGCTCCACAGTGAAATGTAAGGCATACTGTGGATGACCGGGGTGCATTTACTTTGACAGTAAGTGTGCAGAATTTGTGGGGGTGCGTGTGCCGAGTTTCATGTGTGCCGGAGCAGCCAAATTGGCCTGTCAAAGGAACAGATAGTGTACTCTCCCCCCAACCCCACCCCAACCCCTTTACTAAGTGTTGCATCCAATCGTTGCGCCTCACAGAGCACGGCTGTTATCACCGGACGCCAATCAATTCACAGATTTAAATTACCTCCATGCTAAAGTCATCTATACCCCCCCCCCCCCCCCCATTCACTCTGCACTGCCTTCCCTTCTAATAGTTTTCATTATGGCCTGCAGAAGACCAGGACTGCAAGGACAATAATTTGGCAATTCTTCTTTCTTATTACTCCTTTGAGGGAAAATTTGACCCCCACCACATGCTCAAAAACTCACCTTAATTAGCACACACCTAGTACCCGCTAGTACCTGATAGTACCTACTACCTGGCAAAAATGAAATTTGGGCATAGTGAACACCCCCCCCCCCCAATAGTGCTGGGAGATAAAACGATAAATAAATAAAATATTTTTCTTGATAGAAGAATGAGTCTGGATAGACTTTTTATGTTGTTAACACTCGGCAGTTGTGAGCATTTTCTCCTCTTTGGCGAGTGTCGGTCGCCACATGGCGAGGAAACGTTTGCATAAACTTAGTCGTGTTCATTTGCTCTGCTTTGGGTGAATTTCTTTTGTCCTCTCCATGTTACTGTTTTCAGGCTGTTTATTGTTATGATTTAATATAATATGTGGAGCGCAGTTGTAGCGCGCTGTGATTCGCGGCTGCAGATTCGCCCAGTTGTAATTGCCGATTTGTGGTTGTAACTCTAAATGAACACATGCAAATGATAATTTGTCAGTTGTGACTTTATTTGTCGAACTTTACAGCAGAAGATTTTCACCCAAAGATGCAGATTTTTAGTGCGCATGTTCTCCATTTAGACACATTTTTACCTTCATAGTTTGACACCATAAATTATGCCGATTGTGTGTTTTTTTTTAATGGAAACTGCTACCAGTGAAACAAATAATGACACTAAAACTTGGCACGCTTGTAGTCATTAATACAATTCTGTGTAGCTGCTCTTTGCACATGAAAATGCAGGCGTGCGCTCGCTCTCTGCAGGAGGAGACGTGTCGGTTCTCGCAATGATGAAGGTCCCACTGCGGCTAATGAGCCCCTCCCTGCCCGTCTGGCTCATTAATGTTGACCTGAATCAGACGCTGAGTTACAGCTGATAAATCAGCTCAGTATTCTATCAGAAGGCACCAGATTTTGATTTTTTTGAGGAAACACGTAAAGTTTGTATTATTGTTCAAAGAAAGCATCATGTTTTTTAAAATGATTTTGTCATCAATCAATAAATCCATTTTGATCCTGTAGAGATAGGCTGTAAAATTAAAAAAAGATATACATTAAGAGTATTTTTACTCTAAACTTGACATTTTAAGGACACAAAAGCTCTTTGCCAAGAGCTTCAGAGATAACTAAAACTTGTACAGAAAACCCTGTGTTTTGGGTTCTTGACCCATTTTCAGTCATAAAAACTATCTTTAAAACTGCAAATCAGATGATGCTACAGTGGAACATCCTCTGTACTTGGAGGCAGGTTGTCTCCAGAAATATCTGCTGTTGAATAACATAGTTTTGTCAAAGCAGTAAATTCAACAGCAACAGTCACAACCTGTGGCTGACACCCCCCCCTTAGGGGCACTATTATTTCCTATTTCTCAGCCCTTTAACAGGCAGTGATGAGTTCTGCAGTTTGCGCGGGCTCTGACTCGGCATCCCGGAGAGAGTCAGGAAAGAGCGGTCAGCACTCATTAATCCTCTTCAGTAACCAAGCCGGTTCTGACTGTCTGCTGCTCAGAAGATAAATAACCGCCTCTCTCTTCACTCAATCCCTCACTTGAGCTGGAATTAATGCTGACGGGTTTTCAGCGGTTGGAAGAGACACATTTTTATTTACTCTAGAAACAGAG
Source organism: Oryzias sinensis (assembly GCA_037389245.1). Classification (NCBI taxonomy): domain Eukaryota; kingdom Metazoa; phylum Chordata; class Actinopteri; order Beloniformes; family Adrianichthyidae; genus Oryzias; species Oryzias sinensis. The sequence continues at coordinate 16,363,559 of CM074489.1, read as the reverse complement.
AAGACGGCAGCTTTTCAGGTCTTGCAGCTCTACAACACATCTTTATTACTTCTACTGCCATTTATTTGGGTCTGCCCAGTTTTCTGTTTCTCCTTCAGGGAATGTGCGTCTCTGGTACTCATTCAGAAGAAGTTTCTGCTGCAACGTCACATCCAGAGAATATCCACCTCCGCCATAAAGTGTTGTGCCAACTAAAACACAAAACCTAGAGTTAAAAACGTTGATTTTTAAGCTGCAATACTATTTCACAATCGATATTCCTTCACTTCCTTTTATTTTAATTCTGCCAAAAAAAAAACCTTTTCCGTCAGTTATTAACAATTTCAATCATCCAAGTCACACATTTGAATCTTTAGTTATGTGAAAACTGTTCATAAAAAGGTTCTTTGTTTTTTACTAGAAAGGTTATTTTAATTGAATTTATCATTGTGGATTGTAACCAAAACAAGTTCTAACACTGAAAAAAAAACAGTTTTTAATAATTAATGAATATTTATGAATGCTTTCCGCTACTTCAATGCTGTTGTACATTCAATTTATTTTGTAAGATGAATGCTTCTAAGCTAACGCAAGGGCACAAAAACTTTACTCACTTTTAACAGTATTAGTTCTCTTTACTTTGGCTTGAAAGTGCTGTGTGGCTTACCTATATTATAAAGGCGCAGCAGTTTCTTCCAATACGTATGTATGTCTTCTATTCAGAAGGTAAATCAGTAGATTTGACCCATTGGTTCTTATATGGGGGAAATTGTGTCATCAAATCTGGGAAAATCCAGGATTTGTCACGTAATTTCAAGCTCAAATATTAAATACAAAATTAGTCTTTTTTTTTAAAAAAAGTCCTCCATTGTAAATAAATAGGTTGAAAAGCTCACTGGGGAGGGGAAAATCTTTGTGAAATGACACTTTAGGTGGATTAAGCTTGTATTGATTTCTGTTCTGAAGTTGGAACATTATACATTAAGAGTAAATAGGAAATGCCTTGTTCAAGGATGGGAAATTGTTTGGTTTGTTTGTTTGTTTTACAAATTGTGGTCTTCTATTTGGCTGGATACACCTGATCCAGGTAATCAACAGTGGATAGGGCAACGCCACCTGGAAACTTGATAAGAGCATGTATGTCCTTTGGTTACTTAGTGAACTACACTTTTTGTTTTATTAAAACGCTTCGATTGGGAAGTGAAAAGTTGGCCCTCCTCTGTCAGGTATGAAGGACACCACAGCCATTTGGACGACCTTGTTGCCACGGCAAGTCTGAACCGTGTCAACGCCACAAAGACCTGAGTCGAGTCGCAACTGTTGAAGACGCCGTTTGTACTCGTATAAATTAACCTAATTGTGTCGCTGAAAAGGGGGCAAACTAAAAAAAAAAAAAGACTGAAAACAGCATTTTCCCTGGAATGGAGGTAGGAGAGAAAGTCATCGGGCTGTGTCCAAATTGGAGGGCTGCATCCTCCAATGGCCGCGTCCTTCGTGGAGTGGGTAGACCGGATGTTAACGGCTGTGAATTTGGACGAGTCTGGCCTTTGGAGAATTCCAGCCGTTACATCGGGGAATGTCCTGTAGCCTAGCAACCGTGACTCCCGAACAGAGAGGAGTAGTGAACCAGGCATGGACCTTAAAATGTTCCTGGCTTACTTGATCCAACTTTTAATCTTGGAGGTTTAATTATTTAAGTATCTCCAGTCCACAGTCCACCATTGTTGTCAGAAAATCTCCGGGTTTGGCTGCAATGCATCTTGGGATATGTACAGCGTAGAAGGATACACCAGACCAATCCTTGAAATCGGGGAAAAAGAAGGCCGTGTTTGTCTGCCGCATTTGAAGGAGTTGTTAAATTTGGACGGCACTTGTCGCAGCAGCCTACAAAAGCAGCCCAGGAAGAACGCAGCCCTCCAATTTTGACACAGCCATCCTCTGCAGTTCAAGGTCAAGAAAACCAATAAAACAAAACAAAAAATAAATCGCAATTTTTTTAGTTTCACCGCGAGAACGAGGACTCTTGAAACCCTGCGCCTGCTTTGCCTTCTCCACCTAGCCCGAACGTCTAGCCTCTCCATGTAGTGCAGAGCGCAAACCCTCAACTCAAGCCAGTCAACGTCATTTCACTGCTCTCACACCTCTGTCCTCACCAGAGCAACTTGATCGTGTGGAGGAGGGCATGAACAAGGTGAACGCAGACCTGAAGGAGGCCGAGAAAGATTTAAAAGATATAGGACAATGCTGTGGTCTGATATGCCCATGTATTAAAAAGTAGGTACCGGCTGGTAGCCCCGCGCTCTTGCCTGTCCAGTGCTGGTGGTGGTGATGGTGGTGATGTCTGATGTCTTTCTTGTTACAGTCAATGTCTTTTTTTTGTCTTCTCTCCTTTGTCTCTCCCCCGTCCCCCCAACCTGCTTCCTTTTTTTTTTCTCTTCTCATGTGCTTACGTTCTTTTGCTGGGATGTATGACTGTATGTTGCTAATCAGAACAACTGGAGCGCATCGAGGAGGGGATGGACCAAATCAATAAGGACATGATGGATGCTGAAAAGAATTTGAACAATCTAGGACAGTTCTGTGGTCTATGTTCATGTCCCTGTAACAAGTAGGTGCCGCCTGTGTCGCCCGACTGCATGTCTTTCAGTGCCTGCCTATCTACCTGCCTCTCTGTTCATCCGCCTGCTTCTGGTGTGTGTAGCGTATGGGGATCTGTATTGTGAGCAGTCAGGCTTAAGCCCGCCACAACACACTCTAAGCAGGCACCAGCACTGCGTAAATGTCCAAGTTAAGCCTGATGCCAGCAGACCAACAGCAGACCCCACCATGTGGGCTCGACGGGTCATTTGTCGCTGCATTTGCTGTTTTTTTTTCTGTTTGTTTGAAAGCCCTTCATTCCACATTGGATGAGAGACTCTCTCCTAGCAGGTAGCAGCATCAGCAACGATCCCGGCATGGCACCCAACCTACCTTTACACCCTCCCCATGAACTGCCATCACCCACTCTGCAGCATGACCCCCGCCCGGGTCATGCTGTTTTCTGCTGGAAGATCCATTCTGTTAGGATCCTTTAATCTCGTATTGAAACGATCAAAGTGCAGCAATAAATGTAAACATGCACTGCTTTGCAATTTATTTATTTTGTATTTTCCTTAAATTGAGAAACAGATGATCCACTGTTATTTTAAACCCTTTGAAATCCTTTTGTTTTTTGCATTTTTGCAGAGATTTAATGGAAAAGTGTGTAAAAGTGTCAAAGTTATAGACTTCTACTTGACCAGCGCTTATTCAACACCAACCAAATTTCATTACAAACTGCTCTTAAGAATGATTTTAAAATTTTTGAAAGAGAATTTTTAACTTTAGATGAGACATTTTTGAAATCCTAATTTTATTTATCGATGCATTTGTTGAGATTTTTGTTCTCGTCACTGGAGTTTAAAAGCTGTTCTCTGGATTCTACCCTCAGCCATGTTTTTTTTTTAAATCGTATATATAAAGTTCCAGTGTGTAAGTTTTAGAAAAATCAAAGATGGTAAATGAAGTATATTTACATCTATGATGCATTGGAAGTCAAACGTTTAGAGCACCTCTCATATTTTTCTATCAATTTAATTTAGAATTGTTGTCATTTTGCTGCTATTTCTTATTTGTGCCACTAGGTGTCACTGCCTCATACACACTGGATCTTTAAAGTGACGAGAGTCACAGAAACCTTTAGCATTAAACCCCATCACTTTATCAGACAGCAAACTGTCTCATGCATGAGTTAGGCAAACTTCTGAGCATGCTCAGTACAGAGTAATGCGTTGAATTGGAGTTTCCTGGTTTTGAAGTTATTTTCTAGTTTTGCCAAACTCCTGTGTGATTTCTTTTCTGGACCTCCACAGCCAGACTATGGCCTCTGAGTCATGTGTGTGCATGTTGATTTGAGGGGCCGGCACATGCACTGTAGATAGTTGTTTACCTCAGAGCTATAGAAAACACAAGTGGCTTTTACGATGGGTTTCCAGGAGCAAACAAAGCAAACCAAAAACATTCCTATATATAGCAAATTTGTGTCTTGTTTGGTTTTTGAGGATTAATCTGTTTAAATTCTTTTACAGGGTGGATTAATGCTTGTATTTAAAAAAAAAAAAAGTTTTGTTCTGGATATTCAATCCATCGAAAGGTCAGCTTTTTTAAATCTGTAACTTTTTAATTTGATATTTTTTTTTGTAATAAACATTTCGTGGTTGATGTTTTAAGCAGCCATCGTCTGACACTTGGATTTGTTTTTGTTTTTTAGTGTAACAATATATTTGGTCTGTGTTTGTCTCTTGTATATTCTATAGCTCTCTGATCCTTCCTTTCATGACCCACTAATCCTGCAAGGGTTCATTCTATTTAGACATTTCATATGACAGCCCCGGGTCAAAAAGCACGGCAGGAACAGTTCTTGTAATCTGGACCGGAGCACCTGATAGATGGGATTGGTTTCTGAGTAGCAGCAACAGGGTGGTATTTACTGCAATCTCACCTTTTTCTGGAATGTTGAGAGGTTCCTCTATCTATCAGATCCTCGTGGAAAGAACTCTATTTGCTTCTTTGACTTCCTGTCATCACGCGGATCTGTCCATCCAGATGAAATGAAGGGCTGACCGACTCTTCCACCTAAAATGACAGTTTTGTTTCTCACCATCTAACAGCTCGGGTCTCTTTTGCTAGCGACAGCGCACGTCTGATCCTGTTTCCTTCTGTGAACTTTGTGTCTTCATGCCCCCCCCCTCCCACACTGTGTTTGTGTTTCTTGTATGTTTGTTCTGTGTTTGGATTTCTTGAGCTGGATTGATCTGCACGTCGGATCAATCGTTCACCAAATGGACTGCGTGCATGTAACTTCATGTCCAACCTGGCCGTCATGTTGCTTTTAGATGGACGATTATCCTTGCCATGTTTGCATTCTAAACATATGTCCATGTGTATGTTTAGACACTAAATTGCATGAGAAACATGCATGTACAAAGACGATTTCTTTGCACGTAAGGAATTCATGCTTTCTAGTCAAAACGACTCCCATCACCTGCATTCACGACCATCCCCGATGGGACGGCTGCATGGGTCTGACTCCTGCTTGTTTGTGGTAGGATTAAGGGCGGGGGCCAGGCCTGGGGAGGGAACCAGGACGGAGTGGTGAACAGCCAGCCCGGAGCTCGAGTGATGGACGAGCGCGAGCAGATGGCCATCAGCGGGGGCTTCATTCGCAGGTGAGCGCGTGCTGGGGGGGGTGTTCAGGTCTTCAGGTGCGCATGAGCGCTCAGCCATGATGAGCAAGCGTTTCTCTGTGTTGATTCTGCACAATTTAATGTGAAGTTTATTAGTGCATTTGAGAGATTCAAAGCTTAGATTTGACCGTTGTTAAAGTTTTATGCTGTAACACTTTGCTTTCTAAAAAACTGACTGAAGGAGTTGCATGCTGGGATGACCCAGATGCAGGATTTTTCAAAATAAGTAGTGACGTCTTGCCATTTTGGGACTCAATCTTTAAAATACAAACTCTCGTATTTAAGTAAATGGCTGGGGATTGGAAACGATGTCTTTGTAGATCTGGAGAAAGCTGATGACAGGGTGCCCAGCGAAGAACTGTGGTAGTTTATGACGAAGTCTGGAGTGACAGAGAAGTATGTCAGAGCAGTGCAGGACATGTATGAGGGCTGTAAGACATTGGTGAGGTGTGCTGTAAGGGGGACAGAGCCGTTCAAGGTGGAGATGGGATTACATCAGGGATCAGCTCCGAGCCCCTTCCTGTTTGCAATGCTGATGGACAGGAATTATCATGGACTATGATGTTCGCAGATGATATTGTGATTTGCAGGGAGGAGGTGGGGGAGAAGCTAGAGAGGTGGAGGTTTGCCCCTGGAAAGGAGAGGAATGAAGGTTAGCTGCAGTAAGACGGAGTACATGTGTGTGAATGAGAGGAACCCAAGAGGAAGAGTGAGGCTACAGGGAGAAGAGATAAAGAAGGTGGAGAATTTGAAGTGTCTTGGGTCAATGGTCCGGAGTAATGCAGTGAGTGGGAAAGAAGTGAAAAGGCGAGTGCAGGCATGTTAGAATGGATGGGGAGAAGTGGCAGGTGTGATGCGTGATAGAAGAGATTCAAATAAAATGAAAGGTGTAGAAAACTGTGGTGAGAGCAGCCATGTTGTTGGGCCCAGAGACAGTGGCTCTGAGGAAAAGACAGGAAGCAGAGCTGTAGGTAGCCGAGATGAAGACGCTGAGGTTCTCTTTGGGAGGGACCAGGATGGATAGAATCAGGACTAAGGACATTAGAGGGACAGCACATGTTAGACGTTTTGGAGATAAAGTCAGAGAGGTCAGACTAAGATGGTCTGGACGTGTCCAGAGGAGAGACAATGAATATATTGGTGGAAGGATGCAGAATCTAGAGCGGCCAGGCTAGAGGTCCAGAGGAAGACCAAAGAAGAGGTTTCTTTTTATGCAGTAGAGGAAGACATGAAGGTAGCTGGTGTCGGAGGAGAGGATGCCGACAATAGGGTTAGATGGAGGAAGCTGATTTGCAGTGGCGACCCCTGAAGGCAAAAGCCGAAAGGGAAAGAAGACTGGTTATTTGAAATGATGTCTTAAAATATGGTGTATTCCTTTGAAAAAATGTTTTTTCTTTGCTGTAGATCTATATTTGTACACTTATCTCCAAAATAAAAAAACAACAATCTCTCCAAAAGCGCCACAGCATATGGGAATAGACGATTATCACATTTTAAAGATAATTTTGTCCTAAAAAAAAATCACATTTAAATTACGATTATGAATCAATCTTTCCAGTTTCCTTAAATTAGTCAAGTCTGTTTTGTTGAAGCAAAACCTTACAAAAAAGACTTCTGCTTCAAAGTAAGTAAGTAAAAATGTTCAAGATTATAATTCAACAACTCAATCAGATTTACTGTCCTGAAACAAGTCTCTCTGAAAGGTTCCTGGGATTTTTTTGTGTAAAAATGAAATGTTTGGTGTGTAGAGTTGCTATGGGCTGAATATCTGTCCTGTCCTTCACTGATGCAAAGTCAGAAATGAAAGGGCTTGGTCAGGAAGCCCAGGAGGTTACATCAACAGGATTGATCAGACACAAGTCTGAGGTGAAAATAAACAGTTTTTCAAAATAAAAGCTCAGAGATGGACTCTGCAAACTGTTAAACAAACTTCTTGGATGTTTTGGTGAATGATTTTTATGGTCTGGACTTTGACTTTCAATCAAGAACCACTCATCCTTTTGGAACTGCTTGTTCTAACATAACAGAATAACAGTGAGGAAATTATGATGTAGTAGTCATTTGAATTTTTTTTAAAGAAATGTAGTTTATTTTGTATCCATTTTGTTACTTTAAAAAATAGACAGAATTTATTGAATGTTACCTACTCACTTTTTTATTTATTATGTCAGGTTTTACTCAAGAATGCTAAAGAAAACAAAAAATAATAGAACGACAGAAAAAAACATTAGCACACCCTTTTGGAGGGGCCTGGTCTCGGACAACTGTGCTTCCTCCTTCCTTTTACCTCTTTTATTTTTTACTCTCTCTTCGCATTTAAAGCTTAATCTCTGCAGGTGCTGCTAGGTAGAGTTATGGTTTTCCAGCCCAAAAGTGATCTAAAAACGACCAGACCCGACAAAAACTGCCCAAAAATATGAATCGGTGAATAATTTGCCATAATTAGCAATCCTTGATTTGCCTGGGCCCCCCAAAGTGTAATCGCCTACTTTAGCCTAATGGTAAGACCACCCCTAATTTGAGCCTGATGCAACCTCAGACAGGGAAATCCAAGACGTACATGGATTTAGTCGTCTACGAGTGGATGCATCAGAAGGGTGCGGAGCGGGTTTCTCAACCTGCATTTTTTAATCTGCTCCTGATTCACCATGATTTGACTTAAGTAACACTCAGAAATCCAGTTTTAGGCTTAAATGCTTTTTATATCGGTCTTCCATCATGAGAAAAAGGCTCAAAGAACATGTTTAAAACACAAAAAATAACATTTTCATAAAAACCAGAAGCAGTGACATATTCCTTCTTTTTTTATAACCTTGTTTGAAGCAGATGTTGACCTTTTCTAACTATCAAAACTTGTCAAGGTTGTTTTTCCAGTTTGCCATTGGAGGCGGGGTCCTCACAGCTCATCTCCACTCGCCGCTCCAGCTGTTTGTTGTCTTGGTTGCAGGGTAACAGACGACGCTCGGGAGAATGAGATGGACGAGAACCTGGAGCAGGTGGGCGGGATAATTGGCAACCTGCGTCACATGGCCTTGGACATGGGCCAGGAGATTGACACCCAGAACCGGCAGATTGACAGGATCATGGATAAGGTTAGTGTGCGGCGTCTGCAGCCCACGCTGCTGCACTTTATACTCTGGAAAAAAGCCATCGTTTCTGCTGATCCGTCTGACTCTGTAGTCGAATTTTCATTGTTCTGTCCTAAAATTTAGAGTATTTTTTAAGATTATTAATTCAATAGCTTTTTCACAATAATGCTTATGTTGGATTTTGGATTCTGAGATTAAAAGAATATACAAGGAAGTGGTTTATCTGATGCACAGTAGATGTTTAGGATGGATTACAGGCTTACTATAAAGAAGCCCAACAGCACGTGCAGCTTATTCGAGGCAGATTATTCTGGCTGTGACACTGTAATGGACAAAATCTGGTTGTTTAACATTCCCCCCACCCCCTACGTTTTTTTTTTTTTGTTTTTTTTTTTAGTTCTGTTTGTCCCACCCCCCGACTCAGCTCTCTAAACGCCATTTCACCCTTTTCAGGCCGATTCCAACAAGACCCGGATCGACGAGGCCAACCAACGTGCTACAAAGATGCTGGGCAGTGGCTAAACTGCAGTTTAAAGTGCATTTGTTTTGACCCCCCCACCCCGAATCGACACCAACAACCAAAACCAACCCCGCCCCCCTTCCAACACCGACGTCTACAGCAGGCGCTGCAGAGTTCATGCTTTTATAGTGACACTGATAGAGGTCTGCACACATATCACACACCGCTTCACCCCCCCCCCCAACCCACTCACAACCCCCCCCAGCCCTTTTCGTCAATGTTGTTCTGTGATTTTGCTATGAAGTGATAGTAGGACATCATCCCTCAGAGCTGTACATAGAGGAACGCGCAGATCACCCCCGCTGTTTTCCTCATCCTCTCTTTATTTTTTTAATGTCTTTATGTAAAATAAGCACCTCATTTATTACCCCCCCCCCCGCGCCCCCCTTCTCCAACAAGTCTGTATTATCGCCATTTAACTCACACATCTTTTTTAGGGAGTCACCGTTCAAAACTGTAAGAACGTAAACATTTGCCATGAAAAATAGTCCAAAGTGTGTTTTTTACGTTTGAAGCAGACGTGCGGCTTTAAATGGTTAAGACTGTGTGCCGGAGATTTAGTATTTAAAAAAAAAAACCTCCTAACGCCATATATTGTATAGTCCTTTTTCCTCAGGGAAATAAATTTGGCCATTCACAAGAAAGGGTTGGAGTATCATACCGATGGGTTGTACTCTTTCAAAATATCATATTTGTATCATAAGTATATATATTTGTGTGTCTGTGTTATGTTCTAGAATTATCAATGGTAAATATTAGCCCTGAACCATAGCAGCACCCAGACTGTGTTAAGGAAGAGGACAGCTCTAGAGAAAGGTCAGGGGCCTCTCCTCATAGCATCATTCCACCCAGTATTTATTAATGCATCCAGTGAGTTATGCATGTCCCCTCCACCGCCAGAAAAATGCTGAATTATTCATTTTATGGTCAAAAATATCAAAACATTAAACACAGCATGCTACATATGTAGGCCACACAGAAGAGGAGCCCACTTCCATCTGCAGTAGAGCCACTCTGTGTCACGTCTCTTACTTTTCCAGACTATCACTGTTGAAGTCATATGTACCTTGGAAAATGCCAATAAAACCATCAAAACTGTCAAGAAAAGCCGGGTTTTTTTCTTCTTCTTTGTAAAATAATAAATGCATCATAGCAGAGAGGAAGCTGCAGGTTTACCATGACTGTTTTCTCAGATGAAGAGCATATCAAAGAAAATTTTTTACCCTCTATTTGATCTCCATCAGGCAGACGGTTAAGCAAAGCTACCAGTTTTTACCCCAAACACTGCCAAAGGAAAATGTTAACATTTTAAATCGACTAGAACTGTGCAGAGGTGGATGTTTTTAAAATCCACCATACTGTAGTCATCTGATGCTTTCTTTTCAGCATACGTTTTTTGTTCTGGTTTCAACAATTTAAACGCTGAGTAATGCTGAACTCCTGTTTTTATTACATTTCTCCTTTAGCTGCAAGTTAATTCATTAAGATTTTTAATTTTATTCTTGTTTTAATGAATGAAGGACGACCTGACCAAAGAGCACCTTTTCCATCTCTTTACAGCAGTGACACTGAAAAGTGAGTATTATATTAGAGTTAGTAAACCCTTCAAGAGGCTCTAGAACAGGGGTCGGCTACCTGAGGCTGTTTTAGCTTGTGACGCTCTGGTTAAAGAAAAATATATATTTATATTTCCATAAAGTAAGTAGGAAAGTAAAGAACAACACACAAAAATGTATTAAAATAATTCACAAACAGTTGAAGCATACAGTAGTCCACATTACTCCTTAAGAGTTACTGACTACAATACCCATGATGCTCCACCCAGCCTTCATAGTTAACCAAAGTCATACCAAAACACTTTGACAGATATTTCAGTGCCGTGTACCACAGAAAATCCTTTAGAGGACAGTGAGCACAACCAGAATTTATACTTCTGGTAGATTTTCTATTTTTGAACAAATAAGTGTGCCATAGTTTTTGAAAAATACATTTAATTAGCTCAGATCGGATTTTAGTTTGTTAGATTTATGAGTATCTGGCTGAGATGCACCACAAATGAATGTTAAAAAACAGCTTTTTGTTATTATCACTACTGACATTACCTACAACTACTGCTTTTGCTGCACTGAGATGATTTACACAGTTTGTCTTTTATTTTGAAAGGAAGTCATGTGAACCTCTGTCAAAAGTTATAAACTATTTCACATTTTCAAAAAAAGGCTATTTTCTCTTTTCATTTTATTTATATTAAAAGACAATAGTTCATCTATATTTATCATAATAGTAACATAAATAGAAATCGGTGTCTTATTTTGAGTTATTATTTTTAGACTTTGTGGCTCCTACTGGCTCCTACCGGAATGGCTCTTAAAGTGTTGAAGGTTGCAGAGCCCTGCTCAGCACAGCAGAGGAGTAAGTGCAGCATCAACAGGGACTCTGAAAAGCTCCGCATATGGCAGCACGAGGAATAAAAGACCAGCTACGATGGGCGGAGGTGTAGAGATGTAGAAGCACATTACAGTAATGGACATCCACCGGGGTGCCCTGGACTTAGAGCGGATTAGCACTAAGAACGCTGACCTCACTCACACACTGTCTTAGATCAACAACAGATCTATAGTAAAGGTAATCCACTGCACCTTTTAGCACCCACTGCACAGCCTTGGTACAGGAATTCATGTGTTTAAAAAAAGCGCAAAAATACATGATACGATGTAGAAGACTAAATTATAGAGTTTTCACTATAATCCTAAATACATTATCCATCTTATTTTCTCACTTAGTCCATTGCAAGGTCATGGGGGGGTTGCTGGAGGCCATCCCAGCTACTTTAGGGGGTAAGGCTGGGTCATCAGCGCATCACAGAAACATGGTCGCACACACTGCTAGAGTCAACAATCAACCTTTGAAGCTGGAGAAAATGTGCATTCAAATTCAACACAAGACGAAACCAACAGGGGAGTTGAACCAGCACTCCTCTCAATGCAACTACCGGTACTTAAATAAATCCAGCAAAATGAATGTTTGGTTTATGGAAAACTCACTGTTTTTTACATAAGAGTTTATTTTTGTGAGCTATTTATTTCGGGAAATTAGTTTTGATTTACAACCAAAGTGAATAAATTTGAAGCATTTTTAGACCCAAAGCGCCCTCTGCTGCTTGTGTGTCTCCATGAAGTGTAATTCAGTCAAAGTTACTCATACAAAGCGACTGTTGTAGCTTTTTGAAAATGATTGGGTAGCAATGAAATCGTATTGATTCAGATCAAAATACAACAATTGATCCAATTCAAAAAGAAAATTGACTTCTTAAAGGGTCACTCTGCATCTTTAATTCTGGTTTCCTTTAAAAAAAACATGCTGGAGTAATCCAATTTTTTAATGCACGTGTCCATTATTTAAATTAAAAGGAGGTTTAAGGATTTAATTAAATCTACTTTTAGTGACTCACTGTATCTGAACAAGTGGTTTTTCCGTTTTTATAAATTTGCATCTTAAACAGATGAATGTGTTCATTTTCAAAGAACTCGTGAATCTCTGAGCAAATATCTAAACATTAGCCATTGAAAGCAAAATATTTATAAAAAATAAAAAGGAGATTCATTATCAGAGGGAAAAGAAAAACAACTCAAACAAATCAGTTAATTTAAATTTTTTTGTTTAGTTTTACACATTTGAAAATGGCTGTAAATATTACAATTGTTAGGGTGCTTATGCTATAGTAAAAATATAGATATATATAAAAATTAAACTCTCATATAGTTAAGTCTATTCGTATTTATCATTCTGCATAAATTCTACATATTTCATACTTTTATTAGGAATATTTTAATAATCTTTTTAATACGTGCTTTATGTATAAGTAGTATAAATATATACTCCAAATTATGTTTAAGTGTTACTTTCAAGGGTTTTGTTTGGACAAAGCTTTATTTTTGTTCCTTTCTTTACTGTTGAAAATTGCTTGAAACAAACTAACAAATTAATATGTGAAAAAACACAGGATACTCCTTCTGGTTTCAGCATGTTTTATGTGGAAAATAATGTACTTGTACATCTGAGCTTCACTCAATAATATGGTATCTTTTCTATTTAAAAAAAAAAGATTGTCCCAAAACAATGATTAAAAGTTTAAATCTCTCTTTCTAAAATATTTGAGAAACGGTTTGTCTTCAAACGGCACGCGTATCTTCTCCGTAAACCCTTCGGTTGTTTCCGTAAGTCACGTGATACTCGGCGCTTTTGTCGTGTCCCTCCGTCCAAAGTCCCCCCTCCTTAGCAAACACAGGACGGTTAGCACCGGGTGTCAGGCATCATGTTTCGAGCCGTTTACCGACTATCGTCTGCGGGAGCTCGGACTCTGGTTCGGACGCGGCCCTGTTACGCGGGTAAGTCCGTTTTCGACCCTATATTTTAAAAACTAAATGTGAGTCCAAAGAAAAGCTTCAGCTAAGTCGGTTAGCATCATTGCTAACTGTGGCGTTCGGCTTTGTTAGTTTAAGGGTCGCGCGCGGTGACTTTGGTACGTTTGGATCAGTATCCGAGCCATTTGAGTTTTAAAAACGTGTTTTTTACACTGATATGTAGCCCTGGATTAACGGGAGGTGTCAGTTTTGAGTTTGCGGACTGAATGAAGAAAAGTCACGACCTTGCGATGACCCTCCTCTATAGGGTCAGGAGTGTCAGTGAGCGCAGATTATACGCAGAACTGCGCGTTTTCCGCTCAGACTTTTGATTCAGTTAGTAGGTTTTGTGCTGGTTTTTTAATGTGTGGAGCTTTACGGACTTTATAATTATAGACGTCGCTCAATTGAGAGAGACGCGGCTTTATTGTGAAAAGGGAAAAGCATTTCCGGTATTAACTTTTATTTTGAAAGATAAGACACATATGCTTCCATAATATCAAACAATATTAAGTTAGTACTAAATAATTTGAACACATGTGGATGACAGTGCTGGACTTTAATGTGTTGTGACAGAAATTAAAATGTTCACGTTTCTAAATGTTAGGTGGTGATATGCTCCACTAACGGCATAATCACACATGACAATGTCCATCTGCTTTACAGTTCAGCACGCAGAGGCAACAGCTTGCATTAAGAAACCTTTTTAGGAGTCTTTAGGATGCATTGCAAGTGAATTATTTGTTTCAACAAATTTAAAAACACCATTGGAAAGCTCTTGGTTGAACATTTTTGTACAACACTGCTAGGCATAAAATCACATGCTTTGTTCATTATTACACAGCATTGTGAAGTTCGTAATGCAGATGTTTATCTTTACTCTGATTTTAATTTTATCTGGAGTCTATTAGGGATGTAAAGGATACTGATTTGGATAGAAAAGGGATCCGGCCCGGGGATTAACAGCAGTATTGGTTATAAAACCACAGATACATAAAAGATAGGTTGGTAAAAAGGTTAAAAATCAATTGGGAAGTAAATGATGGGTTTCTGGCAAACTGGGTTAGTTTCTCTTTCTGTTGTATCTCTACTGTCTTTGCCTTTTTATGCACATGTGATGCAAACAAAAACTTCCTTCTACAAGGCCTTTCAATAACAATTGGCTGAAGGTGAATCACAGAGAGGGTTGTGTTTTGTGATTACTAAACAAATACATTTTTTTTATTTATTTTTTACTTTACAGCACTTGCAACAATGCCTGAATAAATAATTATAACGCACTTTCTTGACCACAAAGTACCAAACAGTCTAAATGACCTAAAATGCAAGGTTTTTATGTTTGAAGCTGTTCTGTCAAAGACATTTTGTTTTTGTTGCTTAAAACAAAATGTGTAAATAAGAAAAACAAAGATTTTCTATGTTATAATACATTTTCTTTTTTTAGTTTGAAATGCCAAATGATTAATAAATATCTAGATTGTATCATCGATAAAAGAATTGGACTGGATAGCTAGTTGAATCTTTTACGTATCAATTACTGGACAAAGCATCGAAATTCATATTGAATTGTGTAATTTTTCTTTACTAAATACACTGTTTGCTATGGTTAAAGTGTTTTTGTTATTGAAGTTAAAGAATTTATATTAAAATATTTACATCTATAAATGTATTAAATTAAATCAAACAGCATGTTCTTCCTAAATAGCATCATTAAATGGTGTGTTTAATGTTTTATTTCCCTAAAACAAACCTCCCAGCTTTATTGAAGCTAACTTTAGGAGCTGTTTACATATTTTAGTGAAGATTGAAGGCTTTCAAATATGAGGTTTGTCTCTAAACATTTAAAAATGTTGTGGTTTTTTTATTTTTTTCTAGCTCCTGTGGCTTCCAGATGTTATTCCCATGGCAAAGTAGAGACGGATGAGGAGTTTGATGCTCGCTGGGTGACCTATTTCAGTAAGCCTGACATTGATGGCTGGGAGCTGAGGAAAGGTGAGTTTATGAGTCAACAAAGAGCTTTATTTCTAAATCCCAAGTCACATTTTGAAAGAAAAAGCTGCTAAATATTACCAGCCTATTGCTATGTTTTTACTCTACATATTTACGCAGGTTACAGTGTGGCAAAGAAATAACTGCTTTACCCTGTTTAAAGGAGATCATTGACGTTTTTATGAATGTCACTGGTTTCTAAAATGTGATTTTATCCTTAAAGGCATGAACACCTTGATTGGATACGACCTGGTACCTGAACCTAAGGTTCTGGATTCGGCGCTGAGGGCCTGCCGGAGGCTGAACGATCTGGCCAGCGCCATCCGCATCCTTGAGGCTGTAAAGGTGAAAGACTTTCCCGGCATATCTGGTCATTAAGCTCAAACTTTTACTTTAGTTCTACTGAAACATTATGTCAAATCATCTAAGTTTTCCTTTTTTGTTTTGCTTTTCTGTGCAGGATAAAGCCGGTCCTCACAAGGACATCTATCCCTACCTCATTCAGGAATTACAACCCACTCTGGCAGAACTTGGCATCTCAACACCTGAAGAACTTGGAATTGACAAGTTATAAACCATCAAGGTTGAACGTCATTATAATGTTCATGAACTGTCTTTGGTGACACACACGAACTTTATTTAAACTATTTTTCTGTCTCCGCAGGATCAAGAAAGGGGTTTCCATCATTCTCCCCATTCTGTCAGTCTGTCTATATTGTTAATTAAACACTTGCAATCTTGTTGTGTACAAAGTGGTGAAAATAATAAAGAAAACAATATTTAAAAATGAGTCTTGAGGTGCTTTTATTTTTTAGTAAACGTAGTTGATGACATGCAGAAAAATAGGGAAATTAAGATGAAGCATTAATCTGGGCACGAAAAACAGAACATTATGTAGCTAAAATGTGAACATCACGTCATGTTTATTAATCAAAGGCAGAACTTTATTGCTAGTGGCATAAACTGATGTAAATTGCTAAAATCTAAGTAGGTTAAGGCTTAAATTCTTTTCTCTGTTGTTTAGGTTTTGCTTCTAACCTGTATTATAATGAATAACATTACAACATAGTATTTGTGATTACTAAATATGATAAATGTAGCTTTTATCTTTAGACCCGAATGTTTTGTGTTTTCAAAGTAAATGTGTGTTCCGGTTTCATATTTTGAAATTCCCCGGAAGTGGCGAAGCAATCAGTAGTAAACTCATTGGTAGTGGAAATAAAGGGACACACATTATTTATAATATTGCTTTTATTGTTTTTTGGTCTTATATGTGTGTTTTATGTTAACAATTGTTTCTTTATTGTGAATGTGAATTTCTGTAAATTTAAAAACGTACAATAAAGTTTATTGGGGGAAAAACTCATTGGTAGAGTGAACGCAGAGTCGGGGCGGCTAGCTAGCTAGCTGGAAGTGCCCGTGTTTGCTCCTTGAGGAAACGGGACGACTGTCATGGATTATTTACGCCGTAAATTGTGACAACAGACGCCGAGATGATGAACGACATAATGGAGGAGCCAGAAAAAGATAGCCTGCTGGAGGCGCAGCAGGAACCGCGTCTTTTGCCGGTAAATGTGAGCCGCAACCCGACTAGCGATAGTTTGTAACCCGAAAAAGGAGGCTAGTTAGCTAGCTTAGCATTGTGTTTTGAGAGTTGTTTACATTATAAATGCTTTTGAACTTATGACTAAATTTTTGTCTGTTTTGGAAAATTATTACATTTGGATGTAATTGCCAGCGAGAAACTTAGACCTATAAAAATGTTTTCAATTCTTAAAGAATTTCATTTTCAAATTACTTTGGGGAATTTTTAAGCTTTCGTTTTGGATACCTTTGTGTGTTTAGCACTGTGGGCGTTAAACATAGTAAAGTTAAGTGAAGAAACGATCCCCTATCATGATTGTTCCGCCTCCTCGTTTGTCTTTTCTACATATCAGGGGTCCAGCAACGCCACAAGACCAAAGACAACAGATCATGGAGGCATCAGACCAGTGGAGAAGAGAGGTCCTTACATCATGTCTAAAGTTCCAGCCATCCACCTCAAACTGCGTAAGTATTCCTCTGTGGATGTGGCTAAAAATCTGTGATTATAAAGGACTCCTGTGACAGAGGACGGACACTAAACGCCCTGTACTTCAGATCTGCAGCCATCATCACTGACATGGAAACAGAGGATCCACAGAGCTTAGTTCCCTATGAGAACATTTGATGAAACACAGTTTGTATAAAACAAACACAAAAACTAACGGCATCATTGGCTGTTTTCTCGAAACACGGAGAAATTCACAAAGCTAAAAATGTCCCACAGGGGTTACTGTTCTTCTTTGTTCTATAAGTCTGTCATCATGTGAGGTTGGGATGACATCGTTTTTCCACACAAACCTTCTGCTGCTCTTCAAAACTGCTGCACGATCAATAAAAAGGTTGCCTCATTTTCAAATATATGTAATAGATTACTTATTTCATGTGTTTTTCACACACTTAAGTGTCAAAACGGTGTACATTTCGTAAAAACATTGTACTGTCTGTTTTGCTTTTGGAATATAACTTTATTGATCCCACAACAGGGACATTTATTGACTTTGATGATAAGTTTCTGTTTTTAGTGACGTTTTATTTTCTTTTAAAGTTATATTCAAAGTATTTTCTTTCCATTCCAGTTAAAAAAAATTATGCGGATGATCTACCTTTAGTTTAACTTGTCTATAATAGTTAAAATTGTTATTGCTTTTTTTTCTATATTTATTAATTAATTATCTGAACCCTGGCTGGCTGGTATTCCAGTCTGGATTTTTTAGCCCAAAACTTATTTCTCTTTGAAATTCCATCTTTCATGTCACGAGCAAAGAGTCATATTCTGTGTGCGACAAGGAATTCAGTATCAATGTAATCGATTACATGGCTGCTCTGCTACAGCCGGATATATTTAGACAATTTGGTACAGACATGATCGAAGTAAAATAATCTGTTCTAAATATTTTTTAATGTGGTGTTCTGTGTTCTTAAGGTCACATGTTCATACTTCAAAATAAAATAAAATAAAGGAATTTTTACCAGCCGGAGGTTTAATCCTGTTTTAAAGTTTTCACCATCAACTTCATTTAGAAATTACTTAACAAACAGCCATTCCTTCCAGAGAATTATTTAATATTTTTAGCATTTGTATTCAGCATTTTACAGTTCCAAGGGCATGAACAGAAAACTTTGATTTCCTTTTTTTCAAACACAAAATAAAATAGCTATATAAAAATCATAAATAGAAAGTGATAGAGTACTTGGAAAAATGAATAGAAATTTGGTTTTAATTCCCAGTTTTCCTATATTTTATGCATACATTTTTACAAATTAAACATATAAATATTATCTACATAAACACAGAATAATTTTCTGTCGTCGTCGTTCACCTTTCGGCTTGTCCTTTCAGGGGTTGCCACAGCCAATCAGCTTCCACTAAATCTGCACAGGGATTTTGATGCCAGTTGCGTTTCCTGACACAACCCTATATTTTATCCCGGCTTGGGACAGGCACAGGGAGACCCAGACCTAGGCCGCCTTGTGCCTGCATAGTCAGGCAGTGGGGTCAAATCTTGGGAAAGGAACACTGGTTTCCCTCGCACCAGTCCTACGCACAGCCATCCAGCCGCTAGGCTTCTCATTTCCCAAACCAAGACCACAATTTACAACGGTTACGATGCAGTTCAACGGTCTTCAAGACCGTTAAAGTTCCACTAAATCTAAATTATTCCAATACTTCCAGTCCAACTTTATGAACACAAAGCAGACTACCAATAAAAAGAAAAGGAAATCCATGTACACTGAGTTTGAAAAGGGCTAAAATAATTACTACCGGTAAAAGCAAATACCCAACGATGAGGAAACAAATTACCTTCATAACAGTTTTAACGGCTCTGGGAACACGTTTGAAAAAGGATTTTCCCTCAGGCAGGGAGGAGGCCCGTCTAACATGAACCAGCAGCCTCTTCCATCCACATTCAGGTGGAAAAGCTCTGTCTCCTTCAAGCTAGTGTTGAATTGTATTCTACCTCAAAAGCTGAGGTGACCTGACTGATCAGGATGGGGAGGAAAGCTGTAGCAACTCCGGGATGAAATGCTGGAGAAAAGACCACCTTAAAAGAGCCTTAAAAGCAACAAAATTATACTACAATGTTTTGAAAATGTGTGAGAAACCAGTGGAGGAAGGTTGCAACCTGAGAAAAAAGCTCGTACTTTAGCATTCCCAACAAAACGAAGTAAAACACTTAATAAAAATGCGGCTGAAATGATTATCTCCATTCAGGTGTTTGTGGCTCCTGATTTCAGAAAACAGGAGAAAGTTCCACAGACTTAAATTAAGGCGTAACCTGTGAGGTATTTTAAGAAGCCGACTGCTAACCGTTAGGTTTTTATCTGGGGATCTACAGGGAAGAAAAGACTGATAATACAATAAAAGATAAACATGTTGTTCCTGGTTTTACAGAGAAACACAGAGAAATGGCGAGGAAAGCGCTGAAGAAGAAAGCTCTTTCAGCCGGACTAACCGTGACGCATCCGTCGAGGCAAGGAGCGAAGAGGTTTGGAGCCTCGACCAGGAATCACGAAACGGCTTGTTGTGTGTGTTGTTAATCTAAAGTGTTTCCTGCTTCCAGGTCTGTGAAGTTTAACAAGGGCTACGCTGCTCTGAGTCAGCACGCTGAAGAAACTCTGGTTGCTCTGGATTCAGACAGGTCAGCATGCGTGTCCGCCTCAAACCGCAAGTTTGTCAAGCTCTGCAACACGCGAATCGCAAAAGTCGCCAAAAGTCTGATCAATGGTTACCTTAAACGTGCTAAAACAATCTTACGGCAGCAATCGAATAAATACATTTATGTGTTTGACCAATCAGACGGAGCTTTCACGTTAGATGCTCGCCTCCTTTGTAGACGAGGGTCATTCGGAGGATAATTTAAGTTATGTTGGCTCTTATTTAAATGAAACTGTTGCAGTGACATGGAAATTATGTTTTGCTATTTGTTCATGTATGACTACGGAAGCGATTCTGTAGCATATTTAAAAATAATAGTCAAAACCAGAAATGCTTTTTCATTTTCAAAATGTAACTGCATTTTTTGACTGAGAATGAAAATGAAAAAGCTATCCGCTAAAATGCTTTTTCATTTTCTTCTTCAACACTTATTCTGTCACTTAATTAAAATGATAAAGAAAATGGTATTTGACATTTCATTTTCAAAAAGTTCTCTGGTGGATGTGTAGCTAAATTCATTTATAAATGTCTAATTTGACAATAAAAATGGATTATACCATCGTCCGGGTGAATACTCTATTCTGATTGGCTGCTGGGTAAAAAGTGATAAACCACAGTGATAACCGCACAGTGAAAAAAGAAGTTCCGGTCACCTAGCTTAAATGTTTTGTATCACTGCGACGGCTTCTTTAAAACAACCTTTTGCTTCCTCAATTGGACAAAAACAAGCGGTAAGAGGTGAACTTCCTCTCTGAACTGATGCTTTATTCAACCTATCGGAAAAATCTGCACATATATATCGTCCGCTTTTTGTGAGAAAAGTGATCCAAATCGGGAAAAAAAACAACAATTAAGGACTAAAAACTGTTAAATATGTATTGCTTTTGTAAGTGACCATGGTATAAGCGGGTTAATGGCCTTCTAAGTGTGCGTTATGACTTTTTAGCGCACTGCGCAAAGAAAAAAAACTTGTCCGGGTGGGGTTTCGACTAACCGCGGTGCGTCCGCAGAAGTAGAAGGAAATCCCGCTACGTAGTCCTGAGAAGCTGTGTAAAATCATCAGAAGTTCACAACCATCACAAAGCCGTCGTCTCGGCCGCTAACGCAAAGCTCCACTGCTCCTGGTGTGTCTGTGTCTCTTAGCAGCCGCACACACAGAGAAAGCAGTGACGTCATCGCCCCGCCTCCCCGCTGGAAATGCTTTTTAGAAATGATTACTGAGACAATGTTCGCAGGGTGGATGTTAAAATGAAAATGCAATCCCGTCTTTGCATTTTCGTTTTAATTATGACACAGAATAAGCGGTTTTTAAGTAGGAAATGAAAAATCATTTTGAAGTACTGAATTTTAATTTTGAGTCATTTGATGCAGTTACATTTTGAAAATGAAAAAGCATTTCTGGTTTTGACTTTTCTTTTTAATTATGCTACAGAATGGCTTCCATAGTATCACAAGTTATGTCATCATCGCATTATTGATCACAGGTTTTCCTCCTGTCGTGCAGCCCTGATGTCATCTCTGTTTGACAGTTCGGGTCACATTTCTGAATCTCTGCAGAAATCAAGTTTCTGAGTTGATTATTGATGCGGTTTGAGTAAAAAAACAAAACTGCATCCCTGAAGACGAGCGAGCTTTTATTGTGAACTGTTTTCTCTGTGTTCAGTGAAGAAGAAATCGACTTTGAGCAGTATTCGTCGGGATACTCTTCAGCTGAGGTGAGTCCTCTAGATATTCTTTTTTTCCTTTTTTTGTTTCTTTTTTGCGAGAATCGTCAAAGACGGCGTTTCCTGGGATCTTCGTCATTGTTGGCTCGCCTTCTCTCCTTCCACAAATATTGAACGTAGCTCCATAAAGCCTTTCTGCGGACCGGCAGGCAGGCCGTAAACTCAAACGGGCGGCGAGAGGCTGAAAGGAATCTGGTTATCTCCGAGTTCTGCACAAAAACACACAACTGAAGACTCTGATAGCAGCTTCACCTGCTGCCCAGTCTTTCAGCAGAGACACAATGCCATGACTGTTACACAACTGTGGAGGCAGTGTTTGTGTTCATAATGCTGATGTTCAGTCACACAACTGGCCTCCAGCCAATTCCTGACACGACTGCAGGACTTTCAGACTTTCAGACTTCAGTCTTCCTGAAGATCTTGTTTCATGATTTTGGTCAAACCTGCTTCCCTTTGATCCTGTCGAGTTGCTTTATTGCAATACTCCAGATTTTAAAAAGACATTTCCTCTTACAGCCTAATATTTGCCTGAGCTGAATTTTATTTAGTAGATCTTTTTTTTTTTTCTTATAAGTGCTCAAAGTCCCACTGCAATCCTCTCTTGATCTATTTTCAAAGATTTTTTTAACTCTGATTGGGCCGTTTTTAGCCAAAATCAATACAAAGCTGTGTCATTTTCTAGGACATAGTTCCTGCAGAGCGGGAGGAGTTCATTCGAAATTCACCCGTGAGACTGAGGGCAACCCCGCCCCCACTTCCCGACATTCATCCGTTAACCTGCTCTCCTGCTAGCTTACAGCCCCTCAGACCCCCAACTAGAACATTAGCGGTGCAACAAAAATGGCGAGCGATATCGGAGCTACAGTTTAGATCCAGATTCCAGCTCAGATGAGGAAAACAAAGACGTTCGTGGATCTATTTGTCACACGGAGAAAGCAGTGACGTCATCGCCCCGCCTCCCCTCTGCTAATGGTCACTGTTAATGAGTTTTGCCACAGATTTTGCAGGGTGGATGTGAAAATGCAAATACAATCCCCTCTTTGCATTTTTGTTTTAATTATGACACAGAATAAGCGGGTTTAAGTATAAAATGAAAAAGCATTTTGAAATATTGCTTTTTCATTTTAACTTTGAGGCATTTGATGCAGCTTCATTTTCAAAATTAAAAAAGCATTTCTGTTAATCCAATTTAATTGTCAAATTAGACATTTCTAAATGAATTTAGCAGAGAACATTTTGAAAATGAAATGTCAAATACCATTTTCATTATCATTTTAATAAAGTGACAGAATAAGCTGTGTTGAGGAAGGAAATGAAGAATCATTTTGGTGGATTGATGTCTCATTTTAATTTTGCATTTTAAAAATGCAGCTTCATTTTGAAAATGAAAAAGCATTTCTGGTTTTGACTTTTCTTTTTATTTATGCTACACAATCACTTCCATACACAAATGCCATTTTAAGCCTAATTTGTATTGAAACATGTCCTCCACCATCAGAAAAATGTGACAAGAACATGTTAGAAACACCATTTCTACCAGAGTGGGTCTTTAAAAGTCTCTTAAAAATATTGTCCCAATTTTTTAGCTATAGTTAAACAACATAACAGCTAGAAATAATCATCAGATTGTGTCGTAATCATAGTTTTCTGATGAATTAAAACAGCATCAGTTATTCTTTGGCCACCAAGTGTCCCTGCTCTCTGTTTTTGTTTGACTGAAGCCTAAAAAAAAACTCCGAAGTTTCTAGTTCCTAAGTTTGGTTAGACTTTTACGGACTGGTCACAAATTTAAAGAAGTTGTTTTTCAAAAATGTTTGGACTTTTTGTTGTTTTGTTGTTGACCATCCAAAATCTGAACCCGTTTGAAAATCTTTTTTTTATTTTATTTTCCACTTTCTTAGATTTCATTTATTTTTTCCAAATCATGGAAGCATGGAGACTTTTGGTCCATTTCTGTGTACGTTGATGTTGTCAGTGGGGTTGTGGAGTCCAGCAGAGCACAAACAGGTGATCTGTAAACACCTGGTAGGCGTTTGTTGCTCACGGCGTTGAACCATCAGGCGTTTCCACGCGGCCCCCACCTCTGCCACACTACTGCAGGACGCAAAGTCACGGCTTGGCGGTCTCGGTTTTCCAGGTACATCCCGATCTGAGCAAGCAGCTGCTTCAAGACGGCTACCGGCTGGACGAAATCCCCGACGACGAGGACCTGGACCTGATCCCGCCTAAGGTCATCGGCTCGTCCCTGTGCTGCTGCTGCGAGGGCCCCTCCTGCTGCGTACAGTGACCTCCCAGAGGGTTCGGCCGGGTCCGGTCGCTGCCTTCCGGAGAAATCTGCCGCACGCTGCCTGAGGACTTCCTGCTCCGGACTCGGACTCAGGCTGTCTCTACCGCTGCAGGAATTTCAGAGGAAGCCTTATTCACTGTGACTCTAAAAAACCCCCCAACCAGATCGATGGGTTGATCCGGTTTAACAAGAAGACGGAGGTCAGTCAAAGTCTGACTCTCTGAACATCATTCCTTCATGTCGTCGTTCTGTGGCGTTTCTGCTCAGTCGTTGTTCACCTATAATTGTAAAATGAGTCGCCGGGAGACGGAGAAAGCCGGACTGAACCCCGGCTGGATCGTTTTCCCGCCGACGGTTCATCCTGCTTTCATAAAAGCTCTTTTTGGGGCATCCAAACACTCAAATCTCCCCAAATGTCAGCTATACGCCCTGAATGTAAACAGATCACTAACTCGCTTTGATCAACAATTAATCCAGAAACTCTAATCTGAGGATTCCAAACCGAAACCTTATTATAATTATTTTTTTCATTTTAAGACGATTGGAAATACGAAGCTTTATTTGTCATTTTTAATCTGTGTAATAAGTGAGTAATGGATAAATATTCCTCTTTTATTGTGGCAGTGATGTAGCATTTGGCTTCTCTCCTCAGAATGAGTCCTCGCTAAAACCGGGTCACAGTATTTGTGTATTTATCTTAATATTATCATCAGAACACTAAAGTTACGTATTTTAAGTTTCAATTTGTCTTGTTCGTTTTCGGTTTATGTTACAGTGTGTGTTTTTTTTTTGTACACATCAAAATCAAAAGAAAAACATTTTTGTGAGAAATTCTTTGACTGGGTTTTATTATATTTGTGAGTTTATTTTCAAAAAGGTGTAAATACAAACTTAAAAGCATCCAGTTTGATGCATGAATGAACAATTGCAGAAAAACTTGCCTTTTTTTTATTTTTAAGACGTTTAGAGATAAAAGAAAAAGAGCCTGAATTTGCACAATTCTTTGGGTTTCCATCTGCATTTAAATGAAGTGAGGCACCACAAAGCAGAATCCAGAGAGTATTTTATTCCAGGACGAGGCCGCAGCTCTGCATTTCTCTGCTAAACGAGGCTTTGGACTCCGTGATGTTCTCGCTCTTCCTGTTTGTGTTCTCCTGTGACACTGAAATGTGTTTGAAGGCTACGTTTTGACTCGCAAACTTTGCACTTCGGTGGTCGGGAGCACTCGACACACCTGCGCTATGCAACTGTTGGGACGATCTGCTGCTGGTTGTCTGGTTGTGAAGTGCTGACGGGAAGAACAGTTTTCTATTCGACCTTTGTTTTCGTTTAACCGACACCTTTACTTGGGTTTCAGTTTAGAATAAAGCTCTAAAAAATTGGTTTTGTGTGTTTTTGTTGTGACAGAACATGAAAATAGAATAGAAATAGGTATGCAAAAAATACATGAATATAGGGTTGAAATAAATTGAAAAGTAATAAGTTTACTTATTAAAGTCAGTGGGGAAAATCACTGAACAAATAAAAATGATGCATGAAATTACTTCACAAATGCACTTTTTTTTTCATTTGAGAAAGCATTATTTTTATATTTTGTATTGTACAAGTTTAAAATGTTTTTATTTCTAATTTCCATTTTAAAATATATAGGTATATTTTAAATGTACACTTGCCATTTTAACGTGAATTATTGGGGCCCTAATTCCTTGATTGAAACTCAGTTTTAGGTCCCAAAGATCAAGAGGTGTTCACCTTTCTTCCACGAGGGGGCGCCAAAACCCTGAAATGCGTTCTGCCCGAACCTGTTGCGCTTCAAGCTTCTGAAGGTTTAATTCACTTTTTACTATAAAAAATGATTAACTTGTTTTATTTGTTCCAAGAAATAAACAAATGATTAAAAAATAAATATAAATTGGACTAATTAAACAAATTCATTCATGAAAATTAGAGAATTAAGGGGTTTTAAAAGGTTTTTAGGAGCTTTAAGGCGACAAACGGTGAAAATAATTGTAAATGTCGTGAAATGGTTTCACGTTGATCGTTAGTGGTTGGGAAACTGAGAAGGTTGATGTATTTTTGCGGTGACTGGGCGGGTCTATGCTGGTGTGCGCCATGCGGGGGGTGTCAACTCAAGGAGAGGAGAGGAAGAAAAAAAACCGACTGGGAGTTACCTCCGCGCGCTGCGAGACATGAGCTTGGGCTGTTTTCCACTCTGCCCCCGAACCCACTAAAGAAGACGAACCTCGGAGATCAAAGAGCGCGGACAGACGGACGGAACCGGCGGCCGAACTGCGCCTTTTGGCGGATCAGTGGGAATCTGCGGGCGCGCTCGGCGTCTCTCCTCCTCCTCCGTCCGTGCGCACGCGTGTCGGCGTGTTTACAAGTGTTTGAAGGAGTGCCAGAAACGAGAGAAGAAGGAGGACAAACCCGTGGAAAGAGGGATGGTGGACAATTCCAGCAGTAGTAAGGCACAAACGGTGAGTCCGGTTCTGCGCGCGCGCGCGGCTCCGAAACGCATCGCGGGAGTGTGTTCGCGTAACTTTTACCCGAAAGAGAAATCCACCCTAATTCAGTGTGAACGCGTGCCTCAGCGCTTTTCACCTGATTTGGAGTCACTCGTGGGAGAGGTGAGCTGCCACGCGCTTTATCTTCTATCCGCTCCGCTGCCAAAAACGCACGTTGTTTTTTTTTTGGCACCGGCGCGGCTGGAAGCTTCCTGCTGCTTCCAAAGGCTGCTTTCCCTTTAAATAATTACTGAGAGAGTTAACTGTTTTCTTCTGTGTTGCTTTTTGATTCTGAATTTCAGAAACTTTATTCACCTAAAACATTCAGGCATTTGTTGTTGAGTTAAATACAGTTATTTCCCACATTTGAATTGTTTTTATGGGGATTTCCTGTTTTGACCTCATGAAGGGCTTCTTCCTCCCACAGCCCAGCATGTCTCAGGAGCCCGGTGTGGCCTTCCCACAAAGCTCTTCCACAGGGGGAATGAAGCTGGAGGCAGTGATGGAGCAGCTCCAGCGCCAGCAGCAGGCCCGGCTGGAGATGGAGCGCAAGGAGCGGAAGCTGCGAGAGGCCCACATCATGTACGCCCAGCAGGTCGCCGCCCAGCAGGCCATTCTGGCAGCGGCCCGGGCCTCCGGCACTAACTTCATGGGCAAAGGTCTGGGTGGAGGCATCCCCGCCAGCGGCGTGCCCCCTCGAATGTCCAATCAGAGCAGCGTGGACTCGGAAAGAGAGGACGATGAGGACAGGGGCCGGGATTCTGCAGACGAGGACGACAACGAGATGATGGAGGGAGACGAGGGCAGCGAGGACGATGAGGGCAGCGCCAGTGGGCTGGAGTTCCTCCACAAGCAGACGCTGGCTCTGCAGCAGAACGTGTCCCGCATCCCGGCCCGCCCGTTCGCCAGCTACACCGCCTCGGCGCCCCAGAGGGCTCCCTCTCCTCCTGTCAGGGTGAAGCAGGAACCCGATGAGGGTCTGTCCCCCGCGGGGCCCAACTCCGCCGCCTCCCCTAACGGACAGGCCGAGTGGGGCTTCGAGGACCACTTCAGACAGGTAAGCATCTGCAGAACATCCTCTTCACAGCTAAACACTTCCCCAACCAATCCGTCATGAGGGCTTCCCATCTGGGGCTGTGAAGCGTGTGGGGTTGGCCCCCTCAGCTGTCATGCCCTCCCCCCCTCCCAGCTGCCTAATCTTGATTGGTGTACACAGCTCCGGCGAAGCACTTGAAATCTCTGCAGGAGGTTTGACCGCCGGTTGGCTTTTGCGGTGAAATGGCCTCCCGAGTGAGTCTTGGCAGAAGGCCAGGCGGCGCTGCGATGCATCGGGCCCTCGCCGGTTCCTTCCCCTGAGCGCGCGCCTCTCTTTTGCTCCTTGTCTCTCTTGGCGCCGAGCGCCGGCTGGGGGTTTGGCTCCCGTCCAGGTGGGGCAGTGCTGCTGCGGGGCTGTGGGTGGTTTGCAGGGTCAGCTCTGAGGATTCTGGGTGGGTGGAAAGGTTGGACACAGTAGCAGCCTGTCACTCCCCCCCCCCCCCACCCCACCCCAACACACACACTCCCCAAAAGCTTTCGGCTGAGCGCCAAGTGAACTTTCTCTGGAAGGTAAATACAGCCCTTAGCACCAGGCTGAAAAACTCTGAGCTGTAACCTGTGCGGTTTGGCGTCACGGATGAGGTGTAGCAGGTTAAACGGAGCGCTCAGAAGCACGTGAGTGGTAGAAAAAAGCCGGATCAGTGGGCGGAGGCAACCCCACCGTGGTTTTATTGCGGCCTATTGAGAAGCAAATGTCTTTGAACGGCAATTCTGCCCACCACACATCCTAATTTAGCTTTAGAGCGCAGACAATGGGCAGCGTTCAGAAATAATCCAACAGGTGGTTGTGTCTTTTGGGTGATTGCTGCGGTTTGAATCCCCTCCGCCTGTCGCTCAGACGGGTGTGATGAAGAAGAAGCGGCTCTGCCTTGAATGTTGCATCAGTTTGACCTGCTTTGTTCTGCCTGCTTTATTGTCTGCAGCGGCATGAATCGGAGGGACGGCCCGGCTTTGTGCGAGCGTTGTCAGAGCACGATCGTAGCGGCAAAGTTGTTGCTGACCACCTAATCTGTGGCCTGGTGTCTTTTATTAGGGGGGGGTTGGGCCTGGGGGTGGGAGGGTTGGGGGAGGCATTATGGAACGAGAATTGGTCTGGTCCTTTTTTTTTTTTGTTTCCTCTCTTTTATCTTTCCTGTCATTATGTCAGCTCTGCAGTATTTAATGATGGCTCATCTCTTCAGGCAGTTTCAGGTTGCACTGCTGCAGGGGATTGGGGGGGGGGGGGGTCAGGGGAAGTGCTTTTTCTTTTCTTGATGTCATTGTCTTGAGAGAGGCACGGCCCGGGCTCGGTTTGTGCCACGAATGCCGCATTTATTATGATCTAAAAGCGGCGACAGGAGGGCAGATAGGATGACGGAGACCTCTTTCTCTTGACGCGCGCGTCTCAAATAACCCGTGACATTGGGTGGGTGCCTTTTATCCGGGTCCAGAGATAGTCGGCGAGGCCCGTCGGCCCATATTTAGAAGGCGTTCAGAGCTCCCGAGGTGGTCCGGAGCAACCCTGGAGATCTGGCCAACGTTGGACGCCTCGCCAGCAAAGGATCGATTTAAAAAAAAAAAAAAAAAAAAACCTGCAGAAGCTTGAGGTTGTGACGCAACACAGAGTTGGACAGACCTGACAGGCAGCCTCGTCCGTAAAGGGCAGATGGGTGTGGACGACATGGAAGTGGCTGTTTTTGTGTCACTATAATGTATGCATGTGACCTCCAGCCTCTGCCAAACAACAAGGTAAATACATGTCAAACAAGTGGACGGGGGGAGCTGCTGGCTGCCCCCCACCCCACCCCGCTTCCTACTTCGTTTTACTTCCTGCCATGAACGCCTGCAGCTCCTGGATCGTCCTCCTCCTGCAGTTGTTGCTTCATCGTCTCTGGGAAATGTAGGTCAAGCTGCTGCTCTGCAGGTGACTACCTTTTTTATTCCCCCCCCCCCCTCACCTGTCTTCTGTTGTCCCACAAACACCGTCACTATGTTAACTCTAGAGCAATGGTTCCCAGCCCCCACCCCTCGGTACCGGTCCATGGGGCAGTTGGTACCGGGCTGCAGAGGGAGAATTAAAAAAGCACGACTTACTTTTTTTCCTCCAGCCATTTTATTTATAATCTGATTCTGAAGTAAGTTTTATTTTGGAAAACTGCCGGCTTCTCGCCGCCACATCCGAGTCGGTGTAGAAAATCCATGCGCTACTTTCTGGAAGCGGATGCCCTGACCGCTAACTTCAAAGTCCCGAGCTAGCAAAGTTAGCAAATCAGAAAAGAGGAAATGGAAGAGGAGCCTTTGACTTCAAAATAAAAGAAATCTGCATTTAACAAGCAAAAAAAAAAAAAATCCAAATATGGAGGAGACAGTTGTTCCCACAAACCAGAAAATCAAGAGGACCTGGTTGTAGACAACATGGGCTCCCTGACATCATTAGCTGGAACAGGAAGTCCGGAACCGGTAGTTCACGTCTCACACCCCCTCCCCCTCCCCATTTTGGGGACACTCAATTAACTGGCGACCCTAAGATTTACGGGTCTTTTCAGCTTCAACCATTAAAGTTTTTACACCTGAGATTTCGCTCTGATGTCAGCTGATCGGTGGAGGATCGGGCTTCGCGCCGCTAAGCAACAATTCAAAGCGTCTTTTTCCCCGATAAAGCGTTGCAAAACCTTTTTTTCTGCGACAAGAACACGCTAATTCACGTTGATCGCATAAACGGTTGAACGTTGTGAGGGATTGTAAACACTGGAGCTAAAGTTGAACAGTTTTACCAATTAATATGTAATTAAAAACGATTATCGTTTTTGCCTCCTTTTAAGCTCACGTTGCACACCGAGCCGTTTAATTAAAGGTGCCGCAATCCTGAAAAATTGTAGAATTTCAGTTTCCGGCTAATGACGTCTTGCCGCCATCTTGACTCCGACCAGATCCCCCTGAAATATTCAGCAACCGGCTGTCTAATGTTACAAGGATGCTGCTAATTAACGGTGGATTCCCATTTATCATAGAAAACACCAGCTTTAGACGTCCCACCTTAAAAGTCAGACCAGGCTGAAGTTGATGTCTGACTTTTTTTTATAGCTTCCACTTTGACAGTTATGGGTTAAGAGAGAATCTAGAACCCATTTTAATGGAGAACGAATAACGTAGAAAGCAGCTGCAGAGATTTTACAGAAGATAAAGATAAACATTTACCCTCAAAATTGAAAGGAAACTGGAAAATTAAAGTTAGACGCCGACTTTAGGCTCGTACAGGCCGCTCCCTGAAAACATTGTCTGACATTAAAGCGTCTGTGGCCTGAAAAAATATGTGATTTGGAGTTTCAGCCGGGTGGTTGGGATTGGATGGCCCTTCCCTTTGTGTCGGGACATCAAGGTCCGGGGAATTCTCTGGGAAAATGGGAAATAAAATGAACATAAACTGATATGGAATTTGGCTTATTTATGCTAGTTTTTCCTCCCTGCTGTGTGTCTTTGACCAAATCCTCCATCCATCTCTAGAACCTGCTGTATCCCTTCCGGGCTCACGGGGTTGCTGGGGCCTATCCCAGCTACTGTTGGGTAGACCCTGAACAGGTCGCCGGTCTGTCGCAGGGCCACACACTCAGATTCACACCCTTGGGGGCGACAATCATGGACACATTTTAAAGCATGTTTTTTGGGAGGAAACCGGAGTGCCTGGAGGAGAACACGCAAAATCCACACAGAAAGGTCCCAGCCGGGATTTGAACCGGGACTCTGATGGGAAAGCCACTACACCACCATGCAGGCCCCTGACCAAATCATTCCTGGAAATCAGTTTGGTCATCTTTTCTCTAAATCAGAGCAACAGAAAGTGGTGCTGAGAGGACAAACCTTCCTTCAGCGGAGGCAACTGATCTGGCCTCTGGGGTAACTGGGCGGCCCTTTTTCCCCGCCGCCTCCTTGAGCTGCGCTCCTGCTCCTCGTCTGTTGCGGCAGCAGCTGTTGCATAATTTAGCTGTCGCCCCAGCAACACATCAGTCAGGAAGTGGGGAGCTGCACGGCTGTGGCGAGCGGATCGATGGGGATGGCGTGGAAGCTCTGAGAGGCCGGAGCGTTTGCCGCCGTTTTCTGCTCACGGATGAGGAGGGAGAAAGACACAGACGCACCCGGCTTTTTCATTTCGAGAGGAACATTTCAGGAAGGGCTCTCAACATGCTGTTGGGATCTCTGAAAACAAACCGTCCACGCAGAAGCAGCGAAGCTCCATGACCTCATCTGCTGGTGGCGTCCACGCTTCTGCCTCACATGCCATTACTGTCGGTAGCTTTTAAGTCATGTACTTAGCATTATTCCCTTTACTGGACTTCCTGTTATGTTGATGCAATGGGGCTGGAGTTACCGTCTGCCCTCTGTGTGTCCAAACTGTCTGCAAATGGAGGCTGTGCACAGGAGAAATAATGAGCCGGGCCGCGGCCCATTAAAACCTGTAGCAGAACAGGTCCAGAACAAAGCCCGGCTGTGGCGTGAGAGGCCCGCTGAAGCCTTTCCTCTGAACCGGAGGACAATCAGGGGCCTGTTGAGGTCAGCTCACCTGCTGGAGGTGTCAGGCGTTTTCTCAAAGGGTCCGTTTGTCCCAAATGCTCCCAAAATATAACAAAATGAGCACATTTGACCCAATAATTCAGTTTTTTTTTGCATTGACCTGCTGATTCCGATTTTCTTTTCCTTGGAAAACCTGTCAAAGCATGCAAACCGCATCACATTTAAAAATACTTCTTTGGAAAATCAAACAAAAATATGTTGTTTTTTTTAGATTCCAGACTCTTTGTCTCATTCAAAAAAATAAAATAAAACCAAAAACGATCACATTTTATTCCCTGTATTTCACCTATAACACATTTTTGACCTCAAATAGGAAAGAAAACATTGGATCCTATCGCTATTATTCTCTGAGGGAATTAGGATCACAAAACACATGAGAATTTATGATTAAGTTATTTATGATTAAAAGGTTAAAATTAGAAAATTGGGAAGCTAAGTTTTTTAATTTCTAATAAATTGTTCTGCAGCTTCTATTTTCTATTTTTCCTGTTGCTAAGTGATCAAAAAAGCTTTTTTATGGATAATATTTTCTAAAATGTGCTCGTCATTTTATGTGCAATAGAAACATAGAAATGTGTTTCATGCAATGGAAACAAAGTGGGGGTTTTTATAAGACAAAACAGCAGAACAGAACTAGAAGCAGCAGCATTTCCAGAAGAAAATGCTGGGTTGCTGAATGAAAATGAACAGTATTAATTGTCAAACACTAAAATAATTTGAGAAAGAAATGATCAAAGTTGACCATGAATGAAGTGAAAACAGCACAATAACAGAATAGATATTTTTGTGAAAAATGGCAGCTCCGAGTCTCGAACCAGCGAGCTTCTGCACCAAGCATCCCACGTGTATTTATTTCAATGGAGGCAAAGATCCTGGAAATTCTTGAACAGTTCAAGGATTTGAAGGACAAAAAGACATAGCTGGAAAAAGCTGAACATTTTAATAGTAGAATGGTTGAAATAGCTGAAAAATTTTAGGAGTTAGAGGCCAAAAAATGGCAGAAGATACAATAATAGAGAAAGAGAAACCTGAACGTCACATTTGCTGACTCGTTGACTTTTAGCTGATCCTGAAGCATTTTCAGTCAAATGTTCTGCAGAAACAGATCCTCATAAAGTGAATTCATTTTTTTAGCCGTCATTTTCCACCTTTCATATCTTAATTCATCCAAATTCAGTTAGTCTTTTGATGCGCTCTTATTTTGGCCAATTTTTCCTTAACCCCTTTTAGGCTCCGCGCACATTTCAGGTTATGAGTCTTTATGTTTTTCTTCAAAAACAGCAACGGTTCTGAGCTAAATTATACCATTTCTGAGATCGTCACTCATGTCAAACTGAAACAGAGGAACTTTTATTTTTATTTTTTTGCATTCCTGCTCCATTGTAACCCAATCGCTTGAAATGTTCTCGGGTCATTTTTAGTTGGAAGTTAATCAGAAGATTTTTGAGATCACAGTTAAAAAGACAAATCATAAAAAGTAAACATTTTTGCTGAAACCTTTTTAAAAGTTACAATAAAGTCAGATGTTTTGGGCTTTTAACTTTTTTTCTTCTTAAAAACCTTTAAAAAGGAAGATATATGGACATATTTAACTAATTCTTTACTCTGTATTTTGTCTAAACTTTCCCAAAAAGTTCAGAATTTAAAAAAAAAGAAAAGTTATTTGTGTGTTCCCTGCGATAACGCTACAGTAGAAGAAACAAACAACCATCTGTGTTCATTTATAGCCAAATATTTGAATAACGTGAAAACAAACTGGAATATTGTTTATTTTCAGTAAAGTTAGCGTTTTATTTCCTATTTTCCGTCCGTTATCCGTGAAAAATAAACATATTTGAAGAATTTCATTGATAGCAAAGTGAATAGTAGAAACTAGTTTAGGAAAAACCTTTCCTTTTCGTTGGTTTGACCTTCATTAATTCTAGATATTCAGCATTGTTGACATTTAGGATTCATAATCTCATATTTCTTGTTGCACCAGTTCCTGATTCCTGCAGTCTGTCTTTATTTTCCATGTGTAAATTGGATTTTCTGTCCGTCGTGTAAAATTAAAATCTTGCCGACATAAATAAACTGCTTTATTTTGTGCTGACCCTTTAACAGCTAAGTGCAGATCAACCAACAACCCCCCCCCCTCCCCAGAAATAGAGGTATTGAATTTAGTAGGGAGATGAAGGGAGTGGAGGGGAGTGGGCTGTAGAAGTGGTCTGGCTCGGCGCACGGCGCTGCCCCACCCAGAGGAAACATTCCAGACGGAATTAAAGAGTTAACTCTTCAAACAGTGAACATTCCCACCGGGGGCTCCGACAAGAGACGGGGGCGTTTGATGGGGGTGGCTGAGTGCATGTCCGTGCGGCAGTTTGTGTCTCTGGTTGGTGATCTTTTAATTCGTTTCACTGTCGCAGGGCTGTAAAGGAGGGAAAAAAAAAAACCCCTGAAGGGCCTGAAGGAGGAGGAGCCCGGGGAGGAAGTCGCTGCTGAAAGCAGAGACAGTTTTATTTTATTCGTTGTTGGTTTCTTTTGAGTCCCAAAGTGCACATCTGCTCCCCGCAGGCACCAGGAGGCTTCTGCGAGTGTCGCCGTTGAAGCTTTGCGCCCAAACTGATGTTGGTTTGGGGTCATGTTGGTTTATGTATCAGGTTTACCTTTAGCAGGATAGCAGCTGAAAGTATAAAACTCCATTTCCCAAAGTTCCACTGGACCACAGGCCTCATTCTAAAAAATTGGAGGGAGGCTAACACAAATTGGCCATTAAGAGTTTTTTTCAGAATAAAGTAAATTTGTCAACTTTGCACCCAAATAATTAGAAACTGCTACACAGCCTGCTTACAAACCTCCATTTGATGTTTTTTGGTTTATTTTTGTCCATAAAACGCTGACTTTCGAAACTCTGAAAAAAAATTATTTTGGTCGTTTCAGAGAAGACTGGTCTGGTGTAAATATGTCTATGCACCAACACAGCCATCAGACAACCTTTTACTCAACGCCACAATCTGCCAATTCATAGCAATAAACAGCTAAAAATGATCGCAGTGTCATGGAGTGTGTGTCTATATAAATGTCGTCGGCGACAGAAGCGACTCTATCGGCCATGTTGCTTTTAGGAAATGCATCCGTTGAGTTTATTGTCGTATGCAAGATCAACACAGGAAATGCTTGGGATGAGAAGAACAGTGTGACCTGCTAAAGTTGTAGAGAGGTACTAAGTAGTACTAGTAGTAGCAATAGTAGTACTTTGCAAAAATACAGATCAAACAGTACACAAATAAAAAATAAAGAAGCACAATAGAATTCGAGGGGCAGGAAGGGTTTGAATTGGTTTTGGGGCACGTCACTACACATGTGACAGCAGTGTTGAATGATAGTAGTACATACATGGTAACTTTAGTACTTCTGTACAAGTATTTTGAGCTTTAGCTCCAGTGTTGACATCCTTTGGACTACAGTACCTCTTCTGCGGTTTAAAAGCTGCTTTCCTCCACATCAGAACCAGCTGATTGGAGCTGCGGTGCGTCAAAGTGCGTGTGTCATTTAGACGTCACCGGTGACATCACAGGTGTTAAAGGGTTATGAGGGTCATTGAAAGGTACTATGAAGAGTTCAATTGTCGGACAGCTTGGGGATTGTAACTGTCTTTCATACGTTTGTGTTGGCTCCTGTATTGTCTACCAGAGGGTAGCAGGCGTAAAATATCATTTTTTCAAAATAAAAGTCCTGAATCATAGGGCATCTCCCTGACTTCCTGTTTGAAGCTATTTTGAAACTAACTGGAGCCAGTTACTTTCTCCATTCACCATTAGGTGGCTTATCGTGTAAGTAGGTCATGTCCCATTCTTTTCAGTGTAAAACGGCCCAACTTGGCAACATAACTATAGTTCAAGTCTTGTTTTTAATCTATTTTTCACATCTCACACCAGTGTGTGAGGTGTGGTAGCGTCCTGATACATATTTTTTAGATTTGAAATGGAGAGGAGTGGGCTTTTCATTGACATGTGAGCGGCGCAGAAGCCTTTGTCCTGAAAGGTCTTCCCTGAATTTGTCTGTTTGGTGCCCTGAAGCATTTCTGAAAACTTAATTTATCCTAAACGTATCAATGAAATGAGATTAAGGTCAGGTTCATTTTTACTTGGTTAAGATTAAATACAAGGATTTTCTATATTTAGCTTTTAATGGACAGCCTTGTAGCTCCTCCCCCGGTCTGCCATTATCCATAGATTTCAGGTGTAGCCGTTTCTATGATGTGATTTTTATGAGGACGACTTATATCACAGCTCAAAGTTCCTCAGCAGCTTGTAAAAGCTTGTTTTTCCACATTTGAGTCGGAGCTGAAAGTGGGAGACATCTTTTTTTTTATCTGCTGGTAAAAAATTTGATTTCAGACGTTAGTCGTAAAATAAAAATAGTCCCAGTATTTTTTTCTCTCACCCTTTGTGTCATTTAAACAGATTAATTTGAGTCTATTTAAATGAAGTCCGTTTCTAGGACACAAAAATTCAAAAACCAACAGGGAAACGGGAAAATTTGTTTTAACAAATACATTTTCCTCTATTATTGCATTTGTATTTTAGCAGGACAGTTGATGTTTAAATTCAAATTGTAGTTTTAGTTTAAAAAACAAACATTAAATAGTTTATATTAGTGCTATTTGTCCACCAGAAACACAAATAAATGAAAGTTTGATTATTTTTATTGTTTATTTGTCAAAAATACACTTGATTTAACAGTTTTGATCATTGAACAGTTCAGGTTAGCGTGTTCAGAATGTGTTTGTATTTGCACCAATGTCACATACAAAGATTTGGTAGTTTAGAGAAAGCTATAAATGTAGCGTTACTTTGATTTTGATGCTTTATTTTGTCTAATTTTAGGCAGAAATGCATGTTAGCACCATCAGTGAAACGAGAAACATTTTTTCTGAAGAACATCATTTTATTTGTAATAATAATACTGATTCACTTAATCTAAAGGCACCATCCAAAAAAACAACTACTTCATTTAGTCGGTAAATCTGTCAGTACTTTACTGATTTCATGTTTTATACATATTAAATCATTCCTGATTTAATTGGATCTACAACATTTAATTAAGAAATCTTTTAACTTAGGTTCCTTTTATGTATTTTCTTGTTAATGAAATAAAAGCTCAAAACTCTAAAAACTCCAAGAAGAAAGAAAGAAAAGAAAAACCCAGATTTAATGATATTCACATTTGGATGTGTTGTCAAAATAAGAAGTGACCGGGTGTCAAACTGCAGTTCAAGAGGTCCGATGTCCTGCTTGTTTTTAAACTAAGCTTTTTTTTACTGGCAAAACACACCTGATCCAGGTGATCAGCAGCAGGTAAGGGAGGGACATCCGAAAAACCGGCAGGACTCCAACCCCTCAGGCCTGGGGCTCAACCCCCCCCCTGCTTAAGAGAGCAAACAAATGTACCTAAAATGTACTTGAGCAGTAGTTCCTTGTTACCAAATGCATTGATAAGGTAAAGTTCTCCCCTTTGAAATCTGTAAATTCACATTTGGTTTTAAGTTGGCACATTAAAAAAATGAAGCAAAGAGTTTGCAAATTAAAGTTGTTAAATGGATGTAAAATGGATTTAAACCTAAAATTTTACGACTTTTTCTTTAATATTTGGCAAAGTTTTATCACGGTCTTTGATGACCTTTGGCTCTGCGGTTTTTGCTGACAAACGGAATCAACCCCGTGCTTTCACATCAGCAAAGCAGCAGTTGGTCTCTGAAATTCTTCAGTGTTCAGCCGGCCTGGAAGGCGGGGCCTCAGTCCCGCCGGACGTCGACTCAGCTCATGTCGAAGTGCAGAAATAGTTGGGACGGGCCAGGATTTTGTCCCTGTTGTAGCCTTTTCTCCGGATGTCTGTAATGTCTTCTCTGCTCCTCAATGTGGTCATTGTTCGGGGAAAAAAACTTTGTTTTGCATTTGTGTGAAGCCTCAGGCGGGAACCTGGATGGTGTGTCCACCTGGAGGGGGGGCTCATCAATGTGACAGTTGGAGCGAAACAAATCGCTTTTTTGTTTTTTACTCCTATGATAACTAGTTTCTCCATTTCTGCAACAGCATGCAAAAAAAAAAAAACAGATCAAAATCCGATAAGCAGCTTTTACAACAATCATTTGTTCTCCCATTTATAAGTAAAAACAGTTATATACTGCTCAGGTTGGTGTTTCTACATGTTTTGCTGAAAATATTTCATGTAATAAATGGAACAAATGTTTTATTTTCCAACACATGACTTTAGTTTTTGTTGGTCTTTTGGAAAACTCTCCTTGTAAAGCAACAGATTTTTGTATCGGAATGGTCTGAAAGGGTTGCACACGTGAGGTTGCATGACGTTTCGTCTGTATTTTCCTTAAAATTGAGAGACAAAACCCCTCACCAAACGCTTGTCAGTGTTCACATTTAAATGCAGAATGTTTCGTATCCACTCGAAATGTCACAAGTGTGTCTCTTTTTCCCTAAATGGACCCTGGAAGATAAACAGGCCTCTAATGAAAGCCGAGCTATCGATGTGTGCTGTAATCCGATCAGTTTGTAGTAAACCACAAGCGCCCCTTCTGCACACTGTTGCCGGTTTCATTTGTCCTTTACCACCACTCCCCATGAACAGATCTCAACACCTGCTCTTTAATGAAGCAAACAGAGCCAAACGAAACCAAGACATCCTCCACCTCCTTCAGCAGCTGCACTGAAACGCGGCCAAGGTCGTATGACTCTGTGGGTCTCCTTGAGTTTTATATAGGCCGACGACACAATGATATATATGTGTTTATTCATATACAGTGCACACGCACATCAACTGGTGTTTGTGCTGAGCTGCAGTGACCTTTGGCACTCGCAGCTCCAGGTCCTGTTGTCCTTGCAGCCCGTATGTGGGTCATTCATATTTAAACACGTGAAGTAACCTGGAGACCTATTGAACGTAGGCAGAGCGCGGCCATTATTGACGTCGCTTTAGTGGTTTGGGGGTTGTTTTTTTTATTGGGATGTGATCTTTTTGATTTTGGCTAACAGCTGCTCTTCAGTTTGGGGGAAAAACTCTGAACAAATGGGCAGTTCTACAACTTAATGGGTTACACAGCCATTTGCCAAATGGTTTTGCTTTAAATCCCGAGGTTGACGGTCATAAGTAGGTAAAACATTTAACCCCACGTTGCCTCCAAATGTCTGAAAAAGCATTCAATTGCTTTAGATACTGCTGTCCGAGTGGCAGGAATGCTGAAAAACCCTTAACAGCTTTTGTTTGCTTTTACATTGAGAGGACTAAACCACCTGGAAACGTCACACTCCAGGTACAACCACAGACATGTTCACCGTACAGATCATCTCTGATGTCTACCATTTTATTTTGAAAATCCCAAAGTGGGACGGGGACATCGAGCCGAGTGTAATCCACGCAAACTGCAATTAGGCGGGACAAGGCAAAATTTGATGTTCCAGTCCAAAAAAGTCTAATAATCCTGAAATTTGTGATCTATTAAAATCATAATCATGTTTTCTTCATTTTTATGGAAATCTTCCCTCTTAAAGTTGTCATGAATAGTAAATTAACCAATAAACAACTGAAAACCTTTTGACACAAGGCTGTACCACCTTCATTTTGGGTGTAAAATGGCTGCCCTTTGACCCCAGCTTCCAGTGGTCATTTGAGGAACTGTAATGTCTACTTTT
Organism: Oryzias sinensis; assembly: GCA_037389245.1. Classification (NCBI taxonomy): domain Eukaryota; kingdom Metazoa; phylum Chordata; class Actinopteri; order Beloniformes; family Adrianichthyidae; genus Oryzias; species Oryzias sinensis. The sequence goes on along the minus strand of CM074489.1, from coordinate 16,323,731 downwards.
TGGTTTGTGTCCAATTAAGGAACAGACGGTGGTAGATGCAACAGGTGCTCATGAGTTTTAGTGGCTTATTGAGCCGGTTCACCAGGTGAGCTTTATCACCTGCAGACTCATTGAAAAAATAGGAACCAAACCAAACAGGTCCTTTGGCTAAATTTGCTTTGGTTTTAAAACTTGTGTTTTTGGAAAATTTAAAAGGTCAGGCTACAGAAATAAAAACATGAATGCAATCTGAACAGAATTTTACAGTGCTGTAAAATGGGTTTTTTATGATTATATATTTTTTAAATATGTTTATTGACTTTACAGAAGAGGTTCCATGACATCATGAGTTTGTTAATATAATCCTCTACACACCAGCTGTTGTGGTATTTTTGTTTTCACATCAAGATGTCATTTGCTCAATTGAAAAACACAAAGAAGAGAAACAGCTGTCTGTTATTCTGTACATGTGAAAATAAAAAAAAAGTCCTTTCTTCATTATAAACTCAGGTGAACTTTTTTTAAACATTTAAAACTTAATAAAGAATTTAAATACATGACTTAAAGTCCTATGCCAATTATTTTTTTAAATCTATCTTTAAAGCATTTCCAGTGGCTTTTAAATTATGACGATGCTGTTTTTACGGCAAATTTAAAAAAAAACTGTGTTGTTTTTTAGGACATAGTTTCTGTAGAGCAGCAGGACTTTTATTAGAAATTCATTTCTGAATTGTGGGCGGGACCATTTGCATGGAGTAAGCCCGCCCCCGTTTCCCATCATCCTCTGATACAAGCACTCTCCTGCTAGCTTACAAGCCGTCACAACCCCCACCTAACATTAGCGGTGCAACAAAAATGGCGAGCGATCTCGGAGCTATCCAGCTGTGCAGTTTAGATCCAGATTCCAGCTCAAATAAGGAAGACGAAGACGTTCATGGATCTATTTGTCTACAAGTGGAAGCATCGGAATGGAGCAGAGCAGGGAGGTTGCCGTAGTAGCTTCTGCATCACACCTGCAATTGTTTTCCAAGTGCTTTCTTTCGTCTGCTCCTGATTCACTATGATTTTTAGTTTGAAATGCACAACAATAGAATATTTTTAAGCTTCATTTTCTTTATATATGTCCTCCATCATGAGAAAAATACCACTAGAACATGTTAAAACACTGTCTTCATCGGAGTGGGTCTTTAACGGAGTCAGGTGCAGAAATCATTCGGACAAACGCGATTTTGTTTTTGTTAGCCATTTTTCTGGATGTCTGTAATTTCTTCAAACCGTTGTGTTGAAGGTGTTTCCAAAGAAACAATGGTTTTGTCTGGGTTTGGTTTGACTCCTTGTGCAAAAAGAGGAACAGTGAGAGTTGTGCGTTGTTTGTAGCCGTCTCGGCTCTCCTTTTGCTACTGCTTTGGCTTTGCTCCAGACTAGTGTCAGGGGCCTGTAGGTGCTAACTGGGCCACTGTGTCAAAGCACTTGGGTAAATGCTGCGGCTGACTGGGACCTGGCACCAAGCCACGCAGAGAGGAAGCAGCTGAAAGAGGTTCGGAAGGCTTTCCCTGCACGCCTGCCTTCTCGCTTTTCTCTCCTCATCGCGCTCGCTGCCAGAGTTTTGTGTAGTTTATAGTAGTGTGTGCTTGTTTATCTTCAAACACAAGCTCAGTGTAATCATAGACTTGTAAGAGGGAACAACCACCAAGGAGGAAGGCAGAAAAAAACCTGGCTGCAACCCAGGAAATGTCACGTTACTCTTAACAGCCATGTGTTCACAGCTCGGCTCCCAAAATGTTTTTTTTTTTTCCCTCTGCACAACCCTGATGCTGCTCTCCTTCCTAGCGCTGCGCGAGGAAACGTCCACACGGAAACTGGGACTTGTGTGTCTGTCAAAAGTCTTTTAGTCCTTCCTCCTTTACTTACTTCTGACTCAATGAATTTCAGCACACACAGAGAAATGAACTCGTAATTTTCTTCATCGATGACGACGCAATATTGCAAAATTTGGAATAACAAGGACAGATCTCTTTTGAAATGTGGGTGCCTCTGAAACAACAATTGAGTCATCACTTGAAAGAGAAACGCTGGATCATTTCAGATTACAAAATCCTCCAGACCCTGACCCATAGTTTATCTGGTTAATAGACAATCACACTTAATGGAACTATGAACTATGTTAACATGGTCGATAATTTCGTAGGCCTTTGTAGTAAATGATTGACACAAAAAATAAAAATGTGAGCAGCAAAAAGGAATTTTTGGAAGTACTTTGTTTGTTCTGCTGCCTTTTTTTACAAATTCTGTTTTGTTTTTTTTTAAGACGGAAAAAAATATTTGAAGGTAAAATATGGTTTAATAATGTTTGTAGTAGATTCGGATGTCCCAACCCCCAGTGGAGCCAACCTCGATTAGTCAGCCATCTGGTCAAACAAAGGCGTCTCAGGTTTTCCTGCCCTATATAGATGTGATTAGAAAACCAAGGGAAGTTGGTTGCTCTCAGCGCCAGCAGAGTGAATGGTCAGATTGATTGTTTAAAGGAAGTAGTAATAACATTTCCTGCCTTTCCTGAGGATTGTCAACGCATAAAATGCGACTTTGCATGTTTGGAAAAACGTTCTAATACGTGCAGAATTGAGCGCCTTGACAAAATGAACCCAAAAGAATGAAGCATAAGGTGGTTTTAGTCTGTGTTTTCAGCAGCGACAGTCATTTAAGGCAGTTAGGAAAATTCAATCCATGTAATGTTCAACATTTGCGTCTTTGTAAATACTTTCCTATTACAGTCTGTACTGCCTATTATCTGTATATCGTATTACCTGCTTCTATAACAATCTCGTGTCCCCATGAAAATCGCTTTAATCTAATCTGAAGATGTTTATGCTTCACCTCAGTGATGGTCTTTTACTGGAAGACTAGAGCTGAGTCAGACTCATGATGAGGTTTTTTGGGTTCTGTCATTTCTTTTTATGGCAGTTTTTTTGTGTGTTTTATGTTTTACACTCATAGAAAACATTCGATGATAACTAAATGTTTGAATATGTACAAGTACGCTTTCATATGCTTTGATCATCCACTAGAGATGTTTCCTCTTTTCTTGGGAGATGAGCTCCAGATGTATGGCAGGCTGCCGCATCCAAGCCTATAGGTCCCTGGAGGGGTGGGGGGTGCTGTCCTGATAGGGGTGGAATACCCCTGCACACCTAAATCCAACTGATGAAAAAAAAGGCCCCTTATCAATTGGACCTAACAGTAAGATGTAAAACTGCGCTTAGGTCTTGAATATTTGATAACTCATCGTTCCAGGAACAGTCATAACACATTGTTTCCTTGTAATATCGCGGTACACCTTTCACAGTCACAGATCTTTTTCCCCTCATCACTGTGGTTGCTAGCATCCCCTGAGTTAAAGCACACACGTCTCCTTGCCAGTAACCACCTTGCAGCACGCCTCCACCGTACCAAAGTAACAAGTAAAAAAGTTTTGTTCCCGACATTCAAAACAGGTAATCGAGAAATAAATTTGAACAAGTTAACTGTACCGATAAGAATTGTAAAGCACAGCACATCCGTCTGTCCTGGCCAATGTCCGAGGAGATCTTTAGTCACATGGTGTTGTTTGAAAGCTTTGGTCCGATCTGAAACAAATCGAGCGGACTCAATTCAGAACCAAGTTTTTCTCCAGTCTGAATACACCCTAAATTTTGAAAGAGAAGTGTGAAAATGTTCATGTCTGTCTAAGAAAAGTGCAGAAAGTGTGTAGTGAGACGTTTTACAGCGATGGCTGGTTATTTTATAGAATATAACTACCGTGATAAACGAAGGAAAAACACTGTACTGACTCTTCAAATCGAAGACCGACTGACTGACAATAAGTTATCGTCTGCAAAGAAATCAACTTGCAAGAGTCTACGAGTTTTCTGTCCCATATTTGACAAGTCACATTAAGGTTATGCCAGTACACTGAAAATGTATATGAAGACCTATCGGGTCTGTGCCATGTCTCCAGCTGCCATTAGCATGAGGGTGAGGTGGATACATGCTCTTTAAAAAGACGTGAGATATGTGAGGTATTTTTAGGCAGAACTTGAAGCTCTGAAGAAGAAATGTCTAATAGGCACTTTAGATGGTGTGATAGGACTCACAAGAGCGCCCCACAATGCAGTTGGTCTCCCTTAAACATGAATCAATTACTTAGAAGTAACTTTAATATCTGTTGCTTTTCACTCCCCAGAGCAAGAAGAAGAGGGTTTAAATCAGATTATCTGAGCGGGCGCCTTGAAAGTCAGTCGTTTGAAAATGTCGTTGCAGAGATCTAGTTTCTTCTGGCCCCGAAACACCAGAGCAAAGGGTTAACTTCCAGAGGTCTGTATGTGGTGGCACAGATGTGATCCACTAAAATGTTTGCTCTGCCTGTGAAAGGGCCTTTGAACCAATGAGTGTGAACTTCTGGCCATACCACCCTATAAACGTTGCATTTGTGTGAGGCAGCGAAAGGGGCCATCTAGTGTAATGGGGGATGGGGCCTCTGCCTCTGGAATGTGGTGTCTTGGTGAAAGGGTTGGAGCTGAACAAATGCAGTCAGTTTATTTGGCAAACCAGACATACTTGTTACCAATAGACATGTTTATCCAGGAGCAGTATATCCAGAGCTCTTAAGGTTCAAGACCCACCACAGTCTTTTTTTTCTCTCTCTGTTTGGTTGAAAAATCTCAATGAAAGTCGGGAAATTGTTTATCAGTGTAAACGTTTTGAGTTTCATGTGTCCGTCTGCCTGCCTGTTTTCTCGTGTTTGTCTCTATCCCCCTCTCCCTTTTCTCCGTCTTATTTTTTTTTCCAGCTTTGTAATTGGAGTGATTAATGGAGGGAGGGGTGGTCTTGCCTGCAGGCCTGTTTTTCAGTGGCCTATTAAGAGGTGCAGCAGCGCTTAGACCAGGACAGGTAGCAGCATGCTTTGCTTCTGGACGTTTAGCCTGTCGCCCACCACTTTGTCTGCCAAAACCTCCGAAAATCTCTTCCGGCCCCGAACATCACCGAACGCTCCGAAAGCAGGCAGGCCCTCCTGGACGTGGGATTTTTTGATGCCTCCTAACAGTTCTTAATGAGAGCATGGCATCAGCGGTGGATCTGCTTCTAAGTAGAAACTCAGCCATATGTTCCAGAGTGGCAGTGAGATTTAGTTCCTTCTCGTCGCACATAGGATCACGATTAGCGAGAGCCTTTGTTGACGGTAGCGTATGGCCAGCTCATCATGAAATCCTTTACAATAGTTAGCAGATAAAGGACGCCATCCGCTCAGTCTAATTTGCCTCAGCCGCCCCCCCCCCCCCCCACGCGATGGAAAGAGCTCCTTTAAATGTGTCCTGTAGAGAGATCATTGCCCCGATTATTTGATTTGGATTAAAGATTTCTGTCCCCCGTTATGCGCGTTATTGCCGGCATGCTGGGAAGAAGCGGATTTGCTTTCTGTGACGACGTGAGGGGTTCCTATGCTGAAGCTTTAGGCCATTTCCGCGCTGCTCCTCCTGTAGGATATTAGCTGCCATTGTTGGCTGCCGTCCAGATTTCTGCTAAAGGCCTTGATTGTGATTAAATTACTGCTGTTGTGTCGGCTTGAGAGATTTTTCTTCCTGAACTGTTTTGACAGCCACCAATTTAGCTAAAAATGATTTGTCCGGGAATGAGATGTTAAGCGTACCTGTGGGATGAGACGGCCTCTACTGTTACTGTGAGATCCTGTTTCTGGTGTACAGGAATGTTAGTTGGTAAATCTCACGAAGCACCCCCCCCCCCCATGATTTCCTCCTGTTTTCATACCGGCTGCGATTGCACTAAAAAACACTGCAGCATTTGGTTAACTTTGATTTACTGCCTCTGGTTGCTATAGGGATCCTGCCTCTGTGAACACGAATTCTGTTTTCCTTGAGGATAGGTGTGGCTGTTTACACCATTCCTGCAGATGACTGCAATTTGATGAGGGTTTCCCACGGAAAGCTTCATTATGTTACGCAAAGTTAGGGTGTCTTGTTGGAGGTTAGGGGGTTAGGTCACCCTGGGAGCTATGATCCTCTCTTCTCAGTTTCGCTGGTTGTGGCTGTGGGTGACTGAGGATGATGAGTATTGACGTGTGCTGCGAGATTGCGTCCGGAGGGGGGCAGGGGACTTCCCCGTGTTTGCACATCCAGGGCTATTGATTTGGGCTGCCTATTCAGTGGCCATGGCCCAGGGGACTTGATCTGCAGCGCACAGCTTTGAAGGGTGGGACACAGAGAGCCATGACTGTAGTTTGGCGTAGGAGGATAGGGGTTGGAGGTATGGCTCAGGGCTAATGGCGCTCTTGGTTGGCGTAGATGTCTGTGTTCCTTCATAGCCTTTTGTTAAGTTCGCAGGATCACACTGGAGGGCCACAAAACAGCATCTGTCATCAGGTTTGCCTCACATTTCAGTTGAGCTGTGGTGAGATTTGTTATTTTAGCCTTCCTTCTAGTCATTAATTCACTTTTTTAATTTATTTTTTATTGTTTTCCAATGTCCTGCTTCAAGATATAATAGCTGCTCTGTGTCCAGGTTACTTTTTGTTGTTTTTACTATCCAAAAAGGGATTTCCATTGTGAGATTTATACACTTTCCAAAGGCAATTGGACACTTGGAGACTTCCCGTCCACCTCTAAGTGAAAGCACATCACATGATGCTTTTATTAAAAGCGAGCCTCTTCATCCAGTATCAGCTCCACTATCAAATTGGAGAAGTGCTGTCAACATCCTGAGCAATCAATGCCATCAACCCCCCACTCCCCAAGCAGCAGCCATTAACCCCTCTTGTTCCGGCATGCCTGGCCTCACTAAAATGGTGGCTCTTCTGCAGACATCTATCTATAATGGCTGAGCAGAATTGCCTTCAAGCAAATGCATCGACATTCAACTAGACGTGTGTTGCATAGGTTGTCTGATGGAGAGCTATGCAAAGAATGTCAACTTGTTGAAGGTTGTTCATTGTAGCGCACGGCGATAATGGCAGCATATACACGCTGCTTTTCCACAACATGTTTACGCGCTGGATTCCTTGGTGTGAGGGCCTCAGAGGGAGGGTGTTACTGCTGGCAACCTTAGAAACTTACTAACTTGTGTGAGAAATCATCCAACCCCAAAAAACCTGTCCAGGTGTCAAGTGTGTATTGATCACAAGAAAAGCTCCTGGTGAAAACAAACTCACCACCATCCTATTAATGGCTTTAGTCTGTATACTTATTAGGTCTATGGATGGCCTCCCAATTCGATTCCAGACCAGTGGTTCCCAGATCAAACTACAATTCTTCTTATTTCATATGAAGGTCAAAAATTCATAAATATTCTTATATAAATTCCCATATATTCTTGAAAATTAGTGCATTTAGTGTGTTTGTAGGTCAATTTAGTGACTGTGGCCTTGAAAAAAACATCGAATCATGGCACAAACTGTCATTTTAGTCAGTTTGTGAGTTGTCAAATATTTCATAGTTGTAAAATATTCTGTAGCGGCCGGCAAGGAAGCCGACGGGCTTTTTATCTCCACTCCCCCCACTACCTTGTTCAGACGCAAAGGTCTCGTACAAGGGTCCTGAGCTTGACTTTTTGTTTGTAGGAGTCACATGTCTGAGATAAATCTGCAAATACGTGAAACCGCGACTATTTGAACACATATTTAAAATCTTTTTCGTTTATTTGTTTGTTTTTTTATATGGCTTTTTAGTGCAACTCAGAAAATATGGTACTTTGTTGTCTTACCAGCTGTATAGTTAGTTTTATATTCACTTCTATACGGTTTCTGCCTTGAAATTGGAAAAAAAATCGTTTGCTTCTCGTCTGTGAGTGAGAAAATAAAGGCAAAAATGAGTAATGCTGGAGGAGCCCCTTGAACTCCAATTCAAAAACTTTCCATAAACACAGCCTGAGCTTTTAAAGAGACCCCCCCCCCCCTCCCTGTTTTGCTTTGACAGTGCCCAGCTCCTGCTCCATCTTGGTCATCTACCTTATTCTTATCCCTGATTTGGCACCGAGCCACTTGGTCGTGTATGGCCATAATGTAATTAGGCCACCCACCGCCTGGCCAGTAAACCTACTAATAACATGAGGGAAACAGAGAAACGCTTATGTTCTGCGTTTATACCAGCAGACGCACACACTGTGGCCTGTGCCGCTTTAGTGCAGTGTTGCATGCTCGGCCATAATGAAATTAGTCTGCAGAATTTTTAGTCTGGCGTATCGAGCAACTAAAAGGCAGATTCGCTTCTTATTTCTGAAAAAATGAGTGCTTTCAAAGACTGCGCACTAGAAAGAGGCATGTGTTTCTGCATCAACACAGGCTCAATGAAAAGACCCATGCACCTCATGGATTTTAATGAACAATGTCAGTACTTTCTCAGACGGGTTGCCTGCTTCTCTTTCCAGTAGCGCTTTAATTCTTTCAGAGTTGCAGGCATCTGTATTTAAAGACCCTTTAAGCCCATTGCATTAACATCTATCTTTACTTAACATTTGTTTTAATTTCGCTTTTCTGCTGTAATATTTTTGTTTTGTGGACCAGTAGACTTCTCCCCTTAAGTTGTTGGACAGATGGGCTCGTATTTGAGTCCAGAAAACATTGGAATGTGAGCCAAAGAGTGTAAGATACTGAGACCCCGTGTCTGCAAAACAAACCTAAATAATCACACACACCCCTCCTCCTCCTTTTTAAACAGAAGGGGCTGTCAGCCCTTTAAAGGAAGCAGTAAATGTTTTGTCTTTCTAATCTCACTTACCCCCCCAACTTAAAAGGAAACCTATGACGATTTTAGTGTTTTTTCCTAGATAATATCTTGGTATGGGGTTGTATATATGGGCCTTAACATGGGCTGAAGGTCAAAGTCTGAGTTGGCCTCATCACTCTATATAAGTTTGCAGCAGTTGCTCATCCATTTACCATCTTTGTTTTGGGACAACACTTCATGTCAGGAGAAGTCGGGCTGTGATGAGCCAAGCAGGCGGGTACACCAGGGTGTTTGGGTGGATGGATATTTTTTTGGCTGGGACCTCAAGTTAATTATGTTTTATTTTATTTATTTTTTTCGGGAGGCTTTCCTGCTGTGTGGATTTGTTTGTTTGTGTGAAGTCTGTAAATTTCTTAATGTCATTGCTGTTGTTACCCAGTAGGAAGGAGAGATTTGGATCAGCGCTTTCATTTAAAGACCAAATAATCTCACTGTAATTGGTGCGAGACAGAGAGAATCACTGTTCCCAGTGGTTTTTTTCACACGACCATATTTTACTGCTAAATTAAATATTCAGTCGTGAGTTAACGTAGATCATGAGAAATGTGCCTCATGGATTGTGATTCCTACTGTTATTCTATAAACAACAAAAAATGTTTTTTTTTTTTTTTTTTTGATGATTTGAGTGTTTGCAGGGTTCACAAAAATGGAATAGTTTCACCTCATCTGCTAAATCAATCCTGATGTTTAAAAATCTTTCATTTTGTATTTCTGTGTTTAAGGATCACCACAATTTTCCATGTCTTTTAAAGAAATCTGTTTAATTGCAGCACACAAGTGAGAAAAACCTTTCCCAGATAACGGAATGATACTTTTTTCAACTTAAACACACAGAGACAGAAATGGACTTTTCCATACAGTAATTAGAATAAGGTTTTACTCAACCCAGAGCAGTACACCTCTTGTTCATAGCTGCACGGTCTGGCTAAGGCAGAGGTTAATGAAGTGTTTGTGCGACTCCATGAGGGGGGAGTTTGGCTGAGATTAAGTGCTAGATGGGGCTCTGCAGCAAAAGGGCATTGCTGTACCTCAATAAAGTTCCATGCAGCCCAATATGATAATGAACTGCGTTGACGAATGTCACAGGACTGAAAGGAGGTTTTTGTTGCTCCCAGAAGACAACAGAAAAAGCTTGTCTGGTATCTGGAAAAAGCTGCTTTCAGCTCAAGAAAACTTTATGAAACATGTGGTTTGTACCGCTCCATCTGGTTACAACATCAGTCAGTAGTTTGTATTCAAGCAGCTGCAGTATCTTTACTTTTTGTTGCACTACATGGTTGTGTACTTTCTACCGGTGCGTTAGATCTCAGTAGTTTCAGAGGAATATTCAGTTAGTTGCCAGATTTAATTTTGCTCAGATATAGTGTATGAATTAACTTCCTTACTTTACTTTGCAACCTAATATTAGTATGTACCTGCCGTGGTAGGAGTACTACTTTTAAACATAACTAACTTTAACCTTTAATTTGACTTTATTTTGTCTACTCAAAGGCTGTTTCCGTGAAGGAGCTGCATTTTGAGTATTTCAATGACAATAACAAATTTTGAACATCAATGCCAGAGACTTTGGGAAAACTCTGTCATTCTATTGCTCAGAATATACCATCCTTTTTTTTCTACTTTTTTTTTACATGTTCTAGAGAATCCTCATTATTTTTCAGGCTATTTTTTCTTTATAGTTCAACTTTTTCAAGTCATAAACAATCAAATGCCTCAATAAAAGTACATGGTCTCAAGTCAAGTCTTTGAAATATTTGACAGATTTCATGAAGCCTGCAAGGGGCGTGGCCTTCCAACAAGCTCACTACTGATTGGTGAGATGTGGTTGCCATAAAAATTCAGACTGACTCTGACCAATCAGTGCTTACTGACGACACTGGTTCCAACATGGCAGCGTCCGTATAGCACCTGAATTGACTTCATTTCGTTGGAGTAAACCATTTCACATCACACTATTTCAGTCCAGGTCTCATATACAGTCAATGCTCAAGACAAATTATATTTTGGAATGCAAACTACTTTTCACATTAAGTTATCAACTTTTAAGCGGTTTATTTTATTTTTGACTCATGTTTCACACATGCTTTCCATTTTCCCATATCTCACCATCATTTTGTGAACAGATTTTTCTGTCTCCATTTCCTCCACCTAAGCTAAAACAGGAAGCTTATTGTTCCAAATCCACCAAATTCTTCACAGGAAACCAACTTCCTTCTCTGTAAATTGTTGACCGTTCACCAAAAACGGCAGCTCCTTTCTCCAAACACCACTCCCTGGTCTTTTCTTATTTAGAACAGTTCCTCCCGTTGCGATTCTCCATTGTTTAGACTCCAGGTTGGGCTCGCGTTTTCACCAGAAATAGAACTTTTACTCTGTTTTAGTCTTTAATGATGTTTAGACGGAGAATTTGGACAGAGACCCAATAAGACAAGAGGAGAAGATGAGTGAGTTGGATTTAGAGTCCATGTTTGGTCACCTTGTAAATGCTTCCTCATTTTCCACACCTTTGCTTTGTATTCTCAATCAAAACAGACGTGCAAGTACAGGGAGGAATTGTGTCGTAACGGTTCATTAAATGATGGTGTCATATTCTTTTCCTGCTATCGTAAAACTGTGCAGCGTGGCTCGAAGGGATTCATTGAAATGATCATGAAACGTGTTAGGCAAGCCATGTAAATGTCTGTTATAGAAAGGCATGAACATGCAGGAGTATTCTTCTCCTCTGGAAGCCATTTCTGCAGAAGCGCCAGCCGTTATGAGGCAGGAGGAGGCTAATCATAAGGAGTGCTCCCAACACATCAGTAGCCGCTCTAACTCAACAAAAAGCAACATGGTGTTAACATTCCTCAGCTGACCAGGGTCCCAATTCAAGAGCCAACATGTCTGCTCCTGGTTAATGGCTCATGTTATAATTACTGAGCCCGTGTGTGTGCGCTGTAAAGAAAAATCACTTGAAAAACAGACATGTTTTTCTATAGATAAAACCGGATTTTCATGATGACAAATGTCAGGAGGGATTACGATCTGAAACGGCCTTTTGTTGCTGGATCTCTGTCATATATCACCAATGATCTCAGATAAGAAAATTCTGCTCTCCATCAGTCTTCTCTTAACAGTTTCTGGAGTTCCACTGTGAATCGGTTCGTTTGCGAGTTGGAAACTCTCAGATGTCAGTGGCTGTTGTTCCCAGTGACGGGCTTTGTTTGCCACGTTGTTTGGTATGGTGGTGGAGGTGAGATGATTTGGGATTTTCAGCCTCTGGTTCCGGGCATCATGCTGCCGTGAAGTCTGCTTTAATCTAAGTAAAGTCAAATGTTTTACCTCTCAGATCACGCGTCTTCGTTTTCACATGACTGCAATTACAAATACATTTCGAATAATTATATTAAGCTATAAAATAAGTTACTGTTGGTTAGAAATAATAGAAAAAATCTGAACTAAGATGGGATCTATTGCTTTCTAAGTGGGATGATTTTCTCTTGACTGGTGGGATCAAACTGGGTTCTGTATAGATGTTCCATCTTTATCATGAGTTCTGTGGCGAGAACTATGAATAAAGTGATGGATGGTGACATTATTTCTAAAATTGTTACATGATCTTCTGACCGGATGACCCAGCGGATGCCGAATCATGACTGTTTGGGTAATAAACATCCATGAAGACTGATGTAGTAGATTCATTTTCAAATTAGTCTTTTAAAAAAGATTATTTAAAGCCACTGAAAAATGCAGCCATTTTTAGTGTTTATCTACTCTTGTGTTGGGTAATTTACAACTCTAAAATTAACGTTTATATATTAGAGATCTTGTATTTGAACTGGCATTAGATGAGAAAAATTTTGGGACCATTATTCTGAAAGAACGTTTACAACAACAACAAAATCAACACTTACTTCACATAATAGGTAACGCTTATTTAAAATTGCTGTTACCCAGTGAGCGTTAGGTGAGAAAAAGTGTTTTACGTTGAAATAAAGTCAATGTACAACAATAAAATCAACATTTATATATCATTTCTATATTCATGAAACAATGGTGTTAAATTTTGGTGTCATTACCCCTTTTTTTTTATTTGTATTAGGTGATAGAGATATTTTATATTGAAAAAGGTTGATTAACAACAATAAAATCAACATTTATATATAATAGACCCTTTAACTGAACTGGCATCAAGGGGAGAAAATATAAGGGACTCAAATATGATCTATATTTAAATTACCCCTAAGGTGAGGAAAAATGTTAGGACTTCTGTATCTCTTATTGAAATGTTAATAACTAATGAACACATATTAAAACAAAAGTTTCGGAGAACATTTTATTAATAAACTTCTCATTTCATGATCCCTAAAGGAGCAACTATAGCTAGTAGTCATGTGCAGTGGAAAGGTAGATCCCTGATCGTGTTCATATCATATCACATGTTTAATCATATGTGTTACATGTTCATCTTGTCAAAACTGTTGTTCATTCAATGCAAAGCTTTATGAAATTAAGGTTCAGCTTCAGGCAGCTGCAAAAATATCTTTACAGTGGAAGGTTTTTTAGAATTTTTGCGAAATCCTAAAAAACAACGATGGAAACATGAGTGGGAGGGTTTAACCTCAGGATGGGCCGTCGTCCGTCTCTGTCTGGTCAGTAAGTAGCCCGCTATCACCCGCCCTCTTCCACCGTGGTTTCAGCTTTCAAAGAAACAGCATCATTACGTGACACACAAGTTTGGCATTTATCACACGGCAGCTTATCTCTGTGCGATCTGGATCTAAAAAAACAAAAGCAGAGAGCTTCCGAAAGGAACGATGCGTAATTGAAATAGTTGGGATATTACATTGGAGCTCACGTCTGTGTTAAATGCTGCAGACGTGGAGGCCCTGCATATGTGTTTAGACGGCTAGTTTGCAGAGACCACCACAGACTTGAAACAGGAACCACTTGTAAAGCTCAGCATGGTGCCTCAGCTATGTGCGGACAGATGCAGATGCCGTTGGAATTTTAAAGACAGGACTTGGTCATATTTCTGACGGCGTTGCGCAGATGACTAATCCAATTCAAAATCAGTCTGGTTCCAATGTTTACAGTACTGGGGTACCTTTAGGTTCCGTTAAATCTGTAGGTGTTGGGTTCCAAAGGTGATTCTTTTTTTTTAATGGTTACTGTGGGTTTTAAAGCAGAGTTAATGCAGAGGCTTACATCTTGACAATGACTGGACGGTACTGTTCTGTCCCTTTAGACCTTTGTTTAGAGCTGAAGTCAGAAACACCTTGACCTCTGCTCTCTCCTAGTAATGTCCCTCAGGGACTGTGTGTTTGTGTGTGTATAAACACATTTGTGTCCCCCTAACAGAGCCAAGGCCAATAACCCAGAGGCATTCATGATTATCGCAATCATTCCCGCAATTGACCAATTAACTTCACATTAAAGAACATTTGTGAATAATAACCCTAATCCTGATTCCTGTAGTTGCTGGCATACAGTAATCCTATTTGTAAATGGTAAATTGCGTATACCAGGCCTGCACAATAAATTGCAAATTTATCGCAATATCAAGCTGTGCAATACCCATATCGCAAAGGTTTGTGAAAATTGCGATAAATGGTAACCTTAAATGTGCGATAAGTCTTATGGCAGCTTTAGGTATTTAAGAAATCAAATAAATCCATTTATGCATTTGACCAATCAGATGGTCCCCTTGCATGTTAGATGCTCGCCTCCTATGTAGACAAGGGTTATTTGGAATATAATTTCAGTTATGTTATCAAATTTAACGGTTTTCCGGGTAAATGGAAATGATGTTTTTGGTTGTTTTGCTATTTGTTCATGTATCACAAGTTATATTGTCATCGCAATATTGATCACTCATATCGCAAATCGCAAGTTTTCCTCATATCGTGCAGCCCTAGCGTAATTTTTATGTGGCACGGCTTTTTTAGCTTCCTTTAAAGCTAGAAGTGCTTCACAGTCACAGTCCCTTTCTGGCATCAACCCGTAATCACCAGTTTACGGGTTGGGGGATTATGGTGGTTCAATGTCTATCCCAAGACACTTTAACACGGAGGCAAGCAAGCCGGGAACTGAACCTCTTCCGATCTTTTGACCACTCTACATTTGCACCACAGTCGCCTCAATCCTGACATGTAATCCTGACATTCACATGAAATGACAACAAAACGGAGACCATCCGGCCCATTTTTACCTACAGCAAAGGGAAAACCTTAGATTAGTGGTCTCCAACTCCCAATCCACGAATCGATACCAGTGCGTGGGCCAGTTGGTACCAAGCTGCAGATAAAACAAACACATTTATCCATTGTATCTGCCGACCACTAAATTGAAGCACGAAATGTAGCAAAGTTAACAAAAAAACTAACATATTTAGAAAGTTGTTTTTTGTTTGTTTTTGTTTTTTTAGCAGAAAAGAGTCAGTGAGGAAACAGAAGAAGAGCCTTTGACTTCAAAATAAAAGAAATCTACACTTAACAGACAAAGACCAGGAGTTTTTACTCAATGTATGGATTTATTGTTTCCACAGACCACAATAATAATGCAAAATCTTCAGCTACTGGGTGTCTAATGTTAAGGGGATGCTGCTAATAAAGTTGCTCAAAAGGTGGATTTGCTTATATATCCGTCACACCTTAATAATTGGATGAGGTTGAAGTTGGCATTCGATGTTTTAGCTTAATCTAAATCACATTTTAGTTTTTCCTCAATGATAGTGTTGAAGTGGGTAAATAAAGTTTAGAGCAGATGCAGGTATTTTACAGAGCACGACGCATGAAGCTAAAACCTAAAAAAAACCTGCCCACTTTAGGCTCGTACAGATTGAAAATATTATAAGACATCAAACCAGTCCGTGGCTTTAAAAAAGGTTGGGGGCCCATTTCCTTGGACCATCCGTGTAAACTGAGAATTATCTGAAGTCATAATCATTTATAAAAGATTAAATTTTAACAGAGATGGTCAAGTTTTGTGCAAAGGTCAATAAACATTTACATAGTTTGAGTTTACCATGTAATGTTGCACACATAGAATCTTCTGTAGCTTTGAACACTGATTTATCAGTTGTTTTTCTTCCTAATGTTTAGTTTAAAAAAGGGTGGGTAATTACTTATTGTTCTTTTATATGTTACTACCCACCTGTTCAGAAATGTTGGCTCTCCGAATGTGGTGACGAACATTCGCACACCTGCAGGGGCAGACTTTTTTCTTTTTCTTTCTTTAGTTGTAAGTGTCCCTTCCAAATGAATTGGTAACCTTAAAGCAGTTGTCGCTGTTGTGTTGCAAGTTGGTAGCTAATGAATATTTGTTTAGAGAGCATGAATGTTGACAGCGGTTACACAGGAGAGTGAGAGGGTGAAAATGACTTGCTCTCAGGGGCCTTGACAACCTTTGCCCCCGGGGCTCTTGTTTCAGGCCCTGTAATTGCCACTGACCAATGGGCTACCAGTTGAAACTAGACCCCGAGCAGCAGCTATTAACGTCCCCCTCCGAACGGATCTTGTTTTGATTCCCGATGCTTTTATAGGTTTTGTCTTTAGGAGACATTCCTGCTCGGCACATACCGTGCACTCCTTTCTGCCCCTATTTTCCTTCCTTCCCGCCTGTGGGGCCATTGCCCCCCCCCCCCCCCATTGCCCCCTCCCACGCGCGCTCACAAACATCCACGCCGCCACCATCAGCAATGCACGTTTTGTGTGCATGCGTACGTGCGTGTGCACACAGAGGCTGCTGACCAGCCCACCCTCCTCTGGCCTCTTCTGATAGCTACACTCCATGAACTTGGCCACCCGTCACAGCTGCGTTAAGATTGGAGGATGGGGGGACCCGTGTATCCAGCTGTGTCGGAAGACACGGGTGGGGGCAGGGCAGGCTCAGATGCAGATGGTTTGGGTCAAATGGAGATGTTTGAGGGGGAAGGGGGCTTTCGGAGCTCAGGGGCACAATAACTCCAGGGGTTCCTCCTTCAACCTCTGGATGAATTCATTGAGAGGAAGCCAACATTTGTTTTCAGACGTTGCTAAGTTTTGTCCTCACAGATGACTTATCTACGTCGGATTCACAGCGTGCTACCACCCACACAATCAGGGATTGACATGTCAGTGTTTTGATGATGAAACATCCATGTCATTTCCAACATACAGATAAGTTGTAGTAACCTGAACTGAGTGACCCGTCCCCCCTGGCATTCCAGACAGGAAGTACCCGCTGGCTCCAAGAAGCCAAAATCCCATAGACATCTATAGAGAAATAAATGGCTATTTGTCGGAATAACCATTTCTGCTCTGGCACATTCTTTTTATTGTTAATCCTCAGTTTTTCTTTATGAAATTTCTTTCCTTTAGTGGGAGTTATTCAAGTTATGAATTCAAGTCCAATAAAAAAAAAGAGTCGATGAAGCCGACGTTTTAAGACGTTTGACAGGTGTTGTGTAGCCCACTTGCACGTTGTAGGGGTGTGGACTTTCAACAAGCTCACTTCTGATTGGTATTAGTAGTTGCCATAGCAAGTTAGCCCGACTCGAGCTAATCACTGTTTGTTAGGAGTTTGTATAACAATTCGTTTTAACGACTTGACTCATGTTGTAGTTTGTGGTTGCCCATACCTAACATGGATCCGGGACATGGACATGTGACTCAGAGAGAAATACCTGATACTGAACAGTGCAGGTGAATTTTTACGCATTTCTTAGATTTTCTTGCAAGATCATCAAGTGTAAATGAAATATGTGTACAAACAAACAAGTAAACAAGAATTCATGTCAAATCCATTCACATTTTAGTGTCCTAAAGTTCAGCCCACTGTTGTTTTTCCACATAATAATCTAAAGGGAACATTATTAGAACAACAAGTCTTTGCTAAATTCAAAGTGTTTCCACACATTGGACTGGAATGATGGACTGATCAGTTATTGGTGACATCACATGTGTGTTGTCCGCTGTGATGCACTTGGTCGGATAGTGTTTTCTAATATCAATTATATTAGATGTATTTCACTTTTAAATGATTAGAATGGAATAGGTCAATTTGATTAACAACTTGGCCTAGACAGATCAACCTTGTTGGATCGTAGGAATAGAAATCAAGTCGTCGATTAAGTCGATTCATTGTTACACCATTACTGCCTATGGACGTCATCTGGCTCCAATATGGTAAACGGTTCATGGCATTTACTTATATGGCGCCTTTCTACCTTCATTAAAGGCTCAAAGGACATAACAGTCATAGAACATTCCTCCACTCATATACATTCACACACTGACGGTGACTCCGCTGCCTTAGATGGTGCCACCAGAGTAGGGTTCAGTGTCTTGCCCAAGGACCCTGGTGGCTGAATTGACTATATTTGGCTCGGAGCCGGAAGTAAGCCATTTTCTATGGGTGATGTGACACTCACTGGGTCCAGTTCTCTCAAATAGTCAACGGTTGGAACAGTGAGAACAGTTATTTCCAGCCGACGGAGCCATAAAACGATCCCAATCATGGGCGTGTGCGCAAACATCATCTAAAAAATGTACAATCTTTGAGGAGGCAAATGATTTTCTGCTTCCTGTCAACAAATATTTACAAAGAAATGTTATAAAAACAGAGATATCTATCAAAACTAGATTAGAGAGGTCTTTAATGTTTATCAGAAGTGAAAAAACTCACTTTCTTAGGGAACTTATAGAGAAAATACAGAGTTTGTGGAATAAAGTAAAGAAATGTCTGCACTGCATGGAGAGCTGTGAATCATAATCAGTTATGATGGACTGTTACCCTCCCCAGGCCAGAGATTGCTTTCAAATGTTAAATGTCACATAAACTTTAATGTACAAAAACAGGATGTCTAGATAACTGATTTACACTTTAATGAACATTAAAGGAAGATAACATAAAAGTTTTTGTCATGGTCAAAAAAGCAGAGGAAGTTCTTTGATGGTAGTTGGATGTTGTAAAATAAAAGCTAAAGAACAAAGCATGGAGAACCACAACACGAAGATCGGTTCTCAGATTCTGTCTCCGGGTTTTTCCACGCAGACGGCTCCGCTCTGCTTGTTTATTTCCTCTCTGACCTTGATTATCTCGTTTGCAGAATGGCAGTGGAGGATGGACAGATGAGGCCGACAGCAACAGAGGAAGAGGGGAAGCCTCCAGGGACTTTGCAAAGGTGAGTTCTCTAAACCCACTCCGGAGTTTGGAGAGCAAAGAGTATGAAAGCAATGTCTGCCTTTACTGGTTCTAAACCGGAAGAAGAAGAAGAAAGCATGACCTTCAGGTTTTTACAAACACCTTCACCTCCTGCTCCAAGTTTAAGGATGAGACATTTCCAAACGATCCATTCTCCGATGAACCACATTGTGTCTGCGTCTGTGTCAAATTAGCTTAAAATTCTTTGATTTTTAGCAAATGTATTTGATGCTTTCATTCAAGCTTCATGCAACTCTTCCTAAAGGCCCACATAGTAATAAAATATTTAAAGGAATGTTTTTGCAAATGTGTTTTTCTTCTGGTCATGGTCGTGTTAGAAAGGAAGAGGACAGGCTGGGCAGGCAGGCACCTACTTTCACCGGTGGTTCATCATGTTAGAACCACAGCAGGACATTCCTTTTTACTTCTTGTGTTGTCTTTCAGCTCTACGAGCTGGACAGCGATCCCAAACGGAAGGAATTTTTGGACGATCTCTTCACCTTTATGCAGAAACGAGGTAAGCTCTTCATTTCAGCTCTTTCTAGCCTCTTAATGTTACCACAATGGTCAAGGTTTACCTTTTAAAAAACATTACGCCTTGTAAGCATGTGATGCGTTAGACCTTTGTGGGGGAAAGCAGTTATTGTTTAATTTCAGTCGGTAATTTATTTGCAGGCTTGGACTCACTTTTGGAGTTTAATTTAAAGGACAGCTTTAACGCACCTTGGCTTTAACATTCAAGATTCAAAGGAGGCTTTATTGAAACCCAACGTTTTCCTCTTTGCCCTTGTTGTAAATACCGGCCAACTTCCTTTCCCATCACTATTTCCTGAGGAAGTTGACCTTTTTTTATTTCTACATCTTACATTGAATTTATTAGTATAAGCCCTGCAGCACCAACGGATTGGTTGCATCTAATTATTACGACATGCGATACCGTCAGAAATCCAAAGCGGTGTGAATATGTTTTCACTCGTCAGATGTTTCTTATCTACATGTCAAGCATGCAAGTTCACTGATCAACTTAGAAGACATCTTGTAACCCACACCGCATGTCCTTGGAGTCTTTGACTAATTCCCTTCCCCAGAGTAAAGGCCTTAGGGTGTCAGCTGGTGAGATCTGCCTCAGCTGATCCTGCATTATCAGAGTCAAGTAGATCTGTCAGTGGCACAACTTATTAAGTTGGTCAGCACGCAGGCGAGCTGAGCTGACCATGTGCTGCTTTGACTGCTGGACCGCTTTGACTCATGCGGCTAATAGGCTTTTATGGAGGGAGAATGCAGTTGAATCCTATAAATCATTGGGTCAAAAATCCAGAACAGAGTGAATGACGGCGGGATTTTCGCAGCCATGTTTTTTTTTTTTTACTTTGAAGTCTGAATATTAATGTCAAAAGAGATGCGTGATGTCTGCATGTGATGGTTTGTTCCAGTGTGCCATTAAGCAACTGATCAATGTGCACGCCCTGTTGTCTAACGACCCATAATGCATGTGTTTGCGCTTGTCTGATACGTGACATTGAGCTGATGAGGGAAATGTTTCGGATTCCAGTTTGGATGCCGAGTCTGAAGCCAACCGTTCCTTTTTGTTTGGCCACTATTTTTGAAATTTTTTTCTATTCTTTTTGTGTAAAATTTGACTTTGTGTGTGTTGTTTAGCTGTAGAGGCTGAAGCTGATCTAAAAACTATCAGTCACACTTATTTGCACACTGAAAACTTGTTCAGTAGTGCTGCTGAGTAAACCATGGTCAGGTTCATCAAAGGTCCATAAATAGACAAAAAGACGGACACGCTGACTGTTGTGAAACACCAACACTTGGTGGTAGTGCAAACCACCATGGCACTTTGTGAAGCTGCATTTGTCCGACAATCTTTCACTCAACTTTGTTAATGTTCTACTGAGCAGCAACATCCATGTGTATTCATAAAAAAAGCGCTCGATGCTAAATTGGTTGCCAGGTTTGACACCTTAACCCTTGTGCTGTCTTGTGGGGTCCAGATGACAGTGTGCTAAACTTGATTTTTGATCCTCCCTGGTGTCCGTGGATTACATGAAATCCACCTTT
Organism: Oryzias sinensis; assembly: GCA_037389245.1. Lineage (NCBI taxonomy): Eukaryota > Metazoa > Chordata > Actinopteri > Beloniformes > Adrianichthyidae > Oryzias > Oryzias sinensis. Next base: position 16,302,750 of record CM074489.1, on the reverse strand, counting down.
GTCATGGTAGGGATAACACGTCAATGTAAGGGTGGGGTCATTTTGACCCCACAAGATAGCACAAGGGTTAAGGGAGTGCTGGCAACAAGAATAATGTTTTCATGAGCCCAAGTTGATTGTTTTTTTTAAATGCTGTTTTCTGCTGCAGTCATTCAGTGAGCTGTGCTTTGTCACTTTGCACAAAGAAGTAGCTGCCTGCCTTTCAGCACAGCCCTCCATTAGGAGTAAAACAAAAAGAACAAAAGCGCCTCTGATAAAGATCTGCAGCCACTTCCATTCTGTTTTCCTCCCGCAGAAGCTGTTAAAGGGGGTTGCCGCTTGATTCATGAAACTGGATATTTTTCAAGAGCGAGCAAACGGCATGCAAAGAAAAAAAAGGTTGACGCGTCTCGTCGCTTAAATGAAATGTCACAGTCTCCACATGATAGGAAGATTGAAGGAATACATCTGCTGATGGTGTGTTTCCAGGAAAGGAAAGTGAATATAGATTGGGTCTTACATGAACAGAAATAGGTAGATACTTATTCTTATAGAAATATATGTTAGATTTATGGCCGATCTCACATACGTGACGATTGTCCGGCGTCGGCACCGCAGCGCTTTCTTTCACACAGTCCATCGAAGTGGAGGCGTGACAAACATCTGCAGAGAAGAGACCAGGGGTTAAAAAATGAATGCCATCTCTTTCATGAAGCCATAAAGTGAGACGTTATTGTAAAACCATTTTTACGATGGGCCGAGCAACCTAATTACAAGGCAGTCATTCAGTGACTTTTCAGATTTGTTTGGCTGTCTTCTTGTGTGATGATAACCAAAGCAGACCACTGATTAGCGTTTGAAATGTCAGCTTAGAATTATATGATTTAGGGCAATTGTAGATGCATTTAAGGAGAAAGTTTCCTGTACATTTCCTAAAATATTGTGTTCAGCTCTCAAGTCTTTAGTGGAGTAAAGTGTTTCCCTTGATGCTAAGGAAAAACTATTAAAAAAATAACTTTATTTGCAGAAAAAAACTTTACATATTACACAAAATAGTCACCGTTTTTAATGTTACTCTTTAGTAGAGTAAAAGAAACAATTCATGTGTTTTTCTTGACTTAACAGCCAAAAATTGAGCTCTTCTTCTTCTTTTCCACTGCTGTACGTTTCTGTTTGTGCATTGGAGCCTCATGACTGAAGTAATCAGAGATGAATGTTTTATTTCTTCCATGTCGTTCTGCCCTCTTTGTCTGCTCATTCACTGGAGCTCCCCTGACCAGAGCAGGTCACCGTGCTCCCGTCCTGTATCTCTGCCACTGATTACAGCAGGCGTGAATGACTGAGTCTGAAGGTTGTTTACAAACACCGACACTTCTTCCTGTGGCGCAGTTTCAAGTTGACACGTTTTGTATCGGAGCCACTGCAGATAATGCACCTGATGAGGAAATGCCAGATTAAACATTAAACATGAGATTAATGGTAAACTTTGGATTAAACGTCAGATTGAGCTCTGTTAACCTCCACCTGAAGACTTGCAACCAAACTACAGCTTTTCTGGAAGAAAAAGAAGCAGCTTTGGAAATTGATGCAGTAGGGAAAAAGAAAGCTTTTTTTTGTGAAATTCAAAAGACTTTTGGAATGACACAACGTAAAGACTGGGGAAAAAAAAGATGTCAAATCATTTGATGGAAGTATTTTTCTTTTTTTAGCCTTTATTTAGTTAAGACTTCAAAAATTTGATTTTATTATTTAAAAAAAAATCAGACCCCATTGTAATTGTTAATATTATCTTGTTATGTGATTGCTTTTATTTAAACAAATAGAGGCAGAACAAAGTATTTTACTTCCTCCGTACCGTTTTTGTTTTCAGATCTCCAACTTGTAGCTGAAGACAAACCTAATGGTTTTTCTGCCGATAGGATTTGATTCTGTGGTCTTTAGGTAGTTAGGGCTTCAACAATTAATTTCATTATTAAAAATGAGTCCAACCCCATTTTTAAACTTATAATTTATGTGCTTGAGATGTGATTGCTGTTTTTTTTTAAAGTAGAGGCGGAACAAAGTATTTTGCTGTTTTTTTGTTGCACTTACATCTCCTTAAAGGCGTGTTGCTTTTAAAAAAAGAGTTATTTATTAAATTTGATCATGTGCAAAACAAAACTTTTTGTCGTGTGGTTGAAAATCACAAAGTTTTGGCGCTTTTTGGTCAATTAAAAGGGACGCTTTGGTGTTAGCATCTCGCTGCTAACGTGTCTCTGTGTTAGTTAAAAGCAGTTTCCTCAAATGTATTTTAGTGTATTGGAGTATTGCAAGTATACTGTAGACCGTGTACATGTAGTGTAGGAAGTAACTAAATATATCTTCAGACTAAATGGGAACATTTTAAGTTTGCAATACATGGTACACCCAAAAAGGTCAACTTCAAGTATACAGCCTCTGTTTTAGTATAAACTATGTATACTTAAGGAAGTAGGCCTCAAGTATACTTAGTAGACCACCTATTAGACCATGTACTGAAATATTCTAACTAATACTTTGTCAGACTAGATTGGAACATTTTACGTTTAGAAGATGATAAATAAAAGGTCAACTTAATGTATACTTAGATACTTAAGTGTACTACAAGTATACGTGTTCTATACTTTTAGTATTGACTAAGTGTATTACAAGTATTCTTAGTCTATTGACTAAATGTAGTTGTAGTAAACTTAATCAGGCTACTTTTTACTGAGGGTCAAGAAACTTAAAAAAAACGTGTTTGAATCACAAAATATGAACAATTTGCAAAGTTTTAATACCTTAACGATTCATTTTTAGCCCCACTTCTGCTCAAACTACAAGGATTTCCTACAGTTTGTAGAAGAATCCGATGAATGGATGTAGTTGCGGCTGGCCTGCAGTCGTTCCTGCTCTAAACACAGACGTCTTGTTTGGAGGGTAATGAATGAAGGCGAATCAGAGGGGGGGGTCCGGATGTGTCCGGCTTCTGTTAGCATCTCTGTTTTGCAGCTGACTCTGAGCGTTTGGCTGACCCCCGACCTTAAGATGATCAGGGGGAGAAATCCGTCAACCGGGGAGAAAAATGGACTGGTTTCTCTGCCACAGCAGACTTTTTCACGTCAAACCCTCTATCTGAACCAGAACCTGTGGAGGTGACAACATGTCCGCTTGGTGTAACTGGATTCAGCTGGTGCGGATCACGTTTCTGTGTCATTTGAAGAGGTGACTATGGTTGGGAAGTGCCGGGGTCAGCCCTCCGTCGCATTAAGACGGAGTGAAGTTCATACGGTTACGGCTGGACAGGTGAAGATAAAACGACCTTAAATGCCTCAATGACAGGAACACATGTTGTGGAGCTGATAAAACCTTCTTAAGGGTATAATTTCAGCGAACCCGAGGTGAGTTCTTCACCTCTAGCTGCAGACGAGAGGCTGACCTCTCAAACCGGAGCGTTAATCACAGGGAGCGGCTCGGCCGGATCCAGTCTGTTTGCCAGGCTCTTGTTGTCAGTACCCTTTAATTACACCACCATCCATTTCTCTGCAGTGCAGTGGAAATGAAGGGGGTACCGCGTGTAAGGAGTAGCTCTTCAGGCACGGAAATCTCAGGACAGAGAGAGACAAATGGCGAGGGCCTTTTTCCCACCTCAGTAAGGGGCCTCTAAAGTCATGAAAGGGAAGCAACAGCGGAAGGAAAACTTACGAGGGAATCCCATTTCCTGCCTGTGCGCTGAAAAACATGCATGTGTGTTAATGGGTCAGGAATTTTTGCAGCTGTTCCAAATGGTGTCGGTGAGCAAAAGGGGCATTGATGGGGCTCTGTTTTAGGGGAAAAAAATGGCAGAAGACATTATAATTCAACACTTTTGACCTTTAACTTCCTCGGCGCTTGAAGTTACAGGAATTTTAGCTGCATGTTTTGCTTTAACCTCTGATCCCGTTTGCTGCTTGTAATATTAAAGAAGGATCTGAGCCTTAATCAAGCGGGCAACCTCATGTATTTATTAATCATTGGCTGCATGGAGAAACATTAGCTAATGGCCGGACATGTGCATACGAATGCATTAAGGCTGCTGTCTCCTTGGAGGGTGCATGATGAGTTACAGCGACATCACTGTTCATTAGATCCATTTCAGGCTTTCTGCTCTCACTTCCACTCACTCCAGAACGCCAGCATAAGCTGCCTCGACGCTATTAACCACCGCAGAGGTTTCGATTACGCAGATGGGTGATTGCCTGTGATGGTTTTGACGCCCAGTCGCCTTGTTATTTGGGTGGGGGGCGGGAGGTGGAGGTCGCAAAACGAGGAGTGAGGAGCAGGGGTGCATGAGGAAGGTCGGGTGTAAAAAAAAAAAAAAAAAAAAAAAAAAAAAAAAAAAAAAAAAACACAAGGCAGAAAATAAGAGTGATCCAGCCAGCTGCCTGTCAGCGCCGTCCACTTGAGATGATTAATGGCTCCAGGCTGTGATGGACAGAGTCACTCCTGTTCATTGAAATCACCAGTTAAGAGGAGAGGCGCATGGGAGGTGTTACTCCTTCTCTTCCTGCCACACAACGCCGTCTGGAAAACCATCTTAGAGTGTAGCTAAAAGTTTGACTCTGATCATCTTTTGATCTATTTTCAGCATTCCCAGTGTTCTTTAAATTCTGATTTATTTATTTTTAGCCAAAAGGAAAAAAAAAACTGCGTTGTTTTCTTGGACATAGTTCCTGCAGAGTGGCAGGAGTTCATTAGAGATTTGCCTCTGAGTTAGGGGGGGCGATGCGGAGCAATCCCCTTCCCCTCCCCATTGCTGAAAGCTCTCTGTTTACAGGCTCTCCTGCTAGTCTACAGCCCCTCACAACCCCAAGCTAACATGACCAGTGCACCAGAAATGGCGAGCAACGTTGGAGCTATCTAACCAAACAGTTTGGAGCCAGGCTCCAGCTCAGACCAGGAAAATAAAGACGTACACGGATCTATTTGTCTGCAAGTGGATGCATACGAAGAAATACAGTGTTTACCTCGTTCCACAACGTAGTGTTCTAGATGTTTTTAGGCTGTAAAACTCGCTAGACACTTTTCTTAGACAGACAAGAACATTGTCACCCTTTACTCTCAAAGTTCGAAACTTGTTGTGTAAATTTGGCGAGCCGTGCCTATTTTGTACAGGAATAGGCACGGCTCTGTTTGGCACTATGATTAATTGAGACTAATTGACTAGTTCAACAACCAAAGCAGTGAGCCATAGAATAAGAAAACATGCAAAACTGCAATGGAATAATCTGTAAGACAGTGAAAAGTGAACCGCCATGTAACGAGGGATCCCTAACCCAGAAATGTAGTTTTAAGCTGGATCTTCCTTATATTTGTTTTATCATCATCAGAAAATTGCCACTAGAACTTGTTAAAAACACAGTGTTCACCACAATGAGTCTTTCAGAGGGACCACACGGCGCGCCATCTCTGCCTCTTTTTGGAGAGGAAAATCCCGGCGGCACATTTAGGTCTGTTAATGGTAATAAAGCGGTAAGCAGGAGTTGCCTGTGTCATTAAGTTGTTGTGGGCTCGATGGGCCCGGATAAATATTTCTTGAATTAGAGGGAGAAGGAGGGAAATTGCAGGATTACCGTTTAGCTGCAGCACCAACCGTCGTGTTTATGCTTCATCATGTGGTGCTCATTTGACTGTTTGTGAGGAAACATTGCAGCAAGATGAGACTTTTATCAAACAGTTTTTCCCCCTCCCTCAGTGTTTTTAAGACCCACTCCAGTTATTTTTAAAATGTTCTTGGTGGTCTTTTCATTAGGATTATGCTGCTTTTTTAAATTTTAGCCCAAATCAACAAACCTGTGTCATTTTCTAGGATGTCGTTTTTTGCAGAGCGGCAACAGTTTATTAGAAATTCACCTCTGAGTTGTGGTTGAAACGCTGGCGTGGAGCAACCCCGCCCCCTTTCCTTTTTCCACTACTGAGTGAATTGGAGCAGGGAGCTTAAGCCCCACCCAGCATATTTTCTATGTAACAAATATACTTTTTCCAGCGACCTATTTTCGTATCCTCCTGATTCACAGCATTTTAAACTAGAGGGAGCTTCGTTTCCAGAAGAAAATGCAGGGTTGAATGTTATATTGCTGAGTGAAAATGAAACTTAAAGGGTAATTATTGGCCAAATAAAAGAATAATAATAAAAAAAACGATTAAAGTGGACCATAAATAAAGTGAAAACAGCACAATAACAAAAAAGATATGTTTGTGAACAATCGGGTCTTAAACCAGCGAGCTTTTGCACCAAGGATACTCCATGTATTTCAATGGAAGCAAAAATCCTGAAATATCTTGGAAAGTTCAAGGATTTGAAGGACCAAAAGTAATAGCTGGAAAAAGCTGAAAGAGCTGAACATTTGAATAGTTGAATGGTTGAAATAGCTGCAAAATTGTAGACGGAGTTAAGCGCCAAAAAATGGCGGAAGATACTATAATAAAGGAAGAGAAACAGGAAAACAAAAGAAGACTCAAAAATGCATTTTTGAGTTAAGTTTTTTCTTTATTCATGTCAGTCAGAAAAATGCTGCAAGAACATGTTAAATCACCAAAAACACAATTTTATCCAAGTGGGTCTTTAATAAAAAACTCTGTGAAATGGAAGAAAACACACTCTTCTTTTCTTAATCATGGGTGAATTCTTTGTTTTTTGCCGATGTTTTTTTGTAGTGCTGGGAAAAGCGACCTCCCAGCAGGACATTAGAGGAAGTTCCCAAACTGTAACCGAGAGACCAAGAGCTCTGTCCACACCAATTACACCGTGAATGGGCTCTGGGGGATCCATGCATGCATTATATTACTGCCCTGCTCTGCCCTCGTAACAGGCGGGGCCCTCTGTACAAACACCCCCTCCACAATAGGAACATTCTCTGGCCCTTTGATATGGCCTCATTTTCCTTTAGTTAACACCCCACAACTTCTGGAAAGTGGCAGCACCTGGTTGGTTGGACAATAAAGTCCCCCCCCCCCCCACCACCACCACAACCATTGTGAGGATGTTTGCTCTTTTCGGCGCCGCTTTGCATTTGAAAGCTTTCTTTGCCCGATGTCCTGCGAGCGTTTTGACCCCAGCCGGGTTTGACTCCGATTTAAAATAAATAAATAAATTCTGGCGATGGTCGTGGTGGAGAAGTGACGCGTTGGCGTCTCGTCTTTCCCTCCGTCTTTATCCCCTTCCTCCTCCTCCTCCTGTGTCTTCACCTTCCCCCTCTGTTCATTGTGCTACAGTTACAACCGCTGAAACCTGATGACGCCGCGGGGGACGGAGGTGGAGGGCCGCCCTACGTCCTGCCTGGTGAAGCTGAAGGGGGGGGCTGAATTAAAGGGTGTCCTGTCTTTACCACGATGATTAATGATCTCTCAATAAGTAGAAGAGGGGTGGGGGGATTTTTTGATTTAGCTGTCCAAACAGAGAGCAGACAGTGGTGGTGGCGGCGGCGGGGGAGTGACTGTCGCGTGTCTCTGAGAGGGTAAAACGGAGGATGAGGGATGAAGAGGGCAGACGTGGAAACCACACGAGGGCAGACGGGGTGCCAGGGTGACTGAGCAGAGGTTAAAGGAGACGTCAGCCGGCCCGTGTAGACACAAGCGCTCTCCCTTTCAGCGCGCCTCCTCCGTGTGCTGCAGCACGCCACTCAAAGATAATCGCCAAGGAAAGCTCAGAGACTGTCAACGCCGGGGCCTCGTCTCTCAGGGAAAGGGTGGCACCCCTAATGATACCCACATGCCAAGCCCGCTTTTTAATCAACGCTCCCAGTCAGGATCAAAACCGAGGAAAAAGGTTTCTCTTTGAACTCGGCCTGCCTCCTCCTCTGCATCTGCCATCAAACATTTTGTGGCTCCCCATCTCGATATATTTGGGCTCTTAGATTATCTTTAGCTCGGTGACGCTCCACCCAGCGGCTGGCAAATTACAACCCAGCCTTTGTGGCGCGAGCATTTGCAGTGGTTCCTTCAAAAACAAAAGGAAATCAGAGTTTTCCTGATGTGTTTGGGGAGGCATCAGATGAAAATCTCCAGACCTATTTTTTTTTTCCCGTTTTGTTTGTTTCTTTTTGCAGCCAAGGCTATTCTTTGTGTGTGTGTGTGTGTGTGTTTTTTTCCTTCAGTGTGTCTTCGTCCCAGCCCCCAATCCCTTTCCACCCTCCTATTATTTCCTCTGTCATTTGGGCCGGCCCGCTGCAGGGCCACAGAACGCCTCTGTGCTGCGCATCTTTAATTACGACCTGTGCCGAGATTTTAGACTTAAAGCCGCGAGGTCCCTAATCAACTCGCTCGTGATTGACGGAGCAGGAACCAGAGCCTCCAGTTGATTACAATGCTTTATATTAAGGGGGCAAGATTTCAAACAAACAAACAAAAAAGTCCCACTCTGATCACTTTTTGATCTGTTTTAAAAGCATTCCCACTGGTCTTTTGGTTATACTTGTACTGTTGGTGCAGAGCAACCCCGCCCCCCCCTTCCCATCATCCATCTGTTTACACCATCGACTGTATGTGAGAACCGGACTGAATGGCTCTTCCCTCCTGAAGTTCCAAACAGGAAGTACCCACAAAATCCTACAGACGTCTATAGAGAAATAAACAGCGATTCATGGGTCAGAATACCCATTCTTGATCTGATACGCGCTCTTGCTAATCCGCATTCTTTTATATTTTTGTTGGAATTCACGTTATTTCAGTTATAAACTGCTTAATAGGCTGCTTCAATATAAGTAGGTGGCCTTGTGTGGAACGATTGAAATGTCTGATTGACAGATTTTCTGTAGCCTGCTTGTGGTTGGGGTGTGGACTTCCAACAAGCTCACTCCTGATTGGCAAGAGCGGTTAGCCATAGAAAGGTGGAATCAGATCTTATCAACGATTTCTGATTCCAACATAGCGGGAACCGTATTGCAAAAGAAGAAAAAAAATGGCGACTGAATGGACTTTATTTCGTTGGAACCAGAAGTAAGTAATTTTCAATGGATGAAGTCGCACTCACTCAGTCCAGTTCTCATGTACAGTCAATGGTATACAGTCTCACCCACTAGCTTACAGCCCCTCACTCCCCCAAACTAACATTAGCGGTGGGGGGGAAAAAGGCGAGCAATATCAGAGCTATCCAGCCGTACAGTTTTGATCCAGATTCCAGCTCAGACAAGGAAAACAAAGACGTTGTCTACAAGTGGATACATCGGAATGGAGCGGAGCACGGAGCTTGTGGCCTGCCGATTGTAGATTCTATGTGACAACTACAAACCTTTCCAAACAGAATATTTTCATCTGCTTCTGATTCACAACAATTTGAATAAAGAAATCCTCAGAAAAGCAATTTTAATGTTAATATTCTTTTTTATATGTCCTCAATCGTGAGAAAAATGCCACACGAGAATGTTAAAAACACCCAAAAAAATACCATTTTTGTCAGAGTAGGTCTTAAAAAAATGCGTATTATCTGTTGACCGAGCATTTCCATAAAAGATGGGGTACTTTTCCATCATTTCGAGCCATCCTTGCGTCCTGTCTTTGTGAGGACCTTCTGAAGGAGTTTGTCCTTGAAAGTCTCCTGTGATCAACAAATTTCCCAAACTTCTGCTATCTCCGCATATCTGCGCGTCTCGCTTCTCCATCTGTGTCCTGTGTGTGCTCTTAAAGCAATGTTTCCTGCCCTCCACACCCATGTGATGGATGGTATGAAATGCATTACGGCCCCCAGAGGAGCCCTACACCAGTACAATAGCCTTGAGCTCACTTCCAGCTCGGCTCCTTGCTGCAGGGCTCCGTAAGCCGCACAGAAACCCAGATCTGAGTGCAGAGGGGGGCTAATGGGAAAGCAGGAAAGGGATGGATGAGAAATGCAGATGCATCTTTTCCTGACATTTAATTTAATGTTGTTTGTCTGCGCCATCAGACAGACTTGGTGCTTATTTAATAAGCGATGAAATGAAATATCTTGTCTGGCAATTGAAGGAACAGAAGTCAAAGCTTTTTTTTTTTTTGTCAACTTTTGAGTGATTGTGCTTTAAAGGGAACGCACAAGCTAAAAGACGTTAGCATCGACGGCCCTAGAACTGCTCACAATCCAACCCCCGAGTTTCTTTCTCATGGAGCAGCTGATGACTCTCATATTGATCAGAGAGGCTGGCCCCAAATGGAGCTCCTCGGAGCTGATGGCTTTATTTGTCAGTCTGGGTGGTCATTGACTGAGGCAGTTAGCTGCGTTATGAAGCTTGAACATGTACTGTCACACTCCTTCTAATTGCTTTTAGCTGAGTTTCAGGCTGTTATAGGGGAAAAGGTTAAAGCCTAGCGAGTGCACTTAAGTGCCCCCGCCCACCCCCCACCGAACCATGATTATGTATTGTCATGTTGCAGCGCACGTATTCATTCTTGACATTTTCTCCATCGAAATAGCCATCCGCCCGCATTTCTCTCACTCGATTTTCCGGTTCGTGTGCATCTGACCGTGAATCCGACAAAGCTGTAATTTGCCACACAAAGCGCTGATTTGCATTTCCCTCGGCTTTCATGTATTTATTCAATTTGGGAGAAACTTGACTTCAAAATCTGCTTTGATTAACCTTTTTACGCCGGCCCTGAGGTGCAAATCACGTCAACAAATCACTCGTTCAGTTGTCTCTGAACTCACCGCTGCATTTATTCTCAATGGGAATGACACAGACCCCCCCCCCTCTATTATAGTTTATCGTGAAAATTTCACATTTTTGGCTTAAAAGAAACGTAATTGTGAAACTCCCTGGAATCAACCCTTGGAACATCGTTTGGTAGAGCTTCGCCTGGTTTTTAGACTGTTTTTCACACGAGTCTTATTTTTTAGTTTTATACATTGTTATTTATCTTTACTTTCGATCATTGTTAGTAAACATCAAAACTGTTTGATTTTGATTTTTGTAGCTGAAAAATGACTACCGTATTTTCCGGACTATAAGTCGCACTTTTTTTCATAGTTTGGCAAGGGGTGCGACTTATACTCCAGAGCGACTTATATTTGAAATAAATTACATTGTTGAATAATTTCACATGTTCGTTATTTTCACTGACAACTGCAAGAGGGCGCTCCAGGCTCGGAGTGGTACTTAGTGGTACTTTCATACTGTCAAGTGTGTTTGTGACCTGCATGCTCCCACACTTAAATACAATTTATTTTAATTTAAATAGTATTTTACTAATAATTATCTTTTTTCAGGTTAACAAATATGTATCATTTCAATACAAACATTTGTATAACATTTTAGAACATTTACCGGTAATTTTTTTTTTTTTTTAACCCAATACAACAACGTGACATATTAAAAAAAGGAGTCCAGCATTGAGCTTACCAGTAGCCCTTTAAAGTCCAAGTCCCACTCACGCAGTGGTTTTATGTTAATAAAGCAGGCACGTACTCAGTTCGTTGTGCGTCATGTAGCTATTTAGCCTGTTCTCTAACCCCCTGTTATTTTAAGTTGCCTTTCAAGGTGAGATGTATGATCTTGGTCTCAGATTTTTTAAATAAATTTCCCGTCAAAGTGCGACTTATAGTCCAGTACGACTTATCTGTGTTTTTTTCTACTTTATAATGCATTTTTGGGCTGGTGCGACTTATACTCCGGTGCGACTTATTGTCCGGAAAATACGGTAAATTTTCTACTCTGAATGACCTTTTTTGGGAAAGTTTGAGGTGTACTGTGGAATTATTGTCAAATAATGAAGAATATCTGTAAATAAAAAGAAGTTGTGCTAAAAAGATAGATATCAAGCCCTCCGACGTGCACAGGCTCAGACCAGTGCAGTTCCACTTGTCTGACTTTGACTTTTACACATCTGCGCAGTCCATCTGTGCACATCCTTAGTAAGGATCGCGCTGTTCTGATTTGCTTTTTTTTTCTTCTTTTTTGCCAACATTAGAATAAACTTTTTTATTATTGTAAATATTTTTAAGAGGTACCTGTTATTGTTACCATCTTGAGGGATACTGTAATGGATAAATGCTGTACAATGCGTCTAGTGGAAGTAGGTGCATTTTGCTCTTGCGGGCAACAGATCGGAATAGCGACTGAAGATATTTCTTTGAGCTTCTGGCCACAGCCACCGCAAAACGTTTGGTAATCAGTCCTTCACCACAGTTCGGCCAAAACTTTCCCTCTTCTTCAAAACTCAAACGTCAATATCCAATCAGTGATGTCCCATAATACCTACCTTTATTTTTTTGTTTTTATTTTGTTTCATTTTTTTTACATATTATTTTTAATTTCCTGAAATCGCTTTTGTTTTCCACATTTTTTTTAACGTTTTGGTTTTTGGAATTTTTAAATTTCGACATTGTAGTTTTTTAAAAATTATTTGCTTTTTCATTTGGGCACTTTAAAATGTTTTTAGCATTAAGTGATTCGCTGATGTGATTTGAACTTCAGGGCCACCGTAGCTTTATCAGCTTGAACTCTGAGCACCGGCTTTTATGAACAAACGTATGCAACACCTGCGTATGTACACAAAGATTAGATCTCCCGCCTTCTTTACATAACTAACAATGCAGCACTTTTGCAGGCAGCATTTGACCTAATTGAAGCTTTAGATGTCCTCTCTGCACAGAGACCGGTTAAACTGGTACATCCATATGTTTCACAAAGTTTTATCACCTTGAAGCCTAAAGCAACAAAAGTTCGTTAGAAAGAATAAACATTTTTTTCCCAGATTACTGAACATTTCATCTGTTTTTTTTTTCTTATTTAAAAGTCTCAGAAATAGTCAGTTTTTGGAATCTATTAGAGAAATGAGAGTCCTCATATTTAGTGTGAAGATGGAAAAACTCTGTCTTGTTTCAGGTGTGGGAACTGCAACAGGTTTTTTGTGGTCGCTGTGGCTTAATGTGACAGTTAAAACATGAAGATGGGAAGCAAAACACAAAGAGAAATCTGCTTGGGTGCTTCAGTAAGTTGCGCAATTTTTTTTAATGTAAAAAGCAGTAAATTCAACCTAATCATGGACAGTAAAAATGTATTTTATTGTTTGAGTTGAGAACTTCTTGCAGAAATTATTATCTTCAAATTTGCCTTCATGGGAAAAACCTGAGATCTCTGTTGAAATTAATACTTTTTTGTAAAACGTGAACAATATGGGACGGGTCAACTCCCACCTCCACCCTTCAGCCACTATGCTGCACGAGACACCCCTTCATCCCTCACACGTCCATCCATCCGTCCAGCCGTCTTTGTTGACTCCACAAGGGCCGGCGCTGATCGGGGTCCTGTCAGTTGATCTGCTCGGTCTCTGGGGGCGGAGAAGACTTGGGTTACAGTTGAGGAGGCCTTCTCACTTTTCGCGCCTTCCAACCGTTTCAGCCCCCCCCCCCCCTTCTATTTCACTGGGCGACCCGTTTTTATGACCCGTGAAGAAAAGAGTCGTGTTTCTTTCTGTCTCTCCACCCAAAAAGAAAAAAAAATCTTGTCGACTCGACTGTCAGTATTGAGACGTCTGCAGTGGGAACTTTCATGAATTGGTAGAGATTTATTTGACAGAGGTCTGAATACTTTAAAACAATAAAGTAGCAAGTTCTGACAACCTCCTATTTTTGTAAACTGGACTCATTATAAGCCATTTATCAACATAAACTGCAATTTTCCATTTTGCGTATAATAAATAAACCAAAAAAAAGTAATAACAAATAATATAAATGTACAGATTTTTTATAGCGCATCAAATACAAAGAATTAGACATTTAACAAATGTTATCTTCCTAATTATGTATAAATATTTAAAATGTTAATTATTACCCAAAACCCCGTAAAATGAGTCTTTTTTATATATTTTGTTGGTATTAAAAGTTTTTATAATTTTGGGTTATAATAGAATATAACTATTGATCCCACTAAGGGGAAACTAGGTTTTTTCTATTCTTTAATTGTCTGGCGTTTGCATCTGACTTCACAGGATCTGTTACTTTTATTCTTATTAATGCTTCAAACTTGTGATTGAAAATGTGACACAAATTTACATTTCAATACAGCTCCTATTTACCTGTCACTACAATCTAAAATTATAATTGTACAACAATTGTTATTTAACCTTTGTCTAAGCCAGTGTTTTTCAACCCTTTTTTGAGCCATGGCACACTTTAACCTTGACAAAAATCCTGCGGCACACCAGGATCCAAAAAATAAAAATAGAAAAGGAGAAACTCATAGTCTGTATTGATCTACAGCCCCCTCTGCCAATCTTTCATGCATTTTTGTGATAATTGTGGCAAAAAAAAGCTGGAAATTGCAGCTTTTTTTTCTAAAAGATGTAACAAAAGTTAAGTTAGAAGATTTAAAAACTGTCTTGTTTTCAAGACGTCAAAGGAAGACTCATTGTGCGCCGAGACGCTGTCACTTTAACCAGATGCATCATGGGAGATGTAGTGCAGATAGCCGCCGAACGCAGACAGCCGCCGAACGCAGACAGACTAGCGTCTCTGAGCTTCATTGTTTTGTTCACTTGTTCCACGGTCTGATACCGGATCCACAAAAAGCTACACCACTAAAGACGAGCTTTAGCTGGTATTTTGTTAGAACTGAGAGACTTTATGAGCAGAATCAGAACAAGGAAGGGAAGACTTTAACCACTTCTGATTGGTCAGACTGAAGTCTCCAAGAATGATTGGCGGAGACAGTTAAAGGGGCGGGACTTTACCGAAAACAGCTGAAGCTACGGCTAAATCACTGTACTGTCATTCTTATCAAAAGGTCTTTAATAGAATCAAATAAACACAAAGAAAAAAGTATTTTATGATCTTTCATATTCCTAACTACTCTGTGTTTTATCAGGGCCTGTTTGGATGAACAAAGAGCGGATAACCTGAAACGATAAATGTTTTTAGGTCAGTTAATGAGGGCAATTTCCCACGGCACACCTGACCATCTCCCACGGCACACTAGTCACTGGTTGAAAAACACTGCTCTAAGGAACAATATTGAAATAAATTATATATAGAGAAGGATGTGTATTCTTTTATTTAATCCATGTTATTCTGGGTTTTTAGTACATGACTTTCTAAGCCATTAAAAAAAGACTTATCAAATATTAGTTTCAAGATTCAAATTGTTTATTGTCAAATCCAACAGGGACGTCAAGTTCTCAGTGCAATAACATTCTTATTTTGTACTTGTGCCAACGTATTTAAACAAATACACATAAAATAAATGTAGTAAGTAAAAGAAAACAGAAAATAAAGTATAAAAACAGGGAATGGAATAAGTTAAATTCCAAAATAAAATAAAAGCAGAAATGCAATAGTTTTTCGAAATGCAACAACTTCTTCAAACACCTAAAAACACCAAATATTACAGGAGAATCCATGAAAAATAATCCATGAACAAACCTAAAGCAAGAAGATCCTTTCAAAACCTCCTGATAAACAAGTAAAAAGTAAAAAAGTAAAAATAAAACACCTGGTTAAAAAAAGCTGCAAATCAGTGAAATAAAAACAAATCAGGATTGAGATCCTGCAAACTTTCACACTTTTAGTTTAATCCGCAAAAATGAGCAGATCTGGAAAAGTAAATAACAAAATAGCTTGTCAAACAGCTTGAAATTAACCGCGTGATACTGTGTTTGTGAGCCGTCTGGCAGGTTTCCCGGTGCTGCAGTGAGATTTTTGTGCAGTTGACCTCTATTTGGAGGCCTGCCAGTTTTCTCTGTTACACCACAGACTGTTGACAAAAAGCCCGCTCCTGGGTTTGTTCCTGCAGGATTCCCTGCAAAGCAAATTTAAAAATGGAGACTTTATTTTAATAAAAAACAGAATTTAACAGAATAAAATGCATTTCTGGTTCCTATCAGTGTTTTTTTTTTTTTTTAAAGTCGTCCAGCAGGAGTTGGTGTGAGATTGTAGCTCATTGTCTGACGTCTGCAATACATCTGGCTTTACAGGATCTGCGTATGCTCAGCCTGTGTGGCCTCTCTTATTGTGACGGTGCAGAATTTCCCTTTCCTTTTCTTTTATTCAAATATTTTAACAATTGTCGCCTTGACTGAATATTAGTCCCCTGTTTTTGTCTTGTTTTACATTTGTGTGTTGGTGTGCCCGCTTGGTTTGAGCATCGTGCTTGAAATAGCCACGTCTCTATAGTGTAGCGTTACATTGAACCCCCCCCCCCCCTATGTGGCGAGTACATGTCTTAACACTTGATATGAATTAGTCTGTCGTGTGAGTGGCAGCTCTGCCTGCACTAAAGATAGCAAACTCAGTCTTCTCCAGGCTTTTTTACCTTTTATGTCCCTGTCTGCGCATTAAAAATAAAACAAACGCGCCCCGCCGGACGTATGCAGGCCCATCATTTAAGCGTATAAACCGAACAGCCAGGGGCCGCCGCCGTAACGTAAACTCCCAGCATCCACAGCTCAGACACTAGTCTGTGCTGTCAGCGTACCTCCGCCCCCCCGGTAACGAACGGGAGAAGAAACTGGTCTTCCTGTTTCCCCGTCTCCCTTTAAGCAAATTAATGAAATTAATACTCTGAAAGTCCCTAATGAAGGACACTTTTTGATATTTGGTTCTGGAACTATAAATATTTACGAAATGAAACGGGAGTCGATCTGCCACGCTTCAGAGGAGGAGGACGAGGAGGAGGAGGAGGAAGGTGTGGATGGGTGGTGGGTCCTCTTAAAGGGCTCAGCCTTGAGGCCGGGGGCTGTTTGTGTTGGCTGACACCTTCCTCACAGCAGTAATCCAGTCTATCTCCAGCTGGATAACTGCTCCTCCTCCTCCTCCTCCTCCTCCTCCTCCTTCCATCTTGTCTGTCCAACAGGAAACCAAAAAAAAAAGGACTCCTTCCTCCTCTGACATTCATCTGAATTCCCCATCTCTCTTTGCGTCGTCGCTGTGAGGATCCGTAGAAGGGAGAAACCGGAAAAAGTGTGGGGCGGTTTGTTGCGTCTCCGCGCTCCGCCGATCAGAGCGAAACCTCACACCGACCATTCAGTAAAAAATTCATTTCCTATGTTTGCCGCTGTTGGGCTGTCACCCCGGGCCCTGAATTATTTAAAGAACGCCCATCAAGTGAAGTCAGCAGTATTTAATTTACCGGCATCGGGGGGGGGCGCAATTGATTTATCATATCATTAATGCCAACAGCTGTTTCCTGCTAAAAATAGGTCAGGGGTCAGCTGGAGCTGTTACTAATTTGGTGTGATCATAATGAGCTTGATGAAACATTCCTCTTTTTTTTTTTGTTCTGTTCTGTTCCAATGTCTTCCGTTAAATATCTCTTGAATGTTAACTATGAAAAAGCACATTTCTCAGCACGCACGTCTTTACAAAACGTTTAGCATGCGAGCGTTAGCCGGCCTGGCGGCTCTGAAGGAAGGGCTCAGGGAGCGGTTCAGGGGGGCCCTCAGCCGAGGCACTTCCCACCAAAGTGACCTCTGACCCCTGGTGCCATTAATCACTAGGCTCCTGATGGCCATGTCCCTGGGGTAAAATCAGTCCGGGGGCAAAGGATGATGGGAGGTGAGGCCTGCAGCCAATTACAGATTGGCTCATAGCAGCCGTGTGGACAAATCGGGGCTTTGCTGAGAAATGAGCGACCCGGCCGTTGCCTACTTAAGACTTGGAAAGCTATGAAACGGTCCAAGTTGAAGCTGCAGAGGAGGAAGGGAGCATGTGAGGGAGCTGTGCTCTCCTGATCGGCAGAGATGTTTTGGGCTGGTCTAATTAAGCCTATTAGAGCTGAATGTCTTCAGGGTTAGAGGCAGCAGATGTTGGAGAGGAAGACGGGCAGAACATTGATGAGGGAAGTCTGGCTGACCGCCTGGGTGTTGCTAATGGGATTTATGCTCAATTACAGTATTATCTAAGTTGCGTTCGTGTGATCAGGAATGCAAAGCCTATCTGATCTACTTTTTTTTTTTCTGCTGGAGAAAGGCTTCAGATTCTTGTTTTTCTGGGTTTTCTTCTGCCTCCTGTGTGCTTAAAGGCTCTAAAGAGCTCCTTGTGTTCGCTTGAAATCTGATTGTGAGCCGACAGCAGATGGTGACAAAAGCCTGGGCGTGAATTAAAGACCGACTAACTGCTGGCCTGTCACTCTGGGGCCGGTGCCGATGCGTCTCTCCTGTTGTGCTGTCATTGTTCAGGAGCGGGCCGGTATGAAAACACGGCTTCCTGCTGACCTGCACTTTAATGCACACATCAATAAGCCCCGGCTGATCTCTGACCCCTCCGGTTGTAGTAATTGTTTAATGCGGGATTGATGTCCTTTGCTGCAGCAGATAATGGTGAAGCGCGCCTCTCCTCTTCCCAAAAGCAAACTTGCTCGTCTGGGTTTTCTTTTTCTTAATGCATAAGACAGAAAATATGAGTCCATCTCTGAAAACTGAATCCAAACAAAATATATTGGACATTACTTTTCAGTAGAATTTAATGACTAAAACAATTCATGTTAAATATTGACCAAAACCTTCTTTATTTTTAATGAAAGAAGTTTTTTTTCCTTTACTTTACATAAAATCTTTAAGCAGAAGTTTCAGCCTTTTTCAGGAACCATTACCAATCGATTTAGGGAAATTGAAAGGTTTGATGTTTTTTAACTACAGAAAAACAGAAGTTTGAAAGGAAACAAACATTTAACTTTGATTTTATGAGACAAATGTATCCTGAAATGTGTCATTCTAGTCTGACGATAAGACTATTAGGATCAAGAAATAAGGTGGACTTATATATAGCGCGTAAAATAGGACATATTTGGGGAAAACCAGTAAAAATAAATATCAACGGTGAAGAAATAAACTTGTTTTGGAAGGAATACATGCCAATTATTTCCAAATTAGCATAATAATTTATACAAAAAGGAAAAAACCTCGTATATTCTATGATTTTGAACTTGTTTGGTGAAGAACGTTTCTTCCAGTGTGGCTTTTGAAAATGCATCTAAACTGGGGAAAAATACAATAAAAAATACAAAAGGTTTTTTACTTCTTTGAAGTGAAAAATCTGAATTTATCTTGATGAGATTCTTTAAACAAGTTGCTGTCCTGCCGTTTTGGGACAAAATTTAATCTTAAAATTAGCTAAGAAACGCTTATGTTTAGGTAAAATTGTTCTGGTTATTTGGAATTTTATGTCTTAAAATAAACAGTTTTACCAAAATAGTCTTGTATGTTTTATGTAAACTGCTTCAACAAATATGTCCTTTTTTAACTCCCTAAAACCTTATTTCTAGACCACAATCATCTTAAAAACACAGTAGAATTACACATTTTAAAATCAATTTGTTTTAAAAATTATATGTAAATTTCTGTGCTGCTGTTAAATGAGGCGAATAAAATGTTCTGGTTTCCTTAAATCAAGAGATTTTGTTTCCTGAAACAAAGACTGAAAATCCAAAAGTTTAATGTTGAATTAAAAAAAGACTTTTTTTCATTTGAGATATTGCTTTAAAGTTTGTTTTTAAACAAGATATTCATTGTCTTGAGTTGTTACATCTTTCCTAAATGTTGGTTTTGTCTTATATTAAGTGTAATAAATAGCTAAAATTCAAAATAGACTAAAGTACTTGGTGAGATTTTTGTATTTTGCCGTGTAGATTTCATAGTTTCTTCTAAATGGATCTACAGAGACTCTTGAGCAAATTCATGAAGTGTTGATTTTCTTTTTTACTTCATTTAGCTTTTTTTTTATATAAAACCTCAAGTCACCACTAAAGATCAGAATAAATACAAAGGAAAAACTAAAAGTCCTGCTGTTTAAAGATTAGTATTTAGTTTGAAAAAAAGTCCAAAAAGCGTTGGCCAAACTCATGTTAACAAATCTCATCCGTAAGAAAACAGCAGGCAAAAGCGAGGAGAGTTGACAAAAACAGCCCACCCACGAAAAAAATTCTTAAAATTTTAAAGGAATTATTCAAATGAACAACAAAAATCTACAAGATTCAGTTTTTGCAGGACAGCAGAACCGGAGAGACACAAATCTTGAATAAAAAAAGCAACGTTTGCAGAGCTTGGAAAGAACAACGATTGAAGCATCTCCAGGCGACCGCAACCATAATCTATAAAAAAGCGGGACTTAAATTAATACCAGGAGGACTTTGAAGCCTTTGCTTTAAAATCCAGGAATTTGAGAGCGGACATTTCAGATAGGATGGAGCTTAATCACACACTGCTTTTGTTTTGTATGTTTCTCTTAAATATGATCTGCTTTTTACAGACGACCAATAAAAGACATCGTCACTGGTTTTAGCCTAAAGATCGAACCTTAACACCTTTTAGTGTCAAATCACTGCACTTTTATTTTGAAAATCTGCTTGAGTTCCTGTGAAACTCATTCTGCATAGATGGATTAACATTCAACAGATGGTAAAGTGACAGAAAATGTGTCTGGACCTCCTGGAGGTGCAGCTCCCTGAATGCGTTTCTACCTTTTTTATTTTACCCAGAATGCTTCACTTCCTGCACCGTTTTACTGTCTTAACTCCTGTGACAAGTCCATCTTGTCGGCAGAAATGGCGTTGTCCAGCCACGACATGCGAGCAGAAGATAAACGGCGAGCCGCGGGCCTCAACTCACACCCACTTATCATTTATTTGCCGTGCTATCTCGAGTGATTTTTTTTTTCTTTTTTCTTTTTTTAGGTGACCAACTTAAAGTAGGGCATAGGTGAGGAGGTGGGGGGCGGTTCAGAGAGGTGGGGGCGGGTGGTGCTTTGACAGCACTCTCACCCTTTCCTGATCTCCACATGTCCATGTGGGCCCGCGGCTTACAGGCATGTTTCTAACTTAAGGAAATGAATCGGGGCTAAGCTTCATGGCCTGATCACTTTTTATAAAGTCATTAATGGTGGGAGGGGGGAGATTAGCAGCGAGGACAAATCTGTGGGGCTGTGGTGCAGCACCAGTGCATGGTGGTGGTGGTGGTGGTGGGGGGTAGGATTTGCTCTGGACAATCCTCTAAATGAGCTTCATTATACCCCCCCCCCACACACACACACACACCACCACCACCACCCATCCTCTGCTGCCTATAGATTAGCAGGTTGTCACAATCCCTACAATCCCCTCCTCCCTCCTCATGTTTACACAATTGCACATGCACTTTTTGATTCTGCTGCACATGGGAACCAACCCCGCCCACTCCTTCTTGATCACCCCCCCACCCCCACCCCCGCACACATGCCCCTCCAGATAAGCTTTTGACGAGATTAATGCATCTGTATCAAAAGTCTAGAGCCGATTTGCTTTGTGTTGTCGGCGAATCCCCTTTTCCAGGTCAGGCCAGATTGCCTTAACGGGGCTAATATGTTTTCGAGCCAAATTTAATGGCCATGCAGTCATCCGGGTCGCCCCCCCCATGCCCTCGTCAACATAGCATCCTGACAGCTCCTAAATCACGCGACGTAAATCCTACGTTGTAAAAGCTTTGGTGTGTGTGGATGAATAAAACAAACGGGTGTGGATTCATTCACGTGTTCGTCTCCTCTCCGCCACAGGAACCCCCGTCAACCGGATCCCCATCATGGCCAAGCAGGTCCTGGACCTGTACATGCTCTACAAGCTGGTGACGGAAAAGGGAGGCCTGGTGGAGGTTATCAACAAGAAAATCTGGAGAGAAATCACAAAGGGACTCAACCTGCCCACATCCATCACCAGCGCCGCTTTCACTCTGCGCACACAGTAAGCCTCGTCCCAGCCTGCCTCTGCCAAAAATGAAAAAACAAAAAGGAGCGTTGCTGTGAAACTGCCTTCATATACTTTATTATTACTCACATTTCACCTGTGACGGTTTATCAGGGCCGCTACTGGCTCGCTCAAAACCGGCTCCTCACTCATCACCTGCAAAAACAGAACCCCGAGAAATAACCCAACAAATCTTCCAATTGGAGAAACTGTCTCTAAATAAGTAAAAAAATCTGCCAGTGGGGTAAGAAAAAATGGTCTTGCCAACATAAAAAGTTTTTAAATTCTAGTCCTGAAGACTCGTTTTCCCAAACGTAATAATTCTGCTGTTGAAAAAGGTTATTTTTTTTCTTGCAAGGCAGAAAACATGCAGTGCTAAAAGAGTTGGCCAAAAAACAGGAAATGATCACTCATTTTAGGAAGAAAATCACTAGAAAGTAGTAAAAGTATGTGTCCATGCAGCAAATCAATTCTACTGAACCAGAAATCTTCTAAAATAAAAAATCTAGAAACAAGGAGTTCCACACGCATCGAAAGAGGGAAAAATAAGCAAACTGTTAGATAGAATTACTACAAATTGAGTGTTTTCCAGCCCAATAACAAGTATTTGTTTACTAGTTCTAAGCGAATGGTTTGTATTTTTTGAGTTTTTATGAACCTAATTGTAGTTTATTTTGATTAAAGTGGCATAAAACTGGTATAAAAAGTGGAAATGACTCATTTTAGAATCAAATGTGAATAAATAGAGAATACCATTTGACTCATCTTAATTAATCCTCATAACATCTAGAACTAGCATTTATTCTTAGAACATAAATCTGCATTTTCCCCCCCAAAATAGTTACAGTGAATACCAGAATAAAAAAAAACATTTATTGAACTTTAAAACAATGTCCTTAAAATTGAAATGAAAATTCCAGTGCTGTGAGTTGATACATAAAATAAAATGCATTTAGATGTCTCTTAAACATTTCTTAAATGGAGCAATTAGAATTATTTTTGAGTCTTAAATCAAGTTTTTCTATTTTCAAGAGTCTGGAGCAAAATGATTTTGACTCTTTTGATAATAATTTCCTTATTTCTAGATCCGACCTCTCAATGAGACAAAATATTCTGAACTGCTGATTTTGAAAAAAGTCAAAAACTGAATCTTAAGAAAATTAAAATTTCAAGACAAAAATATTTAAAAAATCTTTTTAGGAAATTGTTTCAGTAACAAAATATTCATGATTTAGTGACTATTTTCTTGCCCCACTGGCCAACTGTTTTGCTTCATATTTTTGTTTTCATATTAGAAATTTTTTTGACTTATTTTAGGATACCTTTTTTTGCAGTGTAGAAAGAGTCGACACATGTAGTTTAAAAACCAAATCTTTTGTAAAGATCAAGTAGTTTGCCGTGTCTATGGGTGAAGGCGGGGTTAAGGTGACACCTCGCCGTCTCCTCCAAACAAATGTATTTTTAATGTCGTTTTTGTGTTGCCTTCCCCGTCTAATGGACGCCGCTGCTCCTGCGTCTTATTGATCCCCACCGCCATAATGCAGTCAAGCGCTCATCATATGAAAGTGTTTGTTTATGGGATGGAAAAATATAAGAAGAGCCGTTTAGGTGGAGCCAAGAAAGGCTTTCATAATCGCAGCAGTGTCTATTCTTGTTATAGGGAAATCTGAAATCGTCCCCTCAGGTCACACCTGAGCATCGTTTTCTGATGAAAAACACACCAGGAGTGATTAAACTCACCAATTTTTAACTGTAAACGTTATTTTGTACCTCTTTAGATACAAGTGTAAACAGTTTATTGATTTGAATTGATTAAATCTTTGCAATTTGATGTTTATCAAACAAGAAAACGGAGATAAAGGTAAATTAAGGCAAAGCGGTTTGAAAGGACTCAAACAGAACTGAAGTTCATGTCCCCATGGATTCAGGTCTCGTCAGAGTGCCGTCGTAAATGCTGCTGCATGTACGTGCTCGTCTGAGGGTCTTTTTCATGTAGAATTCAGTTGAGTGTGTTGTCATGAGCGCTTCCTCTAATCCCCACAACACAAACGTCACCTGATGACAGTGTGGGAACGCCGCTGTTGGGCTTTTTTGAAACGTTGCTGTTGTGAAAGAGCGAAGCGGAGAAACGCAGCCCGATTCTGCAGAAGAAGCTGTAAACCTCAGAGCAACTTTGGAGCAGAATGCTCTTCGCTCCTTCTCCTCCTCCTACAGTTCAAGTGCAATAAATCCATCAAAACATAGAGGAGCAGATTTAATTTCATGTGTTTTAACAAAGTATATAGCTCACTACATCAAAGAACTTATAGAAAGGTCACATTTTTGTAATATAATTGGATTTTTTTCCCACTGTGATAAAAGTCCCTCCCTGAACATCAGATAGTAAAAGGGTTACTTGTGCTATCTTAGATGACCCCACCCTTACATTGACGTGTTCTCGCTACCATGACAAAGGTGGATAAAGGTGGAAAGATTTCATGTAATCCATGGACACCAGTGAGGATCACAAATCATTGAAGAAAAAGGTTCAGAGCACTGTCTAGTGGGTCTAGATGACCCAACTCCCAATGTTAAAGTGCCTAGGATAGCACAAGGGTTACTCGATTTTTAAAGCCTTCCCAGTGGTCTTTTAATTATGATTATTACGTTTTTAGTCCAAATCCAAAAACCTCTGTTGTTTCTAGTACATAGTTTCTGCAGAGCGGCAGGGAGTTGTTTAGAAATTCACCTCTGAGTTGTGGGCGGGACTGTTGGTGCAGAGCAAGCCTGACCTCATTTCCCATGATCCCGTTGTGTACACCATGGTGTACACACTCTCCCACTAGTTTACAGCCCCTCACAGAAACACTCAGAAATCCACATTTTTTTAATAATTTTCTTTATATTTGTCCTTCATCGTGAGAAAAATGCCAGAAAAACATGTTAAAAACACAATTTCCATTGGAGTGGGTCTTTACATCAACAAAAAATCATTTGCAGGATCTTTTTTTTTACATTAGATATGAATAATATCAATTATACTTTGGGTAATTTAGTAAGTTTGTGTTCACAACGATGTTAGTTTAATATTGTCACGAGTGTTAAGGAAGAAAATGAACTCATGCCTCTTTTCCACTGAGCTGGACGGTTCAGTATTTTTAGCATTTCCACTATAAATAACCATAAAGCCGAACTGAATCGTACCATTTTTAGGCCCCTGTTGGTTGTAGGTCCATAGAAACATGGAACGGACCGGTTAGGGTAGAACTACTGTTGAAACCCGCTGAAGAAAGCGGCTGTATTCCTGCAATCTTTTTCTCAAACATTAAATGCTTTGTATCCACTAAGTATCATTCTAAATCGGACCGCACCGCTCAGTAGAAACGAGGCTTTATTTACCCACTGTCTCAAATTTGACTCACACATTTTTAACATAATGTCAGTGATTATAAAGACTTCATCATCAACACAGTTTACATTATTTTAAAACAGCAAGTGGTCATTTAAAATATTGAATAACAATAGATGAGCTATCTGCTCTGTAAAGTTTTGAAAAATAGCACAAAATTTTCCCGCCTAAAGTGACTTTATGGGAGCAGCCATTTTGAAATGAGCAGGAAAAACCCTTCTACTGCCCCTATTGGAATGACGATGAACTACAGGGCTGAAAACGTTGAAGTCATAAACCAATGTTTTTTTAAGAAAGTTTGGAACATGCAAAGAAGCTAGGGGTCTCCGAAATTAGTGTATCAAATATATGAATTTTTATATAGGAAAATAATGAAAAATACTTGTTTAGTTCTGTGTTTCTTGTCTGTTTTTGCCCCAGTCTCATGCCATTTTGTGCGTCTCTGCCCCTCAGGTACATGAAGTATTTGTACCCCTACGAGTGTGAGAGGAAAGCGCTCAGCTCCCCTGGCGAGCTGCAGGCCGCCATCGACAGTAACCGCCGCGAGGGCCGTCGCCCCAGCTACAGCAGCAGCCTCTTCCGCTTCTCCCCCTCTCCCAGCACCGCCCCCCATATCCTCTCTCCTCCCAAGATGCACCTCTCCGGCTTGGGTGCAGGGACCTCTGTGACCCTCAACGGGCTGCAGGCCTCACCGGGACCCTCCATGAAGAAAGGTAGTCACCAGAACTCTGACCCCCCCAAGGAAATATTTACTCTAAAATCTGCAGAGTTTGACTTTTGTAACATTGCGGGGCAGAAGAGGGCAACATTTTCCACCAGCGTGTTGTTGTCATAACAACCGCAGGTGAAAAAATGATGGGCAGACCTTTAAACACCTTTTAGGGGGGGAAAAAACAGCTCAGCCAGTCCTATTAATTTAAAACACATTTAACATTTGACTAAAGTTCTGTTCAGTAACTGAGACAAAATCAATAAATAAAACATTAAAAACATGTCATATGGAGATCGGACACCAGTTCACTTATTACAGTTTGGCCTTATTGCAATAATCTGGATGGATTCTGATGATTAAGCAACATTTTTGACCCAGTAACTGCAGAAATGAAGGAAAACATCCAATTTAAAGCAAGGGTTTTTGTTTTTCTGCATAAAAAAAAACTAATTTAAAGTCAGGCAAAGAAAAAAAATGAAAGTTTTTAAACTATAAAATTCTCTACTAATATTTTCTTGAAACCATTGCTTGTGTCTTACAAATGTGGACAAAAAAGCTCAATAACTTGCAGTTCAAGTGTTGCTTTCAACTTTTTCACAGCGTCTGTGTTCCAGATGGAGAAAGGTGGTGGGGAGGGAGCCAGAAGTTCTTGTAAAAACATTTTGGGGGTTAAATGAAATCTGTTTGTCATAAAGTGAAAGTGTTTGGAATCACATGTAGTTTCAGGAATTAGGGCGAAGGATTTTCACCAGGTGGCCTTTTATTTAGGAAGGGGTTAAATAATTGGATGAGAACTGGAACCAACACTGGGTGAGAAACAGAGGCAAAATTTGGAGAAACACTACCCTCTATTGGTGCAGGAGAAAACTGCATGTGCGTTACAAACACAAAAAGAAATTCAGTTTTACAAAACACAGTATTAGGGTCAATGTAAAAAAAGCGAAACAAACAAATACATAAGAAAAAGTTCAGTATGTCCTTGTTTGTGCAGTCTATCCTTGTTGGTGCGGTCCATGCGTGTTGGTCTGGTCAGTCCGTGTGGGTGCGGTCCATCTGTGTGGGTACGGTACATGCGTGTTGGTGCGGTACATGCGTGTTGGTGCGGTACATGCATGTTGGTGCAGTCCATGAGTGTTGGTGCAGTCCATCCGTGTTGGTGCGGTCCATCCGTGTTGGTGCGGTCCATCTGTGTTGGTGCGGTCCTTCTGTGTTAGTGCGGTACATGCGTGTTGGTGCGGTATATGCATTTTGCTGCAGTCCATGAATGTTAGTGCGGTCCATCTGTGTTGGTGCGGTCCTTCTGCGTTAGTGCGGTACATGCGTGTTTGGTACAGTCCATCCGTGTTGGTGTGGTCGATCCGTGTTGGTGAGGTCCATCCGTGTTGGTGAGGTCCATCTGTGTTGGTGTGCCCTGTCCGTGTTGGTGAGGTCCATCTGTGTTGGTGTGGCCTGTCCGTGTTGGATCAGTCCATACGTATTGGTGCGGTCCATCCGTGTTGTGGCGCAGTCCATCCAGGTGTTTACCAGTCCGTGTGAAGTGGTCGGGCCTGAGGCCATGGAGAGCCTTCTCCCTATTACTGCTGATAAATAACATGCTTCCCACATCGGGGGAGGGGTGGGGCGGCCCTTTATGAACTTTGAAGCTTCCAGTCCACATCAAGAGGATCCTGTTGATAACTGTCATTATGCCGCCGTGTTATCTGATGTCTCTTTGACTCGGTTGGAATGTGCCTCTGCTTTTGACCCCGACAGTATCCATGCGTCTCTGACTAATGGGCTGCACTTTTACATTTTTCTGAGATAAAAACGATGGAGCGCGGCTGTTTTTTTCCGTCCGTTGAGAGTAAAGTGGGTGGAAGCTGAGGCTTGAGCCATCATGAATCAGTTATCTGTCCAGCTGCACACAAACAGGTTCGTCTTTGATGGGGAATATAATGGAGAAGATCGGGATTACTATAAATAATAAGGCTTTTTGCCTTATTTGAATGATTTAGAGAATCAGTTAATTTCAGACAAATTACCAAAGTAAAAGCATCTTTACAGTTGAAAAGTCACTTTTTTATTTCATCGATTCTCTGGATTATTTGTCTAAAGGTTTTCATGGAGGATCCAGAAGTTTCTGTCAAATATGAGACGAGTTTTAAGCTACGCCCACTCTGGGCATTTAACGCCCGTTTAAGAACACGCTATACGCCCACTGTGTTCACACTGGAAAAGCGAGGAGGGCCTTCTTCTTCTTTTGCTACTAGCGCATGTCCGCCACCTACAGTTACAGCTCTACTCCGATAAATGAAAGTCTTGGTGTGATAATTCCAGCCGGGCACAAACCACATTCATACAACACCATCCATACGCCACTACCATATCTGAGGCCCTGATTGGCCAACTTTCAACGTCTGTATTGGTCCAGTCCATCCGTTTTGGTGCAGTCCATCTGTGTTGGTGCGGTTCTTCCGTGTTGGTCATGGTCCATCCAAATTGGTGCAGTCCATCTATGTTGGTACAGTCTATATCTGTTTTATCTGTGTTCTCGTGTTCAGTGACTGCACATTTTGTATGAAGAGCCTGAAAACAATCTTCAAAGTGTCTTAGCTACGTGTAAATGTGAAAGTGACCTGCGTTGTTGATGGCGGTGTGAACTATGTGGATTTTGCGCAGCAGTGTCTCCTAAAAGTTTCTTTCTGACTTGAACTCTGACCTCAACCGATGTTCTGCTTCTTTGACCACCTCCTGGATGAATTTGCGTTCTCAGAGTCACTTTGGTCGATCCTGAAGAGGTTCTTCAATTGTTCCTGGGTTCCTCTTTTTGTTGATGATGGTTCCCTCTTAGTTCTCTGACTTCAAAGGTCTTAGAAATGTAGTCTTAACCTGATCAGACGGATTCTTCTCACATTTTTTCCTTTGTTCTTGTTTCTCTTTTAGATCTTTGAATGTGCTTCAGTTAGTATTATCTTTAAAATCACCTTTTTAGATGCTGAAGTAAAAAACTTTGCTCGTGTTTTCATCTTTTGGTGGTTGTTCTAACAGCAAGTTGCAGATGCCCGTCGCTGTGATGTGCTTCTGTCTTGTTGAAGGAGGATTTTCAGATTAATGAGTCAGGCTTCACCGTTACAGCTCCCCCAGGAGCAGAGGCAGAACATTCTTGCATTGATTTTTTTTTTCTTTTTCTTTTCCTGTCTTCCAGATGACCTGACCACCTCAATGATGGCTGCCAGAGCTCCCATAGCGCTGCCTCTTGCTCAGCAGCAGGTTGCTGGTTTGGCGAGAGCCGCCACGCTGGAACAGCTGCGAGAAAAGCTGGAAACCGGCGGAGGAGCCGAGGGTCCGGAGAGGAAGATGGCCCGGCTGGCTGAGGAGCAGCAGCGTCTGATGCAGCAGGCATTCCAACACAACCTGCTGGCCATGGCTTCTCAGATGCCCATGAACCTGCGCCTGGCAGCTCCTGCTGTCGCCACCAGAGGTCAGTGTTGCTACGTTTACCCTGCAGTCATTTTCCTTGTAAACTTTAGAAGAAAAAGATCATTATTATTATTATTCTGTTTTTGTTATTCAGAGGAGAAGCAGCAGGATATGTCCCTCAGCATCTCAACCAATGGGAACGCCAGCATCACTGTCTCAGTGGAGGTTAATGGGACCATCTACTCAGGTGAGTTTCAGATTAGCTACATCACAAACATAAAAATGAAAAAGCTTTCGCAAATAAAGTTGGAAAACTCTACCAATGAGTTGTATTGCTAGAGATCCTACGCTAGTCTGTTACCATTATCCAAGTTAAGTGGAGAGCGAGCGACACCATAATGGAAGGGCCTGTAAACAGTGAGAGCAGATCTAGTGGAAAAAAAACATAAAATGCTTCATTTTTGTCTGATTTTAAAAAGAAAAAAAAAACTCTGTCCATCCCACAAAACAGACTCAGGCCATGGTATTAACATTTTTGTACAACGTGCAACAGATGAACAACATTTTAAACCTTTCTATAAATAAATATGTTAATATGTAGGAAAAACAATGCATTCCTGATGCAAGGTTGTAATTATATATAAATCTACACACAGATCTACACAAACTGTTAGACTCCTTGGTCTAAAAATCTGTTGCTGCCTTCAATTGAAAATACGTGAAGGATGCACAATAAAAAAATAGGCGCACGCCGTACATGTTGGATGGTTGCTTCAGTGGAGTGCATTAATTTCTGATGATGCACAGTTCAAAGGCCATAATACCACTTATGCCATGCTCACTTACAAAACAAATAAATTTTCAATCAATTTTTTGTTTTTCCCGGTTTGGATCACATTTTTACAAAAAGCGGACTATTTGAATATTTTGGTGTGACGCATTGCCATGATGGAAACGGCCTAGCCGGCACCGACCGTGACTGCAGCGGCAAAGGAAAGCGATCTATACGCTGATCGTCAGGATGTGTTAAATAAAGCTTCATTTCAGAGAGAAAGTTCACCTCTTACAGCTTGTTTTTGTCCAGATGATGAAGCAAAGGTTTGTTTTAAAGAAGCCAGCGCAGTGGTATAGAACATTTAAGATATGTGACCGGAACTTCTTTTTTAGTTGTCCATTATCACTTTTTAATCCACACCCAGCAGCCAATCAGAATCCAGTATTCACCCAGACCATGGTACTGTATTTCAATATTTTTACCTGCATTTTTTCAGTGTAAACATAAAAAAGAAGACACCTGTTGTTTAATATCAAGCCTTTTGTACAAAAAAACCCCCACAAAGTTTGTAATACTTTATTTATTCCTTTTTTTAAATGATTTATTGTGTCGTTGGTTTACAGTAGAAACGTTGTTACACCCCGAAATAAAAGCTAATTAAAGCTTAAAATCCTAAAACCGTGTTAATGGTCTGTATTGGTTTCCTGCAGGAACCCTGTTTGCCCAGAAGTCTGGGGGGGCCCCGGGCCCCGCTGTGCCTGCCGCTGCTTCAGCCTCCCCTGCTGGAACCAGCGCCAGCTTTGGCTTCTCCGCAGCCCAGGCTCAGACCCTCAGCCCCTCCTCCTCCACCTCCTCCAAGGGCCCCGGCTTAGCTGAGGCGGCCCCCGGCGGGTCACCCTAACTCCACCCACGCCCTCCCTTTTTTTTCCTCCTCTCCATGCTCCCCGGGCCTCCGCTCCTCCTGGGAGGCTGCAGCATGAGCATACAGTAACCGAAAAAAACGAGAAAAAAAAACAAAAAGAAAAACTGTTGCACAACAAATACCTCATCAAACCTGTCGACCTCTTGGCTGTCCGATCACGAAACTAGAGCCCGAGAAAATTCTGCGTGGAAACACGAGAACTGCTATGCATTAAACACACACACACACATACACACGAATCAACCTCACACACATGCTAGACACAATCAGTTCAGCCAAAACCCACTGACAGGTGTATTCACAACTGAACTTGAAAAGTTTTATCTTTAGGACAATTTGTTTGTTGGTTGCCATTTTGTTGTCTTCTTGATTTTGTGTTTTAGAAATGATTTAAAGTTGTTGTTTTTTTCTCTTTTTACATACCTCAAATCAAGTAACCTGCAGTGGTGTCTTTACCTCAGGAGCTATGGTATATTTAACCTGAATCGAACTTTATTTTTGTATTCTTTTCTTTTTTTTGACCTCGTTGCAATTGAGGAAAGTCGGGGGGGTAAAACTCTCTCGTCACCAGAACCAAATGTTCAGAGCAGCCACCTTGACAGCAATAGGCCCCTCCCCTCGGCGGCGGTTGTCTTTCGTCACGCGGAGGAACGGTTGGATGCTCCGGATCAGCAGAGAGATAAATACCTCATGTCCCAGCTGGCCTCTTGGCGGCCCGATGCGAAGGTCTAGAGTTCAGTTTAGCGCACAGATTTTTGGGGAGCAGCCGCTTTTACACA